>CAUVYP010000558.1:0-640000 GCA_963556195.1 Sepiola atlantica
AATAGATGATAATGTTTAAAGTCGCATTCTAAAGCATTGTAAATGGATGACTTTATTCAAGTTGCGGATTCCTGAGGTTTGCAAATAGATGATGTCGTTTAAAGTCGGATTGTAAAGTATTGTAAATAGATGATAGTGTTCAAGTTGCGGATTCTTAAGGTTTGAAAATAGATGATATCGTTTTACGTCGGATTCTAAAGCATTGTAAATAGATGACTTTGTTCAAGTGGCCGATCCTTAAAGTTTGAAAATGAATGATATCGTTTAAAGTCGGATTCTAAAGCATTGTAAATAGATGACTTTGTTCTAGTTGCGGATTCTTAATGTTTGAAAATAGATGATATCGTTTAAAGTCGGATTCTAAAGCATTGTAAATAGATGACTTTGTTCAAGTTGCGGATTCTTAAGGTTTGAAAATAGATGATATCGTTTAAAGTCGGATTCCAAAGCATTGTAAAAAGAAGACTTTGTTCAAGTTGCGCATTCTTAAGGTTTGAAAATAGATTATATCGTTTAAAGTCGGATTCTAAAGTCTTGTAAATAGATGCCTTTGTTCAAGTTGCGGATTCTTACGGTTTGAAAATAGATGATATCGTTCAAAGTCTGATTCTAAAGCATTGTAAATAGATGACTTTGTTATAGTTGCCGATTTTTAAAGTTTTGAAAATAGATGATATCGTTTAAAGTCGTATTCTTAAGCATCGTAAATAGATGCCTTTGTTCAAGTTGCGGATTCTTAAGGTTTGAAAATAGATGATATCGTTTAAAGTCGGATTCTAAAGCATTGTAAATAGATTGCTTTGTTCAAGTTTCGGATTCTTTAGGTTTGAAAATAGATAATATCGTTTAAAGTAGGATTCTAAAGCATTGTAAATAGATGACTTTGTTCAAGTTGCGGATTCTTAATGTTTGAAAATAGATGATATCGTTTAAAGTCGGATTCTAAAGCATTGTACATAGATTACTTTGTTCAAGTTGCGGATTCTTTGTGTTTGAAAATTAATGATATCGTTTAAAGTCGGATTCTAAAGCATTGTAAATAGATGACTTTGTTCAAGTTGCGGACTCTTAAGTTTTGAAAATAGATGATATCGTTTAAAATCGGATTCTAAAGCATTGTAAATAGATGACTTTGTTCAAGTTGCGGATTCTTAAGGTTTGAAAATAGATGATATCGTTTATAGTCGGATTCTAAAGCATTGTAAATAGATGACTTTGTTCAAGTTGCCGATTCTTAATGTTTGACAATAGATGATATCGTTTAAAGTCGGATTCTACAGCATTGTAAATAGATGACTTTGTTCAAGTTGGTGGATTCTTAGAGTTAGAAAATAGATGATATCGTTTAAAGTCGGATTCTAAAGCATTGTAAATAGATGACTTTGTTCAAGTTGCGAGTTGTTTAGGTTTAAAAGTAGATTAAATCGTTTAATATCGGATACTAAAGAGTTGTAAATAGATTACTTTGTTTAAGTTGCGGATTATTAATGTTTGAAAATAGATGATATCGTTTAAGTCGGATTATAAAGCATTGTAAATAGATGACTTTGTGCAAGTTGCGGATACTTAATGTTGGAAAATAGATGATATCGTTAAAGTCGGATTCTAAAGCATTGTAAATAGATGACTTTGTTTCAGTTTCGGATTCTTAAGGTTTGAAAATAGATGATTTCGTTTAAAGTCGGATTCTAAAGCATTGTAAATAGATGACTTTGTTCAAGTTGCGGATTCTTAAGGTTTGAAAATAGATGATATCGTTTAAAGTCGGATTCTAAAACATTGTAAGTAGATGACTTTGTTCAAGTTGCCGATTCTTAATGTTTGTAAAATAGATTATATCTTTTAAAGTCGTATTCTAAAGCATTGTAAATAGATGACTTTGTTCAAGGTGCAAATTTGAAGGTTGTAAAATAGATGATGTCGTTTCAAATCAGATTCTAAAGCATTGTAAATAGATGACTTTGTTTAAGTTTCCGATTCTTAAGGTGTGAAAATAGAAGTTATCGTTTAAAGTTCGATTCTAAAGCATTGTAAATTGATGACTGTATTCAAGTTGCGGACTGCTAAGGTTTTATAATAGATGATATGCTTTAAAGTCGGATTCAAAAGCATTGTAAATAGATGACTTTGTTCAAGTTGCGCATTCTTCAGCTTTGAGAATAGACAGTATTGTTTACAGTCAGATTCTAAAGCATTGTAAATAGATGACTTCGTTCAAGTTGCCGATTCCTAAGGTTTGAAAATAGATAATATCGTTTAAAGTCGGATTCTAAAGCATTGTAAATAGATGACTTTGTTCAAGTTTCCGATTGTTAAGGTTTGAAAATAGATAATATCGTTTAAAGTCGGATTCTAAAGCATTGTAAATAGATGACTTTGTTCAAGTTGTTGATTCTTAAGGTTTGAAAATAAATGATATCGTTTCTAGTCGGATTCTAAATAATTGTAAATAGATGACTTTGTTCAAGTTGCGGATTCTTAAGGTTTGAAAATAGATGATATCTTATAAAGTCGGATTCTAAAGCATTGTAAATAGATGACATTGTGTAAGTTGCCGATTCTTAAGGTTTGAAAATAGATGATATCGCTTAAATTCGGATTCTAAAGCATTGTAAATAGATGACTTTGTTCAAGTTTCGAGTGGTTAAGGGTTAAAAATAGATGATATCGTTTAATGTAGGATTCTAAAGCATTGTAAATAAATGACTTTGTTTAAGTTGCGGATTCCTAATGTTTGAAAATAGATGATATCGTTTCAAGTCGGATTCTAAAGCATTGTAAATAGATGACTTTGTTCAAGTTTCCGATTCTTAATGTTTGAAAATAGATGATGTCGTTTAAAGTCGGATTTTAAAGCATTGTAAATGGATGACTTAGTTCAATTTGCGGTTTTTTAATGTTTGAAAATAGATGATATCGTTTAAAGTCGGATTCTAAAGCATTGTAAATAAATAACTTTGTTCAAGTTGCGGATACCTAATGTTTTAAAATGAATGATATCGTTTAAGGTCGGATTCTAAAGCATTGTAAATAGATGACTTTGTTCAAGTTGCGGATTCTTAATGTTTGAAAATAGATGACATAGTGTAAAGTTGGATTCTAAAGCATTGTAAATAGATTACTTTGTTCAAGTGTCGGAATCTTTGTGTTTGAAAATAGATGATATGGTTTAAATTCGGATTCTAAAGCATTGTAAATAGATGACTTTGTCTAAGTTGCGAATTCTTAAGATTTGAAAATAGATGATATCGTTTAAAGTCGGATTCTAAAGCATTGTAAATAGATGACTTTGTTCAAGTTGCGGACTCTTATGGTTTGAAAATAGATGATATCGTTTCAAGTCGGATTCTAAAGCATTGTAAATAGATGACTTTGTTCAAGTTTCCGATTCTTAAGGTGTGAAAATAGATGTTGTCGTTTAAAGTTCGATTCTAAAGCATTGTAAATAGATAACTTTGTTCAAGTTGCGGACTGCTAAGGTTTGAAAATAGATGATATCCTTTAAAGTCTGATTCTAAAGCATTGTAAATAGATGACTTTGGTCAAGTTGGTAGAATTTTAAGGTTTGAAAATAGATTATATCGTTTAAAGTTCGATTCTAAAGCATTGTAAATAGATGACTTTGTTCAAGTTTCCGATTCTTAAAGATTGAAAATAGATGATATCGTTTAAAGTCGGATTCTAAAGCATTGTAAATAGATGACTTAGTTCAAGTTGCGGACTCTTAAGTTTTGAAAATAGATGATATCGTTTAAAATCGGATTCTAAAGCATAGTAAATAGATTACTTTGTTCAAGTTGCGGATTCTTAAGGTTTAAAAATAGATGATATCGTTTAAAGTCGGATTCTAAAGCATTGTAAATAGATGATATTGTTCAAGTTGCAAATTCTTAAAGTTTAAAAATAGATGATATCGTTTATAGTCGGATTCTAAAGCATTGTAAATAGATGACTTTGTTCAAGTTGCCGATTCTTAATGTTTGAAAATAGATGATATCGTTTAAAGTCGGATTCTACAGCATTGTAAATAGATTACTTTGTTCAAGTTGCATACTCTTAAGGTTTGAAAATAGATGATATCGTTTAAAGTGGGATTCTACAGCATTGTAAATAGATTACTTTGTTCAAGTTGCGGATTCTTAAGGTTTGAAAATAGATTATATGGTTTAAAGTCGGATTCTAAAGCATTGTAAATAGATTACTTTGTTCAAGTTGCGGACTGCTAAGGTTTGAAAATAGATGATATCGTTTAAAGTCGGATTCTAAAGCATTGTAAATAGATGACTTTGTTCACGGTGCTTGATTCTCAGAGTTTGAAAATAGATGATATCGTTTAAAGTTGGATTCTAAAGCATTGTAAATAGATGACTGTGTTCAAGTTGCGAGTTGTTTAGGTTTAAAAGTAGATTATATCGTTTAATGTCGGATACTAAAGCATTGTAAATAGATTACTTTGTTTAAGTTGCGGATTCTTAATGTTTGAAAATTGATAATATCGTTTAAAGTCGGATTATAAAGCATTGTAAATTTTTGACTTTGTTCAAGTTGTGGATTCTTGATATTTGAAAAAAAATGATATCGTTTAAAGTCGGATTCTTAAGCATTGTAAATAGATGACTTTGTTAGAGTTGCGGATCCTACATGTTTGATAATAGATGATATCGTTTTAGTCGGATTTTAAAGCATTGTAAATAGATGACTTTGTTCAAGTTGCGGATACTTAATGTTTGAATATAGATGATATCGTTTAAAGTCGGATTCTAAAGCATTGTAAATAGATGACTTTGTTTCAGTTTCGGATTCTTAAGGTTTGAAAATTAATGATTTCGTTTAAAGTCGGATTCTAAAGCATTGTAAATAGATGACTTTGTTCAAGTTGCCGATTCTGAAAGTTTGAAAATAGATTATATCGTTTAAAGTCGGATTCTAAAGCATTGTAAATAGATGACTTTTTTCAAGTTGCGGATTCTTAAGATTTGAAAATAGATGATATCGTTTGAAGTCGGATTCTAAAGCATTGTAAATAGATGACTGTGTTTAAGTTGCGGACTCTTATGGTTTGAAAATAGATGATATCGTTTCAAATCGGATTCTAAAGCATTTTAAATAGATGACTTTGTTCAAGTTGCGGATTCTTAAGGTTTTAAAATAGATGATATCGTTTAAAGTCGGATTCTAAAACATTGTAAGTAGATGAATTTGTTCAAGTTGCCGATTCTTAATGTTTGTAAAATAGATGATATCTTTTAAAGTCGGATTCTAAAGCATTGTAAATAGATTACTTTGTTCAAGTTGCAGACTCTGAAGGTTTGAAAATAGATGATGTCGTTTAAATCGGATTCTAAAGCATTGTAAATAGATGACTGTATTCAAGTTGCGGACTGCTAAGGTTTGATAATAGATGATATCCTTTAAAGTCGGATTCTAAAGCATTGTAAATAGATGACTTTGTGCAAGTTGCGGATTCTTCAGCTTTGAGAATAGACAGTATTGTTTACAGTCGGTTTCTAAAGCATTGTAAATAGATGACTTCGTTCAAGTTGCCGATTCCTAAGGTTTGAAAATAGATAATATCGTTTAAAGTCGGATTCTAAAGCATTGTAAATAGATGACTTTGTTCAAGTTTCCGATTGTTAAGGTTTGAAAATAGATAATATCGTTTAAAGTCGGATTCTAAAGCATTGTAAATAGATGACTTTTTTAAAATTGCGGATTCTTTAAGTTTGAAAATAGATGATATAGTTTCAAGTCGGATTCAAAAGCATTGTAAATAGATTACATTGTTCAAGTTGCGGATTCTAAAGGTTTGAAAATAGATGATATCGTTTATAGTCGGATTCTAAAGCATTGTAAATAGATGACTTTGTTCAAGTTGCCGATTCTTAATGTTTGAAACAAGATGATATCGTTTAAAGTCCGATTCTACAGCATTGTAAATAGATTACTTTGTTCAAGTTGCATACTCTTAAGGTTTGAAAATAGATGATATCGTTTAAAGTAGGATTCTACAGCATTGTAAATAGATTACTTTGTTCAAGTTGCGGATTCTTAAGGTTTGAAAATAGATTATATGGTTTAAAGTCGGATTCTAAAGCATTGTAAATAGATTACTTTGTTCAAGTTGCGGACTGCTAAGGTTTGAAAATAGATGATATCGTTTAAAGTCGGATTCTAAAGCATTGTAAATAGATGACTTTGTTCAAGTTGTTGGATTCTTAGAGTTTGCAAATAGATGATATCGTTTAAAGTCGGATTCTAAAGCATTGTAAATAGATTACTTTGTTCAAGTTGCAGACTCTCAAGGTTTGAAAATAGATGATATCGTTTCAAATCGGATTCTAAAGCATTGTAAATAGATGACTTTGTTCAAGTTTCGGATTCTTAGGGTTTGAAAATAGATGATATCGTTTAAAGTCGGATTCTAAAGCATTGTAAATAGATGACTTTGTTCAAGTTGAAAGTTGTTAAGGTTTAAAAGTAGATGATATCGTTTAATGTCGGATACTAAAGCATTGTAAATAGATAACTTTGTTCAAGTTGCGGATTCTTAATGTTAGAAAATAGATGATATCGTTTAAAGTCGGATTCTAAAGCATTGTAAATCTTTGGCTTTGTTCAAGTTGCGGATTCTTGATGTTTGAAAATAGATGATATCGTTTAAAGTCGGATTCTAAAGCATTGTAAATAGATGACTTTGTTAGAGTTGCGGATCCTTAATGTTTGAAAATAGATGATATCGTTTAAGTCGGATTCTAAAGCATTGTCAATAGATGACTTTGTTCCAGTTTCGGATTCTTTAAGATTTGAAAATAGATGATATCGTTTAAAGTCGGATTCTAAAGCATTGTAAATAGATGTCTTTGTTCAAGTTGCGGACTCTTATGGTTTGAAAATAGATGATATCGTTTCAAGTCGGATTCTAAAGCATTGTAAATAGATGACTTTGTTCAAGTTTCCGATTCTTAAGGTCTGAAAATAGATGTTATCGTTTAAAGTTCGATTCTAAAGCATAGTAAATAGATTACTTTCTTCAAGTTGCGGACTGCTAAGGTTTGAAAATAGATGATATCCTTTAAAGTCGGATTCTAAAGCATTTTAAAAAGATGACTTTTGTCAAGTTAGTAGATTCTTAGGGTTTGAAAATAGGTGATATCGTTTAAAGTCGGATTCTAAAGCATTGTAATTAGATGACTTTGTTCAAGTTGCGGATTCTTAGGGTTTGAAAATAGATCATATCGTTTAAAGTCGGATTCTAAAGCATTGTAAATAGATGACTTTGTTCAAGTTTCCGATTCTTAAGGATTGAAAATAGATGATATCGTTTAAAGTCAGATTCTAAAGCATTGTACTTAGATGACTTTGTTCAAGTTGCGAGTTGTTAGGGTTTAAAAGTAGATGATATCCTTTAATGTCGGATACTAAAGCATTGTAAATAGATGACTTTGTTTAAGTTGCGGATTCTTAATAATTGAAAATAGATGATATCGTTTAAAGTCGGATTCTAAAGCATTGTAGATAGATGAATCTGTTTCAGTTGCGGATTCTTAATGTTTGAAAATCGATGATATCCTTTAAAGTCGGAGTCTAAAGCATTGTAAATAGATTACTTTGTTCAAGTTGCGGATTCTTGATGTTTGAAAATAGATGATATCGTTTAAAGTCGGATTCTAAAGAATTGTAAATAGATGACTTTGTTCAAGTTGCGGATTCTCAAGGTTTGAAAATAGATGATATCGTTTAAAGTCGGATTCTAAAGCATTGTAAATAGATCACTTTGTTCCAGTTGCGGATTCTTAAGGTTTGAAAATAGATGATATCGTTTCAAGTCGGATTCTAAAGCATTGTAAATAGATGACGTTGTTCAAGTTGCAGATTCTTAAAGTTTAAAAATAGATTATATCGTTTGAAGTCGGATTCTAAATCATTGTAAATAGATGACTTAGTTCCAGTTGAGGATTCTTAATGTTTAAAAATAGATGATATCGTTTAAAGTCGGATTCTAAAGCATTGTAAATAGATGACATTGTTCAAGTTCTGAGTGGTTAAGGTTTAAAAATAGATGATATCGTTTAATGTCGGATACTATAGCATTGTAAATAGATGACTTTGTTTAAGTTGCGGATTCTGAATGTTTGAAAATAGATGATATCGTTTAAAGTCGGATTCTAAAGCATTGTAAATAGATGACTTTGTTAATGTTGTGGATACTTCAGGTTTGAAAATAGATGATATCGTTTAAAGTCGGATTCTAAAGCATTGTAAATAGATGACTTTGTTCAAGTTGCCGATTCTTAAGGATTGAAAATAGATGATATCGTTTAAAGTCGGATTCTAAAGCATTGTAAATAGATGACTTTGTTCAAGTTGCGAGTTGTTAAGGTTTAAAAGTAGATGATATCGTTAAATGTCAGATACTAAAGTATTGTAAATAGATGACTTTGTTTAAGTTGCGGATTCTTGATGTTTGAAAATAGATGATATCGTTTAAAGTCGGATTCTAAAGCATTGTAAATAGATGAACTGTTCAAGTTACGGATTCTTAATGTTTAGAAAATAGATGATATCGTTTAAAGTTGAATTCCAAAGCATTGTAAATAGATGACTTTGTTCAAGTTGCGGATTCTTAATGTTTGAAAATCGATGATATCGTTTAAAGTCGGATTCTAAAGCATTGTAAATCTTTGACTTTGTTCAAGTTGCGGATTCTTCATGGTTGAAAATAGATGATAATGTTTAGAGTCAGATTCTAAAGCATTGTAAATAGATGACTTTGTTCAAGTTGCGGATTCTTAAGATTTAAAAATAGATGATATCGTTTAAAGTCGGATTCTAAAGCATTGTAAATAGATGACTTTGTTTAAGTTGCGGACTCTTATGGTTTGAAAATAGATGATATCGTTTAAAGTCGGATTCTAAAGCATTGTAAATAGATGACTTTGTTCAAGTTGCGGATTCTTAATGTTTGAAAATAGATGATATCGTTTAAAGTCGGATTCTAAAGCATTGTAAATAGATGAATTTGTTCAAGTTGCGGATTCTTAAGGATTGAAAATAGATGATATCGTTTAAAGTCGGATTCTAAAGCATTGTAAATAGATGACTTAGTTGAAGTTGCGGATTCTTGATGTTTTAAAATAGATGATATCGTGTAAAGTCGGATTCTAAAGCATTGTAAATAGATGACTTTGTTAGAGTTGCGGATTCTTAATGTTTGAAAATAGATGATATCGTTTAAAGTCGGATTCTAAAGCATAGTAAATAGATGAATTTGTTTAAGTTACGGATTGTTAATGTTTCAAAATAGATGATATCGTTTAAAGTCGGATTCTAAAGCATTGTAAATCTTTGACTTTGTTCAAGTTGCGGATTCTTGATGTTTGAAATAGATGATATCGTTTAAAGTCGGATTCTAAAGCATTGTAAATAGATGACTTTGTTCAAGTTGCGGATTCTTAATGTTTGAAAATAGATGATATCGTTTTAAGTCGGATTCTAAAGCATTGTAAATAGATGAATTTGTTCAAGTTGCGGATTCTTAAGGATTGAAAATAGATGATATCGTTTAAAGTCGGATTCTAAAGCATTGTAAATAGATGACTTAGTTCAAGTTGCGGATTCTTGATGTTTTAAAATAGATGATATCGTGTAAAGTCGGATTCTAAAGCATTGTAAATAGATGACTTTGTTAGAGTTGCGGATTCTTAATGTTTGAAAATAGATGATATCGTTTAAAGTCGGATTCTAAAGCATAGTAAATAGATGAATTTGTTTAAGTTACGTTTGTTAATGTTTCAAAATAGATGATATCGTTTAAAGTCGGATTCTAAAGCATTGTAAATCTTTGACTTTGTTAAAGTTGCGGATTCTTGATGTTTGAAATAGAGTATATCGTTTAAAGTCGGATTCTAAAGCATTCTAAATAGATGACTTTGGTAGAGGGGCGGATCCTTAATGTTTGAAAATAGATGATATCGTTTAAGTCGGATTATAAAGCATTGTAAATAGATGACTTTTTTCAAGTTGCCGATTGTTAAGGATTGAAAATAGATGATATCGTTTAAAGTCAGATTCTAAAGCATTGTCAATAGATGACTTTGTTCCAGTTGCGAGTTGTTAAGGTTTGAAAGTAGATTATATCATTTAATGTCGGATACTAAAGCATTGTAAATAGATGACTTTGTTTAAGTTGCCGATTCTTAAAGTTTGAAAATAGATCATATATCGTTTAAAGTCGGATTCTAAAGCATTGTAAATAGATGACTTTGTTCAAGTTGCCGATTCTTAAAGTTTGAAAATAGATGATAATGTTCAAACTCGCATTCTAAAGCATTGTAAATAGATGACTTTGTTAAAGTTGCGGATTCTTAAGATTTGAAAATAGATGATATCGTTTAAAGTCGGATTCTAAAGCATTGTAAATAGATTACTTTGTTCAAGTTGCGGATTCTTAAGGTTTCAAAATAGATGATATCGTTTAAAGTCGGATTCCAAAGCATTGTAAATAGATGACTTTGTTCAAGTTGCGGATTTTTAAAGGTTTGAAAATAGATGATATCGTTTAAAGTCGGATTCTAAAGCATTGTAAATAGATGACTTTGTTCAAGTTGCGGATGTTAAGGTTTCGAAATAGATGATATCGTTTAAAGTCGGATTCTAAAGCATTGTAAATAGATGACTTTGTTCAAGTTGGTGGATTCTTAGGGTTTGAAAATAGATGATATCGTTGAAAGTCGGATTCTAAAGCATTGTAAATAGATGACTTTGTTCAAGTTGCGGATTCTTAGGGTTTGAAAATAGATGATATTGTTTAAAGTCGGATTCTAAATCATTGTAAATAGATGACTTTGTTCAAGTTGCGAGTTGTTAAGGTTTAAATGTAGATGGTATCGTTTAATGTCGGATACTAAAGCATTGTAAATAGATGACTTTGTTCAAGTTGCGGATTCTTGATCTTTGAAAATAGATGATATCGTTTTAAGTCGGATTCTAAAGCATTGTAAGTAGATGACGTTGTTAGAGTTGCGGATCCTTAATGTTTGAAAATAGATGATATCGTTTAAGTCGGATTCTAAACATTGTAAATAGATGACTTTGTTCAAGTTGCGGATACTTAATGTTTGAAAATAGATGATATCGTTTAAAGTCGGATTCTAAAGCATTGTAAATATATGACTTTGTTCCAGTTTCGGATTCTTAAGGTTTGAAAATAGATGATTTCGTTTAAAGTCGGATTCTAAAGGAGTGTAAATAGATGACTTTGTTCAAGTTGCAGATTCTTAAAGTTTGAAAATAGATTGTATCGTTTAAAGTCGGATTCTAAAGCATTGTAAATTAATGACTTTGTCTAAGTTGCGAATTCTTAAGATTTGAAAATAGATGATATCGTTTAAAGTCAGATTCTAAAGCATTGTAAATAGATGTCTTTGTTCAAGTTGCGGACTCTTATGGTTTGAAAATAGATCATATAGTTTCAAGTCGGATACTAAAGCATTGTAAATAGATTACTTTGTTCAAGTTTCCGATTCTTAAGGTGTGAAAATAGATGTTATCGTTTAAAGGTCGATTCTAAAGCATTGTAAATAGATTACTTTGTTCAAGTTGCGGACTGCTAAGGTTTGAAAATAGATGATATCCTTTAAAGTCGGATTCTTAAGCATTGTAAATAGATGAATTGATCAAGTGTCCTATTCTTAAAGTTTGAAAATAGATGATAATGTTCAAAGTCGCATTCTAAAGCATTGTAAATAGATGACTTTGTTCAAGTTGCGGATTCTTAAGGTTTGAAAATAGATGATATCGTTTTAAGTCGGATTCCAAAGCATTGTAAATAGATGACTTTGTTCAAGTTGCGGATTCTTAAGGGTTGAAAATAGATGATATCGTTTAAAGTCGGATTCTAAAGCATTGTAAATAGATAACATTGTTCCAGTTGCGGAATCTTAAGGTTTGAAAATAGATGATATCGTTTAAAATCGGATTCTAAAGCATTGTAAATAGATTACTTTGTTCAAGTTGCGGATTCTTAAACTTTGAAAATAGATGATATCGTTTAAAGTCGGATTCTAAAGCATTGTAAGTAGATGACTTTGTTCAAGTTGCCGATTCTTAATGTTTAAAAATAGATGATATCGTTTAAAGTCGGATTCTAAAGCATTGTAAATAGATTACTTTGTTCATGTTGCAGATTCTCAATGTTTGAAAATAGATGATATCGTTTCAAATCAGATACTAAAGCATTTTAAATAGATGACTTTGTTCAAGTTTCCGATTCTTAAGGTGTTAAAATAGATGTTATCGTTTCAAGTCGGATTCTAAAGCATTGTAAATAGATGAATTGTACAAGTGTCCTATTCTTAAAGTTTGAAAATAGATGATATCGTTTAAGTCGGATTATAAAGCATTGTAAATAGATGACTTTGTTTATGTTGCCGATTCTTCAAGTTTGAAAATAGATGATATCGTTTAAAGTCGGATTCTAAAGCATTGTAAATAGATGACTTTGTTCAAGTTACCGATTCTTAAGGATTGAAAATAGATGATAACGTTTAAAGTTGGATTCTAGAGCATTGTAAATAGATGACTTTGTTACAGTTGCGAGTTGTTAAGGTTTAAAAGTTGATGATATCGTAATATGTCGGATACTAGAGCATTGTAAATAGATGACTTTGTTTAAGTTGCGGATTCTTAATGTTTGAAAATAGATGATATCGTTTAAGTCGGATTCTAAAGCATTGTAAATAGATGCCTTTGTTCAAGTTGCGGATACTTAATGTTTGAAAATAGATGATATCGTATTAAGTCGGATTCTAAAGCATTGTAAATAGATGACTTTGTTCCAGTTTCGGATTCTTAAGGTTTGAAAATAGATGATTTCGTTTAAAGTCGGATTCTAAAGCAGTGTAAATAGATGACTTTGTTCAAGTTTCCCGTTTTTTTAAGTTTGAAAATAGATTATATCGTTTAAAGTCGGATTCTAAAGCATTGTAAATTAATGACTTTGTCTAAGTTGCGAATTCTTAAGATTTGAAAATAGATGATATCGTTTAAAGTCAGATTCTAAAGCATTGTAAATAGATGTCTTTGTTCAAGTTGCGGACTCTTATGGTTTGAAAATAGATGATATCGTTTCAAGTCGGATTCTAAAGCATTGTAAATAGATTACTTTGTTCAAGTTTCCGATTCTTAAGGTGTGAAAATAGATGTTATCGTTTAAAGGTCGATTCTAAAGCATTGTAAATAGATTACTTTGTTCAAGTTGCGGACTGCTAAGGTTTGAAAATAGATGATATCCTTTAAAGTCGGATTCTAAAGCATTGTAAATAGATGAATTGTTCAAGTGTCCTATTTTTAAAGTTTGAAAATAGATGATATCGTTTAAGTCGGATTATAAAGCATTGTAAATAGATGACTTTGTTCATGTTGCCGATTCTTCAAGTTTGAAAATAGATGATATCGTTTAAAGTCGGATTCTAAAGCATTGTAAATAGATGACTTTGTTCAAGTTGCCGATTCTTAAAGATTGAAAATCGATGATAACGTTTAAAGTTGGATTCTAGAGCATTGTAAATAGATGACTTTGTTACAGTTGCGAGTTGTTAAGGTTTAAAAGTTGATGATATCGTAATATGTCGGATACTAAAGCATTGTAAATAGATGACTGTGTTTAAGTTGCGGATTCTTAATGTTTGAAAATAGATGATATCGTTTAAAGTCGTATTCTAAAGCATTGTAAATAGATGAATTTGTTTAAGTTACGGATTGTTAATGTTTGAAAACAGATGATATCGTTTAAAGTTGAATTCTAAAGCATTGTAAATAGATGCATTTGTTCAAGTTGCGGATTCTTAATGTTTGAAAATCGATGATATCGTTTAAAGTCGGATTCTAAAGCATTGTAAATAGATGACTTTGTTCAAGTTGCGGATTCTTGATGGTTGAAAATAGATGATATCGTTTAAAGTCGGATTCTAAAGCATTGTAAATAGATGACTTTGTTAGAGTTGCGGATCCTTAATGTTTGAAAATAGATGATATCGTTTAAGTCGGATTATAAAGCATTGTAAATAGATGACTTTGTTCAAGTTGCGGATACTTAATGTTTTAAAATAGATGATATCGTTTCAAGTCGGATTCTAAAGCATTGTAAAGGGATGACTTTGTTCCAGTTTCGGATTCTTAAGGTTTGAAAATAGATGATTTCGTTTAAAGTCGGATTCTAAAGCATTGTAAATAGATGACTTTGTTCAAGTTGCGGATTCTTAAGATTTGAAAATAGATGATATCGTTTGAAGTCGGATTCTAAAGCATTGTAAATAGATGACTTTGTTCAAGTTGCGGACTCTTATGGTTTAAAATAGATGATATCGTTTAAAGTCGGATTCCAAAGCATTGTCAATAGATGACTTTGTAAAAGTTGCGGATTCTGAATGTTTGAAAATAGATGATATCGTTTAAAGTCGGATTCTAAAGCATTGTAAATAGATGACTTTGTTCAAGTTGCGGACTCTTAGGGTTTGAAAATAGATGATAATGTTTAAAGTCGGATTCTAAAGCATTGTAAATAGATGACTTTGTTCAAGTTGCGGACTCTTAGATTTTGAAAATAGATGATAATGTTTAAAGTCGGATTCTAAAGCATTGTACATAGATGACTTTGTTCAAGTTTCGAGTGGTTAAGGTTTAAAAATAGATTATATCGTTTAATGTCGGATACTAAAGCATTGTAAATAGATGACTTTGTTTAAGTTGCGGATTCTTAATGTTTGAAAATAGATGATATCGTTTAAAGTGTGATTCTAAAGCATTGTAAAAAGATGACTTGATTCATGTTGCCGATTCTTCAGGTTTGAAAATAGATGATATCGTTAAAAGTCGTATTTTAAAGCATTGCAAATAGATGACTTTGTTCAAGTTGCCGAATCTTAAGGATTGAAAATAGATGATATCTTTTAAAGTCGGATTCTAAAGCATTGTAAATAGATGACTTTGTTCAAGTTGCGAGTTGTTAAAGTTTAAAAGTAGATAATATCGTAAAATGTCGGATACTAAAGCATTGTAAATAGATGACTTTGTTAAAGTTGCGGATTCTTAAGATTTGAAAATAGATGATATCGTTTAAAGTCGGATTCTAAAGCATTGTAAATAGATTAATTTTTTTAAGTTACGGATTCTTAATGTTTCAAAATAGATGATATCGTTTAAAGTTTTATTCTTAAGCATTGTAAATAGATGACTTTGTGCAAGTTGCGGATTCTTAATGTTTGAAAATCGATGATATCGTTTAAAGTCGGATTCCAAAGCATTGTAAATCTTTGACTTTGTTCAAGTTGCGGATTCTTGATGGTTGAAAATAGATGATATCGTTTAAAGTCGGATTCTAAAGCATTGTAAATAGATGACTTTGTTAGACTTGCGGATCCTTAATGTTGGAATATATATGATATCGTTTAAGTCGGATTATAAAGCATTGTAAATAGATGACTTTGTTCAAGTTGCGGATACTTAATGTTTTAAAATAGATGATATCGTTTCAAGTCGGATTCTAAAGCATTGTAAAGGGATGACTTTGTTCCAGTTTCGGATTCTTAAGGTTTGAAAATAGATGATTTCGTTTAAAGTCGAATTCTAAAGCATTGTAAATAGATGACTTTGTTCAAGTTGCCGATTCTTAAAGTTTGAAAATAAATTATATCGTTTTAAGTCGGATTCTAAATCATTGTAAATAGATGACTTCGTTCAAGTTGCGGATTCTTAAGATTTGAAAATAGATGATATCGTTTAAAGTCGGATTCTAAAGCATTGTATATAGATGACTTTGTTCAAGTTGCGGACTCTTATGGTTTGAAAATAGATGATATCGTTTACAGTCGGATTCCAAATCATTGTCAATAGATGACTTTGTTCAAGTTGCGGATTCTTAATGTTTGAAAATAGATGATATCGTTTAAGGTCGGATTCTAAAGCATTGTAAATAGATAACTTTGTTCATGTTGCCGATTCTTCAGGTTTGAAAATAGATGATATCATTTAAAGTCGGATTCTAAAGCATTGTAAATAGATGACTTTGTTCAAGTTGCCGATTCTTAAGGATGGAAAATAGATGATATCGTTTAAAGTCGGATTCTAAAGCATTGTAAATGGATGACTTTGTTACAGTTGCGAGTTGTTAAGGTTTAATAGGTGATGATATCGTAAAATGTCGGATATGAAAGCATTGTAAATAGATGACTTTGTTTAAGTTGCGGATTCTTAGTGGGGTAAAATAGATGATATCGTTTAATGTCGGATACAAAAGCATTGCAAATAGATGACTTTGTTCAAGTTGCGGATTCTTAATGTTGGTAAATATATGATATCGTTTACAGTCGGATTCTAAAGCATTGTAAATAGATGACTTTGTTCAAGTTGCGGATTCTTTATGTTTGAACATAGACGATATCGTTTAAAGTGTGATTCTAAAGCATTGTAAATAGATGACTTTGTTCATGTTGCCGATTCTTCAGGTTTGAAAATAGATGATATCGTTTAAAATCGGATTCTAAAGCATTGTAAATAGATGACTTTGTTCAAGTTGCCGAATCTTAAGGATTGAAAATAGATGATATCGTTTAAAGTCGGATTCTGAAGCATTGTAAATAGATGACTTTGTTCAAGTTGCGAGTTGTTAAGGTTTACAAGTAGATTATATCGTTAAATGTCGGATACTAAAGCATTG
Source organism: Sepiola atlantica (assembly GCA_963556195.1). NCBI lineage: Eukaryota > Metazoa > Mollusca > Cephalopoda > Sepiida > Sepiolidae > Sepiola > Sepiola atlantica. The sequence goes on from CAUVYP010000558.1 coordinate 16,715, forward strand.
TAAATAGATGACTTTGTTTAAGTTGCGGAATCTTAATGTTTGAAAATAGATGATATCGTTTAAAGTCGGATTCTAAAGCATTGTAAATAGATGAATTTGTTTAAGTTACGGATTCTTAATGTTTGAAAATAGATAATATCGTTTAAAGTTGAATTCTAAAGCATTGTAAATAGATGACCATGTTCAAGTTGCGAATTCTTAATGTTTGAAAATCGATAATATCGTTTAAAGTCGGATTCTAAAGCATTGTAAATCTTTGACTTTGTTCAAGGGTCGGATTCTTGATGGTTGAAAATAGATGATATCGTTTAAAGTCGGATTCTAAAGCATTCTAAATAGATGACTTTGTTAGAGTGTCTGATCCTTAATGTTTGAAAATAGATGATATCGTTTAAGTCGGATTATAAAGCATTGTAAATAGATGACTTTGTTCATGTTGCCGATTCTTCAAGTTTGAAAATAGATGATATCGTTTAAAGTCGGATTCTAAAGCATTGTAAATACATGACTTTGTTCAAGTTGCCGATTCTTAAGGATTGAAAATAGATGATAACGTTTTAAGTTGGATTCTAGAGCATTGTAAATAGATGACTTTGTTACAGTTGCGAGTTGTTAAGGTTTAAAAGTAGATGATATCGTAATATGTCGGATACTAAAGCATTGTAAATAGATGACTTTGTTTAAGTTGCGGATTCTTAATGTTTCGAAAATAGATGATATCGTTTAAAGTCGTATTCTAAAGCATTGTAAATAGATGAATTTGTTTAAGTTACGGATTCTTTATGTTTGAAAATATGTGATATCGTTTAAAGTTGAATTCTCAAGCATTGTAAATAGATGACTTTGTTCAAGTTGCGGATTTTTAATGTTTGAAAATCGATGATATCGTTTGAAGTCGGATTCTAAAGCATTGTAAATAGATGACTTTGTTCACGTTGCGGATTCTTGATGGTTGAAAATAGATGATATCGTTTCAAGTCGGATTCTAAAGCATTGTAAATAGAGTACTTAGTTAGACTTGCGGATCCTTAATGTTTGAAAATAGATGATATCGTTTAAGTCGGATTATAAAGCATTGTAAATAGATGACTTTGTTCAAGTTGCGGATACTTAATGTTTTAAAATAGATGATATCGTTTCAAGTCGGATTCTAAAGCATTGTAAAGGGATGACTTTGTTCCAGTTTCGGATTCTTAAGGTTTGAAAATAGATGATTTCGTTTAATGTCGGATACTAAAGCATTGTAAAAAGATAACTTTGTTTAAGTTGCGGATTCTTAATGTTTGAAAATAGATGATATCGTTTAAAGTGTGATTCTAAAGCATTGTAAATAGATGACTTTGTTCATGTTGCCGATTCTTCAGGTTTGAAAATAGATGATATCGTTTAAAGTAGGATTCTAAAGCATTGCAAATAGATGACTTTGTTCAAGTTGCCGAATCTTAAGGATTGAAAATAGATGATATCGTTTAAAGTCGGATTCTTAAGCATTGTAAATAGATTACTTTGTTCAAGTTGCGAGTTGTTAAGGTTTAAAAGTAGATGGTATCGTTAAATGTCGGATACTAAAGCATTGTAAATAGATGACTTTGTTAAAGTTGCGGATTCTTAATGTTTAAAAATAGATGATATCGTTTAAAGTCGGATTCTAAAGCATTGTAAATAGATTAATTTTTTTAAGTTACGGATTTTTAATGTTTGAAAATAGATGATATCGTTTAAAGTTGAATTCTAAAGCATTGTAAATAGATGACTTTGTTCAAGTTGCGGATTCTTAATGTTTGAAAATCGATGATATCGTTTAAAGTCGGATTCTAAAGCATTGTAAATAGATGAATTTGTTCTAGTTGCGGATTCTTAAGGTTTGAAAATAGATGATATCGTTTAAAGTCGGATTCTAAAGCATTGTACATAGATGACTTTGTTCAAGTTTCGAGTGGTTAAGGTTTAAAAATAGATGATATCGTTTAATGTCGGATACTAAAGCATTGTAAATAGATGACTTTGTTAAAGTTGCGGATTCTTTATGTTTGAACATTTACGATATCGTTTAAAGTGTGATTCTAAAGCATTGTAAATAGATGACTTTGCTCATGTTGCCGATTCTTCAGGTTTGAAAATAGATGATATCGTTTAAAGTCGGATTCGAAAGCATTGTAAATAGATGACTTTGTTCAAGTTGCCGAATCTTAAGGATTGAAAATAGATGATATCGTTTAAAGTCGGATTCTAATGCATTGTAAATAGATGACTTTGTTCAAGTGGCGAGTTGTTAAGGTTTACAAGTAGATGATATCGTTAAATGTCGGATACTAAAGCATTGTAAATAGATGACTTTGTTTAAGTTGCGGATTCTTAATGTTTGAAAATAGATGATATCGTTTAAAGTCGGATTCTAAAGCATTGTAAATAGATGAATTTGTTTAAGTTACGGATTCTTAATGTGTGAAAATAGATGATATCGTTTAAAGTTGAATTCTAAAGCATTGTAAATAGATGACCATGTTCAAGTTGCGAATTCTTAATGTTTGAAAATCGATGATATCGTTTAAAGTCGGATTCTAAAGCATTGTAAATCTTTGACTTTGTTCAAGTTGCGGATTCTTGATGGTTGAAAATAGATGATATCGTTTAAAGTCGGATTCTAAAGCATTCTAAATAGATGACATTGTGTGAGGGTCTAATCCTTAATGTTTGAAAATAGATGATATCGTTTAAGTCGGAGTATAAAGCATAGTAAATAGATGACTTTGTTCATGTTGCCGATCCTTCAAGTTTGAAAATAGATGATATCGTTTAAAGTCGGATTCTAAAGCATTGTAAATACATGACTTTGTTCAAGTTGCCGATTCTTAAGGATTGAAAATAGATGATAACGTTTTAAGTTGGATTCTAGAACATTGTAAATAGATGACTTTGTTACAGTTGCGAGTTGTTTAGGTTTAAAAGAAGATGATATCGTAATATGTCGGATACTAAAGCATTGTAAATAGATGACTTTGTTTAAGTTGCGAATTCTTAATGTTTCGAAAATAGATGATATCGTTTAAAGTCGTATTCTAAAGCATTGTAAATAGATGAATTTGTTTAAGTTACGGATTCTTAATGTTTGAAAATAGGTGATATCATTTAAAGTCGGATTCTAAAGCATTGTAAATAGATGACTTTGTTCAAGTTGCGGATTCTTAATGTTTGAAAATCGATGATATCGTTTAAAGTCGGATTCTAAAGCATTGTAAATAGATGACTTTGTTCAAGTTGCGGATTCTTGATGGTTGAAAATAGATGATATCGTTTAAAGTCGGATTCTAAAGCATTGTAAATAGATGACTTTGTTAGAGTTGCGGATCCTTAATGTTTGAAAATAGATGATATCGTTTAAGTCGGATTATAAAGCATTGTAAATAGATGACTTTGTTCAAGTTGCGGATACTTAATGTTTTAAAATAGATGATATCGTTTCAAGTCGGATTCTAAAGCATTGTAAAGGGATGACTTTGTTCCAGTTTCGGATTCTTAAGGTTTGAAAATAGATGATTTCGTTTAAAGTCGGATTCTAAAGCATTGTAAATAGATGACTTTGTTCAAGTTGCGGATTCTTAAGATTTGAAAATAGATGATATCGTTTGAAGTCGGATTCTAAAGCATTGTAAATAGATGACTTTGTTCAAGTTGCGGACTCTTATGGTTTAAAATAGATGATATCGTTTAAAGTCGGATTCCAAAGCATTGTCAATAGATGACTTTGTAAAAGTTGCGGATTCTGAATGTTTGAAAATAGATGATATCGTTTAAAGTCGGATTCTAAAGCATTGTAAATAGATGACTTTGTTCAAGTTGCGGACTCTTAGGGTTTGAAAATAGATGATAATGTTTAAAGTCGGATTCTAAAGCATTGTAAATAGATGACTTTGTTCAAGTTGCGGACTCTTAGATTTTGAAAATAGATGATAATGTTTAAAGTCGGATTCTAAAGCATTGTACATAGATGACTTTGTTCAAGTTTCGAGTGGTTAAGGTTTAAAAATAGATGATATCGTTTAATGTCGGATACTAAAGCATTGTAAATAGATGACTTTGTTTAAGTTGCGGATTCTTAATGTTTGAAAATAGATGATATCGTTTAAAGTGTGATTCTAAAGCATTGTAAAAAGATGACTTGATTCATGTTGCCGATTCTTCAGGTTTGAAAATAGATGATATCGTTAAAAGTCGTATTTTAAAGCATTGCAAATAGATGACTTTGTTCAAGTTGCCGAATCTTAAGGATTGAAAATAGATGATATCGTTTAAAGTCGGATTCTAAAGCATTGTAAATAGATGACTTTGTTCAAGTTGCGAGTTGTTAAAGTTTAAAAGTAGATGATATCGTAAAATGTCGGATACTAAAGCTTTGTAAATAGATGACTTTGTTAAAGTTGCGGATTCTTAAGATTTGAAAATAGATGATATCGTTTAAAGTCGGATTCTAAAGCATTGTAAATAGATTAATTTTTTTAAGTTACGGATTCTTAATGTTTCAAAATAGATGATATCGTTTAAAGTTTTATTCTTAAGCATTGTAAATAGATGACTTTGTGCAAGTTGCGGATTCTTAATGTTTGAAAATCGATGATATCGTTTAAAGTCGAATTCTAAAGCATTGTAAATCTTTGACTTTGTTCAAGTTGCGGATTCTTGATGGTTGAAAATAGATGATATCGTTTAAAGTCGGATTCTAAAGCATTGTAAATAGATGACTTTGTTAGACTTGCGGATCCTTAATGTTGGAATATATATGATATCGTTTAAGTCGGATTATAAAGCATTGTAAATAGATGACTTTGTTCAAGTTGCGGATACTTAATGTTTTAAAATAGATGATATCGTTTCAAGTCGGATTCTAAAGCATTGTAAAGGGATGACTTTGTTCCAGTTTCGGATTCTTAAGGTTTGAAAATAGATGATTTCGTTTAAAGTCGAATTCTAAAGCATTGTAAATAGATGACGTTGTTCAAGTTGCCGATTCTTAAAGTTTGAAAATAAATTATATCGTTTTAAGTCGGATTCTAAATCATTGTAAATAGATGACTTCGTTCAAGTTGCGGATTCTTAAGATTTGAAAATAGATGATATCGTTTAAAGTCGGATTCTAAAGCATTGTATATAGATGACTTTGTTCAAGTTGCGGACTCTTATGGTTTGAAAATAGATGATATCGTTTACAGTCGGATTCCAAATCATTGTCAATAGATGACTTTGTTCAAGTTGCGGATTCTTAATGTTTGAAAATAGATGATATCGTTTAAGGTCGGATTCTAAAGCATTGTAAATAGATAACTTTGTTCATGTTGCCGATTCTTCAGGTTTGAAAATAGATGATATCATTTAAAGTCGGATTCTAAAGCATTGTAAATAGATGACTTTGTTCAAGTTGCCGATTCTTAAGGATGGAAAATAGATGATATCGTTTAAAGTCGGATTCTAAAGCATTGTAAATGGATGACTTTGTTACAGTTGCGAGTTGTTAAGGTTTAATAGGTGATGATATCGTAAAATGTCGGATACGAAAGCATTGTAAATAGATGACTTTGTTTAAGTTGCGGATTCTTAGTGGGGTAAAATAGATGATATCGTTTAATGTCGGATACAAAAGCATTGCAAATAGATGACTTTGTTCAAGTTGCGGATTCTTAATGTTGGTAAATATATGATATCGTTTACAGTCGGATTCTAAAGCATTGTAAATAGATGACTTTGTTCAAGTTGCGGATTCTTTATGTTTGAACATAGACGATATCGTTTAAAGTGTGATTCTAAAGCATTGTAAATAGATGACTTTGTTCATGTTGCCGATTCTTCAGGTTTGAAAATAGATGATATCGTTTAAAATCGGATTCTAAAGCATTGTAAATAGATGACTTTGTTCAAGTTGCCGAATCTTAAGGATTGAAAATAGATGATATCGTTTAAAGTCGGATTCTGAAGCATTGTAAATAGATGACTTTGTTCAAGTTGCGAGTTGTTAAGGTTTACAAGTAGATGATATCGTTAAATGTCGGATACTAAAGCATTGTAAATAGATGACTTTGTTTAAGTTGCGGAATCTTAATGTTTGAAAATAGATGATATCGTTTAAAGTCGGATTCTAAAGCATTGTAAATAGATGAATTTGTTTAAGTTACGGATTCTTAATGTTTGAAAATAGATAATATCGTTTAAAGTTGAATTCTAAAGCATTGTAAATAGATGACCATGTTCAAGTTGCGAATTCTTAATGTTTGAAAATCGATAATATCGTTTAAAGTCGGATTCTAAAGCATTGTAAATCTTTGACTTTGTTCAAGGGTCGGATTCTTGATGGTTGAAAATAGATGATATCGTTTAAAGTCGGATTCTAAAGCATTCTAAATAGATGACTTTGTTAGAGTGTCTGATCCTTAATGTTTGAAAATAGATGATATCGTTTAAGTCGGATTATAAAGCATTGTAAATAGATGACTTTGTTCATGTTGCCGATTCTTCAAGTTTGAAAATAGATGATATCGTTTAAAGTCGGATTCTAAAGCATTGTAAATACATGACTTTGTTCAAGTTGCCGATTCTTAAGGATTGAAAATAGATGATAACGTTTTAAGTTGGATTCTAGAGCATTGTAAATAGATGACTTTGTTACAGTTGCGAGTTGTTAAGGTTTAAAAGTAGATGATATCGTAATATGTCGGATACTAAAGCATTGTAAATAGATGACTTTGTTTAAGTTGCGGATTCTTAATGTTTCGAAAATAGATGATATCGTTTAAAGTCGTATTCTAAAGCGTTGTAAATAGATGAATTTGTTTAAGTTACGGATTCTTTATGTTTGAAAATATGTGATATCGTTTAAAGTTGAATTCTCAAGCATTGTAAATAGATGACTTTGTTCAAGTTGCAGATTTTTAATGTTTGAAAATCGATGATATCGTTTGAAGTCGGATTCTAAAGCATTGTAAATAGATGACTTTGTTCACGTTGCGGATTCTTGATGGTTGAAAATAGATGATATCGTTTCAAGTCGGATTCTAAAGCATTGTAAATAGAGTACTTAGTTAGACTAGCGGATCCTTAATGTTTGAAAATAGATGATATCGTTTAAGTCGGATTATAAAGCATTGTAAATAGATGACTTTGTTCAAGTTGCGGATACTTAATGTTTTAAAATAGATGATATCGTTTCAAGTCGGATTCTAAAGCATTGTAAAGGGATGACTTTGTTCCAGTTTCGGATTCTTAAGGTTTGAAAATAGATGATTTCGTTTAATGTCGGATACTAAAGCATTGTAAAAAGATAACTTTGTTTAAGTTGCGGATTCTTAATGTTTGAAAATAGATGATATCGTTTAAAGTGTGATTCTAAAGCATTGTAAATAGATGACTTTGTTCATGTTGCCGATTCTTCAGGTATGAAAATTGATGATATCGTTTAAAGTAGGATTCTAAAGCATTGCAAATAGATGACTTTGTTCAAGTTGCCGAATCTTAAGGATTGAAAATAGATGATATCGTTTAAAGTCGGATTCTGAAGCATTGTAAATAGATTACTTTGTTCAAGTTGCGAGTTGTTAAGGTTTAAAAGTAGATGGTATCGTTAAATGTCGGATACTAAAGCATTGTAAATAGATGACTTTGTTAAAGTTGCGGATTCTTAATGTTTAAAAATAGATGATATCGTTTAAAGTCGGATTCTAAAGCATTGTAAATAGATTAATTTTTTTAAGTTACGGATTTTTAATGTTTGAAAATAGATGATATCGTTTAAAGTTGAATTCTAAAGCATTGTAAATAGATGACTTTGTTCAAGTTGCGGATTCTTAATGTTTGAAAATCGATGATATCGTTTAAAGTCGGATTCTAAAGCATTGTAAATAGATGAATTTGTTCTAGTTGCGGATTCTTACGGTTTGAAAATAGATGATATCGTTTAAAGTCGGATTCTAAAGCATTGTACATAGATGACTTTGTTCAAGTTTCGAGTGGTTAAGGTTTAAAAATAGATGATATCGTTTAATGTCGGATACTAAAGCATTGTAAATAGATGACTTTGTTAAAGTTGCGGATTCTTTATGTTTGAACATTTACGATATCGTTTAAAGTGTGATTCTAAAGCATTGTAAATAGATGACTTTGCTCATGTTGCCGATTCTTCAGGTTTGAAAATAGATGATATCGTTTAAAGTCGGATTCGAAAGCATTGTAAATAGATGACTTTGTTCAAGTTGCCGAATCTTAAGGATTGAAAATAGATGATATCGTTTAAAGTCGGATTCTAATGCATTGTAAATAGATGACTTTGTTCAAGTTGCGAGTTGTTAAGGTTTACAAGTAGATGATATCGTTAAATGTCGGATACTAAAGCATTGTAAATAGATGACTTTGTTTAAGTTGCGGATTCTTAATGTTTGAAAATAGATGATATCGTTTAAAGTCGGATTCTAAAGCATTGTAAATAGATGAATTTGTTTAAGTTACGGATTCTTAATGTTTGAAAATAGATGATATCGTTTAAAGTTGAATTCTAAAGCATTGTTAATAGATGACCATGTTCAAGTTGCGAATTCTTAATGTTTGAAAATCGATGATATCGTTTAAAGTCGGATTCTAAAGCATTGTAAATCTTTGACTTTGTTCAAGTTGCGGATTCTTGATGGTTGAAAATAGATGATATCGTTTAAAGTCGGATTCTAAAGCATTCTAAATAGATGACATTGTGTGAGGGTCTAATCCTTAATGTTTGAAAATAGATGATATCGTTTAAGTCGGAGTATAAAGCATAGTAAATAGATGACTTTGTTCATGTTGCCGATTCTTCAAGTTTGAAAATAGATGATATCGTTTAAAGTCGGATTCTAAAGCATTGTAAATACATGACTTTGTTCAAGTTGCCGATTCTTAAGGATTGAAAATAGATGATAACGTTTTAAGTTGGATTCTAGAACATTGTAAATAGATGACTTTGTTACAGTTGCGAGTTGTTTAGGTTTAAAAGAAGATGATATCGTAATATGTCGGATACTAAAGCATTGTAAATAGATGACTTTGTTTAAGTTGCGGATTCTTAATGTTTCGAAAATAGATGATATCGTTTAAAGTCGTATTCTAAAGCATTGTAAATAGATGAATTTGTTTAAGTTACGGATTCTTAATGTTTGAAAATAGGTGATATCATTTAAAGTTGAATTCTAAAGCATTGATAATAGATGACTTTGTTCAAGTTGCGGATTTTTAATGTTTGAAAATCGATGATATCGTTTGAAGTCGGATTCTAAAGCATTGTAAATAGATGACTTTGTTCACGTTGCGGATTCTAGATGGTTGAAAATAGATGATATCGTTTAAAGTCGGATTCTAAAGCATTGTAAATAGATGACTTAGTTAGAGTTGCAGATCCTTAATGTTTGAAAATAGATGATATCGTTTAAGTCGGATTATAAAGCATTGTAAATAGATGACTTTGTTCAAGTTGCGGATACTTAATGTTTTAAAATAGATGATATCGTTTCAAGTCGGATTCTAAAGCATTGTAAAGGGATGACTTTGTTCCAGTTTCGGATTCTTAAGGTTTGAAAATAGATGATTTCGTTTAATGTCGGATACTGAAGCATTGTAAAAAGATAACTTACTTTAAGTTGCGGATTCTTAATGTTTGAAAATAGATTATATCGTTTAAAGTGTGATTCTAAAGCATTGTAAATAGATGACTTTGTTCATGTTGCCGATTCTTCAGGTTGGAAAATAGATGATATCGTTTAAAGTAGGATTCTAAAGCATTGCAAATAGATGACTTTGTTCAAGTTGCCGAATCTTAAGGATTGAAAATAGATGATATCGTTTAAAGTCGGATTCTAAAGCATTGTAAATAGATTACTTTGTTCAAGTTGCGAGTTGTTAAGGTTTAAAAGTAGATGGTATTGTTAAATGTCGGATACTAAAGCATTGTAAATAGATGACTTTGTTAAAGTTGCGGATTCTTAATGTTTAAAAATAGATGATATCGTTTAAAGTCGGATTCTAAAGCATTGTAAATAGATTAATTTTTTTAAGTTACGGATTCTTAATGTTTGAAAATAGATGATATCGTTTAAAGTTGAATTCTAAAGCATTGTTAATAGATGACTTTGTTCAAGTTGCGGATTCTTAATGTTTGAAAATCGATGATATCGTTTAAAGTCGGATTCTAAAGCATTGTAAATCTTTGACTTTGTTCAAGTTGCCGATTCTTGATGGTTGAAAATAGATGATATCGTTTAAAGTCGGATTCTAAAACATTGTAAATAGATGAGTTTGTTCAAGTTAAGGATTCTCAAGGTTTGAAAATAGATTATATTGTTAAAAGTCGGATTCTAAAGCATTGGAAATAGATGACTTTGGTCAAGTTGCGGATTGTCAAGGTTTTAAAATAAATTATATCGCTTTAAGTCGGATTCTAAAGCATTGTAAATAGATGACTTTGTCTAAGTTGCGAATTGTTAAGGTTTAAAAGTAGATGATATCGTTTATTGTTCGGATACTAAAGAATTGTAAATAGATGACTTTGTATAAGTGGCGGATTCTTAATGTTTGAAAATAGATGATTTCGTTTAATGTCGGATTCTAAAGCATTGTAAATAGATGACTTTGTTCAAGTTGCCGATTCTTAAAGTTTGAAAATAAATTATATCGTTTAAAGTCGGATTCTAAATCATTGTAAATAGATGACTTCGTTCAAGTTGCGGATTCTTAAGATTTGAAAATAGATGATATCGTTTAAAGTCGGATTCTAAAGCATTGTAAATAGATGACTTTGTTCAAGTTGCGGACTCTTATGGTTTGAAATTAGATGATATCGTTTTAAGTCGGATTCCAAATCATTGTCAATAGATGACTTTGTTCAAGTTGCGGATTCTTAATGTTTGAAAATAGATGATATCGTTTAAAGTCGGATTCTAAAGCATTGTAAATAGATAACTTTGTTCATGTTGCCGATTCTTCAGGTTTGAAAATAGATGATATCATTTAAAGTCGGATTCTAAAGCATTGTAACTAGATGACTTTGTTCAAGTTGCCGATTCTTAAGGATTGAAAATAGATGATATCGTTTAAAGTCGGATTCTTAAGCATTGTAAATAGATGACTTTGTTCAAGTTGCGAGTTGTTAAGGTTTAATAGTAGATGATATCGTTAAATGTCGGATACGAAAGCATTGTAAATAGATGACTTTGTTCAAGTTGCGGATTTTTAGTGGGGTAAAATAGATGATATCGTTTAAAGTCGGATTCTAAAGCATTGTAAATAGATGAATTTGTTTAAGTTACGGACTCTTAATGTTTGAAAATAGATGATATCGTTTAAAGTTGAATTCTAAAACATTGTAAATAGATGACTTTGTTCAAGTTGCGGATTCTTTATGTTTGAAAATCGATGATATCGTTTAAAGTCGGATTCTAAAGCATTGTGAAGCTTTGACTTTGTTCAAGTTGCGGATTCTTGATGGTTGAAAATAGATGATATCGTTTAAAGTCGGATTCTAAAGCATTGTGAATAGATGACTTTGTTAGGGTTGCGGATCCTTAATGTTTTAAAATAGATGATATCGTTTAAGTCGGATTATAAAGCATTGTAAATAGATGACTTTGTTCAAGTTTCGGATACTTAATGTGTTAAAATAGATGATATCGTTTCAAGTCGGATTCTAAAGCATTGTAAATAGATGACTTTGTTCCAGTTTCGGATTCTTAAGGTTGTAAAATAGATGATTTCGTTTAAAGTCGGATTCTAAAGCATTGTCAATAGATGACTTTGTTCAAGTTGCGGATTCTTAATGTTTGAAAATAGATGATATCGTTTAAAGTCGGATTCTAAAGCATTGTAAATAGATGAATTTGTTTAAGTTGCGGATTCTTAAGGATTGAAAATAGATGATATCGTTTAAAGTCGGATTCTAAAGCATTGTAAATAGATGACTTTGTTCAAGTTGGGGATACTTAATGTTTGAAAATAGATGATATCGTTTAAAGTCGGAATCTAAAGCATTGTAAATAGATGACTTTGTTCCAGTTGCGGATTCTTAAGGTTTGAAAATAGATGATATCGTTTAAAGTCGGATTCTAAAGCATTGTAAATAGATAACGTTGTTCAAGTTGCCGATTCTTAAAGTTTAAAAAATAGATTATATCGTTGAAGTCGGATTCTAAATCATTGTAACTAGATGACTTTGTTAAAGTTGCGGATTCTTAAGATTTGAAAATAGGTGATATCGTTTAAAGTCGGATTCTAAAGCATTGTAAATTGATGACTTTGTTCAAGTTGCGGACTCTTATGGTTTGTAAATAGATGATGTCGTTTAAAGTCGGATTCTAAAGCATTGTAAATAGATTACTTTGTTTAAGTTAAGGATTCTCAAGGTTTGAAAATCGATGATATCGTTTAAAGTCGGATTCTAAAGCATTGGAAATAGATGACTTTGTTCAAGTTGCGGATTGTCAAGGTTTTAAAATAAATTATATCGCTTAAAGTCGGATTCTAAAGCATTGTAAATAGATGACTTTGTCTAAGTTGCGAGTTGTTAAGGTTTAAAAGTAGATGATATCGTTTAATGTTCGGATACTAAAGAATTGTAAATAGATGACTTTGTATAAGTGGCGGATTCTTAATGTTTGAAAATAGATGATATCGTTTAATGTCGGATTCTAAAGCATTATCAATAGATGACTTTGTTACAGTTGCGAGTTGTTAAGGTTTAATAGTAGATGATATCGTTTAAAGTCGGATTCTAAAGCCTTGTAAATAGATGACTTTGTTCAAGTTGCGAGTTGTTAAGGTTTAAAAGTAGATGATATCGTTAAATGTCGGATACTAAAGCATTGTAAATAGATGACTTTGTTAAAGTTGCGGATTCTTTATGTTTTAAATAGATGATATCGTTTAAAGTCGGATTCTAAAGCATTGTAAATAGATTAATTTTTTTAGGTTACGGATTCTTAATGTTTGAAAATAGATGATATCGTTTAAAGTTGAATTCTAAAGCATTGTAAATAGATGACTTTGTTCAAGTTGCGGATTCTTAATGTTTGAAAATCGATGATATCGTTCAAAGTCGGATTCTAAAGCATTGTAAATCTTTGACTTTGTTCAGGTTGCGGATGGTTGAAAATAGATGATATCGTTTAAAGTCGGATTCTAAAGCATTGTAAATAGATGACTTTGTTAGAGTTGCGGATCCTTAATGTTGGAAAATAGATGATATCGTTTTAGTCGGATTATAAAGCATTGTAAATAGATGACTTTGTTCAAGTGGCGGATACTTAATGTGTTAAAATAGATGATATCGTTTCAAGTCGGATTCTAAAGCATTGTAAAGGGATGACTTTGTTCCAGTTTCGGATTCTTAAGGTTTGAAAATAGATGATTTCGTTTAAAGTCGGATTCTAAAGCATTGTAAATAGATGACGTTGTTCAAGTTGCCGATTCTTAAAGTTTGAAAATAAATTATATCGTTTAAAGTCGGATTCTAAATCATTGTAAATAGATGACTTCGTTCAAGTTGCGGATTCTTAAGATTTGAAAATAGATGATATCGTTTAAAGTCGGATTCTAAAGCATTGTAAATAGATGACTTTGTTCAAGTTGCGGACTCTTATGGTTTGAAAATAGATGATATCGTTTAAAGTCGGATTCCAAATCATTGTCAATAGATGACTTTGTTCAAGTTGCGGATCTTTAATGTTTGAAAATAGATGATATCGTTTAAAGTCGGATTCTAAAGCATTGTAAATAGATGACTTTGTTCAAGTTTCCGATTCTTAAGGATTGAAAATAGATGATATCGTTTAAAGTCGGATTCTAAAGCATTGTAAATAGATGACTTTGTTACAGTTGCGAGTTGTTAAGGTTTAATAGTAGATGATATCGTTAAATGTCGGATACGACAGCATTGTAAATAGATGACTTTGTTTAAGTTGCAGATTCTTAGTGGGGTAAAATAGATAATATCGTTTAAAGTCGGATTCTAAAGCATTGTAAATAGATGAATTTGTTTAAGTTACGGACTCTTAATGTTTGAAAATAGATGATATCGTTTAAAGTTGAATTCTAAAGCATTGTAAATAGATGACTTTGTTCAAGTTGCGGATTCTTTATGTTTGAAAATCGATGATATCGTTTAAAGTCGGATTCTAAAGCATTGTGAAGCTTTGACTTTGTTCAAGTTGCGGATTCTTGATGGTTGAAAATAGATGATATCGTTTAAAGTCGGATTCTAAAGCATTGTGAATAGATGACTTTGTTCAAGTTGCGGATTCTTAATGTTTGAAAATAGATGATATCGTTTAAAGTCGGATTCTAAAGCATTGTTAATAGATGAATTTGTTTAAGTTGCGGATTCTTAAGATTGAAAATAGATGATATCGTTTAAAGTCGGATTCTAAAGCATTGTAAATAGATGACTTTGTTCAAGTTGGGGATACTTAATGTTTGAAAATAGATGATATGATTTAAAGTCGGAATCTAAAGCATTGTAATTAGATGACTTTGTTCCAGATGCTGATTCTTAAGGTTTGAAAATAGAAGATATCGTTTCAAATCGGATTCTAAAGCATTGTCAATAGATAACGTTGTTCAAGTGGCCGATTCTTAAAGTTTAAATAATAGATTATATCGTTGAAGTCGGATTCTAAATCCTTGTAAATAGATGACTTTGTTAAAGTTGCGGATTCTTAAGATTTGAAAATAGGTGATATCGTTTAAAGTCGGATTCTAAAGCATTGTAAATAAGTTACTTTGTTCAAGTTAAGGATTCTCAAGGTTTGAAAATAGATGATATTGTTTAAAGTCGGATTCTAAAGCATTGGAAATAGATGACTTTGTTCAAGTTGCGGATTGTCAAGGTTTTAAAATAGATTATATCGCTTAATGTCGGATTCTAAAGCATTGTAAATAGATGACTTTGTTCAAGTTGCGAGTTGTTAAGGTTTAAAAGTAGATGATATCGTTTAATGTCGGATACTAAAGAATTGTAAATAGATGACTTTGTATAAGTGGCGGATTCTTAATGTTTGAAAATAGATGATATCGTTTAATGTCGGATTCTAAAGCATTATAAATAGATGAATTTGATTAAGTTGCGGATTCTTAATGTTTGAAAATAGATGATATCGTTTAAAGTCGGATTCTAAAGCATTGTAAATAGATGACTTTGTTCCAGTTGCGGATACTTAATGTTTGAAAATAGATGATATCGTTTAAAGTCGAATTCTAAAGCATTGTAAATAGATGACTTTGTTCCAGTTGCGGATTCTTAAGGTTTGAAAAAAGATGATATCGTTTAAAGTCGGATTCTAAAGCATTGTAAATAGATTACTTTGTTCAAGTTAAGGATTCTCAAGGTTTGAAAATAGATGATATTGTTTAAAGTCGGATTCTAAAGCATTGGAAATAGATGACTTTGGTCAAGTTGCGGATTGTCAAGGTTTTAAAATAAATTATATCGCTTAAAGTCGGATTCTAAAGCATTGTAAATAGATGACTTTGTCTAAGTTGCGAATTGTTAAGGTTTAAAAGTAGATGATATCGTTTAATGTTCGGATACTAAAAAATTGTAAATAGATGACTTTGTTACAGTTGCGAGTTGTTACGGTTTAATAGTAGATGATATCGTTTAAAGTCGGATTCTAAAGCATTGTAAATAGATGACTTTTTTCAAGTTGCGGATACTAAATGTTTGAAAATAGATGATATCGTTTAAAGTCGAATTCTAAAGCATTGTAAATAGATGACTTTGTTCCAGTTGCGGATTCTTAAGGTTTGAAAAAAGATGATATCGTTTAAAGTCGGATTCTAAAGCATTGTAAATAGATGACTTTGTTTAAGTTGCGGATGCTTAATGTTTGAAAATAGATGATATCGTTTAAAGTGTGATTCTAAAGCATGGTAAATAGATGACTTTGTTCATGTTGCCGATTCTTCAGGTTTGAAAATAGATGATATCGTTTAAAGTAGGATTCTAAAGCATTGCAAATAGATGACTTTGTTCAAGTTGCCGAATCTTAAGGATTGAAAATAGATGATATCGTTTAAAGTCGGATTCTAAAGCATTGTAAATAGATGACTTTGTTCAAGTTGCGAGTTGTTAAGGTTTAAAAGTAGATGATATCGTTAAATGTCGGATACTAAAGCATTGTAAATAGATGACTTTGTTAAAGTTGCGGATTCTTAATGTTTAAAAATAGATGATATCGTTTAAAGTCGGATTCTAAAGCATTGTAAATAGATTAATTTTTTTAAGTTACGGATTCTTAATGTTTGAAAATAGATGATATCGTTTAAAGTTGAATTCTAAAGCATTGTAAATAGATGACTTTGTTAAAGTTGCGGATTCTTAATGTTTGAAAATCGATGATATCGTTTAAAGTCGGATTCTAAAGCATTGTAAATCTTTGACTTTGTTCAAGTTGCGGAGTCTTAATGTTTGAAAATAGATGATATCGTTTAAAGTCGGATTCCAAAGCATTGTAAATAGATGACTTTGTTAGAGTTGCGGATCCTTAATGTTGGAAAATAGATGATATCGTTTTAGTCGGATTATAAAGCATTGTAAATAGATGACTTTGTTCAAGTTGCGGATACTTAATGTGTTAAAATAGATGATATCGTTTCAAGTCGGATTCTAAAGTATTGTAAAGGGATGACTTTGTTCCAGTTTCGGATTCTTATGGTTTGAAAATAGATGATATCGTTTAAAGTCGGATTCTAAAGCATTGTAAATAGATGACTTTGTTCAAGTTGCCGATTCTTAAAGTTTGAAAATAAATTATATCGTTTAAAGTCGGATTCTAAATCATTGTAAATAGATGACTTCGTTCAAGTTTCGGATTCTTAAGATTTGAAAATAGATGATATCGTTTAAAGTCGGATTCTAAAGCATTGTAAATAGATGACTTTGTTCAAGTTGCGGACTCTTATGGTTTGAAAATAGATGATATCGTTTAAAGTCGGATTCCAAATCATTGTAAAGGGATGACTTTGTTCCAGTTTCGGATTCTTATGGTTTGAAAATAGATGATATCGTTTAAAGTCGGATTCTAAAGCATTGTAAATAGATAACTTTGTTCATGTTGCCGATTCTTCAGGTTTGAAAATAGATGATATCGTTTAAAGTCGGATTCTAAAGCATTGTAAATAGATGACTTTGTTACAGTTGCGAGTTGTTAAGGTTTAATAGTAGATGATATCGTTAAATGTCGGATACGAAAGCATTGTAAATAGATGACTTTGTTTAAGTTGCGGATTCTTAGTGGGGTAAAATAGATGATATCGTTTAAAGTCGGATTCTAAAGCATTGTAAATAGATTAATTTGTTTAAGTTACGGACTCTTAATGTTTGAAAATAGATGATATCGTTTAAAGTTGAATTCTAAAGCATTGTAAATAGATGACTTTGTTCAAGTTGCGGATTCTTTGTGTTTGAAAATCGATGATATCGTTTAAAGTCGGATTCTAAAGCATTGTGAAGCTTTGATATTGTTCAAGTTGCGGATTCTTTATGGTTGAAAATAGATGATATCGTTTAAAGTCGGATTCTAAAGCATTGTGAATAGATGACTTTGTTAGGGTTGCGGATCCTTAATGTTTGAAAATAGATGATATCGTTTAAGTCGGATTATAAGGCATTGTAAATAGATGACTTTGTTCAAGTTGCGGATACTTAATGTGTTAAAATAGATGATATCGTTTCAAGTCGGATTCTAAAGCATTGTAAATAGATGACTTTGTTCCAGTTTCGGATTCTTAAGGTTGTAAAATAGATGATTTCGTTTAAAGTCGGATTCTAAAGCATTGTCAATAGATGACTTTGTTCAAGTTGCGGATTCTTAATGTTTGAAAATAGATGATATCGTTTAAAGTCGGATTCTAAAGCATTGTAAATAGATGACTTTGTTCAGGTTGCGGATACTTAATGTTTGAAAATAGATGATATGATTTAAAGTCGGAATCTAAAGCATTGTAATTAGATGACTTTGTTCCAGTTGCTGATTCTTAAGGTTTGAAAATAGATGATATCGTTTAAAGTCGGATTCTAAAGCATTGTAAATAGATAACGTTGTTCAAGTTGCCGATTCTTAAAGTTTAAAAAATAGATTATATCGTTGAAGTCGGATTCTAAATCATTGTAAATAGATGACTTTGTTAAAGTTGCGGATTCTTAAGATTTGAAAATAGGTGATATCGTTTAAAGTCGGATTCGAAAGAATGTAAATAGATGACTTTGTTCAAGTTGCGGACTCTTATGGTTTGAAAATATGTGATGTCGTTTGAAATCGGATTCTAAAGCATTGTAAATAGATTACATTGTTCAAGTTAAGGATTCTCAAATGTTTGAAAATAGATGATATTGTTTAAAGTCGGATTCTAAAGCCTTGGAAATTGATGACTTTGTTCAAGTTGCGGATTGTCAAGGTTTTAAAATAGATTATATCGCTTAAAGTCGGATTCTAAAGCATTGTAAATAGATGACTTTGGTCAAGTTGCGAGTTGTTAAGGTTTAAAAGTAGATGATATCGTTTAATGTCGGATACTAAAGCATTGTAAATAGATGACTTTGTATAAGTGGCGGATTCTTAATGTTTGAAAATAGATGATATCGTTTAATGTCGGATTTTCAAGCATTATAAATAGATGAATTTGATTAAGTTGCGGATTCTTAATGTTTGAAAATAGATGATATCGTTTAAAGTCGGATTCTAAAGCATTGTAAATAGATGACTTTGTTCAAGTTGCGGATACTTAATGTTTGAAAATAGATGATATCGTTTAAAGTCGAATTCTAAAGCATTGTAAATAGATGACTTTGTTCCAGTTGCGGATACTTAAGGTTTGAAAAAAGATGATATCGTTTAAAGTCGGATTCTAAAGCATTGTAAATAGATGACTTTGTTTAAGTTGCGCATGCTTAATGTTTGAAAATAGATGATATCTTTTAAAGTGTGATTCTAAAGCATGGTAAATAGATGACTTTGTTCATGTTGCCGATTCTTCAGTTTTGAAAATAGATGATATCGTTTGAAAGTCGGATTCTAAAGCATTGTAAATAGATGACTTTGTTCAAGTTGCCGATTCTTAAGGATTGAAAATACATGATATCGTTTAAAGTAGGATTCTAAAGCATTGTAAATAGATGACTTTGTTCTAGTTGCGAGTTGTTAAGGTTTAAAAGTAGATGATATCGTTAAATGTCGGATACTAAAGCATTGTAAATAGATGACTTTGTTAAAGTTGCGGATTCTTAAGGTTTAAAAATAGATGATATCGTTTAAAGTCGGATTCTAAAGTATTGTAAATAGATTAATTTTTTTAAGTTACGGATTCTTAATGTTTGAAAATAGATGATATCGTTTAAAGTTGAATTCTAAAGCATTGTAAATAGATGACTTTGTTCAAGTTGCGGATTCTTAATGTTTGAAAATCGATGATATCGTTTAAAGTCGGATTCTAAAGCATTGTAAATCTTTGACTTTGTTCAAGTTGCGGATTCTTAATGTTTGAAAATAGATGATATCGTTTAAAGTCGGATTCCAAAGCATTGTAAATAGATGACTTTGTTAGAGTTGCGGATCCTTAATGTTGGAAAATAGATGATATCGTTTTAGTCGGATTATAAAGCATTGTAAATAGATGACTTTGTTCAAGTTGCGGATACTTAATGTGTTAAAATAGATGATATCGTTTCAAGTCGGATTCTAAAGTATTGTAAAGGGATGACTTTGTTCCAGTTTCGGATTCTTATGGTTTGAAAATAGATGATATCGTTTAAAGTCGGATTCTAAAGCATTGTAAATAGATGACTTTGTTCAAGTTGCCGATTCTTAAAGTTTGAAAATAAATTATATCGTTTAAAGTCGGATTCTAAATCATTGTAAATAGATGACTTCGTTCAAGTTTCGGATTCTTAAGATTTGAAAATAGATGATATCGTTTAAAGTCGGATTCTAAAGCATTGTAAATAGATGACTTTGTTCAAGTTGCGGACTCTTATGGTTTGAAAATAGATGATATCGTTTAAAGTCGGATTCCAAATCATTGTAAAGGGATGACTTTGTTCCAGTTTCGGATTCTTATGGTTTGAAAATAGATGATATCGTTTAAAGTCGGATTCTAAAGCATTGTAAATAGATAACTTTGTTCATGTTGCCGATTCTTCAGGTTTGAAAATAGATGATATCGTTTAAAGTCGGATTCTAAAGCATTGTAAATAGATGACTTTGTTACAGTTGCGAGTTGTTAAGGTTTAATAGTAGATGATATCGTTAAATGTCGGATACGAAAGCATTGTAAATAGATGACTTTGTTTAAGTTGCGGATTCTTAGTGGGGTAAAATAGATGATATCGTTTAAAGTCGGATTCTAAAGCATTGTAAATAGATGAATTTGTTTAAGTTACGGACTCTTAATGTTTGAAAATAGATGATATCGTTTAAAGTTGAATTCTAAAGCATTGTAAATAGATGACTTTGTTCAAGTTGCGGATTCTTTGTGTTTGAAACTCGATGATATCGTTTAAAGTCGGATTCTAAAGCATTGTGAAGCTTTGACTTTGTTCAAGTTGCGGATTCTTGATGGTTGAAAATAGATGATATCGTTTAAAGTCGGATTCTAAAGCATTGTGAATAGATGACTTTGTTAGGGTTGCGGATCCTTAATGTTTGAAAATAGATGATATCGTTTAAGTCGGATTATAAAGCATTATAAATAGATGACTTTGTTCAAGTTGCGGATACTTAATGTGTTAAAATAGATGATATCGTTTCAAGTCGGATTCTAAAGCAT
This sequence comes from Sepiola atlantica, assembly GCA_963556195.1. Taxonomy (NCBI): domain Eukaryota; kingdom Metazoa; phylum Mollusca; class Cephalopoda; order Sepiida; family Sepiolidae; genus Sepiola; species Sepiola atlantica. Next base: position 37,529 of record CAUVYP010000558.1, read on the forward strand.
TGTAAATAGATGACTTTGTTCCAGTTTCGGATTCTTAAGGTTGTAAAATAGATGATTTCGTTTAAAGTCGGATTCTAAAGCATTGTCAATAGATGACTTTGTTCAAGTTGCGGATTCTTAATGTTTGAAAATAGATGATATCGTTTAAAGTCGGATTCTAAAGCATTGTAAATAGATGACTTTGTTCAGGTTGCGGATACTTAATGTTTGAAAATAGATGATATGATTTAAAGTCGGAATCTAAAGCATTGTAATAAGATGACTTTGTTCCAGTGGCTGATTCTTAAGGTTTGAAAATAGATGATATCGTTTAAAGTCGGATTCTAAAGCATTGTAAATAGATAACGTTGTTCAAGTTGCCGATTCTTAAAGTTTAAAAAATAGATTATATCGTTGAAGTCGGATTCTAAATCATTGTAAATAGATGACTTTGTTAAAGTTGCGGATTCTTTAGATTTGAAAATAGGTGATATCGTTTAAAGTCGGATTCGAAAGCATTGTAAATAGATGACTTTGTTCAAGTTGCGGACTCTTATGGTTTGAAAATATGTGATGTCGTTTGAAATCGGATTCTAAAGCATTGTAAATAGATTACTTTGTTTAAGTTAAGGATTCTCAAATGTTTGAAAATAGATGATTTTGTTTAAAGTCGGATTCTAAAGCATTGGAAATAGATGACTTTGTTCAAGTATCGGATTGTCAAGGTTTTAAAATAGATTATATCGCTTAAAGTCGGATTCTAAAGCATTGTAAATAGATGACTTTGTTCAAGTTGCGAGTTGTTAAGGTTTAAAAATAGATGATATCGTTTAATGTCGGATACTAAAGCATTGTAAATAGATGACTTTGTATAAGTGGCGGATTCTTAATGTTTGAAAATAGATGATATCGTTTAATGTCGGATTTTCAAGCATTATAAATAGATGAATTTGATTAAGTTGCGGATTCTTAATGTTTGAAAATAGAGGATATCGTTTAAAGTCGGATTCTAAAGCATTGTAAATAGATGACTTTGTTCAAGTTGCGGATACTTAATGTTTGAAAATAGATGATATCGTTTTAAGTCGAATTCTAAAGCATTGTAAATAGATGACTTTGTTCCAGTTGCGGATACTTAAGGTTTGAAAAAAGATGATATCGTTTAAAGTCGGATTCTAAAGCATTGTAAATAGATGACTTTGTTTAAGTTGCGCATGCTTAATGTTTGAAAATAGATGATATCTTTTAAAGTGTGATTCTAAAGCATGGTAAATAGATGACTTTGTTCATGTTGCCGATTCTTCAGTTTTGAAAATAGATGATATCGTTTGAAAGTCGGATTCTAAAGCATTGTAAATAGATGACTTTGTTCAAGTTGCCGATTCTTAAGGATTGAAAATAGATGATATCGTTTAAAGTAGGATTCTAAAGCATTGTAAATAGATGACTTTGTTCTAGTTGCGAGTTGTTAAGGTTTAAAAGTAGATGATATCGTTAAATGTCGGATACTAAAGCATTGTAAATAGATGACTTTGTTTAAGTTGCCGATTCTTAATGTTTGAAAATAGATGATATCGTTTAAAGTCGGATTCTAAAGCATTGTAAAGGGATGACTTTGTTCCAGTTTCGGATTCTTAAGGTTTGAAAATAGATGATTTCGTTTAAAGTCGGATTCTAAAGCATTGTAAATAGATGACTTTGTTCAAGTTGCCGATTCTTAAAGTTTGAAAATAAATTATATCGTTTAAAGTCGGATTCTAAATCATTGTAAATAGATGACTTCGTTCAAGTTGCGGATTCTTTAGATTTGAAAATAGATGATATCGTTTAAAGTCAGATTCTAAAGCATTGTAAATAGATGACTTTGTTCAAGTTGCGGACTCTTATGGTTTGAAAATAGATGATATCGTTTAAAGTCGGATTCCAAATCATTGTCAATAGATGACTTTGTTCAAGTTGCGGATTCTTAATGTTTGAAAATAGATTATATCGTTTAAAGTCGGATTCTAAAGCATTGTAAATAGATAACTTTGTTCATGTTGCCGATTCTTCAGGTTTGAAAATAGATGATATCATTTAAAGTCGGATTCTAGAGCATTGTAAATAGATTACTTTGTTCAAGTTGCCGATTCTTAAGGATTGAAAATAGATGATATCGTGAAAAGTCGGATTCTAAAGCATTGTAAATAGATGACTTTGTTACAGTTGCGAGTTGTTAAGGTTTAATAGTAGATGATATCGTTAAATGTCGGATACGAAAGCATTGTAAATAGATGACTTTGTTTAAGTTGCGGATTCTTAGTGGGGTAAAATAGATGATATCGTTTAAAGTCGGATTCTAAAGCATTGTAAATAGATGAATTTGTTTATGTTACGGACTCTTAATGTTTGAAAATAGATGATATCGTTTAAAGTTGAATTCTAAAGCATTGTAAATAGATGACTTTGTTCAAGTCGCGGATTCTTTATGTTTGAAAATCGATGATATCGTTTAAAGTCGGATTCTAAAGCATTGTGAAGCTTTGACTTTGTTCAAGTTGCGGATTCTTGATGGTTGAAAATAGATGATATCGTTTAAAGTCGGATTCTAAAGCATTGTGAATAGATGACTTTGTTAGGGTTGCGGATCCTTAATGTTTAAAAATAGATGATATCGTTTAAGTCGGATTATAAAGCATTGTAAATAGATGACTTTGTTCAAGTTGCGGATACTTAATGTGTTAAAATAGATGATATCGTTTCAAGTCGGATTCTAAAGCATTGTAAATAGATGACTTTGTTCCAGTTTCGGATTCTTAAGGTTGTAAAATAGATGATTTCGTTTAAAGTCGGATTCTAAAGCATTGTCAATAGATGACTTTGTTCAAGTTGCGGATTCTTAATGTTTGAAAATAGATGATATCGTTTAAAGTCGGATTCTAAAGCATTGTAAATAGATGAATTTGTTTAAGTTGCGGATTCTTTAAGATTGTAAATAGATGATATCGTTTAAAGTCGGATTCTAAAGCATTGTAAATAGATGACTTTGTTCAAGTTGGGGATACTTAATGTTTGAAAATAGATGATATGATTTAAAGTCGGAATCTAAAGCATTGTAATTAGATGACTTTGTTCCAGTTGCTGATTCTTAAGGTTTGAAAATAGATGATATCGTTTAAAGTCGGATTCTAAAGCATTGTAAATAGATAACGTTGTTCAAGTTGCCGATTCTCAAAGTTTAAAAAATAGATTATATCGTTGAAGTCGGATTCTAAATCATTGTAAATAGATTACTTTGTTAAAGTTGCGGATTCTTAAGATTTGAAAATAGGTGATATCGTTTAAAGTCGGATTCTAAAGCATTGTAAATAGATGACTTTGTTCAAGTTGCGGACTCTTATGGTTTGAAAATATGTGATGTCGTTTGAAATCGGATTCTAAAGCATTGTAAATAGATTACTTTGTTCAAGTTAAGGATTCTCAAGGTTTGAAAATAGATGATATTGTTTAAAGTCGGATTCTAAAGCATTGGAAATAGATGACTTTGTTCAAGTTGCGGATTGTCAAGGTTTTAAAATAGATTATATCGCTTAAAGTCGGATTCTAAAGCATTATAAATAGATGAATTTGATTAAGTTGCGGATTCTTAATGTTTGAAAATAGATGATATCGTTTAAAGTCGGATTCTAAAGCATTGTAAATAGATAACTTTGTTCAAGTTGCGGATACTTAATGTTTGAAAATAGATGATATCGTTTAAAGTCGAATTCTAAAGCATTGTAAATAGATGACTTTGTTCCAGTTGCGGATTCTTAAGGTTTGAAAAAAGATGATATCGTTTAAAGTCGGATTCTAAAGCATTGTAAAGAGATGACTTTGTTTAAGTTGCGCATGCTTAATGTTTGAAAATAGATAATATCTTTTAAAGTGTGATTCTAAAGCATGGTAAATAGATGACATTGTTCATGTTGCCGATTCTTCAGTTTTGTAAAATAGATGATATCGTTTGAAAGTCGGATTCTAAAGCATTGTAAATAGATGACTTTGTTCAAGTTGCCGATTCTTAAGGATTGAAAATAGATGATATCGTTTAAAGTCGGATTCTAAAGCATTGTAAATAGATGACTTTGTTCAAGTTGCGGATTCTTAAGGTTTTAAAATAGATGATATTGTTTCAAGTCGGAGTCTACAGCATTGTAAATAGATGACTTTGTTCAAGTGGCCGATTCTTAAAGTTTGAAAATAGATTATATCGTTTAAAGTCGGATTCTAAATCATTGTAAATAGATGACTTTGTTCAAGTTGCGGATTCTTAAGATTTGAAAATAGATGACATCGTTTAAAGTCAGATTCTAAAGCATTGTAAATAGATGACTTTGTTCAAGTTGCGGACTCCAATAGTTTGAAAATAGATGATATCGTTTAAAGTCGTATTCTAAAGCATTGTAAATAGATAGCTTTGTTCAAGTTGCGGATTCTTAATGTTTGAAAATAGATGATATCGTTTAAAGTCGGATGCTGAAGCATTGTAAATAGATGAATTTGTTTAAGTTGCGGATTCTTAAGGATTGAAAATAGATGATATCGTTTAATGTCGGATACTAAAACATTGTAAATAGATGACTTTGTTTAAGTTGCGGATTCTTAATGTTTGAAAATAGATGATATCGGTTAAAGTCGGATTCTAAAGCATTGGAAATAGATGACTTTGTTCAAGTTGCGGATACTCTATGTTTGAAAATAGATGATATCGTTTAAAGTCGGATTCTAAAGCATTGTAAATAGATGACTTTGTTCCAGTTGCGGATTCTTAAGGTTTGAAAATAGATGATATCGTTTAAAGTCGGATTCTAAAGTATTGTAAATCTTTGACTTTGTTCAAGTTGCGGATTCTTGATGGTTAAAAATAGATGATATCGTTTAAAGTCGGATTCTAAAGCAGTGTAAATAGATGACTTTGTTAGAGTTGCGTATCCTTTATGTTTGAAAATAGATGATATCGTTTCAAGTCGGATTCTAAAGCATTGTAAATAGATGACTTTGTTCCAGTTTCGGATTCTTAAGGTTTGAAAATAGATGATTTTGTTTAAAGTCGGATTCTAAAGCATTGTAAATAGATGACTTTGTTCAAGTGGCCGATTCTTAAAGTTTGTAAAATAGATTATATCGTTTAAAGTCGGATTCTAAAGCATTGTAAATAGATGAATTTGTTTAAGTTGCGGATTCTTAATGTTTGAAAATAGATGATATCGGTTAAAGTCGGATTCTAAAGCATTGGAAATAGATGACTTTGTTCAAGTTGCGGATACTCTATGTTGTAAAATAGATGATATCGTTTAAAGTCGGATTCTAAAGCATTGTAAATAGATGACTTTGTTCCAGTTGCGGATTCTTAAGGTTTGAAAATAGATGATATCGTTTAAAGTCGGATTCTAAAGCATTGTAAATCTTTGACTTTGTTCAAGTTGCGGATTCTTGATGGTTGAAAATAGATGATATCGTTTAAAGTCGGATTCTAAAGCATTGTAAATAGATGACTTTGTTAGAGTTGCGTATCCTTTATGTTTGAAAATAGATGATATCGTTTAAGTCGGATTATAAAGCATTGTAAATAGATGACTTCGTTCAAGTTGCGGATACTTGATGTTTTAAAATAGATGATATCGTTTCAAGTCGGATTCTAAAGCATTGTAAATAGATAACTTTGTTCCAGTTTCGGATTCTTAAGGTTTGAAAATAGATGATTTTGTTTAAAGTCGGATTCTAAAGCATTGTAAATAGATGACTTTGTTCAAGTGGCCGATTCTTAAAGTTTGAAAATAGATTATTTCGTTTAAAGTCGGATTCTAAATCATTGTAAATAGATGACTTTGTTCAAGTTGCGGATTCTTAAGATTTGAAAATAGATGACATCGTTTAAAGTCGGATTCTAAAGCATTGTAAATAGATGACTTTGTTCAAGTTGCGGACTCTTATTGTTTGAAAATAGATGATATCGTTTAAAGTCGTATTCTAAAGCATTGTAAATAGATAGCTTTGTTAAAGTTGCGGATTCTTAATGGTTGAAAATAGATGATATCGTTTAAAGTCGGATTCTAAAGCATTGTAAATAGATTAATTTGTTAAAGTTGCGGATGCTTAAAGATTGAAAATAGATGATATCGTTTAAAGTCGGATTCTAAAGCATTGTAAATAGATGACTTTGTTCAAGTTGCGGATTCTTGATGTTTGAAAATAGATGATATCGTTTAAAGTCGGATTCTAAAGCATTGTAAATAGATGAATTGTTAGAGTTGCGGATCCTTAATGTTGGAAAATAGATGATATCGTTTAAATAGATGAATTTGTTTAAGTTGCGGATTCTTAAGTCGGAGTCTAAAGCATTGTGAAAAGATGACTTTTTTCAAGTTGCGGATACTTAATGTTTGAAAATAGATGATATCTTTTAAAGTCGGATTCTAAAGCATTGTAAATAGATGACTTTGTTCAAGTTGCGGATTCTGACGGTTTGAAAATAGATGATATCGTTTCAAGTCGGAGTCTAAAGCATTGTAAATAGATGACGTTGTTCAAGTTGCCGATTCTTAAAGTTTGAAAATAGATTATATCGTTTGCAGTCGGATTCTAAATCATTGTAAATAAAGTACTTTGTTTAAGTGGCGGATTCTTAAGATTTGAAAATAGATGATATCGTTTAAAGTCGGACTCTAAAGCATTGTAAATAGATGACTTTGTTCAAGTTGAGGATTCTTAAGTGTTGAAAATAGATGATATTGTTTAAAGTCGGATTCTAAAGCATTGGAAATTGATGACTTTGTTCAAGTTGCGGATTGTACAGGGTTTGAAAATAGATTATATCGCTTAAAGTCGGATTTTAAAGCATTGTAAATAGATGACCTTGTTCAAGTTGCGAGTTGTTAAGGTTTAAAAGTAGATGATATCGTTTAATGTCGGATACTAAAACATTGTAAATAGATGACTTTGTTTAAGTTGCAGATTCTTAATGTTTGAAAATAGATGATATCGTTTAAAGTCGGATTCTAAAGCATTGTAAATAGATGAATTTGTTTAAGTTGCGGATTCTTAATGTTTTAAAATAGATGATATCGTTTAAAGTCGGATTCTAAAGCATTGTAAATAGATGACTTTGTTCAAGTTGCGGATACTTAATGTTTGAAAATAGATGATATCGTTTAAAGTCGGATTCTAAAGCATTGTAAATAGATGACTTTGTTCAAGTTGCGGATATTGAATGTTTGAAAATAGATGATATCGTTTAAAGTCGGATTCTAAAGCATTGTAAATAGATGACTTTGTACCAGTTGCGGATTCTTAAGGTTTGAAAATAGATGATATCGTTGAAAGTCGGATTCTAAGGCATTGTAAATAGATCACTTTGTTCAAGTTGCGGATTCTTTAGGTTTGAAAATAGATGATATCGTTAAAAGTCGGATTCTAAAGCATTGTAAATAGATGACTTTGTTCAAGTTGTGGATTCTCAAGGTTTCAAAATAGATGATATTGTAAAAGTCGGATTCTAAAGCATTGTAAATAGATGAATTTGTTTAAGTTGCGGATTCTTAAGGAGTGAAAATAGATGATATCGTTTAAAGTCGGATTCTAAAGCATTGTAAATAGATGACTTTGTTCAAGTTGCTGATTCTTGATGTTTGAAAATAGATGATATTGTTTAAAGTCGGATTATAAAGCATTGTAAATAGATGACTTTGTTAGAGTTGTTGATCCTTAATGTTTGAAAATAGATGATATCGTTTAAGTCGGATTCTAAAGCATTGTAAATAGATGACTTTGTTGAAGTTGCGGATACTTAATGTTTGAAAATATATGATATCGTTTAAAGTCGGATTCTAAAGCATTGTAAATAGATGACTTTGTTCAAGTTGCGGATTCTTAACGTTTGAAAATAGATGATATCGTTTCAAGTCGGAGTCTAAAGCATTGTAAATAGATGACGTTGTTCAAGTTGCCGATTCTTAAAGTGTGAAAATAGATTATATCGTTTGAAGTCGGATTCTAAATCATTGTAAATAGATGACTTTGTTCAAGTTGCGGATTCTTAAGATTTGAAAATAGATGATATCGTTAAAAGTCGGATTCTAAAGCATTGTAAATAGATGACTTTGTTCAAGTTGCGGACTCTTATGGTTTGAAAATAGATTATAATGTTTAGAGTTTGATTCTAAAGCATTGTAAATAGATGACTTTGTTCAAGTTGCGGATTCTTAATGTTTGAAAATCGATGATATCGTTTAAAGTCGGATTCTAAAGCATTGTAAATAGATGACTTTGTTCAAGTTGCGGATTCTTGATGGTTGAAAATAGATGATATTGTTTAAAGTCGGATTCTAAAGCATTGGAAATTGATGACTTTGTTCAAGTTGCGGATTGTACAGGGTTTGAAAATAGATTATATCGCTTAAAGTCGGATTTTAAAGCATTGTAAATAGATGACCTTGTTCAAGTTGCGAGTTGTTAAGGGTTAAAAGTAGATGATATCGTTTAATGTCGGATACTAAAACATTGTAAATAGATGACTTTGTTTAAGTTGCGGATTCTTAATGTTTAAAACTAGATGATATCGTTTAAAGTCGGATTCTAAAGCATTGTAAATAGATGACTTTGTTCAAGTTGCGGATATTTTATGTTTGAAAATAGATGATATCGTTTAAAGTCGGATTCTAAAGCATTGTAAATAGATGACTTTGTACCAGTTGCGGATTCTTAAGGCTTGAAAATAGATGATATCGTTTAAAGTCGGATTCTAAGGCATTGTAAATAGATCACTTTGTTCAAGTTGCGGATTCTTTAGGTTTGAAAATAGATGATATCGTTTAAAGTCGGATTCTAAAGCATTGTAAATAGATGACTTTGTTCAAGTTTAGGATTCTCAAGGTTTCAAAATAGATGATATTGTAAAAGTCGGATTCTAAAGCATTGTAAATAGATGACTTTGTTCAAGTTGCGGATTCTTAAGGTTTAAAAATAGATGATATCGTTTAAAGTCGGATTCTAAAGCATTGTAAATAGATGAATTTGTTTAAGTTGCGGATTCTTAAGGAGTGAAAATAGATGATATCGTTTAAAGTCGGATTCTAAAGCATTGTAAATAGATGACTTTGTTCAAGTTGCTGATTCTTGATGTTTGAAAACAGATGATATCGTTTAAAGTCGGATTCTAAAGCATTGTAAATAGATGACTTTGTTAGAGTTGCTGATCCTTAATGTTTGAAAATAGATGATATCGTTTAAGTCGGATTCTAAAGCATTGTAAATAGATGACTTTGTTCAAGTTGCGGATACTTAATGTTTGAAAATAGATGATATCGTTTAAAGTCGGATTCTAAAGCATTGTAAATAGATGACTTTGTTCAAGTTGCGGATTCTTAAGGAGTGAAAATAGATGATATCGTTTCAAGTCGGAGTCTAAAGCATTGTAAATAGATGACGTTGTTCAAGTTGCCGATTCTTAAAGTGTGAAAATAGATTATATCGTTTGAAGTCGGATTCTAAATCATTGTAAATAGATGACTTTGTTCAAGTTGCGGATTCTTAAGATTTGAAAATAGATGATATCGTTAAAAGTCGGATTCTAAAGTCTTGTAAATAGATGACTTTGTTCAAGTTGCGGACTCTTATGGTTTGAAAATAGATGATAATGTTTACAGTTTGATTCTAAAGCATTGTAAATAGATGACTTTGTTCAAGTTGCGGATTCTTAATGTTTGAAAATCGATGATATCGTTTAAAGTCGGATTCTAAAGCATTGTAAATCTTTGTACTTTGTTCAAGTTGCGGATTCTTGATGGTTGAAAATAGATGATATCGTTTAAAGTCGGATTCTAAAGCATTGTAAATAGATGGCTTTGTCAGAGTTGCGGATCCTTAATGTTTGAAAATAGATCATATCGTTTAAGTCGGATTATAAAGTATTGTAATTAGATGACTTTGTTCAAGTTGCGGATACTTAATGTTTTAAAATAGATGATATCGTTTCAAGTCGGATTCTAAAGCATTGTAAATAGATGACTTTGTTCCAGTTTCGGATTCTTAAGGTTTGAAAATAGATGATTTCGTTTAAAGTCGGATTCTAAAGCATTGTAAATAGATGACTTTGTTCGACTGGCCGATTCTTAAAGTTTGAAAATAGATTATATCGTTTAAAGTCGGATTCTAAATCATTGTAAATAGATGACTTTGTTCAAGTTGCGGATTCTTAAGATTTAAAAATAGATGATATAGTTTAAAGTCGGATTCTAAAGCATTGTAAATAGATGACTTTGTTCAAGTTGCGGATTCTTAAGGTTTAAAAATAGATGATATCGTTTAAAGTCGGATTCTAAAGCATTTTAAATAGATGAATTTGTTTAAGTTGCGGATTCTTAAGGAGTGAAAATAGATTATATCGTTTAAAGTCGGATTCTAAAGCATTGTAAATAGATGACTTTGTTCAAGTTGCGGACTCTTATGGTTTGAAAATAGATGATATCGTTTAAAGTCGGATTCTAAAGCATTGGAAATAGATGACTTTGTTCAAGTTGCGGATTCTTAATGTTTGAAAATAGATGATATCGTTTAAAGTCGGATTCTAAAGCATTGTAAATAGATGAATTTGTTTAAGTTGAGGAATCTTAAGGATTGAAAATAGATGATATCGTTTCAAGTCGGAGTCTAAAGCATTGTAAATAGATGACGTTGTTGAAGTTGCCGATTCTTAAAGTTGGAAAATAGATTATATCGTTTGAAGTGTGATTCTAAATCATTGTAAATAGATGACTTTGTTCAAGTTGCGGATTCTTAAGATTTGAATATAGATGATATCGTTTAAAGTCGGATTCTAAAGCATTGTAAATAGATGACTTTGTTCAAGTTGCGGACTCTTATGGTTTGAAAATAGATGCTTATTTTTAGAGTCGGATTCTAAAGCATTGTAAATAGATGACTTTGTTCCAGTTGCGGATCCTCCAGGTTTGAAAATAGATGATATCGTTTAAAGTCGGATTCTAAAGCATTGTAAATAGATGACTTTGTTCAAGTTTAGGATTCTAAAAGTTTGAAAATAGATGATATTGTTAAAGTCGGATTCTAAAGCATTGTAAATAGATGACTTTGTTCAAGTTGCGGATTCTTAAAGTTTAAAAATAGATGATATCGTATAAAGTCGGATTCTAAAGCATTGTAAATAGATGACTTTGTTCAAGTTGCGGACTCTTATGGTTTGAAAATAGATGATAATGTTTAAAGTCGGATTCTAAAGCATTGTAACTAGATGACTTTGTTCAAGTTGCAGATTCTTAACGTTTGAAAATAGATGATATCGTTTCAAGTCGGAGTCTAAAGCATTGTAAATAGATGACGTTGGTCAAGTTGCCGATTCTTAAAGTGTGAAAATAGATTATATCGTTTGAAGTCGGATTCTAAATAATTGTAAATAGATGACTTTGTTCAAGTTGCGGATTCTTAAGATTTGAAAATAGATGATATCGTTAAAAGTCGGATTCTAAAGCATTGTAAATAGATGACTTTGTTCAAGTTGCGGACTCTTATGGTTTGAAAATAGATGATAATGTTTAGAGTTTGATTCTAAAGCATTGTAAATAGATGACTTTGTTCAAGTTGCGGATTCTTAATGTTTGAAAATCGATGATATCGTTTAAAGTCGTATTCTAAAGCATTGTAAATCTTTGTACTTTGTTCAAGTTGCGGATTCTTGATGGTTGAAAATAGATGATATCGTTTAAAGTCGGATTCTAAAGCATTGTAAATAGATGGCTTTGTCAGAGTTGCGGATCCTTAATGTTTGAAAATAGATCATATCGTTTAAGTCGGATTATAAAGTATTGTAATTAGATGACTTTGTTCAAGTTGCGGATACTTAATGTTTTAAAATAGATGATATCGGTTCAAGTTGGATTCTAAAGCATTGTAAATAGATGACTTTGTTCCAGTTTCGGATTCTTAAGGTTTGAAAATAGATGATTTCGTTTAAAGTCGGATTCTAAAGCATTGTAAATAGATGACTTTGTTCAACTGGCCGATTCTTAAAGTTTGAAAATAGATTATATCGTTTAAAGTCGGATTCTAAATCATTGTAAATAGATGACTTTGTTCAAGTTGCGGATTCTTAAGATTTAAAAATAGATGATATAGTTTAAAGTCGGATTCTAAAGCATTGTAAATAGATGACTTTGTTCAAGTTGCGGATTCTTAAGGTTTAAAAATAGATGATATCGTTTAAAGTCGGATTCTAAAGCATTTTAAATAGATGAATTTGTTTAAGTTGCGGATTCTTAAGGAGTGAAAATAGATTATATCGTTTAAAGTCGGATTCTAAAGCATTGTAAATAGATGACTTTGTTCAAGTTGCGGATTCTTAAGATTTGAAAATAGATGATATATTTTAAAGTCGGATTCTAAAGCATTGTAAATAGATGACTTTGTTCAAGTTGCGGACTCTTATGGTTTGAAAATAGATGATATCGTTTAAAGTCGAATTCTAAAGCATTGTAAATAGATAGCTTTGTTCAAGTTGCGGATTCTTAATGTTTGAAAATAGATGATATCTTTTAAAGTCGGATTCTAAAGCATTGTAAATAGATGAATTTGTTTAAGTTGAGGAATCTTAAGGATTGAAAATAGATGATATCGTTTCAAGTCGGAGTCTAAAGCATTGTAAATAGATGACGTTGTTGAAGTTGCCGATTCTTAAAGTTGGAAAATAGATTATATCGTTTGAAGTGTGATTCTAAATCATTGTAAATAGATGACTTTGTTCAAGTTGCGGACTCTTATTATTTGAAAATAGATGCTTATGTTTAGAGTCGGATTCTAAAGCATTGTAAATAGATGACTTTGTTCCAGTTGCGGATCCTTAAGGTTTGAAAATAGATGATATCGTTTAAAGTCGGATTCTAAAGCATTGTAAATAGATGACTTTGTTCAAGTTTAGGATTCTCAAAGTTTGAAAATAGATGATATTGTTAAAGTCGGATTCTAAAGCATTGTAAATAGATGACTTTGTTCAAGTTGCGGATTCTTAAGGTTTAAAAATAGATGATAACGTTTAAAGTCGGATTCTAAAGCATTGTAAATAGATGACTTTGTTCAAGTTGCGGACTCTTATGGTTTGAAAATAGATGATAATGTTTAAAGTCGGATTCTAAAGCATTGTAAATAGATGACTTTGTTCAAGTTGCGGATTCTTAATGTTTGAAAATAGACGATATCGTTTAAAGTCGGATTCTAAAGCATTGTAAATAGATGACTTTGTTCAGTTGCGGACTCTTGAAGTGTGAAAATAGATTATATCGTTTGAAGTCGGATTCTAAATCATTGTAAATAGATGACTTTGTTCAAGTTGCGGATTCTTAAGATTTGAAAATAGATGATATCGTTAAAAGTCGGATTCTAAAGCATTGTAAATAGATTACTTTGTTCAAGGTGCGGACTCTTATGGTTTGAAAATAGATGATAATGTTTAGAGTTTGATTCTAAAGCATTGTAAATAGATGACTTTGTTCAAGTTGCGGATACTTAATGTTTGAAAATCGATGATATCGTTTAAAGTCGGATTCTAAAGCATTGTAAATCTTTGTACTTTGTTCAAGTTGCGGATTCTTAAGGAGTGAAAATAGATGATATCGTTTAAAGTCGGATTCTTAAGCATTGTAAATAGATGACTTTGTTAGAGTTGCGGATCCTTAATGTTTTAAAATAGATCATATCGTTTAAGTCGGATTATAAAGTATTGTAATTAGATGACTTTGTTCAAGTTGCGGATACTTAATGTTTTAAAATAGATGATATCGTTTCAAGTCGGATTCTAAAGCATTGTAAATAGATGACTTTATTCCAGTTTCGGATTCTTAAGGTTTGAAAATAGATGATTTCGTTTAAAGTCGGATTCTAAAGCATTGTAAATAGATGACTTTGTTCAAGTGGCCGATTCTTAAAGTTTGAAAATAGATTATATCGTTTAAAGTCGGATTCTAAATCATTGTAAATAGATGACTTTGTTCAAGTTGCGGATTCTTAAGATTTAAAAACAGATGATATAGTTTAAAGTCGGATTCTAAAGCATTGTAAATAGATGACATTGTTCAAGTTGCGGATTCTTAAGGTTTAAAAATAGATTATATCGTTTAAAGTCGGATTCTAAAGCATTGTAAATAGATGAATTTGTTTAAGTTGCGGATTCTTAAGGAGTGAAAATAGATTATATCGTTTAAAGTCGGATTCTAAAGCATTGTAAATAGATGACTTTGTTCAAGTTGCGGATTCTTAATGTTTGAAAATCGATGATATCGTTTAAAGTCGGATTCTAAAGCATTGTAAATCTTTGTACTTTGTTCAAGTTGCGGATTCTTGATGGTTGAAACTAGATGATATCGTTCAAAGTCGGATTCTAAAGCATTGTAAATAGATGACTTTGTTAGAGTTGCGGATCCTTAATGTCGGAAAATAGATGATATCGTTTAAGTCGGATTATAAAGCATTGTAAATAGATGACTTTGTTCAAGTTGCGGATACTTAATGTTTTAAAATAGATGATATCGTTTCAAGTCGGATTCTAAAGCATTGTAAATAGATGACTTTGTTCCAGTTTCGGATTCTTAAGGTTTGAAAATAGATGATTTCGTTTAAAGTCGGATTCTAAAGCATTGTAAATAGATGACTTTGTTCAAGTGGCCGATTCTTAAAGTTTGAAAATAGATTATATCGTTGAAAGTCGGATTCTAAATCATTGTAAATAGATGACGTTGTCAAGTTGCGGATTCTTAAGATTTGAAAATAGATGATATAGTTTAAAGTCGGATTCTAAAGCATTGTAAATAGATGACTTTGTTCAAGTTGCGGACTCTTATGGTTTGAAAATAGATGATATCGTTTAAACTCGGATTCTAAAGCATTGTAAATAGATAGCTTTGTTCAAGTTGCGGATTCTTAATGTTTGAAAATAGATGATATCGTTTAAAGTCGGATTCTAAAGCATTGTAAATAGATGAATTTGTTTAAGTTTAGGATTCTTAAGGATTGAAAATAGATGATATCGTTTAAGTCGGAGTCTAAAGCATTGTAAATAGATGACTTTGTTCAAGTTGCGGATACTTAATGTTTGAAAATAGATGATATCGTTTATAGTCGAATTCTAATACATTGTAAAAAGATTACTTTGTTCAAGTTGCGGATTCTTAATGTTTGAAAATAGATGATATCGTTTCAAGTCGGAGTCTAAAGCATTGTAAATAGATGACGTTGTTCAAGTTGCCGATTCTTAAAGTTTGAAAATAGATTATATCGTTTGAAGTGTGATTCTAAATCATTGTAAATAGATGACTTTGTTCAAGTTGCGGATTCTTAAGATTTGAATATAGATGATATCGTTTAAAGTCGGATTCTAAAGCATTGTAAATAGATGACTTTGTTCAAGTTGCGGACTCTTATGGTTTGAAAATAGATGATAATGTTTAGAGTCGGATTCTAAAGCATTGTAAATAGATGACTTGTTCCAGTTGCGGATCCTTAAGTTTTGAAAATAGATGATATCGTTTAAAGTCGGATTCTAGAGCATTGTAAATGGATGACTTTGTTCAAGTTTAGGATTCTCAAGGTTTGAACATAGATGATATTGTGAAAGTCGGATTCTAAAGCATTGTAAATAGATGACTTTGTTCAAGTTGCGGATTCTTAAGGTTTAAAAATAGATGATATCGTTTAAAGTCGGATTCTAAAGCATTGTAAATAGATGACTTTGTTCAAGTTGCGGACTCTTATGGTTGGAAAATAGATGATAATGTTTAAAGTCGGATTCTAAAGCATTGTAAATAGATGACTTTGTTCAAGTTGCGGATTCTTAATGTTTGAAAATAGACGATATCGTTTAAAGTCGGATTCTAAAGCATTGTAAATAGATGACTTTGTTCCAGTTGCGGATTCTTAATGGTTTGAAAATTGATGATATCGTTTCAAGTCGGATTCTAAAGCATTGTAAATAGATGACTTTGTTCAAGTTTCCGATTCTTAAAGTTTGAAAATAGATTATATCGTTTAAAGTCGGATTCTAAATAATTGTAAATAGATGACTTTGTTCAAGTTGCTGATTCTTAAGATTTAGAAAATAGATGATATTGTTTAAAGTCGGATTCTAAAGCATTGTAAGTAGATGACTTTGTTCAAGTTGCGGACTCTTATGGTTTTAAAATAGATGATATCGTTTCAAGTCGGATTCTAAAGCATTGTAAATAGATGACTTTGTTCAAGTTGAGGATTCTCAAGGTTTGAAAATAGATGATATTGTTTAAAGTCGGACTCTAAAGCATTGTAAATGGATGACTTTGTTCAAGTTGCGGATTCTTAAGGTTTAAAAATAGATGATATCGTTTAAAGTCGGATTCTAAGGCATTGTAAATAGATCACTTTGTTCAAGTTGCGGATTCTTTAGGTTTGAAAATAGATCATATCGTTTAAAGTCGGATTCTAAAGCATTGTAAGTAGATGACTTTGTTCAAGTTGCGGATTCTTAATGTTTGAAAATAGATGATATCGTTTAAAGTCGGATTCTAAAGCATTGTAAATAGATGACTTTGTTCCAGTTGCGGATTCTTAATGGTTTGAAAATAGATGATATCGTTTCAAGTCGGATTCTAAAGCATTGTAAATAGATGACTTTGTTCAAGTTGCCGATTCTTAAAGTTTGAAAATAGATGATATTGTTTAAAGTCGGATTCTAAAGCATTGTAAATGGATGACTTTGTTCAAGTTGCGGATTCTTAAGGTTTAAAAATAGATGATATCGTTTAAAGTCGGATTCTAAGGCATTGTAAATAGATCACTTTGTTCAAGTTGCGGATTCTTAAGGTTTGACAATAGATCATATCGTTTAAAGTCGGATTCTAAAGCATTGTAAGTAGATGACTTTGTTCAAGTTGCCGATTCTTAATGTTTTAAAATAGATGATATCGTTTAAAGTCGGATTCTAAAGCATTGTAAATAGATTACTTTGTTCAATTTGCAGACTCTTAAGGTTTGAAAATAGATAGTATCGTTTCAATTCGGATTCTAAAGCATTGTAAATAGATAACTATGTTCAAGTTGCGGACTGCTAAGGTTTGAAAATAGATGATATCCTTTAAAGTCGGATTCTAAAGCATTGTAAATAGATGACTTTGTCTAAGTTGGTGGATTCTTAGGGTTTTAAAATAGATGATATCGTTTAAAGTCGGATTCTAAAGTAGGGAACATGAACATGAAGAGGGCTTACTTGCGAAACGTTATCGGGTTTGCTTGTCCTGTGCGCTGCGAGTGAAAGAAAGAAAGAAGGAAAGAAATCCAACATGGCGTCCCTGAATGTTTATTACATACAGTTCACGCAAAATCTCGCAAAGTCTCGCTGCACGTATGGAAATTAGGTGTGACTGGATATTATAAAAAGCGAGTCTCGTACCGTCTCAGAAGAACGGAGTGTGCAAAGCGAGTGCACGTGTCGAGCAGTAAGAGCTGCTTTGGAGGTTAACAGTGACTTGCGACCTTCGTTATTATTTCAAGCTATCTCGGCGATGGACAAGTTCGACGGCTCCCCCTCCGGACCCTCTGTAGTCGAGTGGTGGGAGAAAGCCGAGCGCGTCTGCAGACTTTGCAATATAAAGGATCCTGCACTGGTCATCCCGCTGAGGCTGACCAAAGGAGCATATTCGGTGTATCAGCAGCTCGGAGACGAACCAGGCCTGGAGGAAATTAGGCAGGCGCTATACGCAGCCTTTGCTGTGGACCCTTTCGTCGCCTGGAGGCAGTTCACCGAACGGCGGCTTGGGCTAGATGAGACTGTGGACGTCTACCTGGCCGATTGGAGGAGGCTAGCCGCGCCGTTTGGTGGAACAAGCGAGCGAATACTGGGATGCGCTTTTCTGACTGGACTCCCAGACGGCGCCAGCAGACTGCTGCAGACATCGTCCAGACTCAGTGAGATTGGGCTTGACAAGTTGTTGGCCAGAGCCCGAAACATTTTGAAAGAGGACACAGAGCCGGTTTCGGCAGCTGCGGAAGCGTCTTCACCACCAACAGAAGACGTGAGATGCTACAAATGTGGCGGGCCGAATCATTTTTCAAAAGACTGCCGTAGCCGAAGCGGTGCAAAGGACGCGCCCGATCGAGGAACGTTAAAACGCGTGCGTTGTTACCGGTGCAACAAGCTGGGTCACGTGGCAAGAGGTTGTCCGGGAAACGGGCAAGGGGAGTAAGCTATAGCGCCAGTCTTCTCCCCAGATCGTCGCCAAATAAGGCGCTACCCACAGTGAGCGTGCGCGTAAACGGGCGTGAGCGCTTCGCGCTCGTAGACACCGGGTGCACGCAGACCCTCGTGCGCAAAGCATGCTGTGACGCATGGGATAAGGAAAGGATCCCGGTATTGACGGTTGGCGGTGGCTCGATTGCCTCTTGTGGCGTTAGCATCATTCGCGCAGGTGTCGGCGATGGGCCTACAGTAACCGCACGAGCCTTGGTTATAAACGGTGACCTGCTCGGTTACGACCTACTCCTGGGAATGGACGTCATCAATGAATTGGGAGGTGTACGCATTGATGGTGAGGGTAGAGCACATTTTGCAAAAGCGGGCCTTGCTCTGAGTGCAGCTATGAAGCTGGAACAGCCTGATTGTTGTGCGGAATTCGACCAGCGCACAAAATCCTAGACAGCCTCCTGGAAGTGGTCGGAGGAGCAGCCACCCGAGAAATTATGCAATAAGGTGCCAGAATACAAAATTCCCCCCGGAGCTTGTGCAGAATACGACAAGGAACTACAAACTTGGATTAGTAATGGATGGCTAGTTCCGTATTCAGAGAAGGAATTGGGTCTTCCAAAGTGCCTAATCCCGTTAATGGCGGTTATCCAACAGAATAAGCAGAAGGTGAGGCCGGTGCTCGACTATCGAGAATTGAATGAGCACGTGGACCCTTTTACAGCTTGCGCGGACGTATGCACTGAAAAGTTGAGGGAATGGCGGCAAGTGGGATCTAATGTATCTGTACTGGATCTTCACAAAGAATACCTTCAAGTGCGTGTACACAAATCACTATGGCCCTATCAAACGGTGCTCATCAAGGGGAAAAGGTATTGCCTAACCCGCATGGGATTTGGACTTAATTTTGCGCCATCAATTATGCAAATGATTGTTGACACCATTCTGACTAAAGATGAGCGCATTCAGCGGGCAACGTCTGCATATATTGATGACGTGTACGTGGACGAGGAAATTGTATCTGCGGCGCGCGTGAGGGAGCATCTCTACAACTTTGGCCTTCTCAGCAAGGAACCGGAAAGGCTACGAGATGGCGCACGGGTACTTGGTTTGCAGGTCTGGGAGGAAGATGACGTTCTGTATTGGAAACGAGGAAATGAAACCCCGGACATGCCTTGTATTGTTACACGACGAAACGTGTTTTCCTTGTGCGGAAAGTTAGTTGGACACCTTCCTGTCGGCGGCTGGCTTCGTGTTGCGGTGGCATTTATTAAGCGAAGACCCTCCGCCGTCACCACTGGATAAGATGACGAAACTCATGACGTCCCTCTCAATACAATGCTCAAAGAAGTCCTCACCAGGGTGCACAAGGAAGACCCAACGCGAGGCAGATGGTGCGTCGACAGCCAGAACCTTAGTGTGTGGGTTGATGCAAGCTCTCTCGCCATTGGTGTATCGGTGGTCCATGATGGAATGGTGGTGGAAGACGCTTGCTGGTTACGCCCAGAAAAGGACTCCCAGCACATAAACCTGGCAGAACTTGATGCGGTTATCAAGGGGATAAACTTGGCAATCCTTTGGAAGACGACCACCCTGCGACTATTCACGGATTCTGCTTGCGTCCATAAGTGGATTTCAGATACTCTCACCGGGAGGGCCAGAATACGAACCAAAGCCACGAGCGAGATGCTCATCCGACGGCGGCTCGACACGATCATGAAGCTGGTGAACGAATATGCTCTGTCAATAGAGGTGTCCCTGGTCAAATCCAGCCTGAACAAAGCAAATGGTTTGACGAGAGTACCTCAAAGATGGCTTGATGCCATAAGAAAGACTATTGAACCCATGCAGCCCGCCTGCGCCGCTTCTATGAGCCCCGTTCGATCTAATACCATCAAAGAAGTCCACCAACAAACCGGGCACCCTGGGGTCAAGCGGACCCTATATTTCGCTAAGTTGGTTGAACCAGGAGTACAAAAGGCAGACGTCAGGAAAGTGGTCAAAGATTGTATAGCATGCCAATCCATTGATCCAGCACCCGTTCGCTGGGAGAAAGGAAAGCTGGTAGTGGAAAGCCATTGGAACCGGCTGGCGATGGATATTACTCACCACAACGGTGAGGATTTCTTGACTCTCATTGATTGCGGTCGATCCAGGTTTGCGATATGGCGCATGCTGCGCCGGCAGGATGCAGCCAGCATCATCCGTCAGTTAAACAATATTTTTCTTGAACGTGGCCCCCCAACGGAGATATTAACCGACAATGGCGCTGCATTAACTAGTGAGCAGTTCAGAAAGTTTGCTGATGGCTGGGGAGTACACCTGAGGTTTCGATGCGCCCACGTACCGAGTGGAAATGGGGTCATCGAGCGGAATCACAGAACCGTCAAAACCATTGCGGCCAGGACGGGCTGCACGGTATTTGAGGCAGTCTACCTGTATAACGTAACCCCAAAGGATAATGTTTCACCCTCTACAGCGCCGGCTGACACCTTGCACAGGTATCACGTCAGGGGGAAAGGCATAGAGACTAACCCGCTGCCCGAACTGGAAGTAACCAAAGAGAAACTGAAAAAAGGGGATGTCGTCTGGATTAAGAACCCGCGCGGCAAGTGTACAACGAAATACGGAGTTGGACGCGTACCGAGGTAATCAGCCCACAGGCGGTGCGAGTCGACGGTATGCCCCGTCACATTAGGGACCTACGGTTAGCAACGCAATCATCACTGAACGACAAGAGCGAGTCGGAGTCAGAGAGCAGTGAGGCATCGCTCTGGCTTGCAGCAGCCCCATCGGACAGTGACTCGGATATCAGCAGTATCCCAGCGGACGCGATGTTTCTCGACCCTCAGACCGAGGACGAGAGCACAAGCGAAGATGAGGCTTGCGTTGTCCCCCTCCGAAGAAGCAACCGGCGAAGGCGATCGAGGCCTCCCTGCCATCTCTGTGATCATAAGATCAGGGGGGAGTGTAGGGAACATGAACATAAAGAGGGCTTACTTGCGAAACGTCCTCGTGTTTGCTAGTCCTGTGCGCTGCGAGTGAAAGAAAGAAAGGAGGAAAGAAATCCAACATGGCGTCCCTGAATGTTTATTACATACAGTTCACGCAAAATCTCGCAAAGTCCCGCTGCACTTATGGAAATTAGGTGTGACTGGATATTATAAAAAGCGAGTCTCGTACCGTCTCAGAAGAACGGAGTGTGCGAAGCGAGTGCACGTGTCGAGCAGTAAGAGCTGCTTTGGAGGTTAACAGTGACTTGCGACCTTCGTTATTATTTCAGTAAATAGATGACCTTGTTCAAGTTGCGGATTCTTAGGGTTTGAAAATAGATGATATCCTTTAAAGTCGGATTCTAAAGCATTGTAAATAGATGTCTTTAGTCAAGTTGGTGGATTCTTACGGTTTGAAAATAGATGATATCGTTTAAAGTCGGATTCTAAAGCATTGTAAATAGATAACTTTGTTAAAGTTGCCGATGCTTAATGTTTGAAAATAGATGATATCGTTTCAAGTCAGATTCTAAAGCATTGTAAATAGATTACTTTGTTTAAAGTTGCAGACACTTACGGTTTGAAAATAGATGATATCGTTTCAAATCGGATTCTAAAGCATTGTACGTAGATGACTTTATTACAGTTGCGGATTCTGAAGGTTTGAAAATAGATGATAATGTTAAAAGTCGCATCTTAAAGCATTGTAAATAGATGACTTTGTTCAAGTTGCCGATTCTTAAGGTTTGAAAACAGATGATATTGTTTGAAGTCGGATCCTAAATCATTGTAAGTAGATGACTTAATTACAGTTGCGGATTCTTAAGGTTTGAAAATAGATGATAATGTTTAAAGTCGCATTCTAAAGCATTGTAAATAGATGACCTTGTTAAGTTGCGGACTATTAAGGTTTTAAAATAGTTGATGGCGTTTAAAGTCGGATTCTAAAGCATTGTAAATACATGACTTTCTTCAAGTTGCCGATTCTTAAGGTTTGAAAATAGATAATATTGTTTGAAGTACGATTCTAAAGCATTGTAAGTAGATGACTTTATTACAGTTTCGGATTCTTTAGGTTTGAAAATAGATTATAATGTTTGAAGTCGGATTCTAAAGCATTGTAAATAGATGACTTTGTTCAAGTTGCGGATTCTTAAGGTTTGAAAATAGATGATATCGTTTAAAGTCGGATTCTAAAGCATTGTAAATAGATGACTTTGTTCGAGTTGCGGATTTATAAGGTTTGAAAATAGATGATATCGTTTAAAGTCGGATTCTAAAGCATTGTAAATAGATGACTTTGTTCAAGTTGCGGATTCTTAAGGTTTAAAAATAGATGATATCGTTTAAAGTCGGATTCTAAAGCATTGTAAATAGATGACATTGTTACAGTTGCGCACTCTTAAGGTTTGAAAATAGATGATATCGTTTAAAATCGGATTCTAAAGCATTGTAAATACCTGACTTTGTTCAAGTTGCGAATTCTTTAGGTTTGATAATAGATGATATCGGTTGAAGTCGGATTCTAAAGCATTGTAAATAGATGACTTTGTTCAAGTTGCGAATTCTTTAGGTTTGAAAATAGATAATATCGGTTTAAGTCGGATTCTAAAACATTGTAAATAGCGGACTTTGTTCAAGTTGCCGATTCTTAAGGTTTGAAAATAGATGATATCGTTTAAAGTCGGATTCTAAAGCATTGTAAGTAGATGACTTTATTCAAGTTTGCGATTCTTAATGTTTGAAAATAGATGATATCGTTTAAAGTCGGATTCTGAAGCATTGTTAAATAGATTACTTTGTTCAAGTTGCAGACTCTTAAGGGTTGTAAATAGATGATATCGTTTAAAGTCGGATTCTAAAGCATTGTAAATAGATGACATTGTTCAAGTTGCGGACTCTTATGGTTTGAAAATAGATGATATTGTTTCAAGTGGGATTCTAAAGCATTGTAAATAGGTGACTTTGTTCAAGTTGAGGATTCTCAAGGTTTGAAAATAGAGTATATCGTTTAAAGTCGGATTCTAAAGCATTGTAAATAGATGACTTTGTTATAGTTGCGGATTCTTAAGGTTTGAAAATAGATTATATTGGTTTAAGTCTGATACTAAAGAATTGTAAATGGATGACTTTGTTCAAGTTGCAGATTCTTAAGGTTTGAAAATAGATGATATCGTTTGAAGTCGGATTCTAAAGCATTGTAAATAAATGACTTTGTTATAGTTATCGATTCGAAATGTTTGAAAATACATGATATCGGTTAAAGTCGGATTCTAAAGCATTGTTAATAGATGACTTTGTTCAAGTTGCAGATTCTTAAGGTTTCAAAATAAATGATATCGTTTAACGTCGGATTCTACAGCATTGTACATAGATTACTTTGTTCATGTTGCCGATTCTTAATGTTCGAAAATCGATGATATCGGTTAAAGTCAGATTCTAAAGCATTGTAAATAGATGACTTTGTTAAGGTTGCGGATTCTTAAGGTTTGAAAATAGATGATATCGTTTAAAGTCGGTTTCTAAAGAATTGTAAATAGGTGACTTTGTTCACGTTGCCGGTGTTTAAGGTTTGAAAATAGATGATATTGTATGAAGTCGGATTCAAAATAATTGTAAATAGATGACTTTGTTCAAGTTTCCGATTCTTATGGTTAGAAAAAAGATGATATCAGTGAAAGTCGGATTCTAAAGCATTGTAAATAGATGACTTTGTGCAAGTTTCGGATTCTAAAGCTTTGAAAGATGATGATATTGTTTAAAGTCGGATTCTAAAGCATTGTGAATAGATGACTTTGTTCAAGTTGCCGATTCTTAAAGTTTGAAAATAGATGATATTGTTTAAAGTCGGATGCTAAAGCATTGTAAATAGACGACTTTGTGCAAGTTGCGGATGCTTAAAGTTTCAAAATAGATGATATCGTTTAAAGTCGGATTCTAAAGCAATGTAAATAGATTACTGTGTTCAAGTTGCCGATTGTAAAGCTTTGAATATAGAGAATATCGTTAAAAGTCGGATTCTAAAGCATTGTAAATAGATGACTTTGTTCGAGTTCTCGATTAAAAGGGTTTTAAAATAGATGATATCGTTTAAAGTAGGTTTCTAAAGCATTGTAAATACATGACTTCGTTCCAGTTGCGGATTTTTAAGCTTTGAGAATAGACGATATCGTTAAAAGTCGTATTCTAAAGCATTGTAAATAGATGACTTTGTTTATTTTGCCGATTCGTAAGGTTTGAAAAAAGATGATATCGTTTAAAGTCGGATTCTAAAGCATTGTAAGTAGATGAGTTAGTTCAAGTTACCGATTATTAAGGTTTGAAAATATATGATATCGTTTAAAGTCGGATTCTTAAGCATTGTAAATAGATGACTTAGTTTTAGTTGCCGATTCTTAATGGTTTGATAATAGATGATGCTGTTTAAAGTCGGATTCTATAGCATTGTACCTATATGACTTTGTTCCAGTTGCCGTTTCTTAAGGTTTGAAAATAGATGATATCGTCTAAAGTCGGATTCTAAAGCATTGTAAATAGATGATTTGTTTAAAGTTGCGGATTCTTAAGGTTTGAAAATAGATGATATCGTTTATAGTCGGATCCTATAGCATTGTAAATAGATGACTTAGTTCAAGTTGCAGATTCTTAAGGTTTGCAAATAGATGATATCGTTTAAAGTCGTTTTCTAAAGCATTGTAAATAGATGACTTTGTTATAGTTGCGGATACTTTAGGTTTGAAAATAGATTATATTGTTTAAAGTCTGATAGTAAAGAATTGTAAATAGATGACTTTGTTCAAGTTTCAGATTCTTAAGGTTTGAAATTGATGATATCGTTTAAAGTCGGATTCTAAAGCATTGTAAATAAATGACTTTGTTATAGTTGTCGATTCGAAATGTTTGAAAATAGATGATATCGTTTAAAGTCGGATTCTAAAGTATTGTTAATAGAGGAGAGAGTTCAAGTTGCAGATTCTTAAGGTGTGAAAATAGATGATATCCTTTGAAGTCGGATTCTAAAACATTGTAAATAGATGACTTTGTTCGTGTTGAGGATTCTAAAGGTGTCAACATAGATGATATCGTTTAAAGTCGGATTCTAAAGCATTGTAAATAGGTGACTTTGTTCAAGTTGCCGATTCTTGAGGTTTAAAAATAGAGGATATTGTTTTAAGTCGGATTCTAAAGCATTGTAAATAGATGACTTTATTCAAGTGGCTGATTCTTAATGTTTGAAAATCGATGATATCGTTTGAAGTCATATTTTAAAGCATTGTAAATAGATGACTTTGTTAAGGTTGCGGATTCTTAAGGTTTGAAGATAGATGATATTTGTAATGTAAAAAGAAGACACGAATAGAAAAACCTTTTCTAAGGCTTTATTCAATTAATTCAAAACTACAATGCCAACAAGGCAAGAGGCCAAGAACGTATATATGGTAAAAGAAAGAGAACGCATTTAAATTAAAAAGTCACGTGGACAAGAAAACCCAGTAATTTTACTTTAACGGAAATATATGCAAGTGCACGTAATCCATCTCGTAATCCCAAGGTGGTGAGTTCAATCCTGGGCAAATGCAGCTGAAGAAATATAATATACATAACATTTTCCCCTACTTGTAACAGAGATTGTTATCAGAAAGTTTTATAAATCCAGACGCTGGACTGGTTTGCGAATCCTGCTAGACCGGCGGGGAAGTAGTTCACTCTCAGAAGCATCATATCTCTGGGAAGGTGGATTCTCTGAATTCTGATTCACTAATTCATTTTCTGTATAACTTTTCCTGAGGTGAAGGAGTATTTGTGGAACTTGTATCAGGCAAAGGGCCCATGTCAGGTAGAACGTTTTCAGCAGAAGCTTGAGATCGACCCGAGCGTGGAAAACGTGCTAAATGTCTTAGTGCTACTGAATCTTCCCGGCCATCATGATATCGTATTCTTGCATGTGTAGGGTTAGCCTCGAAGAGGTCCACTACCTCAACGATCGGGTCATATTTACTCCTGTTACCAAATCGCTTTAATAACACCTCCCCAGGCTCACAGAGCCAAACAGGTAATGCAGTGCCAGTGGAAGAGCGCCTTTTAAAATTGAACATGCGTTCGTGAGGCGTAGCATTTGTGGAGGTGCATAGTAGAGAGCGAATAGTTTGTAAAACATCCTGTAGAACATCCTGCCAAGCGCTAATGGGTAACCGTTTTGATCCCAAAGCTAATAAGATGGTGTTCCAAATAATGCCGTTATAGCGCTCACATTGGCTGTTACCTCTTGGGTTATACGCAGTAGTATTACTGGATCCAATTCCAAGTCGCAGCAAAAATTGTTTGAATTCCTCCGACATAAACGAAGTTCCTCGATCGGAATGGATGAATGAGGGAAGTCCAAAAATAGAAAAAATATTCACCAGGCACTGAATCGCGGTTTGAAAGGAGCAATCACGACAAGGGAAAGCAAACGGAAATCGACTGTATTCATCGACGACTGTAAATATGTAACGGCAACCTGATGAAGATGCCGGGATAGGTCCTTTGTAATCGACAGAAAGACGCTGGAATGGAGCAGTAGAACGGATAAGAATATTATTAGTAGAAGTAAAGAAGTGGGGTTTTATTTTGGCGCAAGTAGTACATTGAGATGTCACACGTCGGATTTCATCAAGTGAATATGGCAAATTTTGTGACCTTACAAAATGCCAAAAGCGTTGTACTCCAGGATGTATTAAGGAATCATGAATTGATTTTAGTTCCTCCAAGGAAGAAACAGCAGCACCACATACTCTGGATAATGTGTCAGCGACAATATTTTCATTCCCGGGACGGTGTTTTATATCATATGAAAAGGGAAGAAGTTCCATTTTCCACCGTATAATTTTATCGTTTTTAATTTTTCCACGATTAGCAGGTTTAAACACAAAAGATACGGCTTGTTGATCAGTAATAATAGTAAAATGTTTCCCAACAATGAGATCTCTCCATTTACGAACACATTCGACTATGGCATATGCTTCTTTTTCGACTATATGAAGTCGCATTTCAGAGAGGTTTAACGACCGAGAAAAAGATTGCTTCAGGTCTCCCAGCTTGTAAAAGAGTGCCTCCGATAGCCTTTTCTGAGGCATCGGTTTCAATAATAAACGGCAATTCATCATCAATAACTTTTACGGATGATTCAGCAATGTCTTTCTTGAGTTTTTCGAAAGAATTTACAACTATAGGAGGCATAGGGAATTGTTTATTTTCGACCAGTGGACGAATTTTGTATGAATACTTAGGTATCCATTTCGCATAGTAAGCAAACATACCAAGACACCTTTTTAACGATTTTGAATCGGAAGGGGGAGGCATTTGCACAAGAGGTCTCAAACGCTCTGGATCAGGTTGAAGAGTTCCGTTACAAATTTGGTATCCAAGCACGTTAATAGAACGAAGTAAAAACTTTGATTTTTCCCGGTTTATTTCGAGGTTGTATGTCGAGGCAGCTTTTAAGAAATACTCCAAATTGACGTCATGCTCCTCCTGGGTTTTACCGCAAATAGTTATATCATCTATATACGAGAAGGTTCCAGGTAATTTGTTATCAGAAATGAAAGAATTCATAAATCGTTGAAAGGCAGAAACCCCGTTTGTGACCCCCATGGGTATTCGTTTAAATTGGTACAGACGGTTTCCAGCCTGAAAGGCCGTATAGGGGCGATCTTCAGGGCAAATTTCAATCTGATAGTATGCTTTGGACAAGTCAATTATACTAAAGATACGATACTGGGCTATTTGGTCAACGAGATCCCCAATTCGTGGCAAGGGGTATGCATCAAGTAAGGTGAAACGGTTAATAGTTTGGGAGAAATCGACTACCAATCGTTTCTTTTTATTAGTTGACGAAGTCACAACAATTTGAGCGCGCCACGGAGAGTAACTTGGTTCAATTATATCATCCTCAAGGATTTGTAGAATTTCTTTTTCAATGAATCGAGAGTCCTCCGCACGGTAATTTCGGGACCCAGTAGCAATAGGTTTGCAATCACGGGTCAAGTTTCGGAACAATTTAACGGGTGCACAACTGATTTTGGTTAAAGCGCAGATTTTTAGAATATCCTGAGACCCTCCAAAAGAAATAGTGATACTCTGGTGTAGTTTTAAGAAGGGCACTCCGAGTATAATATCCATACAGGAATCAGGAAGTACTGTGAAGTCAATTTCTTTATATTCGTAACCATTGAAGATAACGTCCTCAGTACAATATTCAGATAGCTTGAGGGAAATGGCCAATGATGCCATGGAAATTACGGAATTCCGTTTAGAAGTAGACAGTTTCATTGTTTTAACAATACAAGCACTGATAAAGTTATCAGAACTGCCGGTGTCTATGAGAGCAGTTAATCGTTTACCCTTTAATTTTACAATTTTAGTAATAGGAGGGAACCTATCATCATCTTTAGCACGGGCTACTATAATAGCTGAGGTGGAACGTGAAGGTGTAGACATGGTAGAACGACAAACTTTGGCAAAATGGCCGAGTTTGCCACAGTTTCGACATACTTTATCGCGGGCAGGACAGTGGCGGCGATCATCCTTAATGTGACGTTTCCCTCCGCAGTTGTAGCACTTTCCATGAGCAGGAAGGGCAGCAGACAATTGTACAGATTCACACTTCATAGGAGCAGTAATAGTGGCCTCCTCGACAGAATCAGTAAACACATTTTTAGTCGTGGTAGCAGCAACGGTAGGTCCAATCTGAGAAGCGTATGACTCAGCACGAAATTGAGCCTGTTCTAAAGCTCTAGCACATTGAGTAGCCTCCTTGAGATTTAACGTATCATTTTCAAGTAGTCTGGCACGTATTACGGAAGACCGGAGACCACGTATAAATGAATCACGGACAGATTCATCTCTGTAAGTAGTAGCAGTAACATCTTTGAAGCAACAGTCTGCGGCAAGTCGGTTCAAGGCCTGAAGGTACTGGTCTACAGACTCATTTTCCTGCTGTAGACGTGTAGAAAGCAAATGTCTAGCATGAATAACGCTTGGAGACTTATCATAAACACTTTTCAGCAATTCAACAGCATCTTCGAATCCAGAACAACCCTCGATAATGTCAGCAACGGTAGCACCAATGTTTAAATAAAGGACTTCGAGTTTGTCTGGATTTAAAGAAGCAATAGTAGATAAGTAATAAGTACAATTACGGTATCATAGTCTCCAGAGCTTGCCAGCCTGAGGGTCTGCAGAAGATATATCAAACTTGTCAAGACGAATAATCTTATCCATGAGTAATTTAGTAAATGAATTAATTGAATAAATTGTAATGTAAAACCAAGACACGAATAGAAAAACCTTTTCTAAGGCTTTATTCAATTAATTCAAAACTACAATGCCAACAAGGCAAGAGGCCAAGAACGTATATATGGTAAAAGAAAGAGAACGCATTTAAATTAAAAAGTCACGTAGACAAGAAACCCCAGTAATTTTACTTTAACGGAAATATATGCAAGTGCACGTAATCCATCTCGTAATCCCAAAGTGCTGAGTTCAATCCTGGGTAAATGCAGCTGAAGAAATATAATATACATAACAATATTGTTTAAAGTCGGATTCTAAAGCAGTGTAAAAAGATGACTTTGTTCAAGTTACCGATTGTGGAGGTTTGAAAATAGATGATATCGTTTAAAGTCGGATTGTAAAGCAATGTAAATAGATGACTGTGTTCAAGTTGCCGATTTTAAAGCTTTTAAAATAGATGATATCGTTTAAAGTCGGATTCTAAAGCATTGTAAATACATGACTTCGTTCCAGTTGCGGATTCTTAAGCTTTGAGAATAGACGATATCGTTTAAAGTCGGATTCTAAAGCATTGTAAATAGATTACTTCGTTCAAGTTGCGAATTCTTAAGGTTTGAAAGTAGATGATATCGTTTACAGTCGTATTCTAAAGCATTGTAAATAGATGACTTTGTTTAGTTTGCCGATTCGTAAGGTTTGAAAAAGAATGATATCGTTTGAAGTCAGATTATAAAGCATTGTAAATAGATGACTGAGTTCAAGTTGCAGATTCTTAAGGTTTGAAAATGGATGATATCGTTTAAAGTCGGATTCTAAAGCATTGTAAATAGATGACTTTGTTCAAGTTGCGGATTCTTAAGGTTTGAAAATAGATGATATCGTTTTAAGTTGGATTCTAAAGCATTGTAAATAG
Organism: Sepiola atlantica; assembly: GCA_963556195.1. NCBI lineage: Eukaryota > Metazoa > Mollusca > Cephalopoda > Sepiida > Sepiolidae > Sepiola > Sepiola atlantica. The sequence goes on from CAUVYP010000558.1 coordinate 67,917, forward strand.
ATGACTTTTTGTTAAGTTGCGGATACTTAATATTTGAAAATATGTTATAATGTTTAAAGTCGCATTCTAAAGCATTGTAAATAGATGACTTTGTTCAAGTTGCGGATTCTTAAGGTTTGAAAATAGATGATATCGTTTAAAGTCGGATTCTAAAGCATTGTAAATAGATGACTTTCTTCGAGTTGAGGATTCTTAAGGTTTGAAAATAGATGATATCGTTTAAAGTCGGATTCTAAAGCATTGTAAGTAGATGACTTTGTTCAAGTTGGCGATTCTTAATGTTTGAAAATAGATGATACCGTTTAAAGTCGGATTCTAAAGCATTGTAAATAGATTACTTTGTTCAAGTTGCAGACTCTTAAGGTTTGAAAATAGATGATATCGTTTAAAGTCGGATTCTAAAGCATTGTAAATAGATGACTTTGTTCAAGTTGCGGACTCTTATGGTTTGAAAATAGATGATATCGTTTCAAGTCGGATTCTAAAGCATTGTAAATAGATGACTTTGTTCAAGTTGAGGATTCTCAAGGTTTGAAAATAGAGTATATTGTTTCAAGTCGGATTCTAAAGCATTGTAAATAGATGACTTTGTTATAGTGGCGGATTCTTAAGGTTTGAAAATAGATTATATTGGTTACAGTCTGATACTAAAGAATTGTAAATAGATGACTTTGTTCAAGTTGCGGATTCTTAAGGTTTAAAAATAAATGATATCGTTTAACGTCGGATTCTACAGCACTGTAAATAGATTACTTTGTTCATGTTGCAGATTCTTAATGTGTCAACATAGATGATATCGTTTAAAGTCGGATTCTAAAGCATTGTAAATAGGTGACTTTGTTCAAGTTGCCGATTCCTAATGTTCGAAAATCGATGATATCGTGTAAAGTCGGATTCTAAAGCATTGTAAATAGATGACTTTGTTAAGGTTGCGGATTATTAAGGTTGAAAAATAGATGATATCGTTTAAAGTCGGATTCTAAAGCATTGTAAATAGATGACTTTGTTAAGGTTGCGGATTCTTAAGGTTTGAAAATAGATGATATCGTTTAAAGTCGGATTCTAAAGCATTGTAAATAGATGACTTTGTTCACGTTGCCGATGTTTAAGGTTTGAAAATAGATAATATTGTATGAAGTCGGATTCGAAATCCTTGTAAATAGATGACTTTGTTCAAGTTTCCGATTCTTATGGTTAGAAAAAAGATGATATCAGTAAAAGTCAGATTCTAAAGCATTGTAAATAGATGACTTTGTTCAAGTTGCGGATTCTAAAGCTTTGAAATTAGATGATATTGTTTAAAGTCGGATTCTAAAGCATTGTAAATAGATGACTTTGTTCAAGTTGCCGATTCTTAAGGTTTGAAAATAGATGATATCGTTTAAAGTCGGATTCTAAAGCATTGTAAGTAGATTACTTTGTTCAAGTTAGCGATTCTTAATGTTTGAACATAGATGATATCGTTTAAAGTCGGATTCTAAAAAATTGTAAATAGATTACTTTGTTCAAGTTTAGGATTCACAAGGTTTGAAAATAGAGTATATTGTTTGAAGTCGGATTCTAAAGCATTGTAAATAGATGACTTTGTTATAGTTGCGGATTCTTAAGGTTTGAAAATAGATGATATCGTTTGAAGTAGGATTCTAAAGCATTGTAAATAAATGACTTTGTTATAGTTGTCGATTCGAAATGTTTGAAAATAGATGATATCGGTTAAAGTCGGATTCTAAAGCATTGTTAATAGAGGACTTAGTTCAAGTTGCAGATTCGTAAGGTTTCAAAATAAATGATATCGTTTAACGTCGGATTCTACAGCATTGGAAATAGATTACTTTGTTCATGTTGCAGATTCTTAATGTGTCAACATAGATGATATCGTTTAAAGTCGGATTCTAAAGCATTGTAAATAGGTGACTTTGTTCAAGTTGCCGATTCTTAATGTTCGAAAATCGATGATATCGGTTTAAGTCGGATTCTAAAGCATTGTAAATAGATGACTTTGTTAAGGTTGCGGATTCTTAAGGTTTGAAAATAGATGATATCGTTTAAAGTCGGATTCTAAAGCATTGTAAATAGGTGACTTTGTTCACGTTGCCGGTGTTTAAGGTTTGAAAATAGATTATATTGTATGAAGTCGGATTCAAAATAATTGTAAATAGATGACTTTGTTCAAGTTTCCAAATCTTATGGTTAGAAAAAAGATGATATCAGTGAAAGTCGGATTCTTAAGCATTGTAAATAGATGACTGTGTTCAAGTTGCGGATTCTAAAGCTTTGAAATTAGATGATATTGTTTAAAGTCGGATTCTAAAGCATTGTAAATAGATTACTTTGTTCAAGTTGCCGATTCTTAAAGATTGAAAATAGATTATATTGTTTAAAGTCGGATGCTAAAGCATTGTAAATAGACGACTTTGTGCAAGTTGCGGATTCTTAAAGTTTCAAAATAGATGATATTGTTTAAAGTCGGATTCTAAAGCATTGTAAATAGATTACTTTGTTCAAGTTGCGGATTCTTAAGGTTGAAAATAGAGGATATCGTTTAAAGTCGGATTCTAAAGCATTGTAAATAGGTGACTTTGTTCAAGTTGCGGATTCTTAAGGTTTAAAAACAGATGATATCGTTTAAAGTATGATTCTGAAGCATTGTAAGTAGATAACTTTGTTCAAGTTGCGGATTCTTAAGGTAAAAAAATAGATGATATAGTTGAAAGTCGGATTCTAAAGCATTGTAAATAGATGACTTTGTTCAAGTTGCCGATTCTTGAGGTTTGAAAATTGATTATATTGTTTAAAGTCTGATTCTAAAGAATAGTAAATAAATGGTGTTGTTCAAGTTTCCGGTTCTTTAGGTTGGAGAATAGATTATATTGTTTAAAGTCGGATTCTAAAACATTGTAAATAGATGACATTGTTACAGTTGCGGATTCTTAAGGTTCGAAAATAGATGATATCGTTAAAAGTCGGATTCTAAAGCATTGTAAATAGATGACTTTGTTCAAGTTGCCGATTCTTAAGGTTTGAAAATAGATCATATCGTTTAAAGTCGGATTCTAAAGCATTGTAAATAGATGACTTTGTTCATGTTGAGGATTCAATATGTGTCAACATAGATGATGTCGTTTAAAGTCGGATTCTAAAGCATTGTAAATAGGTGACTTTTTCGAAGTGACCGATTCTAAAGGTTTAAAAATAGAGGGTATTGTTTTAAGTCGGATTCTAAAGCATTGTAAATAGATGACTTTGTTCAAGTAGCTGATTCTTAATGTTCGAAAATCGATGATATCGTTTAAAGTCGGATTTTAAAGCATTGTAAATAGATGACTTTGTTAAGGTTGCGAATTCTTAAAGTTTGAAGATAGATGATATTGTTTAAAGTCGGATTCTGAAGCAGTGTAAAAAGATGACTTTGTTAAAGTTACCGATTCTGAGGGTTTGAAAATAGATGATATCGTTTAAAGTCCGATTGTAAAGCAATGTAAATAGATGACTGTGTTCGAGTTCTCGATTAAAAGGGTTTTAAAATAGATGATATCGTTTAAAGTAGGTTTCTAAAGCATTGTAAATACATGAGTTCGTTCCAGTTGCGGATTCTTAAGCTTTGAGAATAGACCATATCGTTAAAAGTCGGATTCTAAAGCATTGTCAATAGATTACTTCGTTCAAATTGCTGATTCTTAAGGTTTGAAAGTAGATGATATCGTTTAAAGTCGTATTCTAAAGCATTGTAAATAGATGACTTTGTTTATTTTGCCGATTGGTAAGGTTTGAAAAAAGATGATATCGTTTAAAGTCGGATTCTAAAGCATTGTAAGTAGATGACTTAGTTCAAGTTACCGATTATTGAAGTTTGAAAATAGATGATATCGTTTACAGTCGGATTATTAAGCATTGTAAATAGATGACTTAGTTTTAGTTGCCGATTCTTAATGGTTTGAAAATAGATGATACTGTTTAAAGTCGGAGTCTATAGCATTGTACCTAGATGACTTTGTTCCAGTTGCCGATTCTTAAGGTTTCAAAATAGATGATATCGTCTAAAGTCGGATTCTAAAGCATTGTAAATAGATGACTTTTTTAAAGTTGCGGATTCTTAAGGTTTGAAAATAGATGATATCGTTTATAGTCGGATCCTATAGCATTGTAAATAGATGACTTTGTTCAAGTTGCAGATTCTTAAGGTTTGAAAATAGATGATATCGTTTGAAGTCGAATTCTAAAGCATTGTAAATAGATGACTTTGTTCAAGTTGCTGATTGTTAAGGTTTAAAAATAGATGACATCGTTTAAAGTTGGATTCTAAAGCATTGTAAATAGATGACTTTTTTAAAGTCGTGGATACTTAATGTTTGAAAATAGATGATACCGTTGAAAGTCGGATTCTAAAGCATTGTAAATAGATGACTTTGAATAAGTTGCAGATTCTTAAGGTTTGAAAATAGATGATATCGTTTAAAGTCTGATTCGAAAGCATTGTAAATAGATGACTTTGTTCAAGTTGCCGATTCTTAAGGTTTGAAAATAGATGATCTTGTTTAAAGTCGGATTCTAAAGCATTGTAAATAAAACTTAGTTTAAGTTTCCGATTCTTAACGTTTTAACATAGATGATATCGTTTAAAGTCGGATTCTAAAGCATTGTAAATAGATGACTTTGTTCAAGTTGCCGATTGTTTAGGTTTGAAAATAGACGCTATCGTTTAAAGTCGGATTCTAAAGCATTGTAAATAGATGACTAAGTTAAAGTTGCCGATTCTTAAGGTTTGAAAATAGATGATATTGTTTAAAGTAAGATTCGTAAAGCATTGTAAATAGATGACTTTGTTCAATAGCTGAATCGTTAGGTTTGAACATAGATGATATCGTTTAAAGTCGGATTCTAAAGCATTGTAAATAGATGACTTTGTTCAAGTTGCCGATTCTGTATGTTTGAAAATAGATGATATCGTGAAAAGTCGGATTCTTAAGCATTGTAAATAGATGACTTTGTTCAAGTGGCTGATTCTTACGGTTTGAAAATAGATGATATCGTTTAAAGTCAGATTCTATAGCATTGTAAATAGATGACTTTGTTCAAGTTGCGCATTCTTAAGGTAGGACAATAGATGATATAGTGTGAAGTCGGATTTCAAAGCATTGTTAATAGATGACTTTGTTCAAGTTGCGGATTCTTAAGCTTTGAAAATAGATGATATTGTTTAAAGTCGGATTCTAAAGCATTGTAAATAGATGACTTTGTTCAAGTTGCGGATTCTTAAGGTTTGAAAATAGATGATATTGTTTAAAGTCGGATTCTAAAGCATTGTAAATAGATGACTTTGTTCAAGTTACTGATTCTGGTTGTTTGAAAATATATGATATCGTTTAAAGTCGGAGTGTAAAGCAATGTAAATAGATGACTGTGTTCAAGTTGCCGATCCTGAAAATTTAAAAGCAGATGATATTATTAAAAGTCGGATTCTAAAGCATTGTAAATAGATGACTTTGTTCAACTTGCGGATTTTTAAGCTTTGAAAATAGAGTATATCGTTTGGAGTCGGATTCTAAAGCATTGTAAATAGATGACTTCGTTCGAGTTCCCGAATAAAAAGAATTTAAAAATAGAGGATATCGTTTAAAGTAGGATTGTAAAGCATTGTAAATATATGACTTTGTTTTAGTAGCGGATTCTTAAGCTTTGAGAATAGATAATATCGTTTAAAGTCGGATTCTAAAGCATTGTAAATATATTACTTCGTTCAAGTTGCCGATTCTTAAGGTTTGAAAATAGATGATATCGTGTAAAGTCGTATTCTAAAGCATTGTAAATAGATGACTTTGTTTATTTTGCCGATTCTTAAGCTGTGAAAAAAGATGATATCGTTCAAAGTCGGATTCTAAAGCATTGTAAATAGATGACTTTGTTCAAGTTGCGGATTCTTAAGGTTTGAAAATAGATGATATCGTTTAAAGTCGGATTCTAAAGCATTGTAAATAGATGACATTGTTCAAGTTGCGGATTCTTAATGTTTGAAAATAGATGATATCGTGTAAAGTCGGATTCTAAAGCATTGTAAGTAGATGACTTTGTTCAAGTTGCGGATTCTTATTTTTTGAAAATAGATCATATCGTTTAAAGTCGGATTCTAAAGCATTGTAAATAGATACTTTGTTCAAGTGGCGGAGCCTAAAGTTTTGAAAATAGATGCTATCTGTTCAAGTCGGATTCTAAAGCATTGTAAATCGATGACTGTGTTCAAGTTGCGAATTCTTAAAGTTTACAAATAGATGATATCGTTTAAAGTCTGATTCTAAAGCATTGTAAATAGATGACTTTGTTCAAGTTGCGAATTCTTAATGTGTGAAAATAGATGTTTTCGTTTAAAGTCGGATTCTAACGCATTGTAAATAGATTACTTTGTTCAAGTTGCGGATTCCTTAGGTTTGAAAATAGATGATATCGTTTAAAGTCGGATTCTAAAGCATTGTAAATAGATGACTTTATTCAAGTTGCGGATTCTTAATGTTTGAAAATAGATGATACGTTTAAAGTCGGATTCTAAAGCATTGTAAATAGATGACTTTAGTAGAGTTGCGGATTCTTAATGTTTTAAAATATATGATATCGTTTAAGTCGGATTCTAAAGCATTGTAAATAGATGAAGTTGTTCAAGTTGCGGATACTTAATGTTTGCAAATAGATGATATCGTTTAAAGTCGGATTCTAAAGCATTGTAAATAGATTACTTTGTTCAAGTTGCGACCTCTTAAGGTTTGAAAATAGATGATATCGTTTAAAGTCTGATTCTAAAGCATTGTAAATAGATTCTCTGTTCACGTTGCGGAGTCTAAAGGTTTGAACATAGATGATATCGTTTAAAGTCGGATGCTAAAGCATTGTAAATAGATACTTTGTTCACGTTGCAGAGTCTAAAGGTTTGAAAATAGATGATATTGTTTAAAGTCGGATGCTAAAGCATCGTAAGTAGATTACTATATTACAGTTGCGGATTCTTAATGTTTGAAAATAGATGATACGTTTAAAGTCGGATTCTAAAGCATTGTAAATAGATGACTTTGTTCAAATTGCGGATACTTAAGGTGTGAAAATAGATGATATCGTTTAAAGTGTGATTCAAAAGCATTGTAAATAGATGACTTTGTTCAAGTTGCGGATTCTAAACGTTTGTACCTAGATGATATCGTTTAAATCGGATTCTAAAGCATTGTAAATAGATGACTTTGTTACAGTTTCGGACTCTTGAGGTTTGAAAATAGATCACATCGTTGAAAGTCGGATTCTAAAGCATTGAAAATAGATGACTTTGTTCAAGTTGCGGATTCTTAAGGTTTGAAAATAGATGATATCGTTGAAAGTCGGATTCTAAAGCATTGAAAATAGATGTCTTTATTCAAGTTGCGGATTCTTAAGGTTTGAAAATAGATGATATCGTTGAAAGTCGGATTCTAAAGCATTGTAAATAGATGACTTTGTTCAAGTTCCGATTCTTAAGGTTTGAAAATAGATGATATCCTTTAAAGTCGGATACTAAAGCATTGTAAATAGATGACTTTGTTCAAGTTGCGGACTCCTAATGTTTGAAAACAGATGATATCGCTTAAAGTCGGATTCTAAAGCATTGTAAATAGATGATTTTGTTTAAGTTGCTGATTCTTGGGGTTTGAAAATAGACGATATCGTTCAAAGTCGGATTCTAAAGCATTGTAAATAGATGACTTTGTTCAAGTTGCGGACTCTTAAGGTTTGAAAATAGATGATATCGTTTAAAGTCGGATTCTAAAGCATTGTAAATAGATGACTTGTTCAAGTTGAGGATTCTTAAGGTTTGAAAATAGATGATAATATTTAAAGTCGGATTCTAAAGCATTGTAAATAGATGACATTGTTCTAGGTGCGGATTCTTGAGGTTTGAAAATAGATGATATCGTTAGAAGTGTGATTCTAAAGCATTGTAAATAGATGACTTTTTGCTAGTTGCGGATTCTTAAGGTTTGAAAATAGATGATATCGTTTGAAGTCGGATTCTATAGCATTGTAAATAGATGACTGTGATCAAGTTGCGGATTCTTAAGGTTTGAAAATAGATAGTATCCTTTAAAGTCGGATTCTAAATCATTGTAAATTGATGACTTTGTTCAAGTTGCGGATTCTTAAGGTGTGAAAATAGATGTTATCGTTTAAAGTCGAATTCTAAAGCATTGTAAATAGATGACTTTGTTCAAGTTGCCGATTCTTAAGGTTTGAAAATAGATGATATCGTTTAAAGTCGGATGCTAAAGCATTGTAAATAGATGACTTTGTTCAAGTTGCAAGTTGTTAAGTTTTAAAAGTAGATGATATCGTTTAATGTCGGATGCTGATGCATTGTAAATAAATGACTTTGTTTAAGGTGCGAATTCTTAATGTTTCAAAATAGTATGTATCGTTTAAAGTAACATTCTAAAGCATTGTAAATAGATGACTTTGTTCAAGTGGCGCATTCTAAGGGTTTGACCATAGATGATATCGTTTAAAGTCGGATTCTAAAGCATTGTAAATAGATGACTTTGTTCAAGTTGCGAACTCTTTAGGTTTGAAAATAGATGATATCGTTTAAAGTCGGATCTAAAGCATTGTAAATAGATGACTTTTTGCTAGTTGCGGATTCTTAAGGTTTGAAAATAGATGATATCGTTTGAAGTCGGATTCTATAGCATTGTAAATAGATGACTGTGATCAAGTTGCGGATTCTTAAGGTTTGAAAATAGATGATATCCTTTAAAGTCGGATTCTAAAGCATTGTAAATAGATGACTTTGTTCAAGTTGCGGATTCTTAAGGTTAGAAAATAGATGATATCGTTTAAAGTGGGATTCTGAAGCATTGTAACTAGATGATTTTGTTCAAGTTGCGGATTCTTAAGGTGTCAAAATAGATGATATCGTTTGAAGTCGGATTCTAAAGCATTGTAAATAGATTACTTTGTTCAAGTTGCGGACTCCTAAGGTTTGAAAATAGATGATATCGTTTAAAGTCGGATTCTAAAGCATTGTAAATAGATTACTTTGTGCAAGTTGCGGATTCTTAGGTTTTTAAAATAGATGATATCGTTTCAAGTGGGATTCTAAAGCATTGTAAATAGATTAATTTGTTCAAGTTGCCGATTCTTAAGGTTTGAAAATAGATGATATCGTTTAAAGTCTGATTCTAAAGCATTGTAAATAAATTCTTTGTTCACGTTGCGGAGTCTAAAGGTTTGAAAATAGATGATATCGTTTAAAGTCGGATGCTAAAGCATTGTAAATAGATACTTTGTTCACGTTGCAGAGTCTAAAGGTTTGAAAATCGATGATATTGTTTAATATCGGATACTAAAGCATTGTAAGTAGATTACTTTATTACAGTTGCGGATTCTGAATGTTTGAAAATAGATGATACGTTTAAAGTCGGATTCTAAAGCATTGTAAATAGATGACTTTGTTCAAATTGCGGATACTTAAGGTTTGAAAATAGATGATATCGTTTAAAGTGTGATTCAAAAGCATTGTAAATAGATGACTTTGTTCAAGTTGCGGATTCTAAACGTTTGAACCTAGATGATATCGTTTAAATCGGATTCTAAAGCATTGTAAATAGATGACTTTGTTACAGTTGCGGACTCTTGAGGTTTGAAAATAGATGATATCGTTGAAAGTCGGATTCTAAAGCATTGAAAATAGATGACTTTGTTCAAGTTGCGGATTCTTAAGGTTTGAAAATAGATGATATCGTTGAAAGTCGGATTCTAAAGCATTGAAAACAGATGACTTTATTCAAGTTGCGGATTCTTAAGGTTTGAAAATAGATGATATGGTTGAAAGTCGGATTCTAAAGCATTGTAAATAGATGACTTTGTTCAAGTTCCGATTCTTAAGGTTTGAAAATAGATTATATCGTCTAAAGTCGGACTCTAAAGCATTGTAAATAGATGACTTTGTTCAAGTTGCGGATTCTTAAGGTTTGAAAATAGATGATATCCTTTAAAGTCGGATACTAAAGCATTGTAAATAGATGACTTTGTTCAAGTTGCGGACTCCTAATTTTTGAAAATAGATGATATCGTTTAAAGTCGGATTCTAAAGCATTGTAAATAGATGACTTTGTTCAAGTTGCAAGTTGTTAAGTTTTAAAAGTAGATGATATCGTTTAATTTCGGATGCTGATGCATTGTAAATAAATGACTTTGTTTAAGTTGCGGATTCTTAATGTTTTAAAATAGTATGTATCGTTTAAAGTAACATTCTAAAGCATTGTAAATACATGACTTTGTTCAAGTTGCGCATTCTTAGGGTTTGACCATAGATGATATCGTTTAAAGTCGGATTCTAAAGCATTGTAAATAGATGACTTTGTTCAAGTTGCGGATTCTTAGGGTTTTTAAACCCTAAGAATCCGCAACTTGAACAAAGTAGATGATATCGTTTCTAGTCGGATTCTAAAGCATTGTAAATAGATGACTTTGTCCAAGTTGCGAACTCTTTAGGTTTGAAAATAGATGATATCGTTTAAAGTCGGATCTAAAGCATTGTAAATAGATGACTCTATTCAAGTTGCGGATTCTTAAGGTTCGAAAATAGATGATATCGTTTAAAGTCGGATTCCAAAGCATTGTAAATAGATGACTTTGTTAAAGTTGCGGATTCTTAAGGTTTGAAAATAGATGATATCGTTTAAAGTCGGATTCTAAAGCATTGTAACTAGATGACTTTGTTCAAGTTGCGGATTCTGAAGGTGTCAAAATAGATGATATCGTTTGAAGTCGGATTCTAAAGCATTGTAAATAGATTACTTTGTTCAAGTTGCGGACTCCTAAGGTTTGAAAATAGATGATATCGTTTAAAGTCGGATTCTAAAGCATTGTAAATAGATGACTTTGTTCAAGTTGCGAGTTGTTAAGTTTTAAAAGTAGATGATATCGTTTAATGTCGGATGCTGATGCATTGTAAATAGATGACTTCGTTTAAGTTGCGGATTCTTAATGTATAAAATAGTATGTATCGTTTAAAGTAACATTCTAAAGCATTGTAAATAGATGACTTTGTTCAAGTTTCGGATTCTTAGGGTTTAAAAGTAGATGATATCGTTTCAAGTCGGATTCTAAAGCATTGTAAACAGATGACTTTGTTCAAGTTGCCGATACTTAAGGTTTGAAAATAGATGATATCGTTTAAAGTCGGATTCTAAAGCATTGTAAATAGATGACTTTGTTCAAGTTGCGAGTTGTTAAAGTTTGAAAATAGATGATATCGTTTAAAGTCTGATGCTAAAGCATTGTAAATAGATACTTTGTTCACGTTGCTCAGTCTATATGTTTGAAAATAGATTATATCGTTTAAAGTCGGATTCTAAAGCATTGTTAATAGATGACTTTGTTAAAGTTGCCAATTCTCAAGGTTTGAAAATAGATGATATTGTTTAAAGTCGGATGCTAAAGCATTGTAAGTAGATGACTTTGTTCAAGTTGCGCATTCCTAGGGTTTGACCATAGATGATATCGTTTAAAGTCGGATTCTAAAGCATTGTAAATAGATGACTTTGTTCAATTTGCGGATTTTTAGGGTTTAAAAGTAGATGATATCGTTACTAGTCGGATTCTAAAGCATTGTAAATAGATTACTTTGTTCAAGTGGCGAACTCTTTAGGTTTGAAAATAGATGATATCGTTTAAAGTCGGATTCTAAATGATCGTAAATAGATGACTTTGTCTAAGTTTTGGATTCTTAAAGTTTGAAAATAGAAGATCATGTTTAAAGCAGGATTCAAAAGCATTGTAAATAGATGACTTTGTTCAAGTTGCGGATTCTTAAGGTTTGAAAATAGATGATATCGTTGAAAGTGTGATTCTAAAGCATTGTAAATAGATGACTTTGTTCAAGTTGCGGATTCTTAAGGTTTGAAAATCGATGATATCGTTTAAAGTGTGATTCTAAAGCATTGTAAATAGATGACTTTGTTCAAGTTGCCGATTCTTAAGCTTTGAAAATAGATGATATCGTTTAACGTCGGATTCCAAAGCATTTTAAATAGATGTTTTTGTTCAAGTAACGGATTTTTAAGGTTTGAAAATAGATGATATCGTTTAAAGTCGGATTCTAAAGCATTGTAAATAGATGACTTTGTTCAAGTTGCGAGTTCTTTAGGTTTAAAACTAGATGATATCGTTTTCTGTCGGATACTAAAGCATTGTAAATAGATTACTAAGTGCAAGTTACGTATTCTTAAGGTTTAGAAAATAGATGATATCGTTTAAAGTCGGTTTATAAAGCCTTGTAAATAGATGACTTTGTTCAAGTTGCGCATTTTTTAAGTTTTAAAATAGATGATATCGTTTAAAGTCGGATTCTAAAGCATTGTAAATAGATGACTTTGTTCAAGTTGCCGATTCTTAAGGTTTGTAAAATATATGATATTGTTGAAATCCGGATTCTAAAGGATTGTAAATAGAGGACTTTGTTCAAGTTGCGGATGCTTAAGGGTTCAATATAGATGATAATGTTTCAAGTCAGATTCTAAAGCATTGTAAATAGATGACTTTGTTCAAGTTTCGGATTCTTAAGGTTTGAAAATAGATGATATCGTTTAAAGTGTGATTCTAAAGCATTGTAAATAGATGACTTGTTTACATTGCGGATTCTTAACGTTTGAAAATCGATGATATCGTTTAAAGTCGGATTCTAAAACATTGTAAATAGATGACTTTGTTCAAGTCGCGGATACTAAATGTTTGAAAATAGATGATATCGTTTAAAGTCGGATTCTACAGCACTGTAAATAGATAACTTTGTTCAAGTTGCCGATTCTTAAGGTTCAAAAATAGATGATATCGCTTAAAGTCGGATTTCAAAGCATTGTAAATAGATGACTTTGTTCAAGTTGCGGATTCTTTAGGTTTGAAAATAGATGATACTGGTTAAAGTCGGATTCTAAAGCATTGTAAATAGATGACTTTGTTCAAGTGGCGGACTAAAATAGATGATATTGTTACAAGTACGATTCTAAAGCATTGTAAGTAGATGACTTTATTACAGTTGCGGATTCTTTAGGTTTAAAAATAGATGATAATGTTTAAAGTCGCATTCTTAAGCATTGTAAATAGATGACTTTGTTCAAGTTGCGGATTCTTAAGGGGGTAAAATAGATGATATCGTTTAAAGCCGGATTCTAAAGCATTGTAAGTAGATGACTTTGTTCAAGTTGCCGATTCTTAAAGTTTGAAATTATATTATATCGTTTAAAATCGGATTCCAAATCATTGTAAATAGATGACTTTGTTCAAGTTGCGAATTCTTAAGATTTATAAATAGATGATATCGTTTAAAGTCGGATTCTAAAGCATTGTAAATAGATGACTTTGTTCAAGTTGCGGACTCTTATTGTTTGAAAATAGATGATATCGTTTCAAGTCGGATTCTATAGCATTGTAAATAGATGACTTTGTTCAAGTTGACGAGGCTCAAGGTTAAGAAAATAGATGATATCGTTTAAAGTCGGATTCTTAAGCATTGTAAGTACATTACTTTATTACAGTTGCGGATTCTTAAGGTTTGAAAATAGATGGTAATGTTTACAGTCGCATTCTAAAGCATTGTAAATAGATGACTTCGTTCAAGTTGTGCATTCTTGAGGTTTGTGAATAGATGATATCGTTTACAGTCGGATTCTAAAGAACTTTAAATAGATGACTTTGTTCAAGTTGCGGATTCTTAAGGTTTTTAAATAGATGATATCAATTAAAGTCGGATTCTAAAGCATTGTAAATAGATGACTTTGTTCGAGTTGCAGACTCTGAAGGTTTAAAAATAGATGATATCGTTTAAAGTCGGATTTTAAAGCATTGTAAATAGATGACTGTGTTCAAGTTGCTGATTCTTATGGTTTGAAAATTGATGATATCGGTTAAAGTCGGACTCTAAAGCATTGTAAATAGATGACTTTGTTCAAGTGGCGGACTAAAATAGATGATATTGTTTAGAGTACGATTCTAAAGCATTGTAAGTAGATGACTTTATTACAGTTTCGGATTCTTTAGGTTTCAAAATAGATGATAATGTTAAAAGTCGCATTCTTAAGCATTGTAAATAGATGACATTGTTAAAGTTGCGGATTCTTAACGTTTAAAAATAGATTATATCGTTTAAAGTAGGATTCTAAAGCATTGTAAATAGATGACTTTGTTCAAGTTGCGGATTCTTAAGGTTTGAAAATAGATGATATCGTTTAAAGTCGGATTCTAAAGCATTGTAAATAGATGACTTTGTTCAAGTTGCGGATTCTTAAGGTTTGAAAATAGATGATATCGTTTTAAGTCGGATTCTAAAGCATTGTAAATTGATGACTTTGTTAAAGTTGCGGACTCTTAAGGTTTGAAAATAGATGATATCGTTTAAGATCGGTTTCCAAACTATTGAAAATAGATGACTTTGTTCAAGTTGCGGATTCTTAAGGTTTGAAAATAGATGATATCGTTTAAAGTCGGATTCTAAAGCATTGTAAATAGATTACTTTGTTAGAGTTGCGGATCCTTACTGTTTGAAAATAGATGATATCGTTTAAGGCGGATTCTAAAGCATTGTATATAGATGACATTGTTCAAGTTGCGGATACTTAATGTTTGAAAATAGATGATATCGTTTAAAGTCGGATTCTAAAGCATTGTAATTTGATGACATTGTTCCAATTGCGGATTCTTAAGGTTTGAAAATAGATGATATCGTTCAAAGTCGGATTCTAAAGCACTTTAAATAGATGACTTTGTTCACGTTGCGGATTCTTAAGGTTAGAAAATAGATGATATCGTTTAAAGTCGGATTCTAAAGCATTGTAAATAGATTACTGTGTTCAAGTTGCGGATTCTTAAGGTTTGAAAACAGATGATACCGGTAAAAGTCGGATTCTAAAGCATTGTAAATAGATGACTTTGTTCAAGTGGCGGACTAAAATAGATGATATTGTTACAAGTACGATTCTAAAGCATTGTAAGTTGATGACTTTATTACAGTTGCGGATTCTTTAGGTTTGAAAATAGATGATAATGTTTAAAGTCGCATTCTTAAGCATTGTAAATAGATGACATTGTTAAAGTTGCGGATTCTTAAGGTTTGAAAATAGATGATATCGTTTCAAGTCGGATTCTAAAGCATTGTAAATAGATGACTTTGTTTAAGTTGCGGATTCTTAAGGTTTGAAAATAGATGATATCGTTTAAAGTCGGATTCTAAAGCATTGTAAATAGATGACTTAGTTCAAGTTGCGGATTCTTAAGGTTTGAAAATAGATGATATCGTTTTAAGTCGGATTCTAAAGCATTGTAAATTGATGACTTTGTTAAAGTTGCGGACTCTTAAGGTTTGAAAATAGATGATATCGCTTAAGATCGGATTCCAAACTATTGAAAATAGATGACTTTGTTCAAGTTGCGGATTCTTAAGGTTTGAAAATAGATGATATCATTTAAAGTCGGATTCTAAAGCATTGTAAATAGATTACTTTGTTAGAGTTGCGGATCCTTACTGTTTGAAAATAGATGATATCGTTTAAGTCGGATTCTAAAGCATTGTATATATATGACATTGTTCAAGTTGCGGATACTTAATGTTTGAAAATAGATGATATCGTTTAAAGTCGGATTCTAAAGCATTGTAATTTGATGACTTTGTTCCAGTTGCGGATTCTTAAGGTTTTAAAATAGATTATATCGTTTAAAGTCGGATTCTAAAGCACTTTAAATAGATGACTTTGTTCAAGTTGCTGATTCTTAAGGTTTGAAAATAGATGATATCGTTTAAAGTCAGATTCTAAAGCATTGTAAATAGATGACTTTTT
The DNA here is from genome assembly GCA_963556195.1 of Sepiola atlantica. NCBI lineage: Eukaryota > Metazoa > Mollusca > Cephalopoda > Sepiida > Sepiolidae > Sepiola > Sepiola atlantica. Next base: position 83,756 of record CAUVYP010000558.1, read on the forward strand.
TCAAGTTGCGGATTCTTAAGGTTTGAAAATAGATGATATCGTTTAAAGTCGGATTCTAAAGCATTGTAAATTGATGACTTTGTTAAAGTTGCGGACTCTTAAGGTTTGCAAATAGATGATATCGTTTAAGATCGGATTCCAAACTATTGAAAATAGATGACTTTGTTCAAGTTGCGGATTCTTAAGGTTTGAAAATAGATGATATCGTTTAAAGTCGGATTCTAAAGCATTGTAAATAGATTACTTTGTTAGAGTTGCGGGTCATTACTGTTTGAAAATAGATAATATCGTTTAAGTCGGATTCTAAAGCATTGTATATCGATGACATTGTTCAAGTTGCGGATACTTAATGTTTGAAAATAGATGATATCGTTTAAAGTCGGATTCTAAAGCATTGTAATTTGATGACTTTGTTCCAGTTGCGGATTCTTAAGGTTTTAAAATAGATGATATCGTTTAAAGTCGGATTCTAAAGCACTTTAAATAGATGACTTTGTTCAAGTTGCGGATTCTTAAGGTTAGAAAATAGATGATATCGTTCAAAGTCGGATTCTAAAGCATTGTAAATAAATGACTGTGTTCAAGTTGCGGATTCTTAAGGTTTGAAAACAGATGATACCGGTTAAAGTCGGATTCTAAAGCATTGTAAATAGATGACTTTGTTCAAATGGCGGACTAAAATAGATGATATTGTTACAAGTACGATTCTAAAGCATTGTAAGTTGATGACTTTATTACAGTTGCGGATTTTTTAAGTTTGAAAATAGATGATAATGTTTAAAGTCGCATTCTTAAGCATTGTAAATAGATGACTTTGTACAAGTTGCGGATTCTTAAGGTTTGAAAATAGATGATATCGTTTTAAGTCGGATTCTAAAGCATTGTAAATAGATGACTTTGTTCAAGTTGCGGATTCTTAAGGTTTGAAAATAGATGATATCGTTTAAAGTCAGATTCTAAAGCATTGTAAATAGATGACTTTGTTCAAGTTGCGGATTCTTAAGGTTTGAAAATAGATGATATCGTTTTAAGTCGGATTCTAAAGCATTGTAAATTGATGACTTTGTTAAAGTTGCGGACTCTTAAGGTTTTCAAATAGATGATATCGTTTAAGATCGGATTCCAAACTATTGAAAATAGATGACTTTGTTCAAGTTGCGGATTCTTAAGGTTTGAAAATAGATGATATCGTTTTAAGTCGGATTCTAAAGCATTGTAAATAGATTACTTTGTTAGAGTTGCGGATCCTTACTGTTTGAAAATAGATAATATCGTTTTAGTCGGATTCTAAAGCATTGTATATAGATGACATTGTTCAAGTTGCGGATACTTAATGTTTGAAAATAGATGATATCGTTTAAAGTCGGATTCTAAAGCATTGTAATTTGATGACTTTGTTCCAGTTGCGGATTCTTAAGGTTTTAAAATAGATGATATCGTTTAAAGTCGGATTCTAAAGCACTTTAAATAGATGACTTTGTTCAAGTTGCGGATTCTTAAGGTTAGAAAATAGATGATATCGTTTAAAGTCGGATTCTAAAGCATTGTAAATAGATGACTGTGTTCAAGTTGCGGATTCTTAATGTTTGAAAACAGATGATACCGGTTAAAGTCGGATTCTAAAGCATTGTAAATAGATGACTTTGTTCAAGATGCGGACTAAAATAGATGATATTGTTACAAGTACGATTCTAAAGCATTGTAAGTTGATGACTTTATTACAGTTGCGTATTCTTTAGGTTTGAAAATAGATGATAATGTTTAAAGTCGCATTCTCAAGCATTGTAAATGGATGACTTTGTTCAAGTTGTGGATTCTTAAGGTTTGAAAAAAGATGATATCGTTTTAAGTCGGATTCTAAAGCATTGTAAATAGATGACTTTGTTCAAGTTGCGGATTCTTAAGGTTTGAAAATAGATGATATCGTTTAAAGTCAGATTCTAAAGCATTGTAAATAGATGATTTTGTTCAAGTTGCGGATTCTTAAGGTTTGAAAATAGATGATATCGTTTTAAGTCGGATTCTAAAGCATTGTAAATTGATGACTTTGTTAAAGTTGCGGACTCTTAAGGTGTTAAACTCGATGATATCGTTTAAGAACGGATTCAAAACTATTGAAAATTGATGACTTTGTTAAGTTGCGGATTCTTAAGGTTTGAAAATAGATGATATCGTTTAAAGTCGGATTCTACAGCATTGTAAATAGATGACTTTGTTCAAGTGGCCTATTCTTAAAGTTTGAAAATAGATGATATCGTTTAAAGTCGGATTCTAAAGCATTGTAAATAGATGACTTTGTTCAAGTTGCGGATTCTTAATGTTTGAAAATAGATGATATAGTTTAAAGTTGGATTCTAAAGCATTGTAAATAGATGACTTTGTTCAAGTTGCGGATTCTTAAGGTTTGAAAATAGATGATATCGTTTAAAGTCGGATTCTAAAGCATTGTAAATAGATGACTTTGTTCAAGTTGCGGATTCTTAAGGTTTGATAATAGATGATATCGTTTTAAGTCGGATTCTAAAAGATTGTAAATTGATGACTTTGTTAAAGTTGCGGACTCTTAAGGTTTGAAAATAGATGATATCGTTTAAGATCGGATTCCAAACTATTGAAAATAGATGACTTTGTTCAAGTTGCGGATTCTTAAGGTTTTAAAATATATGATATCGTTTAAAGTCGGATTCTAAAGCATTGTAAATAGATGACTTTGGTCAAGTTGCGCATTCTCAAGGTTGGAAAATAGATGATATCGTTGAAAGTCGAATTCTAAAGCATTGTAAATAGATGACTTTGTTAGAGTTGCGTATTCTTAATGTTTGAAAATAGATGATATCGTTTAAAGTCGGATTCTAAAGCATTGTAAATAGATGACTTTGTTCAAGTTGCGGATTCTTAATGTTTGAAAATAGATGATATAGTTTAAAGTTGGATTCTAAAGCATTGTAAATAGATGACTTTGTTCAAGTTGCGGATTTTTAAGGTTTAAAAATAGATAATATCGTGTAAAGTCGGATTCTAAAGCATTGTAAATAGATGACTTTGTTCAAGTGGCGGACTAAAATAGATGATATTGTTTAAAGTCAGATTCTAAAGCATTGTACGTAGATGACTTTATTACAGTTGCGGGTTCTTTAGGTTTGAAAATAGATAATATCGTGTAAAGTCGGATTCTAAAGCATTGTACGTAGATGACTTTATTACAGTTGCGGGTTCTTTAGGTTTGAAAATAGATGATAATGTTTAAAGTCGCATTCTAAAGCATTGTAAATAGATGACTTTGTTCATGTGTCGGATTCTTAAGGTTTGAAAATAGATGATATCGTTTAAAGTCGGATTCTAAAGGTTTGTAAATAGATGACTTTGTTCAAGTTGCGGATTCTTAAGGTTTGAAAATAGATGATATCGTTTTAAGTCGGATTCTAAAGCATTGTAAATTGATGACTTTGTTAAAGTTGCGGACTCTTAAAGTTTGAAAATAGATGATATCGTTAAAGATCGGATTCCAAACTATTGAAAATAAATGACTTTGTTCAAGTTGCGGATTTTTAAGGTTTGGAAATAGATTATATCGTTTAAAGTCGGATTCTAAAGCATTGTAAATAGATTATGTTGTTCAAGTTGCAGATTCTTGATGTTTTAAAATAGATGATATCGTTTAAAGTCGCATTCTAAAGCATTGTAAATAGATTACTTTGTTAGAGTTGCGGATCCTTACTGTTTGAACATAGATAATATCGTTTAAGGCGGATTCTAAAGCATTGTATATAGATTACATTGTTCAAGTTGCGGATACTTAATGTTTGAAAATGGATGATATCGTTTAAAGTCGGATTCTAAAGCATTGTAATTTGATGACTTTGTTCCAGTAGCGGATTCTTAAGGTTTGAAAGTAGATGATATCGTTTAAAGTCGGATTCTAAAGCACTTTATATAGATGACTTTGTTCAAGTTGCGGATTCTTAAAGTTTGAAAATAGATGATATCGGTTAAAGTCAGATTCTAAAGCATTGTAAATAGATGACTTTGTTCAAGTTGCGGATTCTTAAGGTTTGAAAATGGATGATATCGTTTAAAGTCGGATTCTAAAGCATTGTAAATATATGACTTTGTTCAAGTTGCGGATTCTTAAGGTTTGAAAATAGAAGATACTGTTTAAAGTAGAATTCAAAAGCATTGTAAATAGATTACTTTGTTCAAGTTGCAGATTCTTGAGGTTTGAAAATAGATGATATCGTTGAAAGTGTGATTCTAAAGCATTGTAAATAGATGCCTTTGTTCAAGTTGCCGATTCTTAAGGTTTGAAAATCGATGATATCTTTTAAAGTCGGATTCTAAAGCATTGTAAATAGATGACTTCGTTAAAGTTGCCGATTCTTAAGCTTTGAAAATAGATGATATCGTTTAAAGTCGGATTCCAAAGCATTGTAAATCGATCACTTTGTTCAAGTTGCCGATTCTTAAGGTTTTTAAATAGATGATATCGTTTAATGTCGGATTCTAAAGCATTGTAAATAGATGACTTGTTCAAGTCGCCGATTCTCAAGCTTGGAAAATAGATGATATCGTTTAAAGTCGGATTCTAAAGCACTGTAAATAGATGACTTTGTTCAAGTTGCCAATTCTTAAGGTTTGAAAATAGATGATTTCGTTTAAAGTCGGATTCTAAAGTATTGTAAATAGATGACTTTGTTCAAGTTGCGGATTCTTAAGGTTTAAGACTAGATTATATATTTACATGTCGGATTCTAAAGCATTGTAAATAGATGACCTTGTTCAAGTTGCGAATTCTTAAGGTTTAAAAATAGATGATATCGTTGAAAGTGTGATTCTAAAGCATTGTAAATAGATGACTTTGTTCAAGCTACGGATTCTTAAGGTTTAAAACTAGATGATATCGTTGAAAGTCGGATTCTAAAGCATTGTAAATAGATTACTTTGTTCAAGTTTCGGATTCTTAAGGTTGAAAATAGAGGATATCGTTTAAAGTCGGATTCTAAAGCATTGTAAATAGGTGACTTTGTTCAAGTTGCGGATTCTTGATGTTTGAAAATAGATGATATCGTTTACCGTCGGACTCTAAAGCATTGTAAATAGATGACTTTGGTCAAGTTGCGGATTCTTAATGTTTGAAAATAGATGATATCGTTTAAAGTCGGATGCTAAAGCATTGTAAGTAGATGACTTTATTACAGTTGCGGATTCTTAAGGTTTGACAATAGATGATAATGTTTAAAGTCGCATTCTAAAGAATTGTAAATAGATGACTTTGTGCAAATTGCGGATTCTTAATGTTGTAAAATAGATTATATCGTTTAAAGACGGATTCTAAAGCATTGTAAGTAGATGACTTTATTACAGTTGTTGTTTCTTAAGGTTTTAAAAAAGATGATAATGTTTAAAATCGCATTCTAAAGGTTTGTAAATAGATGACTTTGTTCAAGTTGCCGATTCTAACGGTTTGAAAATAGATGATATTGTTCAAAGTAGGATTCTAAAGCATTGTAAATAGATGACTTTGTTCAAGTTGCGGATTCTAAAGGTTTGAACTTAGATGATATCGTTTAAAGTCGGATTCTAAAGCATTGTAAATAGATGACTTTGTTCAAGTTGCGGATTCTTAAGGTTTGAAAATAGATGATATCGTTTAAAGTCGGATTCTAAAGCATTGTAAATAGATGACTTTGGTCAAGTTGCGCATTCTCAAGGTTGGAAAATAGATGATATCGTTGAAAGTCGAATTCTAAAGCATTGTAAATAGATGACTTTGTTAGAGTTGCGTATTCTTAATGTTTAAAAATAGATGATATCGTTTAAGTCGGATTCTATAGCATTGTAAATAGATGACTTTGTTCAAGTTGCGGATACTTAATGTTTGAAAATAGATGATATCGTTTAAAGTCGGATTCTAAAGCATTGTAAATAGATGACTTTGTTTAAGTTGCGGACTCTTAAGGTTTGAAAATAGATGATATCGTTTAAAGTGGGATTCTAAAGAATTGTAAATAGATACTTTGTTCAAGTTGCGGAGTCTAAAGGTTTGAAAATAGATGATATCGTTTAAAGTCGGATTCTAAAGCATTGTAAATAGATGACTTGTTCAAGTCGCCGATTCTCAAGCTTTGAAATTAAATGATATCGTTTAAAGTCGGATTCTAAAGCACTGTAAATAGATGACTTTGTTCAAGTTGCCGATTCTTAAGGTTTGAAAATAGATGATTTCGTTTAAAGTCGGATTCTAAAGCATTGTAAATAGATGACTTCGTTCAAGCTGCGAGTTCTTAAGGTTTAAAACTAGATGATATCGTTCCAATGTCGGAATCTAAAGCATTGTAAATAGATGACCTTGTTCAAGTTTGCGGATTTTTAAGGTTTAAAAATAGATGATATCGTAGAAAGTTGGATTCTAAAGCATTGTAAATTGATCACTTTGTTCAAGTATCCGATTCTTAAGGTTTGAAAATAGATGATATCGTTCAAAGTCGGATTCTAAAGCATTGTAAATAGATGACTTTGTTCAAGTTGCGGATTCTTAATGTTTGAAAATAGATGATATCGTTTACCGTCGGATTCTAAAGCATTGTAAATAGATGACTTTGGTCAAATTGCGGATTCTTAATGTTTGAAAATAGATGATATCGTTTAAAGTCGGATGCTAAAGCATTGTAAATAGATGACTTTGTTCAAGTTGCGGATTCTTAAGGTTTGAAAATAGATGATATTGTTTATAATCGGATTCTAAAGCATTGTAAGTAGATGATTTATTACAGTTGCGGATTCTTGAGCTTTGAAAATAGATGATAATGTTTAAAGTCGCATTCTAAAGCATTGTAAATAGATGACTTTGTTCAAGTTGCAGATTCTTAAGGTTTGAAAATAGATGATATCGTTTAAAGTCGGATTCCAAAGCATTGTAAATAGATGTCTTTGTTCAAGTTGCGGATTCTTAAGGTTTAAAAAAAGATTATATCGTTTAAAGTAGGATTCTAAAGCATTGTAAATAGATACTTTGTTCAAGTTGCACCGTCTAAAGGTTTGAAAATAGATGATATCGTTTCAAGTCGGATTCTAAAGCATTGTAAATAGATGACTTTGTTCAAGTTGCGGATTCTTGATGTTTGAAAATAGATGATATAGTTTAAAGTCGGATTTTAAAGCATTGTAACTAGATGACTTTGTTCAAGTTGCGGATTTTTAGGGTTTGAAAATAGATGATATCGTTTAAAGTCGGATTCTAAAGCATTGTAAATAGATGACTTTGTTCAAGTTGGGGACTAAAATAGATGATATTGTTTAAAGTACGATTCTAAAGCATTGTAAGTAGATGACTTCATTACAGTTGCGGATTCTTAAGGTTTGAAAATAGATGATATCGTTGAAAGTGTGATTCTAAAGCATTGTAAATAGATGACTTTGTTCAAGCTACGGATTCTTAAGGTTTAAAACTAGATGATATCGTTAAAAGTCGGATTCTAAAGCATTGTAAATAGATTACTTTGTTCAAGTTGCGGATTCTTAAGGTTGAAAATAGAGGATATCGTTTAAAGTCGGATTCTAAAGCATTGTAAATAGGTGACTTTGTTCAAGTTGCGGATTCTTAATGTTTGAAAATAGATGATATCGTTTACCGTCGGACTCTAAAGCATTGTAAATAGATGACTTTGGTCAAGTTGCGGATTCTTAATGTTTGAAAATAGATGATATCGTTTAAAGTCGGATGCTAAAGCATTGTAAGTAGATGACTTTATTACAGTTGCGGATTCTTAAGGTTTGAAAATAGATGATAATGTTTAAAGTCGCATTCTAAAGAATTGTAAATAGATGACTTTGTGCAAATTGCGGATTCTTAATGTTGTAAAATAGATTATATCGTTTAAAGACGGATTCTAAAGCATTGTAAGTAGATGACTTTATTACAGTTGTTGTTTCTTAAGGTTTTAAAAAAGATGATAATGTTTAAAATCGCATTCTAAAGGTTTGTAAATAGATGACTTTGTTCAAGTTGCCGATTCTAACGGTTTGAAAATAGATGATATTGTTCAAAGTAGGATTCTAAAGCATTGTAAATAGATGACTTTGTTCAAGTTGCGGATTCTAAAGGTTTGAACTTAGATGATATCGTTTAAAGTCGGATTCTAAAGCATTGTAAATAGATGACTTTGTTCAAGTTGCGGATTCTTAAGGTTTGAAAATAGATGATATCGTTTAAAGTCGGATTCTAAAGCATTGTAAATAGATGACTTTGGTCAAGTTGCGCATTCTCAAGGTTGGAAAATAGATGATATCGTTGAAAGTCGAATTCTAAAGCATTGTAAATAGATGACTTTGTTAGAGTTGCGTATTCTTAATGTTTAAAAATAGATGATATCGTTTAAGTCGGATTCTATAGCATTGTAAATAGATGACTTTGTTCAAGTTGCGGATACTTAATGTTTGAAAATAGATGATATCGTTTAAAGTCGGATTCTAAAGCATTGTAAATAGATGACTTTGTTTAAGTTGCGGACTCTTAAGGTTTGAAAATAGATGATATCGTTTAAAGTGGGATTCTAAAGAATTGTAAATAGATACTTTGTTCAAGTTGCGGAGTCTAAAGGTTTGAAAATAGATGATATCGTTTAAAGTCGGATTCTAAAGCATTGTAAATAGATGACTTGTTCAAGTCGCCGATTCTCAAGCTTTGAAATTAGATGATATCGTTTAAAGTCGGATTCTAAAGCACTGTAAATAGATGACTTTGTTCAAGTTGCCGATTCTTAAGGTTTGAAAATAGATGATTTCGTTTAAAGTCGGATTCTAAAGCATTGTAAATAGATGACTTCGTTCAAGCTGCGAGTTCTTAAGGTTTAAAACTAGATGATATCGTTCCAATGTCGGAATCTAAAGCATTGTAAATAGATGACCTTGTTCAAGTTTGCGGATTTTTAAGGTTTAAAAATAGATGATATCGTAGAAAGTCGGATTCTAAAGCATTGTAAATTGATGACTTTGTTCAAGTGTCCGATTCTTAAGGTTTGAAAATAGATGATATCGTTCAAAGTCGGATTCTAAAGCATTGTAAATAGATGACTTTGTTCAAGTTGCGGATTCTTAATGTTTGAAAATAGATGATATCGTTTACCGTCGGATTCTAAAGCATTGTAAATAGATGACTTTGGTCAAATTGCGGATTCTTAATGTTTGAAAATAGATGATATCGTTTAAAGTCGGATGCTAAAGCATTGTAAATAGATGACTTTGTTCAAGTTGCGGATTCTTAAGGTTTGAAAATAGATGATATTGTTTATAGTCGGATTCTAAAGCATTGTAAGTAGATGATTTATTACAGTTGCGGATTCTTGAGCTTTGAAAATAGATGATAATGTTTAAAGTCGCATTCTAAAGCATTGTAAATAGATGACTTTGTTCAAGTTGCAGATTCTTAAGGTTTGAAAATAGATGATATCGTTTAAAGTCGGATTCCAAAGCATTGTAAATAGATGTCTTTGTTCAAGTTGCGGATTCTTAAGGTTTAAAAAAAGATTATATCGTTTAAAGTAGGATTCTAAAGCATTGTAAATAGATACTTTGTTCAAGTTGCACCGTCTAAAGGTTTGAAAATAGATGATATCGTTTCAAGTCGGATTCTAAAGCATTGTAAATAGATGACTTTGTTCAAGTTGCGGATTCTTGATGTTTGAAAATAGATGATATAGTTTAAAGTCGGATTTTAAAGCATTGTAACTAGATGACTTTGTTCAAGTTGCGGATTTTTAGGGTTTGAAAATAGATGATATCGTTTAAAGTCGGATTCTAAAGCATTGTAAATAGATGACTTTGTTCAAGTTGGGGACTAAAATAGATGATATTGTTTAAAGTACGATTCTAAAGCATTGTAAGTAGATGACTTCATTACAGTTGCGGATTCTTAAGGTTTGAAAATAGATGATAATGTTTAAAGTAGTATTCAAAAGCATTGTAAATAGATGCCTTTGTTCAAGTTGCCGATTCTTAAGGTTTGAAAATCGATGATATCTTTTAAAGTCGGATTCCAAAGCATTGTAAATCGATCACTTTGTTCAAGTTGCCGATTCTTAAGGTTTTTAAATAGATGATATCGTTTAAAGTCGGATTCTAAAGTATTGTAAATAGATGACTTGTTCAAGTCGCCGATTCTCAAGCTTGGAAAATAGATGATATCGTTTAAAGTCGGATTCTAAAGCACTGTAAATAGATGACTTTGTTCAAGTTGCCAATTCTTAAGGTTTGAAAATAGATGATTTCGTTTAAAGTCGGATTCTAAAGTATTGTAAATAGATGACTTTGTTCAAGTTGCGGATTCTTAGGGTTTAAGACAAGATTATATATTTACATGTCGGATTCTAAAGCATTGTAAATAGATGACCTTGTTCAAGTTGCGAATTCTTAAGGTTTAAAAATAGATGATATCGTTGAAAGTGTGATTCTAAAGCATTGTAAATAGATGACTTTGTTCAAGTTGCTGATTCTTAAGGTTTAAAACTAGATGATATCGTTGAAAGTCGGATTCTAAAGCATTGTAAATAGATTACTTTGTTCAAGTTGCGGATTCTTAAGGTTGAAAATAGAGGATATCGTTTAAAGTCGGATTCTAAAGCATTGTAAATAGGTTACTTTGTTCAAGTGTCCGATTCTTAAGGTTTGAAAATAGATGATTTCGTTCAAAGTCGGATTCTAAAGCATTGTAAATAGATGACTTTGTTCAAGTTGCGGATTCTTAATGTTTGAAAATAGATGATATCGTTTACCGTCGGATTCTAAAGCATTGTAAATAGATGACTTTGGTCAAATTGCGGATTCTTAATGTTTGTAAATAGATGATATCGTTTAAAGTCGGATGCTAAAGCATTGTAAATAGATGACTTTGTTCAAGTTGCGGATTCTTAAGGTTTGAAAATAGATGATATTGTTTATAGTCGGATTCTAAAGCATTGTAAGTAGATGATTTATTACAGTTGCGGATTCTTGAGCTTTGAAAATAGATGATAATGTTTAAAGTCGCATTCTAAAGCATTGTAAATAGATGACTTTGTTCAAGTTGCAGATTCTTAAGGTTGGAAAATAGATGATATCGTTTAAAGTCGGATTCCAAAGCATTGTAAATAGATGTCTTTGTTCAAGTTGCGAATTCTTAAGGTTTAAAAAAAGATTATATCGTTTAAAGTAGGATTCTAAAGCATTGTAAATAGATACTTTGTTCAAGTTGCACCGTGTAAAGGTTTGAAAATAGATGATATCGTTTCAAGTCGGATTCTAAAGCATTGTAAATAGATGACTTTGTTCAAGTTGCGGATTCTTGATGTTTGAAAATAGATGATATAGTTTAAAGTCGGATTTTAAAGCATTGTAACTAGATGACTTTGTTCAAGTTGCGGATTTTTAGGGTTTGAAAATAGATTATATCGTTTAAAGTCGGATTCTAAAGCATTGTAAATAGATGACTTTGTTCAAGTTGCGGACTAAAATAGATGATATTGTTTAAAGTACGATACTAAAGCATTGTAAGTAGATGACTTCATTACAGTTGCGGATTCTTAAGGTTTGAAAATAGATGATAATGTTTAAAGTCGCATTCTAAAGCATTGTAAATAGATGACTTTGTTCAAGTTGCGGATTCTTAAGGTTTGAAAATAGATGATATCGTTTAAAGTCGGATTCTAAAGCATTGTAAATAGATGACTTTGTTCAAGTTGCAGATTCTTAAGGTTTGAAAATAGATGATATCGTTTAAAGTCGGATTCTAAAGCATTGTAAATAGATGACTTTGTTCAAGTTGCGGATTTTTTAGGTTTGAAAATAGATGATATCGCTTAAAGTCAAATTCCAAAGCATTGTACATAGATGACTTTGTTCAAGTTGCGGAGTCTTTAGGTTTGAAAATAGATGATATCGTTTAAAGTCGGATTCTAAGGCATTGTAAATAGATGACTTTGTTCAAGTTGCGGATTCTTAAGGTTTGAAAATGGATGATATCGTTTAAAGTCGGATTCTAAAGCATTGTAAATAGATGACTTTGTTCAAGTTGCGGATTCTTAAGGTTTGAAAATAGAAGATAATGTTTAAAGTAGTATTCAAAAGCATTGTAAATAGATTACTTTGTTCAAGTTGCAGATTCTTGAGGTTTGAAAATAGATGATATCGTTGAAAGTGTGATTCTAAAGCATTGTAAATAGATGCCTTTGTTCAAGTTGCCGATTCTTAAGGTTTGAAAATCGATGATATCTTTTAAAGTCGGATTCTAAAGCATTGTAAATAGATGACTTCGTTAAAGTTGCCGATTCTTAAGCTTTGAAAATAGATGATATCGTTTAAAGTCGGATTCCAAAGCATTGTAAATCGATCACTTTGTTCAAGTTGCCGATTCTTAAGGTTTTTAAATAGATGATATCGTTTAAAGTCGGATTCTAAAGTATTGTAAATAGATGACTTGTTTAAGTCGCCGATTCTCAAGCTTGGAAAATAGATGATATCGTTTAAAGTCGGATTCTAAAGCACTGTAAATAGATGACTTTGTTCAAGTTGCCAATTCTTAAGGTTTGAAAATAGATGATTTCGTTTAAAGTCGGATTCTAAAGTATTGTAAATAGATGACTTTGTTCAAGTTGCGGATTCTTAAGGTTTAAGACTAGATTATATATTTACATGTCGGATTCTAAAGCATTGTAAATAGATGACCTTGTTCAAGTTGCGAATTCTTAAGGTTTAAAAATAGATGATATCGTTGAAAGTGTGATTCTAAAGCATTGTAAATAGATGACTTTGTTCAAGTTGCGGATTCTTAAGGTTTAAAACTAGATGATATCGTTGAAAGTCGGATTCTAAAGCATTGTAAATAGATTACTTTGTTCAAGTTGCGGATTCTTAAGGTTGAAAATAGAGGATATCGTTTTAAGTCGGATTCTAAAGCATTGTAAATAGGTGACTTTGTTCAAGTGTCCGATTCTTAAGGTTTGAAAATAGATGATATTGTTCAAAGTCGGATTCTAAAGCATTGTAAATAGATTACTTTGTTCAAGTTGCGAGTTCTTAATGTTTGAAAATAGATGATATCGTTTACCGTCGGACTCTAAAGCATTGTAAATAGATGACTTTGGTCAAGTTGCGGATTCTTAATGTTTGAAAATAGATGATATCGTTTAAAGTCGGATGCTAAAGCATTGTAAGTAGATGACTTTATTACAGTTGCGGATTCTTAAGGTTTGAAAATAGATGATAATGTTTAAAGGCGCATTCTAAAGCATTGTAAATAGATCACTTTGTGCAAATTGCGGATTCTTAATGTTGTAAAATAGATGATATCGTTTAAAGACGGATTCTAAAGCATTGTAAGTAGATGACTTTATTACAGTTGTTGTTTCTTAAGGTTTTAAAAAAGATGATAATGTTTAAAATCGCATTCTAAAGGTTTGTAAATAGATGACTTTGTTCAAGTTGCCGATTCTAACGGTTTGAAAATAGATGATATTGTTCAAAGTAGGATTCTAAAGCATTGTAAATAGATGACTTTGTTCAAGTTGCGGATTCTAAAGGTTTGAACTTAGATGATATCGTTTAAAGTCGGATTCTAAAGCATTGTAAATAGATGACTTTGTTCAAGTTGCGGATTCTTAAGGTTTGAAAATAGATGATATCGTTTAAAGTCGGATTCTAAAGCATTGTAAATAGATGACTTTGGTCAAGTTGCGCATTCTCAAGGTTGGAAAATAGATGATATCGTTGAAAGTCGAATTCTAAAGCATTGTAAATAGATGACTTTGTTAGAGTTGCGTATTCTTAATGTTTGAAAATAGATGATATCGTTTAAATCGGATTCTATAGCATTGTAAATAGATGACTTTGTTCAAGTTGCGGATACTTAATGTTTGAAAATAGATGATATCGGTTAAAGTAAGATTCTAAAGCATTGTAAATAGATGACTTTGTTTAAGTTGCGGACTCTTAAGGTTTGAAAATAGATGATATCGTTTAAAGTGGGATTCTAAAGAATTGTAAATAGATACTTTGTTCAAGTTGCGGAGTCTAAAGGTTTGAAAAAAGATGATATCGTTTAAAGTCGGATTCTAAAGCATTGTAAATAGATGACTTGTTCAAGTCGCCGATTCTCAAGCTTTGAAAATAGATGATATCGTTTAAAGTCGGATTCTTAAGCACTGTAAATAGATGACTTTGTTCAAGTTGCCGATTCTTAAGGTTTGAAAATAGATGATTTCGTTTAAAGTCGGATTCTAAAGCATTGTAAATAGATGACCTTGTTCAAGTTTGCGGATTCTTAAGGTTTAAAAATAGATGATATCGTAGAAAGTCGGATTCTAAAGCATTGTAAATTGATGACTTTGTTCAAGTGTCCGATTCTTAAGGTTTGAAAATAGATGATATCGTTCAAAGTCGGATTCTAAAGCATTGTAAATAGATGACTTTGTTCATGTTGCGGATTCTTAATGTTTGAAAATAGATGATATCGTTTACCGTCGGATTCTAAAGCATTGTAAATAGATGACTTTGGTCAAATTGCGGATGCTTTAATGTTTGAAAATAGATTATATCGTTTAAAGTCGGATGCTAAAGCATTGTAAATAGATGACTTTGTTCAAGTTGCGGATTCTTAAGGTTTGAAAATAGATGATATTGTTTATAGTCGGATTCTAAAGCATTGTAAGTAGATGATTTATTACAGTTGCGGATTCTTGAGCTTTGAAAATAGATGATAATGTTTAAAGTCGCATTCTAAAGCATTGTAAATAGATGACTTTGTTCAAGTTGCAGATTCTTAAGGTTTGAAAATAGATGATATCGTTTAAAGTCGGATTCCAAAGCATTGTAAATAGATGTCTTTGTTCAAGTTGCGGATTCTTAAGGTTTAAAAAAAGATTATATCGTTTAAAGTAGGATTCTAAAGCATTGTAAATAGATACTTTGTTCAAGTTGCACCGTCTAAAGGTTTGAAAATAGATGATATCGTTTCAAGTCGGATTCTAAAGCATTGTAAATAGATGACTTTGTTAAAGTTGCGGATTCTAAAGGTTTGAACCCAGATGATATCGTTTAAAGTCGGATTCTAAAGCCTTTTAAATCGATGATTTTGTTCAAGTTGCGGATTCTTAAGGTTTGAAAATAGATTATATCGTTTAAAGTCGGATTCAAAAGCATTGTAAATAGATGACTTTGTTCAAGTTGCGGATTCTTTAGGTTTAAAAATAGATGATATCGTTGAAAGTCGGATTCTAAAGTATTGTAAATAGATGACTTTGTTCAAGTGTCCGATTCTTAAGGTTGTAAAATAGATGATATCGTTTACGGTCGGATTCTAAAGCATTGTAAATAGAGGACTTTGTTCAATTGCGGATTCTTAAGGTTTTAAAATAGATGATAATGTTTAAAATTACATTCTAAAGCATTCTTAATGGATGACTTTGTTCAAATTGCGGATTCTTAAAGTTTGAAAATAGATGATATCGTTTAAAGTCGGTATCTAAAGCATTGTAAATAGATGACTTTGTTCAAGTTGCGGATTCTTAAGGTTTGAACCTAGATAGTATCGTTTAAAGTCGGATTCTAAAGCATTGTAAATAGATGACTTTGTTCAAGTTGCAGATTCTTAAGGTTTGAAAATAGATGATAATGTTTACAATCGTCTTCTAAAGCAGTGTAAATAGATGACTTTGGTCAAGTTGCGCATTCTCAAGGTAGGAAAATAGATGATATTGTCTATAGTAGGATTCTAAAGCATTGTAAGTAGATGACTTTATTACAGTTGCGGATTCTTAAGCTTTGAAAATAGATGATAATGTTTAAAGTCGCATTCTAAAGCATTGTTAATAGATGATTTTGTTCAAGTTGCAGATTCTGAAGGTTTGAAAATGGAGGATATCGTTTAATATCGGATTCCAAAGCATTGTAAATAGATGTCTTTGTTCAAGTTGCAGATTCTTAAGGTTTGAAAATAGATGATAATGTTTACAGTCGTCTTCTAAAGAATTGTAAATAGATGACTTAGTTCAAGATGCGCATTCTCAAAGTTTTAAAATAGATGATATTGTTTATAGTCGGATTCTAAAGCATTGTAAGTAGATGATTTATTACAGTTGCGGATTCTTAAGCTTTGAAAATAGATGATAATGTTTAAAGTCGCATTCTAAAGCATTGTAAATAGATGACTTTGTTAAAGTTGCAGATTCTTAAGGTTTGAAAATAGATGATATCGTTTAAAGTCGGATTCCGAAGCATTGTAAATAGATGTATTTGTTCAAGTTGCGGATTCTTAAGGTTTAAAAATAGATTATATCGTTTAAAGTAGGATTCTAAAGCATTGTAAATAGATACTTTGTTCAAGTTGCACCGTCTAAATTTTTGAAAATAGATGATATCGTTTCAAGTCGGATTCTAAATCATTGTAAATAGATGACTTTGTTAAAGTTGCGGATTCTGAATGTTTGAACCTAGATGATATCGTTTAAAGTCGGATTCTAAAGCCTTTTAAATCGATGATTTTGTTCAAGTTGCGGATTCTAAAGGTTTTAAAATAGATTATATCGTTTAAAGTCGGATTCAAAAGCCTTGTAAATAGATGACTTTGTTCAAGTTGCGGAGGGTTAAGGTTTAAAAATAGATGATATCGTTTAAAGTCGGATTCTAAAGCATTGTAAATAGACGACTTTGTTCAAGTTGCGGATTCTTAAGGTTTGAAAATAGATTATATCGTTTAAAGTCGGATTCAAAAGCATTGTAAATAGATGACTTTGTTCAAGTTGCGGATTCTTTAGGTTTAAAAATAGATGATATCGTTGAAAGTCGGAGACTAAAGTATTGTAAATAGATGACTTTGTTGAAGTGTCCGATTCTTAAGGTTTGAAAATAGATGATATCGTTCAAAGTCGGATTCTACAGCATTGTAAATAGATGACTTTGTTCAAGTTGCGGATTCTTAATGTTTGAAAATAGATGATATCGGTTACGGTCGGATTCTAAAGCATTGTAAATAGATGACTTTGTTCAAGTTGCGGATTCTTAAGTTTTGAACCTAGATAGTATCGTTTAAAGTCGGATTCCAAAGCATTGTAAATAGATGACTTTGTTCAAGTTGCAGATTCTTAAGGTTTGAAAATAGATGATAATGTTTACAGTCGTCTTCTAAAGCAGTGTAAATAGATGACTTTGGTCAAGTTGCGGATTCTTAAGTTTTGAACCTAGATAGTATCGTTTAAAGTCGGATTCCAAAGCATTGTAAATAGATGACTTTGTTCAAGTTGCAGATTCTTAAGGTTTTAAAATAGATGATAATGTTTACAGTCGTCTTCTAAAGCAGTGTAAATAGATGACTTTGGTCAAGTTGCGCATTCTCAAGGTAGGAAAATAGATGATATTGTTTATAGTCGAATTCTAAAGCATTGTGAGTAGATGACTTTATTACAGTTGCGGATTCTTAAGCTTTGAAAATAGATGATGATGTTTAAAGTGGAATTCTAAAGCTTTGTTGATAGATTACTTTGTTCAAATTGCGGCTTCTTAAGGTTTTAACTTAGATGATATCGTTTAAAGTCGGATTCTAAAGCATTGTAAATAGATGACTTTGTTCAAGTTGCAGATTCTAAAGGTTTGAACCTAGATGATATCGTTTGAAATCGGATTCTAAAGCATTGTAAATAGATGACTTTGTTCAAGTTGCGGATTCTTAAGGTTTGAAAATAGATGATATCGTTTAAAGTCGGATTCTAAAGCATTGTAAATAGATGACTTTGGTCAAGTTGCGGATACTTAAGGTTTAAAAATAGATGATATCGTGGAAAGTCGGATTCTAAAGCATTGTAAATAGATGACATTGTTAGAGTTGCGGATTCTTAATGTTTGAAAATAGATGATATTGTTTAAAGTCGGATTGTAAAGCATTGTAAATAGATGACTTTGTTTAAGTTGCTGATTCTTAATGTTTTAAAATAGATGATATCGTTTAAGGTCGGATTCTAAAGCATTGTAAATAGATATTTTGGTCAAGTTGCGGAGTCTAAAAGTTTGAAAATAGATGATATCGTTTCAAGTCTGATTCTAAAGCATTGTAAATAGATGACTTTGTTGAAGTTGCGGATTCTCAAGGTTTGAAAATAGATGATATTGTTTATAGTCGGATTCTAAAGCATTGTAAGTAGATGACTTTATTACAGTTGCGGATTCTTAAGCTTTGAAAATAGATGATAATGTTTAAAGTCGCATTCTAAAGCATTGTAAATAGATGATTTTGTTCAAGTTGCAGATTCTGAAGGTTTGAAAATAGATGATATCGTTTAAAGTCGGATTCCAAAGCATTGTAAATAGATGTCTTTGTTCAAGTTGCGGATTCTTAAGGTTTAAAAATAGATTATATCGTTTAAAGTCGGATTCTAAAGCATTGTTAATAGATACTTTGTTCAAGTTGCACCGTCTAAAGGTTTGAAAATAGATGATATCGTTTCAAGTCGGATTCTAAATCATTGTAAATAGATGACTTTGTTCAAGTTGCCGATTCTCCAGGTTTGAAAATAGATGATATTGTTTAAAGTCGGATTCTAAAGCATTGTAAGTAGATGACTATATTACAGTTGCGGATTCTTAAGGTGTTTAAATAGATGATAATGTTTAAAGTCGCATTCTAAAGCATTGTAAATTGATGACTTTGTTCAAATTGCGGATTCTTAAGGTTTGAAAATATATGATATCGTTTAAAGTCGGATCCTAACACATTGTAAATAGATGTCTTAGTTCAAGTTTCGGATTCGTAAGGTTTAAAAATAGATTATATCGTTTACAGTCGGATTCTAAAGCATTGTAAATAGATACTTTGTTCAAGTTGCACCGTCTAAAGGTTTGAAAATAGATGATATCGTTTCAAGTCGGATTCTAAAGCATTGTAAATAGATGACTTTGTTAAAGTTGCGGATTCTAAAGGTTTGAACCTAGATGATATCGTTTAAAGTCGGATTCTAAAGCCTTTTAAATAGATGACTTTGTTCAAGTTCCGGATTCTTAAGGTTTGAAAATAGATTCTATCGTTTTAAGTCGGATTCAAAAGCATTGTAAATAGATGACTTTGTTCAAGTTGCGGAGGGTTAAGGTTTAAAAATAGATGATATCGTTTAAAGTCGGATTCTAAAGCATTGTAAATAGATGACTTTGTTCAAGTTGCGGATTCTTAAGGTTTGAAAATAGATTATATCGTTTAAAGTCGGATTCAAAAGCATTGTAAATAGATGACTTTGTTCAAGTTGCGGATTCTTTAGGTTTAAAAATAGATGATATCGTTGAAAGTCGGATTCTAAAGTATTGTAAATAGATGACTTTGTTCAAGTTTCCGATTCTTAAGGTTTGAAAATAGATGATATCGTTCAAAGTCAGATTCTACAGCATTGTAAATAGATGACTTTGTTCAAGTTGCGGATTCTTAATGTTTGAAAATAGATGATATCGTTTACGGTCGGATTCTAAAGCATTGTAAATAGATGACTTTGGTCAAGTTGCGGATGCTTAATGTTTGAAAATAGATGATATCGTTTAAAGTCGGATGCTAAAGCATTGTAAGTGGATGACTTTATTACAGTTGCGGATTCTTAAGGTTTGAAAATAGATGATAATGTTTAAAGTTGCATCCTAAGCATTGTTAATAGATGACTTTGTTCAAATTGCGGATTCTTAAGGTTTGAAAATAGATGATATCGTTTAAAGTCGGTATCTAAAGCATTGTAAATATATGACTTTGTTCAAGTTGCGGATTCTTAAGGTTTGAACCTAGATAGTATCGTTTAAAGTCGGATTCCAAAGCATTGTAAATAGATGACTTTGTTCAAGTTACAGATTCTTAAGGTTTGAAAATAGATGATAATGTTTACAGTCGTCTTCTAAAGCATTGTAAATAGATGACTTTGGTCAAGTTGCGCATTCTCAAGGTTGGAAAATAGATGATATTGTTTATAGTCGGATTCTAAAGCATTGTAAGTAGATGACTTTATTACAGTTGCGGATTCTTAAGCTTTGAAAATAGATGATAATGTTTAAAGTCGCATTCTAAAGCATTGTAAATGGATGACTTTGTTCAAGTTGCAGATTCTGAAGGTTTGAAAATAGATGATATCGTTTAAAGTCGGATTCTAAAGCATTGTAAATAGATGTCTTTGTTCAAGTTGCGGATTCTTAAGGTTTAAAAATAGATTATATCGTTTAAAGTCGGATTATAAAGCATTGTTAATAGATACTTTGTTCAAGTTGCACCGTCTAAAGGTTTGAAAATAGATGATATCGTTTCAAGTCGGATTCTAAATCATTGTAAATAGATGACTTTGTTCAAGTTGCCGATTCTCCAGGTTTTAAAATAGATGATATTGTTTAAAGTCGGATTCTAAAGCATTGTAAATAGATGACTTTGTTCAAGTTGGTGGATTCTTAGGGTTTGAAAATAGATGATATCGTTTAAAGTCGGATTCTAAAGCATTGTAAATAGATGACTTTGTTCAAGTTGCGGATTCTTAATGTTTGAAAATAGATGATATTGTTTATAGTCGAATTCTAAAGCATTGTGAGTAGATGACTTTATTACAGTTGCGGATTCTTAAGCTTTGAAAATAGATGATGATGTTTAAAGTGGAATTCTAAAGCTTTGTTGATAGATTACTTAGTTCAAATTGCGGATTCTTAAGGTTTTAACTTAGATGATATCGTTTAAAGTCGGATTCTAAAGCATTGTAAATAGATGACTTTGTTCAAGTTGCAGATTCTAAAGGTTTGAACCTAGATGATATCGTTTGAAATCGGATTCTAAAGCATTGTAAATAGATGACTTTGTTCAAGTTGCGGATTCTTAAGGTTTGAAAATAGATGATATCGTTTAAAGTCGGATTCTAAAGCATTGTAAATAGATGACTTTGGTCAAGTTGCGGATACTTAAGGTTTAAAAATAGATGATGTCGTGGAAAGTCGGATTCTAAAGCATTGTAAATAGATGACATTGTTAGAGTTGCGGATTCTTAATGTTTGAAAATAGATGATATCGTTTAAGTCGGATTCTAAAGCATTGTAAATAGATGACTTTGTTCAAGTTGCGGATACTTAATGTTTGAAAATAGATGATATTGTTTAAAGTCGGATTCTAAAGCATTGTAAATAGATGACTTTGTTTAAGTTGCTGATTCTTAATGTTTTAAAATAGATGATATCGTTTAAGGTCGGATTCTAAAGCATTGTAAATAGATATTTTGGTCAAGTTGCGGAGTCTAAAAGTTTGAAAATAGATGATATCGTTTCAAGTCTGATTCTAAAGCATTGTAAATAGATTACTTTGTTGAAGTGGCGGATTCTCAAGGTTTGAAAATAGATGATATTGTTTATAGTCGGATTCTAAAGCATTGTAAGTAGATGACTTTATTACAGTTG
Organism: Sepiola atlantica; assembly: GCA_963556195.1. Lineage (NCBI taxonomy): Eukaryota > Metazoa > Mollusca > Cephalopoda > Sepiida > Sepiolidae > Sepiola > Sepiola atlantica. Next base: position 105,164 of record CAUVYP010000558.1, read on the forward strand.
CGGATTCTTAAGCTTTGAAAATAGATGATAATGTTTAAAGTCGCATTCTAAAGCATTGTAAATAGATGATTTTGTTCAAGTTGCAGATTCTGAAGGTTTGAAAATAGATGATATCGTTTAAAGTCGGATTCCAAAGCATTGTAAATAGATGTCTTTGTTCAAGTTGCGGATTCTTAAGGTTTAAAAATAGATTATATCGTTTAAAGTCGGATTCTAAAGCATTGTTAATAGATACTTTGTTCAAGTTGCACCGTCTAAAGGTTTGAAAATAGATGATATCGTTTCAAGTCGGATTCTAAATCATTGTAAATAGATGACTTTGTTCAAGTTGCCGATTCTCCAGGTTTGAAAATAGATGATATTGTTTAAAGTCGGATTCTAAAGCATTGTAAGTAGATGACTATATTACAGTTGCGGATTCTTAAGGTGTTTAAATAGATGATAATGTTTAAAGTCGCATTCTAAAGCATTGTAAATTGATGACTTTGTTCAAATTGCGGATTCTTAAGGTTTGAAAGTATATGATATCGTTTAAAGTCGGATCCTAAAGCATTGTAAATAGATGTCTTAGTTCAAGTTTCGGATTCGTAAGGTTTAAAAATAGATTATATCGTTTACAGTCGGATTCTAAAGCATTGTAAATAGATACTTTGTTCAAGTTGCACCGTCTGAAGGTTTGAAAATAGATGATATCGTTTCAAGTCGGATTCTAAAGCATTGTAAATAGATGACTTTGTTAAAGTTGCGGATTCTAAAGGTTTGAACCTAGATGATATCGTTTAAAGTCGGATTCTAAAGCCTTTTAAATAGATGACTTTGTTCAAGTTGCGGATTCTTAAGGTTTGAAAATAGATTCTATCGTTTTAAGTCGGATTCAAAAGCATTGTAAATAGATGACTTTGTTCAAGTTGCGAATTCTTTAGGTTTAAAAATAGATGATATCGTTGAAAGTCGGATTCTAAAGTATTGAAAATAGATGACTTTGTTCAAGTTTCCGATTCTTAAGGTTTGAAAATAGATGATATCGTTCAAAGTCAGATTCTACAGCATTGTAAATAGATGACTTTGTTCAATTTGCGGATTCTTAATGTTTGAAAATAGATGATATCGTTTACGGTCGGATTCTAAAGCATTGTAAATAGATGACTTTGGTCAAGTTGCGGATGCTTAATGTTTGAAAATAGATGATATCGTTTAAAGTCGGATGCTAAAGCATTGTAAGTGGATGACTTTATTACAGTTGCGGATTCTTAAGGTTTGAAAATAGATGATAATGTTTAAAGTTGCATCCTAAGCATTGTTAATGGATGACTTTGTTCAAATTGCGGATTCTTAAGGTTTGAAAATAGATGATATCGTTTAAAGTCGGTATCTAAAGCATTGTAAATAGATGACTTTGTTCAAGTTGCGGATTCTTAAGGTTTGAACCTAGATAGTATCGTTTAATGTCGGATTCCAAAGCATTGTAAATAGATGACTTTGTTCAAGTTACAGATTCTTAAGGTTTGAAAATAGATGATAATGTTTACAGTCGTCTTCTAAAGCATTGTAAATAGATGACTTTGGTCAAGTTGCGCATTCTCAAGGTTGGAAAATAGATGATATTGTTTATAGTCGGATTCTAAAGCATTGTAAGTAGATGACTTTATTACAGTTGCGGATTCTTAAGCTTTGAAAATAGATGATAATGTTTAAAGTCGCATTCTAAAGCATTGTAAATGGATGACTTTGTTCAAGTTGCAGATTCTGAAGGTTTGAAAATAGATGATATCGTTTAAAGTCGGATTCTAAAGCATTGTAAATAGATGTCTTTGTTCAAGTTGCGGATTCTTAAGGTTTAAAAATAGATTCTATCGTTTAAAGTCGGATTATAAAGCATTGTTAATAGATACTTTGTTCAAGTTGCACCGTCTAAAGGTTTGAAAATAGATGATATCGTTTCAAGTCGGATTCTAAATCATTGTAAATAGATGACTTTGTTCAAGTTGCCGATTCTCCAGGTTTGAAAATAGATGATATTGCTTAAAGTCGGATTCTAAAGCATTGTAAATAGATGACTTTGTTCAAGTTGGTGGATTCTTAGGGTTTGAAAATAGATGATATCGTTTAAAGTCGGATTCTAAAGCATTGTAAATAGATGACTTTGTTCAAGTTGCGGATTCTTAATGTTTGAAAATAGATGATATCGTTTAAAGTCGGATTCTAAAGCATTGTAAATAGATGACTTTGTTCAAGTTTCGGATTCTTAGGGTTTGAAAATAGATGTTATCGTTTAAAGTTCGATTCTAAAGCATTGTAAATAGATGACTTTGTTAAAGTTGCTGATTCTCAAGGATTCAATTTAGATAGTATCGTTTAAAGTCGGATTCTAAAGCATTGTAAATAGATGACTTTGTTCAAGTTGCGGATTCTTAAGGTTTGTAAATAGATGATATCGTTTAAAGTCGGATTCTAAAGCTTTGTAAATAGATGACTTTGGTCAAGTTGCGGATACTTAAGGTTTGAAAATAGATTATATCGTTTAACGTCGGGTTAAAAGCATTGTAAATAGATGAGTTTGTTCAAGTTGCGGATTCTTAAGGTTTAAAACTAGATGATATCGTTTAAAGTCGGATTCAAAAGCATTGTAAATAGATGACTTTGTTCATGTTGCGGATTCTTAATGTTTGAAAATAGATGATATCGTTTACCGTCGGACTCTAATGCATTGTAAATAGATGACTTTAGTCAAGTTGCAGATTCTTAATGTTTGAAAATAGATGATATTGTTTAAAGTCGGATGCTAAAGCATTGTAAGTAGATGACTTTATTACAGTTGCGGATTCTTAAGGTTTGAAAATAGATGGTAATGTTTAAAGTCGCATTCTAAAGCATTGTAAATAGATGACTTTGTGCAAATTGCGGATTCTTAATGTTTGAAAATAGATGATATCGTTTAAAGACGGATTTTAAAGCATTGTAAGTAGATGACTTTATTACAGTTGCGGTTTCTTCAGGTTTTAAAAAAGATGATAATGTTAAAAGTTGCATTCTAAAGCTTTTTAAATAGATGACTTTGTTCAAGTTGCCGATTCTAACGGTTTGAAAATAGATGATATCGTTTAAAGTCGGATTCTAAAGCATTGTAAATAGATGACTTTGTTAAAGTTGCAGATTCTAAAGGTTTGAACCTAGATAATATCGTTTGAAATCGGATTCTAAAGCATTGTAAATAGATGACTTTGTTCAAGTTGCGGATTCTTAAGGTTTGAAAATAGATGATATCGTTTAAAGTCGGATTCTAAAGCATTGTAAATAGATGACTTTGGTCAAGTTGCGGATACTAAAGGTTTGAAAATAGATGATAATGTTTAAAGTGGCATTCTAAAGCTTTGTTGATAGATGACTTTGTTCAAATTGCGGATTCTTAAGGTTTTAACCTAGATGATATCGTTTAAAGTCGGATTCTAAAGCATTGTAAATAGATGACTTTGTTCAAGTTGCAGATTCTAAAGGTTTGAACCTAGATGATATCGTTTGAAATCGGATTCTAAAGCATTGTAAATAGATGACTTTGTTCAAGTTGCGGATTCTTAAGGTTTGAAAATAGATGATATCGTTTAAAGTCGGATTCTAAAGCATTGTAAATAGATGACTTTGGTCAAGTTGCGGATACTTTAGGTTTAAAAATAGATGATATCGTGGAAAGTCGGATTCTAAAGCATTGTAAATAGATGACTTTGTTCAAGTTGCGGATTCTTAATGTTTGAAAATAGATGATATCGTTTAAGTCGGATTCTAAAGCATTGTAAATAGATGACTTTGTTCATGTTGCGGATACTTAATGTTTCAAAATAGATGATATTGTTTAAAGTCGGATTCTAAAGCATTGTAAATAGATGACTTTGTTTAAGTTGCGGATTCTTAATGTTTTAAAATAGATGATATCGTTTAAGGTCGGATTCTAAAGCATTGTAAATAGATATTTTGGTCAAGTTGCGGAGTCTAAAAGTTTGAAAATAGAAGATATCGTTTCAAGTCTGATTCTAAAGCATTGTAAATAGATGACTTTGTTGAAGTTGCGGATTCTCAAGGTTTGAAAATAGATGATATTGTTTATAGTCGGATACTAAAGCATTGTAAGTAGATGACTTTATTACAGTTGCGGATTCTTAAGCTTTGAAAATAGATGATAATGTTTAAAGTCGCATTCTAAAGCATTGTAAATTGATGACTTTGTTCAAATTTCGGATTCTTAAGGTTTGAAAATATATGATATCGTTTAAAGTCGGATCCTAAAGCATTGTAAATAGATGTCTTAGTTCAAGTTTCCGATTCTTAAGGTTTAAAAATAGATTATATCGTTTACAGTCGGATTCTAAAGCATTGTAAATAGATACTTTGTTCAAGTTGCACCGTCTAAAGGTTTGAAAATAGATGATATCGTTTCAAGTCGAATTCTAAAGCATTGTAAATAGATGACTTTGTTAAAGTTGCGGATTCTAAAGGTTTGAACCTAGATGATATCGTTTAAAGTCGGATTCTAAAGCCTTTTAAATAGATGACTTTGTTCAAGTTGCGGATTCTTCAGGTTTGAAAATAGATTCTATCGTTTTAAGTCGGATTCAAAAGCATTGTAAATAGATGACTTTGTTCAATTTGCGGAGGGTTAAGGTTTAAAAATAGATGATATCGTTTATAGTCGGATTCTAAAGCATTTTAAATAGATGACTTTGTTCAAGTTGCGGATTCTTAAGGTTTAAAAATAGATTATATCGTTTAAAGTCGGATTCAAAAGCATTGTAAATAGATGACTTTGTTCAAGTTGCGGATTCTTTAGGTTTAAAAATAGATGATATCGTTGAAAGTCGGATTCTAAAGTATTGTATATAGATGACTTTGTTCAAGTGTGCGATTCTTAAGGTTTGAAAATAGATGATATCGTTCAAAGTCGGATTCTACAGCATTGTAAATAGATGACTTTGTTCAAGTTGCGGATTCTTAATGTTTGAAAATAGATGATATCGTTTACGGTCGGATTCTAAAGCATTGTAAATAGATGACTTTGGTCAAGTTGCGGATGCTTAATGTTTGAAAATAGATGATATCGTTTAAAGTCGGATGCTAAAGCATTGTAAGTAGATGACTTTATTACAGTTGCTGATTCTTAAGGTTTGAAAATAGATGATAATGTTTAAAGTTGCATTCTAAAGCATTGTTAATGGATAGCTTTGTTCAAATTGCGGATTCTTAAGGTTTGAAAATAGATGATATCGTTTAAAGTCGGTATCTAAAGCATTGTAAATATATGACTTTGTTCAAGTTGCGGATTCTTAAGGTTTGAACCTAGATAGTATCGTTTAAAGTCGGATTCCAAAGCATTGTAAATAGATGACTTTGTTCAAGTTACAGATTCTTAAGGTTTGAAAATAGATGATAATGTTTACAGTCGTCTTCTAAAGCATTGTAAATAGATGACTTTGGTCAAGTTGCGCATTCTCAAGGTTGGAAAATAGATGATATTGTTTATAGTCGGATTCTAAAGCATTGTAAGTAGATGACTTTATTACAGTTGCAGATTCTTAAGCTTTGAAAATAGATGATAATGTTTAAAGTCGCATTCTAAAGCATTGTAAATGGATGACTTTGTTCAAGTTGCAGATTCTGAAGGTTTGAAAATAGATGATATTGTTTAAAGTCGGATTCTAAAGCATTGTAAATAGATGTCTTTGTTCAAGTTGCGGATTCTTAAGGTTTAAAAATAGATTATATCGTTTAAAGTCGGATTATAAAGCATTGTTAATAGATACTTTGTTCAAGTTGCACCGTCTAAAGGTTTGAAAATAGATGATATCGTTTCAAGTCGGATTCTAAATCATTGTAAATAGATGACTTTGTTCAAGTTGCCGATTTTCCAGGTTTGAAAATAGAATATATTGTTTAAAGTCGGATTCTAAAGCATTGTAAATAGATGACTTTGTTCAAGTTGGTTGATTCTTAGGGTTTGAAAATGGATGATATCGTTTAAAGTCGGATTCTAAAGCATTGTAAATAGATGACTTTGTTCAAGTTGCGGATTCTTAATGTTTGAAAATAGATGATATCGTTTAAAGTCGGATTCTAAAGCATTGTAAATAGATGACTTTGTTCAAGTTTCGGATTCTTAAGGTTTGAAAATAGATGTTATCGTTTAAAGTTCGATTCTAAAGCATTGTAAATAGATGACTTTGTTTAAGTTGCTGATTCTCAAGGATTCAAAATAGATAGTATCGTTTAAAGTCGGATTCTAAAGCATTGTTAATAGATGACTTTGTTCAAGTTGCGGATTCTTAAGGTTTGTAAATAGATGATATCGTTTAAAGTCGGATTCTAAAGCTTTGTAAATAGATGACTTTGGTCAAGTTGCGGATACTTAAGGTTTAAAAATAGATGATATCGTGGAATGTCGGATTCTAAAGCATTGTAAATAGATGACATTGTTAGAGTTGCGGATTCTTAATGTTTGAAAATAGATGATATCGTGTAAGTCGGATTCTAAAGCATTGTAAATAGATGACTTTGTTCAAGTTGCGGATACTTAATGTTTGAAAATAGATGATAATGTTTAAAGTCGCATTCTAAAGCATTGTAAATTGATGACTTTGTTCAAATTGCGGATTCTTAAGGTTTGAAAATATATGATATCGTTTAAAGTCGGATCCTAAAGCATTGTAAATAGATGTCTTTGTTCAAGTTACGGATTGTTAAGGTTTAAAAATAGATTATATCGTTTACAGTCGGATTCTAAAGCATTGTAAATAGATACTTTGTTCAAGTTGCACCGTCTAAAGGTTTGAAAATAGATGATATCGTTTCAAGTCGGATTCTAAAGCATTGTATATAGATGACTTTGTTCAAGTTTCCGATTCTGCCGGTTTTAAAATAGATGATATTCTTTCAAGTCAGATGCTAAAGCATTGTAAGTAGATGACTTTATTACAGTTGCGGATTCTTAAGGTTTGAAAATAGATGATAATGTTTAAAGTCGCATTCTAAAGCTTTGTAAATAGATGACTTTGTTCAAGTTGCGGATTCTAAAGATATGAACCTAGATGATATCGTTTAAAGTCGGATTCTAAAGCATTGTAAATAGATGACTTTGTTCAAGTTGCGGATTCTTAAGGTTTGAAAATAGATTATATTGTTTAACGTCGGGTTAAAAGCATTGTAAATAGATGACTTTGTTCAAGTTGCGGATTCTTAATGTTTGAAAATAGATGATATCGTTTACCGTCGGACTCTAAAGCATTGTAAATAGATGACTTTGGTCAAGTTGCGGATTCTTAATGTTTGAAAATAGATGATATCGTTTAAAGTCGGATGCTAAAGCATTGTAAGTAGATGACTTTATTACAGTTGCGGATTCTTAAGGTTTGAAAATAGATTATAATGTTTAAAGTCGCATTCTAAAGCTTTGTAAATAGATGACTTTGTTCAAGTTGCCGATTCTAACGGTTTGAAAATAGATGATATTGTTTAAAGTCGGATTCTAAAGCATTGTAAATAGATGACTTTGTTCAAGTTGCGGATTCTAAAGGTTTGAACTTAGATGATATCGTTTAAAGTCGGATTCTAAAGCATTGTAAATAGATGACTTTGTTCAAGTTGCGGATTCTTAAGGTTTGAAAATAGATGATATCGTTTAAAGTCGGATTCTAAAGCATTGTAAATATATGACTTTGGTCAAGTTGCGCATTCTCAAGGTTGGAAAATAGATGATATCGTTTAAGGTCGGATTCTAAAGCATTGGTAATAGATGACTTTGGTCAAGTTGCGGATACTTAAGGTTTAAAAATAGATGATATCGTGGAAAGTCGGATTCTAAAGCATTGTAAATAGATGACATTGTTAGAGTTGTTGATTCTTAATGTTTGAAAATAGATGATATCGTTTAAGTCGGATTCTAAAGCATTGTAAATAGATGACTTTGTTCAAGTTGCGTATACTTAATGTTTAAAAATAGATTATATCGTTTAAAGTCGGATTATAAAGCATTGTTAATAGATACTTTGTTCAAGTTGCACCGTCTAAAGGTTTGAAAATAGATGATATCGTTTCAAGTCGGATTCTAAATCATTGTAAATAGATGACTTTGTTCAAGTTGCCGATTTTCCAGGTTTGAAAATAGAATATATTGTTTAAAGTCGGATTCTAAAGCATTGTAAATAGATGACTTTGTTCAAGTTGGTTGATTCTTAGGGTTTGAAAATGGATGATATCGTTTAAAGTCGGATTCTAAAGCATTGTAAATAGATGACTTTGTTCAAGTTGCGGATTCTTAATGTTTGAAAATAGATGATATCGTTTAAAGTCGGATTCTAAAGCATTGTAAATAGATGACTTTGTTCAAGTTTCGGATTCTTAGGGTTTGAAAATAGATGTTATCGTTTAAAGTTCGATTCTAAAGCATTGTAAATAGATGACTTTGTTTAAGTTGCTGATTCTCAAGGATTCAAAATAGATAGTATCGTTTAAAGTCGGATTCTAAAGCATTGTTAATAGATGACTTTGTTCAAGTTGCGGATTCTTAAGGTTTGTAAATAGATGATATCGTTTAAAGTCGGATTCTAAAGCATTGTAAATATATGACTTTGGTCAAGTTGCGCATTCTCAAGGTTGGAAAATAGATGATATCGTTGAAAGTCGGATTCTAAAGCATTGGTAATAGATGACTTTGGTCAAGTTGCGGATACTTAAGGTTTTAAAATAGATGATATCGTGGAAAGTCGGATTCTAAAGCATTGTAAATAGATGACATTGTTAGAGTTGTGGATTCTTAATGTTTGAAAATAGATGATATCGTTTAAGTCGGATTCTAAAGCATTGTAAATAGATGACTTTGTTCAAGTTGCGTATACTTAATGTTTGAAAATAGATGATATCGTTTAATGTCGGATACTAAAGCATTGTAAATAGATGACTTTGTTCAAGTTGCGGATACTTAATGTTTGAAAATAGATGATATTGTTTAAAGTCGGATTCTAAAGCATTGTAAATAGATGACTTTGTTTAAGTTGCGGATTCTTAATGTTTGAAAATAGATGATATCGGTTAAAGTCGGATTCTAAAGCATTGTAAATAGATGACTTTCTTCAAGTTACGAGTTGTTTAGGTTTAAAAGTAGATGATATCGTTTAATGTCGAATACTAAAGCATTGTAAATAGATGACTTTGTTTAAGTTGCGGATTCTTAATGTTTGAAAATAGATGATATCGTTTAAAGTTAGATTCTAAAGCATTGTAAATAGATGACTTTGTTCAAGTTGCGGATTCTTTAGGTTTACAAATCGATGATATCGTTTAAAGTCGGATTCTAAAGCATTGTAAATAGATGACTTTGTTCAAGTTGCGGATTCTGGAGTTTTTAAAATAGATGATATCGTTTAAAGTCGGATTCTAAAGCATTGTAAATAGATGACTTTGTTCAAGTTGCAGATACTTAATGTTTGAAAATAGATGATATCGTTTAAAGTCGGATTCTAAAGCATTGTAATTAGATGACTTTGGTCCAGTTGCGGATTCTTTAGGTTTGAAAATAGATGATATCGTTTAAAGTCGGATTCTAAAGCATTGTAAATAGATGACTTTGTTCAAGTTGCCGATACTGTACGTTTGAAAATATATACTATCGTTTAAAATCGGATTCCAAATCATTGTAAATAGATTACTTTGTTCAAGTTGAGGAAGCTCAAGGTTAGAAAATAGATTATATTGGTTAAAGTCGGATTCTTAAGCATTGTAAGTACATTACTTTATTACAGTTGCGGATTCTTAAGGTTTGAAAATAGATGATAATGTTTACAGTCGCATTCTAAAGCTGTGCATTCTTGAGGTTTGTGAATAGATGATATCGTTTAAAGTCGGATTCTAAAGCACTTTAAATAGATGACTTTGTTCAAGTTGCGGATTCTTAAGGTTTGAAAATAGATGATATCGTTTAAAGTCGGATTCTAAAGCATTGTAAATAGATGACTTTGTTCAAGTTGCAGATTCTGAAGGTTTGAAAATAGATGATATCGTTTAAAGTCGGATTCCAAAGCATTGTAAATAGATGTCTTTGTTCAAGTTGCGGATTCTTAAGGTTTAAAAATAGATTATATCGTTTAAAGTCGGATTCTAAAGCATTGTTAATAGATACTTTGTTCAAGTTGCACCGTCTAAAGGTTTGAAAATAGATGATATCGTTTCAAGTCGGATTCTAAATCATTGTAAATAGATGACTTTGTTCAAGTTGCCGATTCTCCAGGTTTGAAAATAGATGATATTGTTTAAAGTCGGATTCTAAAGCATTGTAAGTAGATGACTATATTACAGTTGCGGATTCTTAAGGTGTTTAAATAGATGATAATGTTTAAAGTCGCATTCTAAAGCATTGTAAATTGATGACTTTGTTCAAATTGCGGATTCTTAAGGTTTGAAAGTATATGATATCGTTTAAAGTCGGATCCTAAAGCATTGTAAATAGATGTCTTAGTTCAAGTTTCGGATTCGTAAGGTTTAAAAATAGATTATATCGTTTACAGTCGGATTCTAAAGCATTGTAAATAGATACTTTGTTCAAGTTGCACCGTCTGAAGGTTTGAAAATAGATGATATCGTTTCAAGTCGGATTCTAAAGCATTGTAAATAGATGACTTTGTTAAAGTTGCGGATTCTAAAGGTTTGAACCTAGATGATATCGTTTAAAGTCGGATTCTAAAGCCTTTTAAATAGATGACTTTGTTCAAGTTGCGGATTCTTAAGGTTTGAAAATAGATTCTATCGTTTTAAGTCGGATTCAAAAGCATTGTAAATAGATGACTTTGTTCAAGTTGCGAATTCTTTAGGTTTAAAAATAGATGATATCGTTGAAAGTCGGATTCTAAAGTATTGAAAATAGATGACTTTGTTCAAGTTTCCGATTCTTAAGGTTTGAAAATAGATGATATCGTTCAAAGTCAGATTCTACAGCATTGTAAATAGATGACTTTGTTCAAGTTGCGGATTCTTAATGTTTGAAAATAGATGATATCGTTTACGGTCGGATTCTAAAGCATTGTAAATAGATGACTTTGGTCAAGTTGCGGATGCTTAATGTTTGAAAATAGATGATATCGTTTAAAGTCGGATGCTAAAGCATTGTAAGTGGATGACTTTATTACAGTTGCGGATTCTTAAGGTTTGAAAATAGATGATAATGTTTAAAGTTGCATCCTAAGCATTGTTAATGGATGACTTTGTTCAAATTGCGGATTCTTAAGGTTGGAAAATAGATGATATCGTTTAAAGTCGGTATCTAAAGCATTGTAAATAGATGACTTTGTTCAAGTTGCGGATTCTTAAGGTTTGAACCTAGATAGTATCGTTTAATGTCGGATTCCAAAGCATTGTAAATAGATGACTTTGTTCAAGTTACAGATTCTTAAGGTTTGAAAATAGATGATAATGTTTACAGTCGTCTTCTAAAGCATTGTAAATAGATGACTTTGGTCAAGTTGCGCATTCTCAAGGTTGGAAAATAGATGATATTGTTTATAGTCGGATTCTAAAGCATTGTAAGTAGATGACTTTATTACAGTTGCGGATTCTTAAGCTTTGAAAATAGATGATAATGTTTAAAGTCGCATTCTAAAGCATTGTAAATGGATGACTTTGTTCAAGTTGCAGATTCTGAAGGTTTGAAAATAGATGATATCGTTTAAAGTCGGATTCTAAAGCATTGTAAATAGATGTCTTTGTTCAAGTTGCGGATTCTTAAGGTTTAAAAATAGATTCTATCGTTTAAAGTCGGATTATAAAGCATTGTTAATAGATACTTTGTTCAAGTTGCACCGTCTAAAGGTTTGAAAATAGATGATATCGTTTCAAGTCGGATTCTAAATCATTGTAAATAGATGACTTTGTTCAAGTTGCCGATTCTCCAGGTTTGAAAATAGATGATATTGCTTAAAGTCGGATTCTAAAGCATTGTAAATAGATGACTTTGTTCAAGTTGGTGGATTCTTAGGGTTTGAAAATAGATGATATCGTTTAAAGTCGGATTCTAAAGCATTGTAAATAGATGACTTTGTTCAAGTTGCGGATTCTTAATGTTTGAAAATAGATGATATCGTTTAAAGTCGGATTCTAAAGCATTGTAAATAGATGACTTTGTTCAAGTTTCGGATTCTTAGGGTTTGAAAATAGATGTTATCGTTTAAAGTTCGATTCTAAAGCATTGTAAATAGATGACTTTGTTAAAGTTGCTGATTCTCAAGGATTCAATTTAGATAGTATCGTTTAAAGTCGGATTCTAAAGCATTGTAAATAGATGACTTTGTTCAAGTTGCGGATTCTTAAGGTTTGTAAATAGATGATATCGTTTAAAGTCGGATTCTAAAGCTTTGTAAATAGATGACTTTGGTCAAGTTGCGGATACTTAAGGTTTGAAAATAGATTATATCGTTTAACGTCGGGTTAAAAGCATTGTAAATAGATGAGTTTGTTCAAGTTGCGGATTCTTAAGGTTTAAAACTAGATGATATCGTTTAAAGTCGGATTCAAAAGCATTGTAAATAGATGACTTTGTTCATGTTGCGGATTCTTAATGTTTGAAAATAGATGATATCGTTTACCGTCGGACTCTAATGCATTGTAAATAGATGACTTTAGTCAAGTTGCAGATTCTTAATGTTTGAAAATAGATGATATTGTTTAAAGTCGGATGCTAAAGCATTGTAAGTAGATGACTTTATTACAGTTGCGGATTCTTAAGGTTTGAAAATAGATGGTAATGTTTAAAGTCGCATTCTAAAGCATTGTAAATAGATGACTTTGTGCAAATTGCGGATTCTTAATGTTTGAAAATAGATGATATCGTTTAAAGACGGATTTTAAAGCATTGTAAGTAGATGACTTTATTACAGTTGCGGTTTCTTCAGGTTTTAAAAAAGATGATAATGTTAAAAGTTGCATTCTAAAGCTTTTTAAATAGATGACTTTGTTCAAGTTGCCGATTCTAACGGTTTGAAAATAGATGATATCGTTTAAAGTCGGATTCTAAAGCATTGTAAATAGATGACTTTGTTAAAGTTGCAGATTCTAAAGGTTTGAACCTAGATAATATCGTTTGAAATCGGATTCTAAAGCATTGTAAATAGATGACTTTGTTCAAGTTGCGGATTCTTAAGGTTTGAAAATAGATGATATCGTTTAAAGTCGGATTCTAAAGCATTGTAAATAGATGACTTTGGTCAAGTTGCGGATACTAAAGGTTTGAAAATAGATGATAATGTTTAAAGTGGCATTCTAAAGCTTTGTTGATAGATGACTTTGTTCAAATTGCGGATTCTTAAGGTTTTAACCTAGATGATATCGTTTAAAGTCGGATTCTAAAGCATTGTAAATAGATGACTTTGTTCAAGTTGCAGATTCTAAAGGTTTGAACCTAGATGATATCGTTTGAAATCGGATTCTAAAGCATTGTAAATAGATGACTTTGTTCAAGTTGCGGATTCTTAAGGTTTGAAAATAGATGATATCGTTTAAAGTCGGATTCTAAAGCATTGTAAATAGATGACTTTGGTCAAGTTGCGGATACTTTAGGTTTAAAAATAGATGATATCGTGGAAAGTCGGATTCTAAAGCATTGTAAATAGATGACTTTGTTCAAGTTGCGGATTCTTAATGTTTGAAAATAGATGATATCGTTTAAGTCGGATTCTAAAGCATTGTAAATAGATGACTTTGTTCATGTTGCGGATACTTAATGTTTCAAAATAGATGATATTGTTTAAAGTCGGATTCTAAAGCATTGTAAATAGATGACTTTGTTTAAGTTGCGGATTCTTAATGTTTTAAAATAGATGATATCGTTTAAGGTCGGATTCTAAAGCATTGTAAATAGATATTTTGGTCAAGTTGCGGAGTCTAAAAGTTTGAAAATAGAAGATATCGTTTCAAGTCTGATTCTAAAGCATTGTAAATAGATGACTTTGTTGAAGTTGCGGATTCTCAAGGTTTGAAAATAGATGATATTGTTTATAGTCGGATACTAAAGCATTGTAAGTAGATGACTTTATTACAGTTGCGGATTCTTAAGCTTTGAAAATAGATGATAATGTTTAAAGTCGCATTCTAAAGCATTGTAAATTGATGACTTTGTTCAAATTTCGGATTCTTAAGGTTTGAAAATATATGATATCGTTTAAAGTCGGATCCTAAAGCATTGTAAATAGATGTCTTAGTTCAAGTTTCGGATTCTTAAGGTTTAAAAATAGATTATATCGTTTACAGTCGGATTCTAAAGCATTGTAAATAGATACTTTGTTCAAGTTGCACCGTCTAAAGGTTTGAAAATAGATGATATCGTTTCAAGTCGAATTCTAAAGCATTGTAAATAGATGACTTTGTTAAAGTTGCGGATTCTAAAGGTTTGAACCTAGATGATATCGTTTAAAGTCGGATTCTAAAGCCTTTTAAATAGATGACTTTGTTCAAGTTGCGGATTCTTCAGGTTTGAAAATAGATTCTATCGTTTTAAGTCGGATTCAAAAGCATTGTAAATAGATGACTTTGTTCAATTTGCGGAGGGTTAAGGTTTAAAAATAGATGATATCGTTTATAGTCGGATTCTAAAGCATTTTAAATAGATGACTTTGTTCAAGTTGCGGATTCTTAAGGTTTAAAAATAGATTATATCGTTTAAAGTCGGATTCAAAAGCATTGTAAATAGATGACTTTGTTCAAGTTGCGGATTCTTTAGGTTTAAAAATAGATGATATCGTTGAAAGTCGGATTCTAAAGTATTGTATATAGATGACTTTGTTCAAGTGTGCGATTCTTAAGGTTTGAAAATAGATGATATCGTTCAAAGTCGGATTCTACAGCATTGTAAATAGATGACTTTGTTCAAGTTGCGGATTCTTAATGTTTGAAAATAGATGATATCGTTTACGGTCGGATTCTAAAGCATTGTAAATAGATGACTTTGGTCAAGTTGCGGATGCTTAATGTTTGAAAATAGATGATATCGTTTAAAGTCGGATGCTAAAGCATTGTAAGTAGATGACTTTATTACAGTTGCTGATTCTTAAGGTTTGAAAATAGATGATAATGTTTAAAGTTGCATTCTAAAGCATTGTTAATGGATAGCTTTGTTCAAATTGCGGATTCTTAAGGTTTGAAAATAGATGATATCGTTTAAAGTCGGTATCTAAAGCATTGTAAATATATGACTTTGTTCAAGTTGCGGATTCTTAAGGTTTGAACCTAGATAGTATCGTTTAAAGTCGGATTCCAAAGCATTGTAAATAGATGACTTTGTTCAAGTTACAGATTCTTAAGGTTTGAAAATAGATGATAATGTTTACAGTCGTCTTCTAAAGCATTGTAAATAGATGACTTTGGTCAAGTTGCGCATTCTCAAGGTTGGAAAATAGATGATATTGTTTATAGTCGGATTCTAAAGCATTGTAAGTAGATGACTTTATTACAGTTGCAGATTCTTAAGCTTTGAAAATAGATGATAATGTTTAAAGTCGCATTCTAAAGCATTGTAAATGGATGACTTTGTTCAAGTTGCAGATTCTGAAGGTTTGAAAATAGATGATATTGTTTAAAGTCGGATTCTAAAGCATTGTAAATAGATGTCTTTGTTCAAGTTGCGGATTCTTAAGGTTTAAAAATAGATTATATCGTTTAAAGTCGGATTATAAAGCATTGTTAATAGATACTTTGTTCAAGTTGCACCGTCTAAAGGTTTGAAAATAGATGATATCGTTTCAAGTCGGATTCTAAATCATTGTAAATAGATGACTTTGTTCAAGTTGCCGATTTTCCAGGTTTGAAAATAGAATATATTGTTTAAAGTCGGATTCTAAAGCATTGTAAATAGATGACTTTGTTCAAGTTGGTTGATTCTTAGGGTTTGAAAATGGATGATATCGTTTAAAGTCGGATTCTAAAGCATTGTAAATAGATGACTTTGTTCAAGTTGCGGATTCTTAATGTTTGAAAATAGATGATATCGTTTAAAGTCGGATTCTAAAGCATTGTAAATAGATGACTTTGTTCAAGTTTCGGATTCTTAAGGTTTGAAAATAGATGTTATCGTTTAAAGTTCGATTCTAAAGCATTGTAAATAGATGACTTTGTTTAAGTTGCTGATTCTCAAGGATTCAAAATAGATAGTATCGTTTAAAGTCGGATTCTAAAGCATTGTTAATAGATGACTTTGTTCAAGTTGCGGATTCTTAAGGTTTGTAAATAGATGATATCGTTTAAAGTCGGATTCTAAAGCTTTGTAAATAGATGACTTTGGTCAAGTTGCGGATACTTAAGGTTTAAAAATAGATGATATCGTGGAATGTCGGATTCTAAAGCATTGTAAATAGATGACATTGTTAGAGTTGCGGATTCTTAATGTTTGAAAATAGATGATATCGTGTAAGTCGGATTCTAAAGCATTGTAAATAGATGACTTTGTTCAAGTTGCGGATACTTAATGTTTGAAAATAGATGATAATGTTTAAAGTCGCATTCTAAAGCATTGTAAATTGATGACTTTGTTCAAATTGCGGATTCTTAAGGTTTGAAAATATATGATATCGTTTAAAGTCGGATCCTTAAGCATTGTAAATAGATGTCTTTGTTCAAGTTACGGATTGTTAAGGTTTAAAAATAGATTATATCGTTTACAGTCGGATTCTAAAGCATTGTAAATAGATACTTTGTTCAAGTTGCACCGTCTAAAGGTTTGAAAATAGATGATATCGTTTCAAGTCGGATTCTAAAGCATTGTATATAGATGACTTTGTTCAAGTTTCCGATTCTGCCGGTTTTAAAATAGATGATATTCTTTCAAGTCAGATGCTAAAGCATTGTAAGTAGATGACTTTATTACAGTTGCGGATTCTTAAGGTTTGAAAATAGATGATAATGTTTAAAGTCGCATTCTAAAGCTTTGTAAATAGATGACTTTGTTCAAGTTGCGGATTCTAAAGATATGAACCTAGATGATATCGTTTAAAGTCGGATTCTAAAGCATTGTAAATAGATGACTTTGTTCAAGTTGCGGATTCTTAAGGTTTGAAAATAGATTATATTGTTTAACGTCGGGTTAAAAGCATTGTAAATAGATGACTTTGTTCAAGTTGCGGATTCTTAATGTTTGAAAATAGATGATATCGTTTACCGTCGGACTCTAAAGCATTGTAAATAGATGACTTTGGTCAAGTTGCGGATTCTTAATGTTTGAAAATAGATGATATCGTTTAAAGTCGGATGCTAAAGCATTGTAAGTAGATGACTTTATTACAGTTGCGGATTCTTAAGGTTTGAAAATAGATTATAATGTTTAAAGTCGCATTCTAAAGCTTTGTAAATAGATGACTTTGTTCAAGTTGCCGATTCTAACGGTTTGAAAATAGATGATATTGTTTAAAGTCGGATTCTAAAGCATTGTAAATAGATGACTTTGTTCAAGTTGCGGATTCTAAAGGTTTGAACTTAGATGATATCGTTTAAAGTCGGATTCTAAAGCATTGTAAATAGATGACTTTGTTCAAGTTGCGGATTCTTAAGGTTTGAAAATAGATGATATCGTTTAAAGTCGGATTCTAAAGCATTGTAAATATATGACTTTGGTCAAGTTGCGCATTCTCAAGGTTGGAAAATAGATGATATCGTTTAAGGTCGGATTCTAAAGCATTGGTAATAGATGACTTTGGTCAAGTTGCGGATACTTAAGGTTTAAAAATAGATGATATCGTGGAAAGTCGGATTCTAAAGCATTGTAAATAGATGACATTGTTAGAGTTGTTGATTCTTAATGTTTGAAAATAGATGATATCGTTTAAGTCGGATTCTAAAGCATTGTAAATAGATGACTTTGTTCAAGTTGCGTATACTTAATGTTTAAAAATAGATTATATCGTTTAAAGTCGGATTATAAAGCATTGTTAATAGATACTTTGTTCAAGTTGCACCGTCTAAAGGTTTGAAAATAGATGATATCGTTTCAAGTCGGATTCTAAATCATTGTAAATAGATGACTTTGTTCAAGTTGCCGATTTTCCAGGTTTGAAAATAGAATATATTGTTTAAAGTCGGATTCTAAAGCATTGTAAATAGATGACTTTGTTCAAGTTGGTTGATTCTTAGGGTTTGAAAATGGATGATATCGTTTAAAGTCGGATTCTAAAGCATTGTAAATAGATGACTTTGTTCAAGTTGCGGATTCTTAATGTTTGAAAATAGATGATATCGTTTAAAGTCGGATTCTAAAGCATTGTAAATAGATGACTTTGTTCAAGTTTCGGATTCTTAGGGTTTGAAAATAGATGTTATCGTTTAAAGTTCGATTCTAAAGCATTGTAAATAGATGACTTTGTTTAAGTTGCTGATTCTCAAGGATTCAAAATAGATAGTATCGTTTAAAGTCGGATTCTAAAGCATTGTTAATAGATGACTTTGTTCAAGTTGCGGATTCTTAAGGTTTGTAAATAGATGATATCGTTTAAAGTCGGATTCTAAAGCATTGTAAATATATGACTTTGGTCAAGTTGCGCATTCTCAAGGTTGGAAAATAGATGATATCGTTGAAAGTCGGATTCTAAAGCATTGGTAATAGATGACTTTGGTCAAGTTGCGGATACTTAAGGTTTTAAAATAGATGATATCGTGGAAAGTCGGATTCTAAAGCATTGTAAATAGATGACATTGTTAGAGTTGTGGATTCTTAATGTTTGAAAATAGATGATATCGTTTAAGTCGGATTCTAAAGCATTGTAAATAGATGACTTTGTTCAAGTTGCGTATACTTAATGTTTGAAAATAGATGATATCGTTTAATGTCGGATACTAAAGCATTGTAAATAGATGACTTTGTTCAAGTTGCGGATACTTAATGTTTGAAAATAGATGATATTGTTTAAAGTCGGATTCTAAAGCATTGTAAATAGATGACTTTGTTTAAGTTGCGGATTCTTAATGTTTGAAAATAGATGATATCGGTTAAAGTCGGATTCTAAAGCATTGTAAATAGATGACTTTCTTCAAGTTACGAGTTGTTTAGGTTTAAAAGTAGATGATATCGTTTAATGTCGAATACTAAAGCATTGTAAATAGATGACTTTGTTTAAGTTGCGGATTCTTAATGTTTGAAAATAGATGATATCGTTTAAAGTTAGATTCTAAAGCATTGTAAATAGATGACTTTGTTCAAGTTGCGGATTCTTTAGGTTTACAAATCGATGATATCGTTTAAAGTCGGATTCTAAAGCATTGTAAATAGATGACTTTGTTCAAGTTGCGGATTCTGGAGTTTTTAAAATAGATGATATCGTTTAAAGTCGGATTCTAAAGCATTGTAAATAGATGACTTTGTTCAAGTTGCAGATACTTAATGTTTGAAAATAGATGATATCGTTTAAAGTCGGATTCTAAAGCATTGTAATTAGATGACTTTGGTCCAGTTGCGGATTCTTTAGGTTTGAAAATAGATGATATCGTTTAAAGTCGGATTCTAAAGCATTGTAAATAGATGACTTTGTTCAAGTTGCCGATACTGTACGTTTGAAAATATATACTATCGTTTAAAATCGGATTCCAAATCATTGTAAATAGATTACTTTGTTCAAGTTGAGGAAGCTCAAGGTTAGAAAATAGATTATATTGGTTAAAGTCGGATTCTTAAGCATTGTAAGTACATTACTTTATTACAGTTGCGGATTCTTAAGGTTTGAAAATAGATGATAATGTTTACAGTCGCATTCTAAAGCTGTGCATTCTTGAGGTTTGTGAATAGATGATATCGTTTAAAGTCGGATTCTAAAGCACTTTAAATAGATGACTTTGTTCAAGTTGCGGATTCTTAAGGTTTGAAAATAGATGATATCGTTTAAAGTCGGATTCTAAAGCATTGTAAATAGATGACTTTGTTCAAGTTGCAGATTCTTTAATGTTTGAAAATAGATGATATCGTGTAAAGTCGGATTCTAAAGCATTGTAAGTAGATGACTTTGTTAAAAGATCCAATTCCTGATGTTAGAAAATGCATGATATCGTTTAAAGTCGGATTCTAAAGCATTGTAAATAGATTACTTTGTTCAAGTTGCCGACTCTTGAGGTTTTAAAATAGATGATATCGTTTCAAATCGGATTCTAAAGCATTGTAAATTAATGACTTTGTTCAAGTGGCCAATTCTTAAGGTGTGAAAATAGATGATATCGTTTAAAGTCGAATTCTAAAGCATTGTAAATAGATTACTTTGTTTAAGTTGCGGACTGCTCAGGTTTGAAACTAGATTATATCGTTTAAAGTCGGATTCTAAAGCATTGTAAATAGATGACTTTGTTCAAGTTGGTGGATTCTTAGGGTTTGAAAATAGATGATATCGTTTAAAGTCGGATTCTAAAGCATTATAAATAGATGACTTTGTTCAAGTTGCCGATTCTTAAAGTTTGAAAATATATTATATCGTTTAAAATCGGATTCCAAATCATTGTAAATAGATGACTTTGTTCAAGTTGCGGATTCTTAAGATTTAAAAATAGATGATATCGTTTAAAGTCGGATTCTAAAGCATTGTAAATTTATGACTTTGTTCAAGTTGCGGACTCTTATTGTTTGAAAAGAGATGATATCGTTTCAAGTCGGATTCTAAAGCATTGTAAATAGATTACTTTGTTCAAGTTGAGGAAGCTCAAGGTTAGAAAATAGATGATATTGGTTAAAGTCAGATTCTTAAGCATTGTAAGTACATTACTTTATTACAGTTGCGGATTCTTAAGGTTTGAAAATAGATGTCAATGTTTACAGTCGCATTCTACAGCATTGTAAATAGATGACTTCGTTCAAGTTGTGCATTCTTGAGGTTTGTGAATAGATGATATCGTTTAAAGTGGGATTCTTAAGCATTGTAAATAGATGACTTTGTTCAAGTTGCGGATTCTTAAGGTGTCAAAATAGATGATATCGTTTAAAGTCGGATTCTAAAGCATTGTAAATAGATGACTTTGTTTAAGTTGCGGACTCCTAAGGTTTGAATATAGATGATATCGTTTAAAGTCGGATTCTAAAGCATTGTAAATAGATTACTTTGTTCAAGTTGCGGATTCTTAGGTTTTGAAAATAGATGATATCGTTTTAAGTCGGAATCTAAAGCATTGTAAATAGATTACTTTGTTCAAGTTGCGAGTTGTTAAGGTTTAAAAGTAGATGAATTCGTTTAATGTCGGATGCTGATGCATTGTAAATAGATGACTTCGTTTAAGTTGCGGATTCTTAATGTTTGAAAATAGTATGTATCGTTTAAAGTAACATTCTAAAGCATTGTAAATAGATGACTTTGTTCAAGTTGCGGATTCTTAAGGTTTGAAAATAGATTATATCGTTTGAAGTCGGATTCTAAAGCATTGTAAATAGATGACTGTGTTAAAGTTGCGGATTCTTAAGGTTTGAAAATAGATGATATCTTTTAAAGTCGGATTCTAAAGCATTGTAAATAGATGACTTTGTTAAAGTTGCGAATTCTTAAGGTGTGAAAATAGATGTTATCGTTTAAAGTCGGATTCTAAAGCATTGTAAATAGATGACTTTGTTCAAGGTGCGGATTCTTTATGTTTGAAAATAGATGATATCGTTTAAAGTCTGATTCTAAAGAATTGTAAATAGATGACTTTGTTCAAGTTGCGGATTCTTAAGGTTGGAAAATAGATGATATCGTTTAAAGTCGGATTCTAAAGCATTGTAAATATATGACATTGTTCAAGTTGCGGATTCTTTATGTTTGAAAATAGATGATATCGTGTAAAGTCGGATTCTTAAGCATTGTAAATAGATGACTTTGTTCAAGTTGCGGATTCTTATTTTTTGAAAATAGATGATATCGTTTAAAGTCGGATTCTAAAGCATTGTAAATAGATGACTTTGTTAAAGTTGCGGATTCTTAATGTTTGAAAATAGATGATATCGTTTAAGTCGGATTCTAAAGCACTGTAAATAGATGACTTTGTTCAAGTTGCGGATACTTAATGTTTGAAAATTGATGCTATCTTTTCAAGTCGGATTCTAAAGCATTGTAAATCGATGACTGTGTTAAAGTTGCGGATTTCTAAGGTTGACAAATAGATGATATCGTTTAAAGTCGGATTCTAAAGCATTGTAAATAGATGACTTTGTTCAAGTTGCGAATTCTTAAGGTGTGAAAATAGATGTTTTCGTTTAAAGTCGGATTCTTAAGCATTGTAAATAGATTACTTTGTTCAAGTTGCGGATTCTTAAGGTTTGAAAATAGATGATATCGTTTAAAGTCGGATTCTAAAGCATTGTAAATAGATGACTTTGTTCAAGTTGCGAGATCTTAAGGTTATAAACTAGATAATATCGTTTAATGTCGGATACTAAAGCATTGTAAATAGATGACTCTGTGTAAGTTGCGGATGCTTACGGGTTTAAAATAGATGATATCGTTTAAAGTCGGATTCTAAAGCATTGTAAATAGATGACTTTGTTCAAATTGCCGATTCTTCAGCTTTGAAAATAGATGATATCGTTTAAAGTCGGATTCCAAAGCATTGTAAATAGATAACTTTGTTCAAGTTGCGGATTCTTAAGGTTTGAAAATAGATGATATCGGTTAAGTCGGATTCTAAAGCATTGTAAATAGATGATATGTTCAAGTTGCCGATTCTTAAGCTTTGAAAATAGATGATATCGTTTAAAGTCAGATTCTGAAGCACTGTAAATTGATGACTTTGTTCAAGTTGCCGATTCTTAATGTTCGAAAATAGATGATATCGTTTCAATTCGGATTCTAAAGCATTGTAAATAGATGACTTGTTCAAGTTGTGGATTTTTGAGCTTAGAAAATAGATGATATCGTTTAAAGTCTAATTCTAAAGCACTGTAAATGGATGACTTTGTTAAAGTTGCCCAATCTTAAGGTTCGGAAATAGATGATATCGTTTAAAGTCGGATTCTAAAGCATTTTAAATAGATGACTTTGTTCAAGTTACGAGTTCTTAAGGTTTGAAACTAGGTGATACTGTGTAATGTCGGATACTAAAGCATTGTAAATAGATGACTTTGTTCATTTTGAGGATTCTCAAGGTTTAAGAATAGATGATATCGTTGAAAGTGTGATTCTAAAGCACTATAAAGTAATGACTTTGTTCAAGTTGCTTATTCTTAAGGTTCGAAAATAGATGATATCGTTGAAAGTCGGATTCTAAAGCATTGTAAATAGATGACTTTGTTCAAGTTGCGGATTCTGAAGGTTTGAAAATAGAAGGTAAGTTTTAAAGTAGGATTCAAAAGCATTGTAAATAGATGACTTTGTTCAAGTTGCGGATTCTTTAAGGTTTTAAAATAGATAATATCGTTGAAAGTGTGATTCTAAAGCATTGTAAATAGATGACTTTGTTCAAGTTGCGGATTCTTAAGGTTTGAAAATCAATGATATCGTTTAAAGTCGGATTCTAAGGCATTGTAAAAAGATGACTTGTTCAAGTTGCCGATTCTTAAGCTTTGAAAATAGATGATATCGTTTGAAGTCGGATTCTAAAGCATTGTAAATAGACGACTGTGTTCAAGTTACGTATTCTTAAGGTTCGAAAATAGATGATACCGTTAAAGTTGGATTATAAAGCATTTTAAATAGATGACTTTGTTCAAGTTGCGGATTTTTTAGGTTTGAAAATAGATGATATCGTTTAAAGTCGGATTCTAAAAGATTGTAAATAGATGACTTTGTTTAAGTTCCGGATTCTTAAGGGTTGAAAATAGATGATAATGTTTAAAGTCCCATTCTAAAGCATTGAAAATAGATGACTTTGTTCAAGTTGCGGATTCTTAAGTTTTTAAAATAGATGATATCGTTTAAAGTCGGATTCTAAAGCATTGTAAATAGATGATCTT
The DNA here is from genome assembly GCA_963556195.1 of Sepiola atlantica. Lineage (NCBI taxonomy): Eukaryota > Metazoa > Mollusca > Cephalopoda > Sepiida > Sepiolidae > Sepiola > Sepiola atlantica. The sequence goes on from CAUVYP010000558.1 coordinate 129,060, forward strand.
GTTCAAGTTGCGGATTCTTAAGGTTTGTTAATCGATGATATCGTTAAACGTCGGATTGTTAAGCATTGTAAATAGATGACTTTGTTCAAGTTGCGGATTCTTGAGGTTTAAAAATAGATGATATCGGTCAAAGTCGGATTCAAAAGCATTGTAAATAGATGACTTTGTTCAAGTTGCGGATGCTTTAGAATTGAAAATAGATGATAATGTTTAAAGTCGGATTCTAAAGCATTGTAAATAGATGATTTTGTTCAAGTTGCATATTCTTAACGTTTGAAAATCGATGATATCGTTTAAAGTCGGATTCTAAAGCATTGTAAATAGATTACTTTGTTCAAGTCGCGGAAACTAAATGTTTGAAAATAGATGTAATCGTTTAAAGTAAGATTCTACAGCACTGTAAATAGATAACTTTGTTCAAGTTGCCGATTCTGAAGGTTCGAAAATAGATGATATCGTTTGAAATCGGATTCTAAAGCATTGTAAATAGATGACTTTGTTCAAGTTACGTATTCTTAAGGTTTGAAAATAGATGATATCATTTAAAGTCGGATTCTAAAGCATTGTAAATAGATGACTTTGTTCAAGTTGCGGATTGTTTAGGTTTGAAAATAGATGATATCGCTTAAAGTCGGATTCCAAAGCACTTTAAATAGATGACTTTGTTCAAGTTGCGGATTCTTTAGGTTTGAAAATAGATGATATCGTTTAAAGTCGGATTCTAAAGAATTGTAAATAGATGATTTTGTTCAAGTTGCGGATTCTTAAGGTTTGAAAATAGAAGATAATGTTTAAAGTAGGATTCAAAAGCATTGTAAATAGATGACTTTGTTCAAGTGGTGGATTCTTTGGTTTGAAAATAGATGATATCGTTTAAAGTTGGATTATAAAGCCTTGTAAATAGATGACTTTGTTCAAGTGGCGAATTTTTTAAGTTTGAAAATAGATGATATCGTTTAAAGTCGGATTCTAAAGAATTGTAAATAGATTACTTTGTTAGATTAGCGGATCCTTACTGTTTGAAAATAGATGATATCGTTTAAGTCGGATTCTAAAGCATTGTATATAGATGACATCGTTCAAGTTGCGGATACTTAATGTTTGAAAATAGATTATATCGTTTAAGATCGGATTCCAAACTATTGAAAATAGATGACTTTGTTCAAGTTGCGGATTCTTAAGGTTTGAAAATAGATGATATCGTTTAAAGTCGGATTCTAAAGCATTGTTATTTGATGACTTTGTTCCAGTTGCGGATTCTTCAGGTTTGAAAATAGATGATATCGTTTAAAGTCGGATTCTAAAGCAATTTAAATAGATGACTTGGTTCAAGTTGCGGATTCTTAAGGTTAGAAAATAGATGATATCGTTTAAAGTCGGATTCTAAAGCATTGTAAATAGATGACTTTGTTCAAGTGGCGGACTAAAATAGATGATATTGTTACAAGTACGATTCTAAAGCATTGTAAGTTGATGACTTTATTACAGTAGCGGATTCTTTAGGTTTGAAAATAGATTATAATGTTTAAAGTCGCATTCTTAAGCATTGTAAATAGATGACTTTGTTCAAGTTGCGGATTCTTAAGGTTTGAAAATAGATGATATCGTTTTAAGTCGGATTCTAAAGCATTGTAAATAGATGACTTTGTTCAAGTTGCGGATTCTTAAGGTTTGAAAATAGATGATATCGTTTAAAGTCAGATTCTAAAGCATTGTAAATAGATTACTTTGTTCAAGTTGCCGATTCTTAAGGTTTGAAAATAGATGATATCGTTTTAAGTCGGATTCTAAAGCATTGTAAATTGATGACTTTGTTAAAGTTGCGGACTCTTAAGGTTTGAAATTAGATGATATCGTTTAAGATCGGATTCCAAACTATTGAAAATAGATGACTTTGTTCAAGTTGCGGATTCTTAAGGTTTGAAAATAGATGATATCGTTTAAAGTCGGATTCTAAAGCATTGTAAATAGATTACTTTGTTAGAGTTGCGGATCCTTACTGTTTGAAAATAGATGATATCGTTTAAGTCGGATTCTAAAGCATTGTATATAGATGACATTGTTCAAGTTGCGGATACTTAATGTTTGAAAATAGATGATATCGTTTAAAGTCGGATTCTAAAGCATTGTAATTTGATAACTTTGTTCCAGTTGCGGATTCTTAAGGTTTTAAAATAGATGATATCGTTTAAAGTCGGATTCTAAAGCACTTTAAATAGATGACTTTGTTCAAGTTGCGGATTCTTAAGGTTAGAAAATAGATGATATCGTTTAAAGTCGGATTCTAAAGCATTGTAAATCGATGACTGTGTTCAAGTTGCGGATTCTTAAGGTTTGAAAACAGATGATACCGGTTAAAGTCGGATTCTAAAGCATTGTAAATAGATGACTTTGTTCAAGTGGCGGACTAAAATAGATGATATTGTTACAAGTACGATTCTAAAGCATTGTAAGTTGATGACTTTATTACAGTTGCGGTTTCTTTAGGTTTGAAAATAGATGATAATGTTTAAAGTCGCATGCTGAAGCATTGTAAATGGATGACTTTGTTCAAGTTGCGGATTCTTAAGGTTTGAAAATAGATGATATCGTTTTAAGTCGGATTCTAAAGCATTGTAAATAGATGACTTTGTTCAAGTTGCGGATTCTTAAGGTTTGAAAATAGATGATATCGTTAAAAGTCAGGTTCTAAAGCATTGTAAATAGATGACTTTGTGCAAGTAACGGATGCTTAAGGTTTAAAAATAGATGATATCGTTTAAAGTCGGATTCTAAAGCATTGTAAATAGATGACTTTGTTCAAGTTGCGAGTTCTTAAGGTTTAAAACTAGATGATATCGTTTTCTGTCGGATACTAAAGCATTGTAAATAGATTACTAAGTGCAAGTGTCGTATTCTTAACGTTTTGAAAATAGATGATATCGTTTAAAGTGTGATTATAAAGCCTTGTAAATAGATGACTTTGTTCAAGTTGCGCATTTTTTTAGTTTGAAAATAGATGATATCGTTTAAAGTCGGATTCTAAAGCATTGTAAATAGATGACTTTGTTCAAGTTGCCGATTCTTAAGGTTTGTAAAATATATGATATTGTTGAAATTCGGATTCTAAAGGATTGTAAATAGAGTACTTTGTTCCAGTTGCGGATGCTTAAGGGTTCAAAATAGATTGTAATGTTTCAAGTCAGATTCTAAAGCATTGTAAATAGATGACTTTGTTCAAGTTTCGGATTCTTAAGGTTTGAAAATAGATGATATCGTTTAAAGTGTGATTCTAAAGCATTGTAAATAGATGACTTGTTTACGTTGCGGATTCTTAACGTTTGAAAATCGATGATATCGTTTAAAGTCGGATTCTAAAACATTGTAAATAGATGACTTTGTTCAAGTCGCGGATACTTAATGTTTGAAAATAGATGATATCGTTTAAAGTCGGATTCTACAGCACTGTAAATAGATAACTTTGTTTAAGTTGCGGATTCTTAAGGTTCGAAAATAGATTATATTGTTACAAGTACGATTCTAAAGCATTGTAAGTAGATGACTTTATAACAGTTGCGGATTCTTTAGGTTGAAAAATAGATGATAATGTTTAAAGTCGCATTCTTAAGCATTGTAAATGGATGACTTTGTTCAAGTTGCGGATTCTTAAGGTTTGAAAATAGATGATATCGTTTAAAGCCGGATTTTAAAGCATTGTAAGTAGATGACTTTGTTCAAGTTGCCGATTCTTAAAGTTTGAAAATATATTATATCGTTTAAAATCGGATTCCAAATCATTGTAAATAGATGACTTTGTTCAAGTTGCGGATGCTTTAGAATTGAAAATAGATGATAATGTTTAAAGTCGGATTCTAAAGCATTGTAAATAGATGATTTTGTTCAAGTTGCATATTCTTAACGTTTGAAAATCGATGATATCGTTTAAAGTCGGATTCTAATTCATTGTAAATAGATTACTTTGTTCAAGTCGCGGAAACTAAATGTTTGAAAATAGATGTAATCGTTTAAAGTAAGATTCTACAGCACTGTAAATAGATAACTTTGTTCAAGTTGCCGATTCTGAAGGTTCGAAAATAGATGATATCGTTTGAAATCGGATTCTAAAGCATTGTAAATAGATGACTTTGTTCAAGTTACGATTTCTTAAGGTTTGAAAATAGATGATATCATTTAAAGTCGGATTCTAAAGCATTGTAAATAGATGACTTTGTTCAAGTTGCGGATTTTTTAGGTTTGAAAATAGATGATATCGCTTAAAGTCGGATTCCAAAGCACTTTAAATAGATGACTTTGTTCAAGTTGCGGATTCTTTAGGTTTGAAAATAGATGATATCGTTTAAAGTCGGATTCTAAAGAATTGTAAATAGATGATTTTGTTCAAGTTGCGGATTCTTAAGGTTTGAAAATAGAAGATAATGTTTAAAGTAGGATTCAAAAGCATTGTAAATAGATGACTTTGTTCAAGTGGTTGATTCTTTGGTTTGAAAATAGATGATATCGTTTAAAGTTGGATTATAAAGCCTTGTAAATAGATGACTTTGTTCAAGTGGCGAATTTTTTAAGTTTGAAAATAGATGATATCGTTTAAAGTCGGATTCTAAAGAATTGTAAATAGATTACTTTGTTAGATTAGCGGATCCTTACTGTTTGAAAATAGATGATATCGTTTAAGTCGGATTCTAAAGCATTGTATATAGATGACATCGTTAAGTTGCGGATACTTAATGTTTGAAAATAGATGATATCGTTTAAAGTCGGATTCTAAAGCATTGTTATTTGATGACTTTGTTCCAGTTGCGGATTCTTCAGGTTTGAAAATAGATGATATCGTTTAAAGTCGGATTCTAAAGCACTTTAAATAGATGACTTGGTTCAAGTTGCGGATTCTTAAGGTTAGAAAATAGATGATATCGTTTAAAGTCGGATTCTAAAGCATTGTAAATAGATGACTTTGTTCAAGTGGCGGACTAAAATAGATGATATTGTTACAAGTACGATTCTAAAGCATTGTAAGTTGATGACTTTATTACAGTAGCGGATTCTTTAGGTTTGAAAATAGATTATAATGTTTAAAGTCGCATTCTTAAGCATTGTAAATAGATGACTTTGTTCAAGTTGCGGATTCTTAAGGTTTGAAAATAGATGATATCGTTTTAAGTCGGATTCTAAAGCATTGTAAATAGATGACTTTGTTCAAGTTGCGGATTCTTAAGGTTTGAAAATAGATGATATCGTTTAAAGTCAGATTCTAAAGCATTGTAAATAGATTACTTTGTTCAAGTTGCCGATTCTTAAGGTTTGAAAATAGATGATATCGTTTTAAGTCGGATTCTAAAGCATTGTAAATTGATGACTTTGTTAAAGTTGCGGACTCTTAAGGTTTGAAATTAGATGATATCGTTTAAGATCGGATTCCAAACTATTGAAAATAGATGACTTTGTTCAAGTTGCGGATTCTTAAGGTTTGAAAATAGATGATATCGTTTAAAGTCGGATTCTAAAGCATTGTAAATAGATTACTTTGTTAGAGTTGCGGATCCTTACTGTTTGAAAATAGATGATATCGTTTAAGTTTGATTCTAAAGCATTGTATATAGATGACATTGTTCAAGTTGCGGATACTTAATGTTTGAAAATAGATGATATCGTTTAAAGTCGGATTCTAAAGCACTTTAAATAGATGACTTTGTTCAAGTTGCGGATTCTTAAGGTTAGAAAATAGATGATATCGTTTAAAGTCGGATTCTAAAGCATTGTAAATCGATGACTGTGTTACCGTTGCGGATTCTTACGGTTTGAAAACAGATGATACCGGTTCAAGTCGGATTCTAAAGCATTGTAAATAGATGACTTTGTTCAAGTGGCGGACTAAAATAGATGATATTGTTACAAGTACGATTCTAAAGCATTGTAAGTTGATGACTTTATTACAGTTGCGGTTTCTTTAGGTTTGAAAATAGATGATAATGTTTAAAGTCGCATGCTGAAGCATTGTAAATGGATGACTTTGTTCAAGTTGCGGATTCTTAAGGTTTGAAAATAGATGATATCGTTTTAAGTCGGATTCTAAAGCATTGTAAATAGATGACTTTGTTCAAGTTGCGGATTCTTAAGGTTTGAAAATAGATGATATCGTTTAAAGTCAGGTTCTAAAGCATTGTAAATAGATGACTTTGTGCAAGTAACGGATGCTTAAGGTTTAAAAATAGATGATATCGTTTAAAGTCGGATTCTAAAGCATTGTAAATAGATGACTTTGTTCAAGTTGCGAGTTCTTAAGGTTTAAAACTAGATGATATCGTTTTCTGTCGGATACTAAAGCATTGTAAATAGATTACTAAGTGTAAGTGTCGTATTCTTAACGTATTGAAAATAGATGATATCGTTTAAAGTGTGATTATAAAGCCTTGTAAATAGATGACTTTGTTCAAGTTGCGCATTTTTTTAGTTTGAAAATAGATGATATCGTTTAAAGTCGGATTCTAAAGCATTGTAAATAGATGACTTTGTTCAAGTTGCCGATTCTTAAGGTTTGTAAAATATATGATATTGTTGAAATTCGGATTCTAAAGGATTGTAAATAGAGGACTTTGTTCCAGTTGCGGATGCTTAAGGGTTCAAAATAGATTGTAATGTTTCAAGTCAGATTCTAAAGCATTGTAAATAGATGACTTTGTTCAAGTTTCGGATTCTTAAGGTTTGAAAATAGATGATATCGTTTAAAGTGTGATTCTAAAGCATTGTAAATAGATGACTTGTTTACGTTGCGGATTCTTAACGTTTGAAAATCGATGATATCGTTTAAAGTCGGATTCTAAAACATTGTAAATAGATGACTTTGTTCAAGTCGCGGATACTTAATGTTTGAAAATAGATGATATCGTTTAAAGTCGGATTCTACAGCACTGTAAATAGATAACTTTGTTTAAGTTGCGGATTCTTAAGGTTCGAAAATAGATGATATTGTTACAAGTACGATTCTAAAGCATTGTAAGTAGATGACTTTATAACAGTTGCGGATTCTTTAGGTTGAAAAATAGATGATAATGTTTAAAGTCGCATTCTTAAGCATTGTAAATGGATGACTTTGTTCAAGTTGCGGATTCTTAAGGTTTGAAAATAGATGATATCGTTTAAAGCCGGATTTTAAAGCATTGTAAGTAGATGACTTTGTTCAAGTTGCCGATTCTTAAAGTTTGAAAATATATTATATCGTTTAAAATCGGATTCCAAATCATTGTAAATAGATGACTTTGTTCAAGTTGCGGATTCTTAAGATTTAAAAATAGATGATATCGTTTAAAGTCGGATTCTAAAGCATTGTAAATAGATGACTTTGTTCAAGTTGCGGACTCTTATTGTTTGAAAATAGATGATATCGTTTCAAGTCGGATTCTATAGCATTGTAAATAGATGACTTTGTTCAAGTTGAGGAGGCTCAAGGTTAGAAAATAGATGATATTGGTTAAAGTCGGATTCTTAAGCATTGTAAGTACATTACTTTATTACAGTTGCGGATTCTTAAGGTTTGAAAACAGATGGTAATGTTTACAGTCGCATTCTAAAGCATTGTAAATAGATGACTTCGTTCAAGTTGTGCATTCTTGAGGTTTGTGAATAGATGATATCGTTTAAAGTCGGATTCTAAAGAACTTTAAATAGATGACTTTGTTCAAGTTGCGGATTCTTAAGGTTTTTAAATGAATGATATCAATTCAAGTCGGATTCTAAAGCATTGTAAATAGAGGACTCTGTTCAAGTTGCAGACTCTGAAGGTTTAAAAATAGATGATATCGTTTAAAGTCGGATTTTAAAGCATTGTAAATTGATGACTGTGTTCAAGTTGCTGATTCTTATGGTTTGAAAATTGATGATATCGGTTAAAGTCGGATTCTAAAGCATTGTAAATTGATGACTTTGTTCAAGTTGCGGATTCTTAATGTTTTAAAATAGATGATATAGTTTTAAGTCGGATTCTAAAGCATTGTAAATAGATGACTTTGTTACAGTTGCGGATTCTTAAGGTTTAAATATAGATAATATCGGTTAAAGTCGGATTCTAATGCATTGTAAATAGATGACTTTGTTCAAGTGGCGGACTAAAATAGGTGATATTGTTTAAAGTACGATTCTAAAGCATTGTAAGTAGATGACTTTATTACAGTTGCGGATTCTTAAGGTTTCAAAATAGATGATAATGTTTAAAGTCGCATTCTTAAGCATTGTAAATAGATGACATTGTTAAAGTTGCGGATTCTTTAGGTTTGAAAATAGATGATATCGTTTAAAGTCGGATTCTAAAGCATTGTAAATAGATGACTTTGTTCAAGTTGCGGATTCTTAAGGTTTGAAAATAGATGATATCGTTTAAAGTCGGATTCTAAAGCATTGTAAATAGATCACTTTGGTCAAGTTGCGGATTCTTAAGGTTTGAAAATATATGATATCGTTTTAAGTCGGATTCTAAAGCATTGTAAATTGATGACTTTGTTAAAGTTGCGGACTCTTCAGGTTTGAAAATAGATGATATCGTTTAAGATCGGATTCATAACTATTGAAACTAGATGACTTAGTTCAAGTTGCGGATGGTTAAGGTTTAAAATAGATGATATCGTTTAAAGTCGGATTATAAAGCATTGTAAATAGATTACTTTGTTAGATTAGCGGATCCTTACTGTTTTAAAATAGATGATATCGTTTAAGTCGGATTCTAAAGCATTGTATATAGATGACATTGTTCAAGTTGCGGATACTTAATGTTTGAAAATAGATGATATCGTTTAAAGTCGGATTCTAAAGCATTGTTATTTGATGACTTTGTTCCAGTTTCGGATTCTTAAGGTTTGAAAATAGATGATATCGTTTAAAGTCGGATTCTAAAGCACTTTAAATAGATGACTTTGTTCAAGTTGCGGATTCTTAAGGTTAGAAAATAGATGATATCGTTTAAAGTCGGATTCTAAAGCATTGTAAATCGATGACTGTGTTCAAGTTGCGGATTATTGAGGTTTGAAAACAGATGAGACCGGTTAAAGTCGGATTCTAAAGCATTGTAAATAGATGACTTTATTCAAGTGGCGGACTAAAATAGATGATATTGTTACAAGTACGATTCTAAAGCATTGTAAGTTGATGACTTTATCACAGTTGCGGATTCTTTAGGTTTGAAAATAGATTATAATGTTTAAAGTCGCATTCTTAAGCATTGTAAATAGATGACTTTGTTCAAGTTGCGGATTCTTAAGGTTTGAAAATAGATGATATCGTTTTAAGTCGGATTCTAAAGCATTGTAAATAGATGACTTTGTTCAAGTTGCGGATTCTTAAGGTTTGAAAATAGATGATATCGTTTAAAGTCGGATTCTAAAGCATTGTAAATAGATTACTTTGTTAGAGTTGCGGATCCTTACTGTTTGAAAATAGATGATATCGTTTAAGTCGGATTCTAAAGCATTGTATATAGATGACATTGTTCAAGTTGCGGATACTTAATGTTTGAAAATAGATGATATCGTTTAAAGTCGGATTCTAAAGCATTGTAATTTGATAACTTTGTTCCAGTTGCGGATTCTTAAGGTTTTAAAATAGATGATATCGTTTAAAGTCGGATTCTAAAGCACTTTAAATAGATGACTTTGTTCAAGTTGCGGATTCTTAAGGTTAGAAAATAGATGATATCGTTTAAAGTCGGATTCTAAAGCATTGTAAATCGATGACTGTGTTCAAGTTGCGGATTCTTAAGGTTTGAAAACAGATGATACCGGTTAAAGTCGGATTCTAAAGCATTGTAAATAGATGACTTTGTTCAAGTGGCGGACTAAAATAGATGATATTGTTACAAGTACGATTCTAAAGCATTGTAAGTTGATGACTTTATTACAGTTGCGGTTTCTTTAGGTTTGAAAATAGATGATAATGTTTAAAGTCGCATGCTGAAGCATTGTAAATGGATGACTTTGTTCAAGTTGCGGATTCTTAAGGTTTGAAAATAGATGATATCGTTTTAAGTCGGATTCTAAAGCATTGTAAATAGATGACTTTGTTCAAGTTGCGGATTCTTAAGGTTTGAAAATAGATGATATCGTTAAAAGTCAGGTTCTAAAGCATTGTAAATAGATGACTTTGTGCAAGTAACGGATGCTTAAGGTTTAAAAATAGATGATATCGTTTAAAGTCGGATTCTAAAGCATTGTAAATAGATGACTTTGTTCAAGTTGCGAGTTCTTAAGGTTTAAAACTAGATGATATCGTTTTCTGTCGGATACTAAAGCATTGTAAATAGATTACTAAGTGCAAGTGTCGTATTCTTAACGTTTTGAAAATAGATGATATCGTTTAAAGTGTGATTATAAAGCCTTGTAAATAGATGACTTTGTTCAAGTTGCGCATTTTTTTAGTTTGAAAATAGATGATATCGTTTAAAGTCGGATTCTAAAGCATTGTAAATAGATGACTTTGTTCAAGTTGCCGATTCTTAAGGTTTGTAAAATATATGATATTGTTGAAATTCGGATTCTAAAGGATTGTAAATAGAGTACTTTGTTCCAGTTGCGGATGCTTAAGGGTTCAAAATAGATTGTAATGTTTCAAGTCAGATTCTAAAGCATTGTAAATAGATGACTTTGTTCAAGTTTCGGATTCTTAAGGTTTGAAAATAGATGATATCGTTTAAAGTGTGATTCTAAAGCATTGTAAATAGATGACTTGTTTACGTTGCGGATTCTTAACGTTTGAAAATCGATGATATCGTTTAAAGTCGGATTCTAAAACATTGTAAATAGATGACTTTGTTCAAGTCGCGGATACTTAATGTTTGAAAATAGATGATATCGTTTAAAGTCGGATTCTACAGCACTGTAAATAGATAACTTTGTTTAAGTTGCGGATTCTTAAGGTTCGAAAATAGATTATATTGTTACAAGTACGATTCTAAAGCATTGTAAGTAGATGACTTTATAACAGTTGCGGATTCTTTAGGTTGAAAAATAGATGATAATGTTTAAAGTCGCATTCTTAAGCATTGTAAATGGATGACTTTGTTCAAGTTGCGGATTCTTAAGGTTTGAAAATAGATGATATCGTTTAAAGCCGGATTTTAAAGCATTGTAAGTAGATGACTTTGTTCAAGTTGCCGATTCTTAAAGTTTGAAAATATATTATATCGTTTAAAATCGGATTCCAAATCATTGTAAATAGATGACTTTGTTCAAGTTGCGGATGCTTTAGAATTGAAAATAGATGATAATGTTTAAAGTCGGATTCTAAAGCATTGTAAATAGATGATTTTGTTCAAGTTGCATATTCTTAACGTTTGAAAATCGATGATATCGTTTAAAGTCGGATTCTAATTCATTGTAAATAGATTACTTTGTTCAAGTCGCGGAAACTAAATGTTTGAAAATAGATGTAATCGTTTAAAGTAAGATTCTACAGCACTGTAAATAGATAACTTTGTTCAAGTTGCCGATTCTGAAGGTTCGAAAATAGATGATATCGTTTGAAATCGGATTCTAAAGCATTGTAAATAGATGACTTTGTTCAAGTTACGATTTCTTAAGGTTTGAAAATAGATGATATCATTTAAAGTCGGATTCTAAAGCATTGTAAATAGATGACTTTGTTCAAGTTGCGGATTTTTTAGGTTTGAAAATAGATGATATCGCTTAAAGTCGGATTCCAAAGCACTTTAAATAGATGACTTTGTTCAAGTTGCGGATTCTTTAGGTTTGAAAATAGATGATATCGTTTAAAGTCGGATTCTAAAGAATTGTAAATAGATGATTTTGTTCAAGTTGCGGATTCTTAAGGTTTGAAAATAGAAGATAATGTTTAAAGTAGGATTCAAAAGCATTGTAAATAGATGACTTTGTTCAAGTGGTTGATTCTTTGGTTTGAAAATAGATGATATCGTTTAAAGTTGGATTATAAAGCCTTGTAAATAGATGACTTTGTTCAAGTGGCGAATTTTTTAAGTTTGAAAATAGATGATATCGTTTAAAGTCGGATTCTAAAGAATTGTAAATAGATTACTTTGTTAGATTAGCGGATCCTTACTGTTTGAAAATAGATGATATCGTTTAAGTCGGATTCTAAAGCATTGTATATAGATGACATCGTTAAGTTGCGGATACTTAATGTTTGAAAATAGATGATATCGTTTAAAGTCGGATTCTAAAGCATTGTTATTTGATGACTTTGTTCCAGTTGCGGATTCTTCAGGTTTGAAAATAGATGATATCGTTTAAAGTCGGATTCTAAAGCACTTTAAATAGATGACTTGGTTCAAGTTGCGGATTCTTAAGGTTAGAAAATAGATGATATCGTTTAAAGTCGGATTCTAAAGCATTGTAAATAGATGACTTTGTTCAAGTGGCGGACTAAAATAGATGATATTGTTACAAGTACGATTCTAAAGCATTGTAAGTTGATGACTTTATTACAGTAGCGGATTCTTTAGGTTTGAAAATAGATTATAATGTTTAAAGTCGCATTCTTAAGCATTGTAAATAGATGACTTTGTTCAAGTTGCGGATTCTTAAGGTTTGAAAATAGATGATATCGTTTTAAGTCGGATTCTAAAGCATTGTAAATAGATGACTTTGTTCAAGTTGCGGATTCTTAAGGTTTGAAAATAGATGATATCGTTTAAAGTCAGATTCTAAAGCATTGTAAATAGATTACTTTGTTCAAGTTGCCGATTCTTAAGGTTTGAAAATAGATGATATCGTTTTAAGTCGGATTCTAAAGCATTGTAAATTGATGACTTTGTTAAAGTTGCGGACTCTTAAGGTTTGAAATTAGATGATATCGTTTAAGATCGGATTCCAAACTATTGAAAATAGATGACTTTGTTCAAGTTGCGGATTCTTAAGGTTTGAAAATAGATGATATCGTTTAAAGTCGGATTCTAAAGCATTGTAAATAGATTACTTTGTTAGAGTTGCGGATCCTTACTGTTTGAAAATAGATGATATCGTTTAAGTTTGATTCTAAAGCATTGTATATAGATGACATTGTTCAAGTTGCGGATACTTAATGTTTGAAAATAGATGATATCGTTTAAAGTCGGATTCTAAAGCACTTTAAATAGATGACTTTGTTCAAGTTGCGGATTCTTAAGGTTAGAAAATAGATGATATCGTTTAAAGTCGGATTCTAAAGCATTGTAAATCGATGACTGTGTTACCGTTGCGGATTCTTACGGTTTGAAAACAGATGATACCGGTTCAAGTCGGATTCTAAAGCATTGTAAATAGATGACTTTGTTCAAGTGGCGGACTAAAATAGATGATATTGTTACAAGTACGATTCTAAAGCATTGTAAGTTGATGACTTTATTACAGTTGCGGTTTCTTTAGGTTTGAAAATAGATGATAATGTTTAAAGTCGCATGCTGAAGCATTGTAAATGGATGACTTTGTTCAAGTTGCGGATTCTTAAGGTTTGAAAATAGATGATATCGTTTTAAGTCGGATTCTAAAGCATTGTAAATAGATGACTTTGTTCAAGTTGCGGATTCTTAAGGTTTGAAAATAGATGATATCGTTTAAAGTCAGGTTCTAAAGCATTGTAAATAGATGACTTTGTGCAAGTAACGGATGCTTAAGGTTTAAAAATAGATGATATCGTTTAAAGTCGGATTCTAAAGCATTGTAAATAGATGACTTTGTTCAAGTTGCGAGTTCTTAAGGTTTAAAACTAGATGATATCGTTTTCTGTCGGATACTAAAGCATTGTAAATAGATTACTAAGTGTAAGTGTCGTATTCTTAACGTATTGAAAATAGATGATATCGTTTAAAGTGTGATTATAAAGCCTTGTAAATAGATGACTTTGTTCAAGTTGCGCATTTTTTTAGTTTGAAAATAGATGATATCGTTTAAAGTCGGATTCTAAAGCATTGTAAATAGATGACTTTGTTCAAGTTGCCGATTCTTAAGGTTTGTAAAATATATGATATTGTTGAAATTCGGATTCTAAAGGATTGTAAATAGAGGACTTTGTTCCAGTTGCGGATGCTTAAGGGTTCAAAATAGATTGTAATGTTTCAAGTCAGATTCTAAAGCATTGTAAATAGATGACTTTGTTCAAGTTTCGGATTCTTAAGGTTTGAAAATAGATGATATCGTTTAAAGTGTGATTCTAAAGCATTGTAAATAGATGACTTGTTTACGTTGCGGATTCTTAACGTTTGAAAATCGATGATATCGTTTAAAGTCGGATTCTAAAACATTGTAAATAGATGACTTTGTTCAAGTCGCGGATACTTAATGTTTGAAAATAGATGATATCGTTTAAAGTCGGATTCTACAGCACTGTAAATAGATAACTTTGTTTAAGTTGCGGATTCTTAAGGTTCGAAAATAGATGATATTGTTACAAGTACGATTCTAAAGCATTGTAAGTAGATGACTTTATAACAGTTGCGGATTCTTTAGGTTGAAAAATAGATGATAATGTTTAAAGTCGCATTCTTAAGCATTGTAAATGGATGACTTTGTTCAAGTTGCGGATTCTTAAGGTTTGAAAATAGATGATATCGTTTAAAGCCGGATTTTAAAGCATTGTAAGTAGATGACTTTGTTCAAGTTGCCGATTCTTAAAGTTTGAAAATATATTATATCGTTTAAAATCGGATTCCAAATCATTGTAAATAGATGACTTTGTTCAAGTTGCGGATTCTTAAGATTTAAAAATAGATGATATCGTTTAAAGTCGGATTCTAAAGCATTGTAAATAGATGACTTTGTTCAAGTTGCGGACTCTTATTGTTTGAAAATAGATGATATCGTTTCAAGTCGGATTCTATAGCATTGTAAATAGATGACTTTGTTCAAGTTGAGGAGGCTCAAGGTTAGAAAATAGATGATATTGGTTAAAGTCGGATTCTTAAGCATTGTAAGTACATTACTTTATTACAGTTGCGGATTCTTAAGGTTTGAAAACAGATGGTAATGTTTACAGTCGCATTCTAAAGCATTGTAAATAGATGACTTCGTTCAAGTTGTGCATTCTTGAGGTTTGTGAATAGATGATATCGTTTAAAGTCGGATTCTAAAGAACTTTAAATAGATGACTTTGTTCAAGTTGCGGATTCTTAAGGTTTTTAAATGAATGATATCAATTCAAGTCGGATTCTAAAGCATTGTAAATAGAGGACTCTGTTCAAGTTGCAGACTCTGAAGGTTTAAAAATAGATGATATCGTTTAAAGTCGGATTTTAAAGCATTGTAAATTGATGACTGTGTTCAAGTTGCTGATTCTTATGGTTTGAAAATTGATGATATCGGTTAAAGTCGGATTCTAAAGCATTGTAAATTGATGACTTTGTTCAAGTTGCGGATTCTTAATGTTTTAAAATAGATGATATAGTTTTAAGTCGGATTCTAAAGCATTGTAAATAGATGACTTTGTTACAGTTGCGGATTCTTAAGGTTTAAATATAGATAATATCGGTTAAAGTCGGATTCTAATGCATTGTAAATAGATGACTTTGTTCAAGTGGCGGACTAAAATAGGTGATATTGTTTAAAGTACGATTCTAAAGCATTGTAAGTAGATGACTTTATTACAGTTGCGGATTCTTAAGGTTTCAAAATAGATGATAATGTTTAAAGTCGCATTCTTAAGCATTGTAAATAGATGACATTGTTAAAGTTGCGGATTCTTTAGGTTTGAAAATAGATGATATCGTTTAAAGTCGGATTCTAAAGCATTGTAAATAGATGACTTTGTTCAAGTTGCGGATTCTTAAGGTTTGAAAATAGATGATATCGTTTAAAGTCGGATTCTAAAGCATTGTAAATAGATCACTTTGGTCAAGTTGCGGATTCTTAAGGTTTGAAAATATATGATATCGTTTTAAGTCGGATTCTAAAGCATTGTAAATTGATGACTTTGTTAAAGTTGCGGACTCTTCAGGTTTGAAAATAGATGATATCGTTTAAGATCGGATTCATAACTATTGAAACTAGATGACTTAGTTCAAGTTGCGGATGGTTAAGGTTTAAAATAGATGATATCGTTTAAAGTCGGATTATAAAGCATTGTAAATAGATTACTTTGTTAGATTAGCGGATCCTTACTGTTTTAAAATAGATGATATCGTTTAAGTCGGATTCTAAAGCATTGTATATAGATGACATTGTTCAAGTTGCGGATACTTAATGTTTGAAAATAGATGATATCGTTTAAAGTCGGATTCTAAAGCATTGTTATTTGATGACTTTGTTCCAGTTTCGGATTCTTAAGGTTTGAAAATAGATGATATCGTTTAAAGTCGGATTCTAAAGCACTTTAAATAGATGACTTTGTTCAAGTTGCGGATTCTTAAGGTTAGAAAATAGATGATATCGTTTAAAGTCGGATTCTAAAGCATTGTAAATCGATGACTGTGTTCAAGTTGCGGATTATTGAGGTTTGAAAACAGATGAGACCGGTTAAAGTCGGATTCTAAAGCATTGTAAATAGATGACTTTATTCAAGTGGCGGACTAAAATAGATGATATTGTTACAAGTACGATTCTAAAGCATTGTAAGTTGATGACTTTATCACAGTTGCGGATTCTTTAGGTTTGAAAATAGATTATAATGTTTAAAGTCGCATTCTTAAGCATTGTAAATAGATGACTTTGTTCAAGTTGCGGATTCTTAAGGTTTGAAAATAGATGATATCGTTTTAAGTCGGATTCTAAAGCATTGTAAATAGATGACTTTGTTCAAGTTGCGGATTCTTAAGGTTGGAAAATAGATGATATCGTTTAAAGTCAGATTCTAAAGCATTGTAAATAGATGACTTTGTTCAAGTTGCGGATTCTTAAGGTTTGAAAATAGATGATATCGTTTTAAGTCGGATTCTAAAGCATTGTAAATTGATGACTTTGTTAAAGTTGCAGCCTCTTAACGTTTGAAAATAGATGATATTGTTTAAGATCGGATTCCAAACTATTGAAAATAGATGACTTTGTTCAAGTTGCGGATTCTTAAGGTTTGAAAATAGATGATATCGTTTAAAGTCGGATTCTAAAGCATTGTAAATAGATTACTTTGTTAGAGTTGCGGATCCTTACTGTTTTAAAATAGATGATATCGTTTAAGTCGGATTCTAAAGCATAGTATATAGATGAGATTGTTCAAGTTGCGGATACTTAATGTTTGAAAATAGATGATATCGTTTAAAGTCGGATTCTAAAGCATTGTAATTTGATAACTTTGTTCCAGTTGCGGATTCCTAAGGTTTTAAAATAGATGATATCGTTTAAAGTCGGATTCTAAAGC
Source organism: Sepiola atlantica (assembly GCA_963556195.1). Taxonomy (NCBI): domain Eukaryota; kingdom Metazoa; phylum Mollusca; class Cephalopoda; order Sepiida; family Sepiolidae; genus Sepiola; species Sepiola atlantica. The sequence goes on from CAUVYP010000558.1 coordinate 146,337, forward strand.
ACTTTAAATAGATGACTTTGTTCAAGTTGCGGATTCTTAAGGTTAGAAAATAGATGATATATTTTAAAGTCGGATTCTAAAGCATTGTAAATAGATGACTGTGTTCAAGTTGCGGATTCTTAAGGTTTGAAAACAGATGATACCGGTTAAAGTCGGATTCTAAAGCATTGTAAATAGATGACTTTGTTCAAGTGGCGGACTAAAATAGATGATATTGTTACAAGTACGATTCTAAAGCATTGTAAGTTGATGACTTTATTACAGTTGCGGATTCTTTAGGTTTGAAAATAGATGATAATGTTTAAAGTCGCATTCTTAAGCATTGTAAATGGATGACTTTGTTCAAGTTGCGGATTCTTAAGGTTTGAAAATAGATGATATCGTTTTAAGTCGGATTCTAAAGCATTGTAAATAGATGACTTTGTTCAAGCTGCGGATTCTTAAGGTTTGAAAATAGATGATATCGTTTAAAGTCAGGTTCTAAAGCATTGTAAATAGATGACTTTGTTCAAGTTGCGGATTCTTAAGGTTTGAAAATAGATGATATCGTTTTAAGTCTGATTCTAAAGCATTGTAAATTGATGACTTAGTTAAAGTTGCGGACTCTTAAGGTTTGAAAATGGATGATATCGTTTAAGATCGGATTCCTAACTATTGAAAATTGATGACTTTGTTAAGTTGCGGATTCTTAATGTTTGAAAATAGATGATATCGTTTAAAGTCGGATTCTACAGCATTGTAAATAGATGACTTTGTTCAAGTGGCCGATTCTTAAAGTTTGAAAATAGATGATATCGTTTAAAGTCGGATTCTAAAGCATTGTAAATAGATGACTTTGTTCAAGTTGCGGATTCTTAATGTTTGAAAATAGATGATATAGTTTAAAGTTGGATTCTAAAGCATTGTAAATAGATGACTTTGTTCAAGTTGCGGATTCTTAAGGTTTAAAAATAGATAATATCGTGTAAAGTCGGATTCTAAAGCATTGTAAATAGATGACTTTGTTCAAGTGGCGGACTAAAATAGAGTATATTGTTTAAAGTCGGATTCTAAAGCATTGTACGTAGATGACTTTATTACAGTTGCGTGTTCTTTAGGTTAGAAAATAGATGATAATGTTTAAAGTCGAATTCTAAAGCATTGTAAATAGATGACTTTGTTCATGTTGCGGATTCTTAAGGTTTGAAAATAGATGATATCGTTTAAAGTCGGATTACAAAGCATTGTAAATAGATGACTTTGTTCAAGTTGCGGATTCTTAAGGTTTGAAAATAGATGATATCGTTTTAAGTCGGATACTAAAGCATTGTAAATTGATGACTTTGTTAAAGTTGCGGACTCTTAGGGTTTGAAAATAGATGATATCGTTTAAGATCGGATTCCAAACTATTGAAAATAAATGACTTTGTTCAAGTTGCGGATTCTTAAGGTTTGGAAATCGATGATATCGTTTAAAGTCAGATTCTAAAGCCTTGTAAATAGATGACGTTGTTCAAGTTGCGGATTCTTGATGTTTTAAAATAGATGATATCGTTTGAAGTCGGATTCTAAAGCATTGTAAATAGATTACTTTGTTAAAGTTGAGGATCCTTACTGTTTGAAAATAGATGATATCGTTTAAGGCGGATTCTAAAGCATTGTATATAGATGACATTGTTCAAGTTGCGGATACTTAATGTTTGAAAATAGATGATATCGTTTAAAGTCGGATTCTAAAGCATTGTAATTTGATGACTTTGTTCCAGTAGCGGATTCTTAAGGTTTGAAAGTAGATGATATCGTTTAAAGTCGGATTCTAAAGCACTTTAAATTAATGACTTTGTTCAAGTTGCGGATTCTTAAGGTTTGAAAATAGATGATATCGGTTAAAGTCGGATTCTAAAGCATTGTAAATAGATGCTTTGTTCAAGTTGCGGATTCTTGATGTTTGAACATAGATGATATAGTTTAAAGTCGGATTTTAATGCATTGTAACTAGATGACTTTGTTCAAGTTGCGGATTCTTAGGGTTTGAAAATAGATGATATCGTTTAAAGTCGGATTCTAAAGCATTGTAAATAGATGACTTTGTTCAAGTGGCGGACTTAAATAGATGATATTGTTACAAGTACGATTCTAAAGCATTGTAAGTTGATGACTTTATTACAGTTGCGGATTATTTAGGTTTGAAAATAGATGATAATGTTTAAGGTCGCATTCTTAAGCATTGTAAATGGATGACTTTGTTCAAGTTGCGGATTCTTAAGGTTTGAAAATAGATGATATCGTTTTAAGTCGGATTCTAAAGCATTGTAAATAGATGACTTTGTTCAAGCTGCGGATTCTTAAGGTTTGAAAATAGATGATATCGTTTAAAGTCAGGTTCTAAAGCATTGTAAATAGATGACTTTGTTCAAGTTGCGGATTCTTAAGGTTTGAAAATAGATGATATCGTTTTAAGTCTGATTCTAAAGCATTGTAAATTGATGACTTTGTTAAAGTTGCGGACTCTTAAGGTTTGAAAATGGATGATATCGTTTAAGATCGGATTCCTAACTATTGAAAATTGATGACTTTGTTAAGTTGCGGATTCTTAATGTTTGAAAATAGATGATATCGTTTAAAGTCGGATTCTACAGCATTGTAAATAGATGACTTTGTTCAAGTGGCCGATTCTTAAAGTTTGAAAATAGATGATATCGTTTAAAGTCGGATTCTAAAGCATTGTAAATAGATGACTTTGTTCAAGTTGCGGATTCTTAATGTTTGAAAATAGATGATATAGTTTAAAGTTGGATTCTAAAGCATTGTAAATAGATGACTTTGTTCAAGTTGCGGATTCTTAAGGTTTAAAAATAGATAATATCGTGTAAAGTCGGATTCTAAAGCATTGTAAATAGATGACTTTGTTCAAGTGGCGGACTAAAATAGAGTATATTGTTTAAAGTCGGATTCTAAAGCATTGTACGTAGATGACTTTATTACAGTTGCGTGTTCTTTAGGTTAGAAAATAGATGATAATGTTTAAAGTCGAATTCTAAAGCATTGTAAATAGATGACTTTGTTCATGTTGCGGATTCTTAAGGTTTGAAAATAGATGATATCGTTTAAAGTCGGATTACAAAGCATTGTAAATAGATGACTTTGTTCAAGTTGCGGATTCTTAAGGTTTGAAAATAGATGATATCGTTTTAAGTCGGATACTAAAGCATTGTAAATTGATGACTTTGTTAAAGTTGCGGACTCTTAAGGTTTGAAAATAGATGATATCGTTTAAGATCGGATTCCAAACTATTGAAAATAAATGACTTTGTTCAAGTTGCGGATTCTTAAGGTTTGGAAATCGATGATATCGTTTAAAGTCAGATTCTAAAGCCTTGTAAATAGATGACGTTGTTCAAGTTGCGGATTCTTGATGTTTTAAAATAGATGATATCGTTTGAAGTCGGATTCTAAAGCATTGTAAATAGATTACTTTGTTAGAGTTGAGGATCCTTACTGTTTGAAAATAGATGATATCGTTTAAGGCGGATTCTAAAGCATTGTATATAGATGACATTGTTCAAGTTGCGGATACTTAATGTTTGAAAATAGATGATATCGTTTAAAGTCGGATTCTAAAGCATTGTAATTTGATGACTTTGTTCCAGTAGCGGATTCTTAAGGTTTGAAAATAGATGATATCGTTTAAAGTCGGATTCTAAAGCATTTTAAATAGATGACTTTGTTCAAGTTGCGGACTTAAATAGATGATATTGTTTAAAGTACGATTCTAAAGCATTGTAAGTAGATGACTTCATTACAGTTGCGGATTCTTAAGGTTTGAAAATAGATGATAATGTTTAAAGTCGCATTCTAAAGCATTGTAAATAGATGACTTTGTTCAAGTTGCGGATTCTTATGGATTGGCAATAGATCATATCGTTTAAAGTCGGATTCTAAAGCATTGTAAATAGATGACTTTGTTCAAGTTGCCGATTCTCCCGGTTTGAAAATAGATGATATTGTTTCAAGTCAGATGCTAAAGCATTGTAAGTAGATGACTTTATTACAGTTGCGGATTCTTAAGGTTTGAAAATAGATGATAATGTTTAAAGTCGCATTCTAAAGCTTTGTAAATAGATGACTTTGTTCAAGTTGCGGATTCTAAAGGTTTGAACCTAGATGATATCGTTAAAAGTCGGATTCTAAAGCATTGTAAATAGATGACTTTGTTCAAGTTGCGGATTCTTAAGGTTTGAAAATAGATTATATCGTTTAACGTCGGGTTAAAAGCATTGTAAATAGATGACTTTGTTCCAGTTGCGGATTCTTAAGGTTTAAAACTAGATGATATCGTTGAAAGTCGGATTCTAAAGCATTGTAAATAGATGACTTTGTTCAAGTGTCCGATTCTTAAGGTTTGAAAATAGATGATATCGTTCAAAGTCGGATTCTAAAGCATTGTAAATAGATGACTTTGTCCAAGTTGCGGATTCTTAATGTTTGAAAATAGATGATATCGTTTACCGTCGGACTCTAAAGCATTGTAAATAGATGACTTTGGTCAAGTTGCGGATTCTTAATGTTTGAAAATAGATGATATCGTTTAAAGTCGAATGCTAAAACATTGTAAGTAGATGACTGTATTACAGTTGCGGATTCTAAAGGTTTGAAAATAGATGATAATGTTTAAAGTCGCATTCTAAAGCATTGTAAACAGATGACTTTGTGCAAATTGCGGATTCTTAATGTTTGTAAATAGATGATATCGTTTAAAGACGGATTCTAAAGCATTGTAAGTAGATGAGTTTATACAGTTGCGGTTTCTTAAGGTTTTAAAAAAGATGATAATGTTTAAAGTCGCATTCTAAAGCTTTGTAAATAGATGACTTTGGTCAAGTTGCCGATTCTAACGGTTTTAAAATAGATGATATTGTTTAACGTCGGATTCTAAAGCATTGTAAATAGATGACTTGTTCAAGTTGCGGATTCTAAAGGTTTGAACTTAGATGATATCGTTTAAAGTCGGATTCTAAAGCATTGTAAATAGATGACTTTGTTCAAGTTGCGGATTCTTAAGGTTTGAAAATAGATGATATCGTTTAAAGTCGGATTCTAAAGCATTGTAAATAGATGACTTTGTTCAAGTTGCTGATACTAAATGTTTGAAAATAGATGATATTGTTTAAAGTCGGATTCTAAAGCATTGTAAATAGATGACTTTGTTTAAGTTGCGGATTCTGAATGTTTGAATATAGATGATATCGGTTAAAGTCGGATTCTAAAGCATTGTAAATAGATGACTTTCTTCAAGTAGCGAGTTGTTTAGGTTAAAAAGTAGATGATATCGTTTAATGTCGGATACTAAAGCATTGTAAATAGATGACTTTGTTTAAGTTGCGGATTCTTAATGTCTGAAAATAGATGATATCGTTTAAAGTCGGATTCTAAAGCATTGTAAATAGATGAATTTGTTTAAGTTGCGTATTCTTAATGTTTGAAAATAGATGATAATGTTTAAAGTCGCATTCTAAAGCATTGTAAATTGATGACTTTGTTCAAATTGCGGATTCTTAATGTTTGAAAATATATGATATCGTTTAAAGTCGGATCCTAAAGCATTGTAAATAGATGTCTTTGTTCAAGTTGCGGATTCTTAAGGTTTAAATATAGATTATATCGTTTACAGTCGGATTCTAAAGCATTGTAAATAGATACTTTGTTCAAGTTGCACCGTCTAAAGGTTTGAAAATAGATGATATCGTTTCAAGTCGGATTCTAAAGCATTGTAAATAGATGACTTTGTTAAAGTTGCGGATTCTAAAGGTTTGAACCTAGATGATATCGTTTAAAGTCGGATTCTAAAGCCTTTTAAATAGATGACTTTGTTCAAGTTGCGGATTCTTTAGGTTTGAAAATAGATTCTATCGTTTAAAGTCGGATTCAAAAGCATTGTAAATAGATGACTTTGTTCAAGTTGCGGAGGGTTAAGGTTTAAAAATAGATGATATCGTTGAAAATCGGATTCTAAAGCATTGTAAATAGAGGACTTTGTTAATGTTTCGGATTCTTAAGGTTTGAAAATAGATTATATCGTTTAAAGTCGGATTCAAAAGCATTGTAAATAGATGACTTTGTTCAAGTTGCGGATTCTTTAGGTTTAAAAATAGATGATATCGTTGAAGTCGGATTCTCAAGTATTGTAAATAGATAACTTTGTTCAAGTGTCCGATTCTTAAGGTTTGAAAATAGCTGATATCGTTCAAAGTCGGATTCTACAGCATTGTAAATAGATGACTTTGTTCAAGTTGCGGATTCTTAATATTTGAAAATAGATGATATCGTTTACGGTCGGATTCTAAAGCCTTTTAAATAGATGACTTTGGTCAAGTTGCGGATGCTTAATGTTTGAAAATAGATGATATCGTTTAAAGTCGGATGCTAAAGCATTGTAAGTAGATGACTTTATTACAGTTGCGGATTCTTAAGGTTTGAAAATAGATGATAATGTTTAAAGTTGTATTCTAAAGCATTGTTAATGGATGACTTTGTTCAAATTGCGGATTCTTAAGGTTTGAAAATAGATGATATCGTTTAAAGTCGGTATCTAAAGCATTGTAAATAGATGACTTTGTTCAAGTTGCGGATTCTTAAGGTTTAGACCTAGATAGTATCGTTTAAAGTCGGATTCCAAAGCATTGTAAATAGATGACTTTGTTCAAGTTGCAGATTCTTAAGGTTTGAAAATAGATGATAATGTTTACAGTCGTCTTCTAAAGCATTGTAAATAGATGACTTTGGTCAAGTTGCGCATTCTCAAGGTTAGAAAATAGACGATATTGTTTATAGTCGGATTCTAAAGCATTGTAAGTATATGACTTTATTACAGTTGCGGATTCTTAAGCTTTGAAAATAGATGATAATGTTTAAAGTCGCATTCTAAAGCATTGTAAATAGATGACTTTGTTCAAGTTGCAGATTCTGAAGGTTTGAAAATAGATGATATCGTTTAAAGTCGGATTCTAAAGCATTGTAAATAGATGTCTTTGTTCAAGTTGCGGATTCTTAAGGTTTAAAAATAGATTATATCGTTTAAAGTCGGATTATAAAGCATTGTTAATAGATACTTTGTTCAAGTTGCACCGTCTAAAGGTTTGAACATAGATGATATCGTTTCCAGTCGGATTCTAAATCATTGTAAATAGATGACTTTGTTCAAGTTGCCGATTCTCCAGGTTTGAAAATAGATGATATTGTTTAAAGTCGGATTCTAAAGCATTGTAAATAGATGACTTTGTTCAAGTTGGTGGATTCTTAGGGTTTGAAAATAGATGATATCGTTTAAAGTCGGATTCTAAAGCATTGTAAATAGATGACTTTGTTCAAGTTTCGGATTATTAGGGTTTGAAAAAAGATGTTATCGTTTAAAGTTCGATTCTAAAGCATTGAAAATAGATGACTTTGTTTAAGTTGTTGATTCTTAAGGATTCAAAATAGATAGTATCGTTTAAAGTCGGATTCTAAAGCATTGTAAATAGATGACTTTGTTCAAGTTGCGGATTCTTAAGGTTTGAAAATAGATGATATCGTTTAAAGTCGGATTCTAAAGCATTGTAAATAGATGACTTTGGTGAAGTTGCGGATACTTAAGGTTTAAAAATAGATGATATCGTGGAATGTCGGATTCTACAGCATTGTAAATAGATGACATTGTTAGAGTTGCGGATTCTTGATGTTTGAAAATAGATGATATCGTTTAAGTCGGATTCTAAAGCATTTTAAATAGATGCCTTTGTTCAAGTTGCGGATACTTAATGTTTGAAAATAGATGATATTGTTTAAAGTCGGATTCTAAAGCATTGTAAATAAGTGACTTTGTTTAAGGGTGCGGATTCTTAATGTTTTAAAATAGATGATATCGTTTAAAGTCGGATTCTAAAGCATTGTAAATTAATATTTTGGTCAAGTTGCGGGGTCTAAAGGTTTGAAAATAGATGATATCGTTTCAAGTCTGATTCTAAAGTATTATAAATTGATGACTTTGTTGAAGTTGCCGATTATCAAGGTTTGAAAATAGATGATATTGTTTATAGTCGGATTCTAAAGCATTGTAAGTAGATGACTTTATTACAGTTGCGGATTCTTAAGCTTTGAAAATAGATGATAATGTTTAAAGTCGAATTCTAAAGCATTGTAAATTGATGACTTTGTTCAAATTGCGGATTCTTAAGGTTTGAAAATATATGATATCGTTTAAAGTCGGATCCTAAAGCATTGTAAATAGATGTCTTTGTCAAAGTTGCAGATTCTTAAGGTTTAAAAATAGATTATATCGTTTACAGTCGGATTCTAAAGCATTGTAAATAGATACTTTGTTCAAGTTGCACCGTCTAAAAGTTTGAGAATAGATGATATTGTTTAAAGTCGGATTCTAAAGCATTGTAAATAGATTACTTTGTTCAAGTTGCCGATACCAAAGGTTTGAGAATAAATGATATCGTTTAAAGTCGGATTCTAAAGCATTGTAAACAGATGACTTTGTTCCAGTTGCGGATTCTTAATGTTTGAAAATAGATGATATCGTTTAAAGTGGGATTCTAAAGCATTGTAAATAGATGACTTTGTTCAAGTTGCGGATTCTTAAGGTTTGAAAATAGATGATATCGTTTAAAGTCGGATTCTAAAGCATTGTAAATAGATGACTTTGTTCAAGTTGCGCATTCTTAAGGTTTGAAAATAGATGATATCGTTTAAAGTCGGATTCTAAAGCATTGTAAATAGATTACTTTGTTCAAGTTGCGGATTCTTTGTGTTTGAAAATCGATGATATCGTTTAAAGTCGGATTCTAAAGCATTGTAAATAGATGACTTTGTTCAAGTTGCGGATTCTTAAGGTTTGAAAATAGATGATATCGTTTAAAATCGGATTCTAAAGCATTGTAAATAGATGACTTTGTTCAAGTTGGTGATTCTTAAGGTTTGAAAATAGATGATATCGTTTAAGGTCGGATTCTAAAGCATTGTAAATAGATGATATTGTTCAAGTTGCAAATTCTTAAGGTTTAAAAATAGATGATATCGTTTATAGTCGGATTCTAAAGAATTGTAAATAGATGACTTTGTTCAAGTCTCCGATTCGATATGTTTGAAAATAGATGATATCGTTTAAAGTCGGATTCTACAGCATTGTAAATAGATTACTTTGTTCAAGTTGCATACTCTTAAGGTTTGAAAATAGATGATATCGTTTAAAGTCGGATTCTACAGCATTGTAAATAGATGACTTTGTTCAAGTTGCGGATTCTTATGGTTTGAAAATAGATGATATCGTTGTAAGTCGGATTCTAAAGCATTGTAAATAGATGACTTTGTTCAAGTTGCGAGTTGTTTAGGTTTAAAAGTAGATTATATCGTTTAAAGTATGATGCTAAAGCATTGTAAATAGATGACTTTGTTTAAGTTGCCGATTCTTAAGGTTTGACAATAGATGATATCGTTTAAAGTCAGATTCTAAAGCAGTATAAATAGATAACTTTGTTAAAGTTGCCGATTCTTAAAGTTTGAAAATAGATGATATTGTTTAAAGTCGTATTCTAAAGCATTGTAAATAGATGACTTTGTTCAAGTTGCCGATTCTTAAGGTTCGACAATATATGATATCGGTTAAAGTCGGATTCTAAAGCATTGTAAATAGATTACTTTGTTTAAGTTGCCGATTCTTAAAGTTTGAAACTAGATGATATCGTGTAAAGTCGGATTCGAAAGCATTGTAAATAGATGACTTTGTTCAAGTTACCGATTCTTAAGGTTTGAAGATAGATGATATTGTTTAAAATCGGATTCTAAAGAATCGTAAATACATGACTTTGTTGAAGTTGCCGATTCGTAAGCTTTGAAAATAGATGATATTGTTTAAAGTCGGATTCTAAAGCATTGTAAATAGATGACTTTGTTCAAGTTGCCAAGACTTTAGGTTTCGAAAACAGATGATATCGTTTAAAGTCGTATTCTGAAGCATCGTAAATAGATGACTTTGTTCAAGTTGCGGATTCTTAAGGTTTGAAAAAAGTATGATATCGTGTAAAGTCGGATTCTAAAGCATTGTAAATAGATCACTTTGTTCAAGTTACCTATCTTAAGGTTTGAGAATAGATGATATCGTTTGAAGTCGGATTCTAAAGCATCGTAAATAGATTGCTTTGTTGAAGTTGCCGATTCTTAAGGTTCGAAAATAGATGATATCGTTTTAAGTCGGATAATAAAGCATTGTAAATAGATGACTTTGTTCAAGTTTCGGATTCTTAAGGTTTGAAAATAGATAATATTTTTAAAGTCGGATTCTAAAGCATTGTAAATAGATGACTTTGTTCAAGTTACCGATTCTTAAGCTTTGAAAAATAGATGATATCGTTTAAAGTCGGATTCTACAGCATTGTAAATAGATGACTTTGTTCAAGTTGCCGATTCTAAAGGTTTGAGAATAGATGATATTGTTTAAAGTCGGATTCTAAAGAATTGTAAGTAGATGACTTTGTTCAAGTTGCCGATACTAAAAGTTTGAGAATAGGTGATATCGTTTAAAGTCGGATTCTAAAGCATTGTAAATAGATGACTTAGTTCAAGGGTCCGATTCTTAAGGTTTGAAAATAGATGATATCGTGTAAAGTCGGATTCTAAAGCATCGTAAATAGATGACTTTGTTCAAGTTGTGGATTCTTAAGGTTAGAAAATAGATGATATCGTGTAAAGTCGGATTCTAAAGCATTGTTAATAGATGACTTTGTTCAAGTTGCCTATTCTTAAGGTTTGAGAATAGATGATATCGTTTAAAGTCAGATTCTAAAGAATTGTAAATAGATGACTTTGTTCAAGTTCTAGATTCTTTAGGTAGAAAATAGATAATATTGTTTAAAGTCGGATCATAAAGCATTGTAAATAGATGACTTAGTTCAAGTTGCGAATTCTTAAAGTTTGAAAATAGATGATATTGGTTTTAGTCGGGTTCTAAAGCATTGTAAATAGATGACTTTGTTCAAGTTACCGATTCTTAAGGTTTGAGAATAGATGATATCGTTTGAAGTCGGATTCTAAAGCATTGTAAATAGATGACTTAGTTCAAGTTGCCGATTCTTAAGGTTTGAAAATAAATGATATCCTTTAAAGTCGGATTCTAAAGCATTGTAAATAGATGACTTTGTTCAAGTTGCCGATTCTAAAGGTTTGCGAATTCTTAAGGTTTTAAAATAGATGATATTGTTTTAAGTCGGGTTCTAAAGAATGGTAAATTCATGATTCTTAAGGTTTTATAATAGATGATATCGTTTAAAGTATGATGGTAAAGCATTGCGTATTCTTTAGGTTTGGAAATAGATGATATCGTTTAAAGTCGGATTGTAAAGCATTGTAAATAGATGACTTTGTTCAAGTTGCCGATTCTAAAGGTTTGAGAAGTAATGATATCGTTTAAAGTCGGATTCTAAAGCATTGTAAATAGATGACTTTGTTAAAGTTGCCGATACTTGAAGTTTGAAAATAGATGATATCGTGAAAAGTACGATTCTAAAGCATTGTAAATAGATTACTTCGTTCAAGTTGCTGATTCTTAAGGTTTGAAAATAGATGATATTGTTTAAAGTCGGATTCTAAAGCATCGTAAATAGATGACTTTGTTCAAGTTGCCAATTCGTAAGCTTTGAAAATAGATTATATTGTTTAAAGTTGGATTCTAAAGCATTGTAAATAGATGACTTTTTTCAAGTGGCCGATTCGTAAGGTTTGAAAATAGATGATATCGGTTAAAGTCGGATTCGAAAGCATTGTAAATAGATGACTTTGTTCAAGTTGCAGATTCTTAAGGTTTGAAAATAGATCATATCGTTTAAAGTCGGATTCTAAAGCATTGTAAATAGATGACTTTGTTCAAGTTACCGATTCTTAAGGTTTGAGAATAGATGATATCGTTAAAGTATGATTCTAAAGCATTGTAAATAGATGACTTAGTTTAAGTTGCCGATTCTTAAGGTTTGAAAATAGATGATATTGTTTAAAGTCGGATTCTAAAGCATCGTAAATAGATGACTTTGTTCAAGTTGCCAATTCGTAAGCTTTGAAAATAGATGATATCGTTTAAAGTCGGATTCTAAAGCATTGTAAATAGATGACCTTTTTCAAGTTGCGGATTCTTAATGTTTGAACATAGACGATATCGTTTTAAGTCGGATCCTTAAGCATTGTAAGTAGATGACTTTGTTCAAGTTGCGGACTCTTTAGGTTTGAAAATAGATAATATGGTTTCAAGTCGGATTCTAAAGCATTGTAAATAGATAACTTTGTTCAAGTTGCGGACACTTAATGTTTGAAAATAGATGATATCGTTTAAAGTCGGATTCCAAAGCATTGTAAATAGATCACTTTGTTCAAGTGGCCGATTCTTAAGGTTTGAAAATGAATGATATCGTTTAAAGTCGGATTCTAAAGCATTGTAAATAGATGACTTTGTACAAGTTGCGGATTCTTAATGTTTGAAAATAGATGATATAGTTTAAAGTCGGATTCTAAAGCATTGTAAATAGATGACTTTGTTCAAGTTGCGGATTCTTAAAGTTTGAAAATAGATGATATCGTTTAAAGTCGGATTCTAAAGCATTGTAAATAGATGACTTTGTTCAAGTGGCGGACTCTTAAGGTTTGAAAATAGATGATATTGTTTAAAGTACGATTCTAAAGCATTGTAAGTAGATGACTTTATTACAGTGGCGGATTTTTTAGGTTTGAAAATAGATGATAATGTTTAAAGTCGCATTCTAAAGCATTGTAAATAGATGTCTTTGTTCAAGTTGCTGATACTTCAGGTTTGAAAATAGATGATATCGTTTAAAGTCGGATTCTAAAGCATTGTAAATAGGTGACTTTGTTCAAGTTGCGCATTCTTAAGGTTTGAAAATAGATGATATCGTTTAAAGTCGGATTCTAAAGCATTGTAAATAGATGCATTTGTTCAAGTTGCGGATTCTTAAGGTTTAAAACTAGATGATATCGTTCAAAGTCGGATTCTAAAGCATTGTAAATAGATGACTTTGTTATAGTTGCGGATAATTAAGGTTTGAAAATAGATGATATCGTTTAAAATCGGATTCTAAAGCATTGTAAATAGATGACTTTGTTCAAGTTGGTGATTCTTAAGGTTTGAAAATAGATGATATCGTTTAAAGTCGGATTCTAAAGCATTTTAAATAGATGATATTGTTCAAGTTGCAAATTCTTAAGGTTTAAAAATAGATGATATCGTTTATAGTCGGATTCTAAAGCATTGTAAATAGATGACTTTGTTCAAGTTGCCGATTCTTAATGTTTGAAAATAGATGATATCGTTTAAAGTCGGATTCTACAGCATTGTAAATAGATTACTTTGTTCAAGTTGCATACTCTTAAGGTTTGAAAATAGATGATATCGTTTAAACTCGGATTCTACAGCATTGTAAATAGATGACTTTGTTCAAGTTGCGAATTCTTAAGGTTGTAAAATAGATTATATGGTTTAAAGTCGTATTCTAAAGCATTGTAAATAGATGACTTTGTTCAAGTTGCCGATTCTTAAGGTTCGACAATAGATGATATCGTTTAAAGTCGGATTCCTAAGCATTGTAAATAGATTACTTTGTTTAAGTTGCCGATTCTTAAAGTTTCAAAATAGATGATATCGTGTAAAGTCGGATTCGAAAGCATTGTAAATAGATGACTTTGTTCAAGTTGCCGATTCTTAAGGTTTGAAGATAGATGATATTGTTTAAAATCGGATTCTAAAGAATCGTAAATACATGACTTTGTTGAAGTTGCCGATTCGTAAGCTTTGAAAATAGATGATATTGTTTGAAGTCGGATTCTAAAGCATTGTAAATAGATGACTTTGTTCAAGTTGCCGAGACTTTAGGTTTCGAAAACAGATGATATCGTTTAAAGTCGTATTCTTAAGCATCGTAAATAGATGACTTTGTTCAAGTTGCGGATTCTTAAGGTTTGGAAAAAGTATGATGTCGTGTAAAGTCGGATTCTAAAGCATTGTAAATAGATCACTTTGTTGAGGTTGCCTATCTTAAGGTTTGAGAATAGATGATATCGTTTAAAGTCGGATTCTAAAGCATCGTAAATAGATTGCTTTGTTCAAGTTGCCGATTCTTAAGGTTCGAAAATAGATGATATCGTTTAAAGTCGGATAATAAAGCATTGTAAATAGATGACTTTGTTCAAGTTTCGGATTCTTAAGGTTTGAAAATAGATGATATTTTTAAAGTCGGATTCTAAAGAATTGTAAATAGATGACTTTGTTCAAGTTACCGATTCTTAAGCTTTGAAAAATAGATGATATCGTTTAAAGTCGGATTCTACAGCATTGTAAATTGATGACTTTGTTGAAGTTGCCGATTCTAAAGGTTTGAGAATAGATGATATTGTTTAAAGTCGGATTCTAAAGCATCGTAAATCGATTGCTTTGTTCAAGTTTCCGATTCTTAAGGTTTGAAAATAGATGATATCGTTTAAAGTCGGATAATAAACCATTGTAAATAGATGACTTTGTTGAAGTTTCGGATTCTTATGATTTCAAAATAGATGATATTTTTAAAGTCGGATTCTAAAGAATGGTAAATAGATGACTTTGTTCAAGTTACACATTCTTAAGCTTTGAAAAATAGATGATATCGTTTAAAGTCGGATTCTAAAGAATTGTAAGTAGATGACTTTGTTCAAGTTGCCGATACTAAAAGTTTGAGAATAGATGATATCGTTTAAAGTCGGATTCTAAAGCATTGTAAATAGATGACTTAGTTCAAGGGTCCGATTCTTAAGGTTTGAAAATAGATGATATCGTGTAAAGTCGGATTCTAAAGCATCGTAAATAGATGACTTTGTTCAAGTTGCGGATTCTTAAGGTGAGAAAATAGATAATATCGTGTAAAGTGGGATTCTAAAGACTTGTAAATAGATGACTTTGTTCAAGTTGCCTATTCTTAAGGTTTGAGAATAGATGATATCGTTTAAAGTCAAGTTCTAAAGAATTGTAAATAGATGACTTTGTTCAAGTTCTAGATTCTTTAGGTAGAAAATAGATAATATTGTTTAGAGTTGGATCATAAAGCATTGTAAATAGATTACTTAGTTCAAGTTACGAATTCTTAATGTTTGAAAATAGATAATATTTGTTTTAGTCGGGTTCTAAAGCATTGTAAATAGATGACTTTGTTCAAGTTACCGATTCTTAAGTTTTGAGAATAGATGATATCGTTTAATGTCGGATTCTAAAGCATTTTAAATAGATGATTTAGTTCAAGTTGCCGATTCTTAAGGTTTGAAAATAAATGATATCCTTTAAAGTCGGATTCTAAAGCATTGTAAATAGATGACTTTGTTCAAGTTGCCGATTCGTAAGGTTTTAAACTAGAATATATCGTTTAAAGTCGGATTCTAAAGCATTGTAAATAGATGACTTTGTTCAAGTTGCCGATTCTAAAGGTTTGCGAATTCTTAAGGTTTGAAAATAGATGATATTGTTTTAAGTCGGGTTCTAAAGAATGGTAAATCCATGATTCTTAAGGTTTTATAATAGATGATATCGTTTAAAGTATGATTCTAAAGCATTGCGTATTCTTAAGGTTTGAAAATAGATGATATCGTTTAAAGTCGGATTGTAAAGCATTGTAAATAGATGACTTTGCTCAAGTTGCCGATTCTAAAGGTTTGCGAATTCTTAAGGTTTGAAAATAGATGATATCGTTTAATGTCAGATTCTAAAGCAGTATAAATAGATAACTTTGTTCAAGTTGCCGATTCTGTAAGTTTGAAAATAGATGATATTGTTTAAAGTCGTATTCTAAAGCATTGTACATAGATGACTTTGTCCAAGTTGCCGATTCTTAAGGTTCGAAAATAGATGATATCGTTTAAAGTCGGATTCTAAAGCATTGTAAATAGATTACTTTGTTTAAGTTGCCGATTCTTAAAGTTTGAAAATAGATGATATCGTGTAAAGTCGGATTCGAAAGCATTGTAAATAGATGACTTTGTTAAAGTTACCGATTCTGAAGGTTTGAGAATAGATGATATCGTTTAAAGTCGGATTCTAAAGCATTGTAAATAGATGACTTCGTTAAAGTTGCCGATTCGTAAGGTTTGAAACTAGATTATATCGTTTAAAGGACCGATTCTTAAGGTTTGCGAATTCTTAAGGTTTGAAAATAGATGATATTGTTTTAAGTCGGGTTCTTAAGAATGGTAAATCCATGACTTTGTTCAAGTTGCCGATTCTTAAGGTTTTAGAATAAATGATATCGTTTAAAGTATGATTCTGAAGCATTGTAAATAGATGACTTAGTTCAAGTTGCCGATTCTTAAGGTTTGAAAATAGATGATATCGTTGAAAGTCGGATTCTAAAGCATTGTAAATAGATTACTTTGTTCAAGTTGCGGAGTCTTAAGGGTTGAAAATAGATGATATCGTTTAAAGTCGGATTGTAAAGCATTGTAAATAGATGACTTTGTTCAAGTTGCCGATTCGAAAGGTTTGAGAAGTAATGATATCGTTTAAAGTCGGATTCTAAAGCATTGTAAATAGATGACTTTGTTAAAGTTGCCGATACTTGAAGTTGTAAAATAAATGATATCGTGAAAAGTACGATTCTAAAGCATTGTAAATAGATTACTTCGTTCAAGTTGCTGATTCTTAAAGTTTGAAAATAGATGATATTGTTTAAAGTCGGATTCTAAAGCATCGTAAATAGATGACTTTGTTGAAGTTGCCCATTCGTAAGCTTTGAAAATAGATTATATTGTTTAAAGTTGGATTCTAAAGCATTGTAAATAGATGACTTTGTTCAAGTTGCCGATTCGTAAGGTTTGAAAATAGATGATATCGGTTAAAGTCGGATTCGAAAGCATTGTAAATAGATGACTTTGTTCAAGTTGCAGATTCTTAAGGTTTGAAAATAGATGATATCGTTTAAAGTCGGATTCTAAAGCATGGTAAATAGATAACTTTGTTCAAGTTACCGATTCTTAAGGTTTGAGAATAGATGATATCGTTAAAGTATGATTCTAAAGCATTGTAAATAGATGACTTAGTTTAAGTTGCGGATTCTTAAGGTTTGAAAATAGATGATATTGTTTAAAGTCGGATTCTAAAGCATCGTAAATAGATGACTTTGTTCAAGTTGCCAATTCGTATGCTTTGAAAATAGATGATATCGTTTAAAGTCGGATTCTAAAGCATTGTAAATAGATGACCTTTTTCAAGTTGCGGATTCTTAAAGTTTGAACATAGAAGATATCGTTTAAAGTCGGATTCTAAAGCATTGTAAGTAGATGACTTTGTCTAAGTTGCGGACTCTTAAGGTTTAAAAATAGATAATATGGTTTCAAGTCGGATTCTAAAGCATTGTAAATAGATAACTTTGTTCAAGTTGCGGACACTTAATGTTTGAAAATAGATGATATCGTTTTAAGTCGGATTCCAACGCATTGTAAATAGATCACTTTGTTCAAGTTGCCGATTCTTAAGGTTTGAAAATGAATGATATCGTTTAAAGTCGGATTCTAAAGCATTGTAAATAGATGACTTTGTACAAGTTGCGGATTCTTAATGTTTGAAAATAGATGATATAGTTTAAAGTCGGATTCTAAAGCATTGTAAATAGATGACTTTGTTCAAGTTGCGGATTCTTAAAGTTTGAAAATAGATGATATCGTTTAAAGTCGGATTCTAAAGCATTGTAAATAGATGACTTTGTTCAAGTGGCGGACTCTTAAGGTTTGAAAATTAATGATATTGTTTAAAGTACGATTCTAAAGCATTGTAAGTAGATGACTTTATTACAGTTGCGGATTCTTTAGGTTTGAAAAATAGATGATATCGTTTAAAGTCGGATTCTTCAGCATTGTAAATAGATGACTTTGTTCAAGTTGCCGATTCTAAAGGTTTGAGAATAGATGATATTGTTTAAAGTCGGATTCTAAAGCATTGTAAATAGATTACTTTGTTCAAGTTGCCGATACCAAAGGTTTGAGAATAAATGATATCGTTTAAAGTTAGATTCTAAAGCATTGTAAATAGATGACTTAGTTCAAGTTGCGGATTCTTAAGGTTTGAAAATAGATTATATCGTGTAAATTCGGATTCTAAAGCCTCTTAAATAGATGACTTTGTTCAAGTTGCGGATTCTTAATGTTAGAAAATAGATGATATCGCTTAAAATCAGATTCTAAAGCATTGTAAATAGATGACTTTGTTCAAGTGTCGAGGTGTTAATGTTTAAAAATAGATGATATCGTTTTATGTCGGATACTAAAGCATTGTAAATAGATGACTTTGTTTAAGTTGCGGATTCTTAATGTTTGAAAATAGATGATATCTTTTAAAGTCGGATTCTAAAGCATTGTAAATAGATGACTTTGTTTATGTTGCCGATTCTTCAGGTTTGAAAATAGATGAAATTGTTTAAAGTCGGATTCTAAAGCATTGTAAATAGATGACTTTGTTCAAGTTGCGGATTCTTAAGGTTTGAAAATAGATGATATCGTTTCAAGTCGGATTCTAAAGCATTGTAAATAGATGACTTAGTTCAAGTTGCGGACTCTTAATGTTAAAAAATAGATGATATCGTTTAAAGTCGGATTGTAAAGCATTGTAAATAGATGATAGTGTTCAAGTTGCGGATTCTTAAGGTTTAGAAATAGGTGATATCGTTTAAAGTCGGATTCTAAAGCATTGTAAATAGATTACTTTGTTCAAGTTGCGGATTGTTTGTGTTTGAAAATAGATGATATCGGTTAAAGTCGGATTCTAAAGCATTGTAAATAGATGACTTTGTTCAAGTTGCGGACTTAAGTTTTGAAAATAGATGATATCGTTTAAAATCGGATTCTAAAGCATTGTAAATAGATGACTTTGTTCAAGTTGCGGATTCTTAAGGTTTCAAAATAGATGATATTGTTTAAAGTCGGATTCTAAAGCATTGTAAATAGATGACTTTGTTAATGTTGCCGATTCTTCAGGTTTGAAAATAGATGATATCGTTTAAAGTCTGATTCTAAAGCATTGTAAATTGATGACTTTGTTCAAGTTGCCGATTCTAAATGTTTGAAAATAGATGATTTCGTTTAAAGTCGGATTCTAAAGCATTGTAAATGGATGACTTTGTTCAAGTTGCGGATTCTTAAGGGTTGAAAATAGATGATATCGTTTCAAGTCGGATTCTAAAGCATTGTAAATAGATGACTTTGTTCAAGTTGCGGACTCTTAAGGTTAAAAAATAGATGATATCGTTTCAAGTCGGATTCTAAAGCATTGGAAATAAATGACTTTGTTCAAGTTGCCGATTCTTAAAGTTTGAAAATAGATGATATCGTTTAAAGTCGGATTCTAAAGCATTGTAAATAGATGACTTTGTTCAAGTTGCGGACTCTTATGGTTTGAAAACAGATGATATCGTTGAAAATCGGTCACTAAAGCATTGTAAATATATGACTTTGTTCAAGTTGAGGATTCTCAAGGTTTGAAAATGAATGATAATGTTTAAAGTCGCATTCTAAAGCATTGTAAATGGATGACTTTGTTCAAGTTGCGAATTCTTAAGTTTTAAAATAGATGATATCGTTTAAAGTCGGATTGTAAAGCATTGTAAATAGATGACTGTGTTCAAGTTGCGGATTCTTAAGGTTAGAAAATAGATGATATCGTTTAAAGTCGGATTCTAAAGCATTGTAAATAGATGACTTTGTTCAAGTTGCGGATTCTTAAGGTTTGAAAATAGATGATATCGTTTAAAGTCGGATTCAAAAGCATTGTAAATAGATGACTTTGTTCAAGTGGCGGACTCTTAATGTTTGTAAAATAGATGATATCTTATAAAGTCGGATTCTAAAGCATTGTTAGTAGATGACTTTATTACAGTTGCGGATTCTTTAGGTTTGCAAATAGATGATATCGTTTAAAGTCGGATTGTAAAGTATTGTAAATAGATGATAGTGTTCAAGTTGCGGATTCTTAAGGTTTGAACATAGATGATATCGTTTTACGTCGGATTCTAAAGCATTGTAAATTAATGACTTTGTTCAAGTGGCCGATCCTTAAAGTTTGAAAATGAATGATATCGTTTGAAGTCGGATTCTAAAGCATTGTAAATAGATGACTTTGTTCTAGTTGCGGATTCTTAATGTTTGAAAATAGAGGATATCGTTTAAAGTCGGATTCTAAAGCATTGTAAATAGATGACTTTGTTCAAGGTGCGGATTCTTAAAATTTGAAAATAGATGATATCGTTTAAAGTCGGATTCTAAAGCATTGTAAATAGATGACTTTGTTCAAGTTGCGCATTCTTAAGGTTTGAAAATAGATTATATCGTTTAAAGTGTGATTCTAAAGCATTGTAAATAGATGCCTTTGTTCAAGTTGCGGATTCTTACGGTTTGAAAATAGATGATATCGTTCAAAGTCGGATTCTAAAGCATTGTAAATAGATGACTTTGTTATAGTTGCCGATTTTTAGGTTTGAAAATAGATGATATCGTTTAAAGTCGTATTCTTAAGCATCGTAAATAGATGCCTTTGTTCAAGTTGCGGATTCTTAAGGTTTAGAAAATTGATGATATCGTTTAAAGTCGGATTCTAAAGCATTGTAAATAGATGACTTTGTTCAAGTTGCGGATTCTTAAGGTTTGAAAATAAATGATATCGTGTAAAGTCGGATTCCAAAGCATTGTAAGTAGATGACATTGTGTAAGTTGCCGATTCTTAAGGTTTGAAAATAGATGATATCGTTTAAAGTCGGATTCTAAAGCATTGTAAATAGATGACTTTGTTCAAGTTTCGAGTGGTTAAGGGTTAAAAACAGATGATATCGTTTAATGTAGGATTCTAAAGCATTGTAAATAAATGACTTTGTTTAAGTTGCGGATTCTTAATGTTTGAAAATAGATGATATCGTTTCAAGTCGGATTCTAAAGCATTGTAAATAGATGACTTTGTTCAAGTTTCCGATTCTTAATGTTTGAAAATAGATGATGTCGTTTAAAGTCGGATTTTAAAGCATTGTAAATGGATGACTTTGTTCAAGTTGCGGATTCGTAATGTTTGAAAATAGATGATATCGTTTAAAGTCAGATTCTAAAGCATTGTACATAGATTACTTTGTTCAAGTTGCGGATTCTTTGTGTTTGAAAATAGATGATATCGTTTAAAGTGTGATTCTAAAGCATTGTAAATAGATGCCTTTGTTAAAGTTGCGGATTCTTACGGTTTGAAAATAGGTGATATCGTTCAAAGTCGGATTCTAAAGCATTGTAAATAGATGACTTTGTTATAGTTGCCGATTTTTAAGGTTTGAAAATAGATGATATCGTTTCAAGTCGGATTCTAAAGCATTGGAAATAAATGACTTTGTTCAAGTTGCCGATTCTTAAAGTTTGAAAATAGATGATATCGTTTAAAGTCGGATTCTAAAGCATTGTAAATAGATTGCTTTGTTCAAGTTGCGGATTCTTTAGGTTTGAAAATAGATGATATCGTTTAAAGTCGGATTCTAAAGCATTGTAAATAGATGACTTTGTTCAAGTTGCGGATTCTTAATGTTTGAAAATAGATGATATCGTTTAAAGTCGGATTCTAAAGCATTTTACATAGATTACTTTGTTCAAGTTGCGGATTCTTTGTGTTTGAAAATAGATGATATCGTTTAAAGTCGGATTCTAAAGCATTGTAAATAGATGACTTGGTTCAAGTTGCGGACTCTTAAGTTTTGAAAATAGATGATATCGTTTAAAATCGGATTCTAAAGCATTGTAAATAGATGACTTTGTTCAAGTTGCGGATTCTTAAGGTTTGAAAATAGATAATATCGTTTAAAGTCGGATTCTAAAGCATTGTAAATAGATGATATTGTTCAAGTTACAAATTCTTAAGGTTTAAAAATAGATGAAATCGTGTATAGTCGGATTCTAAAGCATTGTAAATAGATGACTTTGTTCAAGTTGCCGATTCTTAATGTTTGACAATAGATGATATCGTTTAAAGTCGGATTCTACAGCATTGTAAATAGATGACTTTGTTCAAGTTGCGGATTCTTAAGGTTTGAAAATAGATTATATGGTTTAAAGTCGGATTCTAAAGCATTGTAAATAGATTACTTTGTTCAAGTTGCGGACTGCTAAGGTTTGAAAATAGATGATATCGTTTATAGGCGGATTCTAAAGCATTGTAAATAGATGACTTTGTTCAAGTTGGGTGATTCTTAGAGTTTGAAAATAGATGATATCGTTTAAAGTCGGATTCTAAAGCATTGTAAATAGATGACTTTGTTCAAGTTGCGAGTTGTTTAGGTTTAAAAGTAGATTATATCGTTTAATGTCGGATACTAAAGCATTGTAAATTGATTACTTTGTTTAAGTTGCGGATTATTAATGTTTGAAAATAGATGATATCGTTTAAGTCGGATTATAAAGCATTGGAAATAGATGACTTTGTTCAAGTTGCGGATACTTAATGTTTGAAAATAGATGATATCGTTTAAAGTCGGACTCTAAAGCATTGTAAATAGATGACTTTGTTTCAGTTTCGGATTCTTAAGGTTTGAAAATAGATGATTTCGTTTAAAGTCGAATTCTAAAGCATTGTAAATAGATTACTTTGTGCAAGTTGCCGATTCTGAAAGTTTGAAAATAGATTATATCGTTTAAAGTCGGATTCTAAAGCATTGTAAATAGATGACTTTGTTCAAGTTGCGGATTCTTAAGATTTGAAAATAGATGATATCGTTTAAAGTCGGATGTTAAAGCATTGTAAATAGATGACTTTGTTTAAGTTGCGGACTCTTATTGTTTGAAAATAGATGATATCGTTTGAAATCGGATTCTAAAGCATTGTAAATAGATGAGTTTGTTCAAGTTGCCGATTCTTAATGTTTGTAAAATAGATGATATCTTTTGAAGTCGTATTCTAAAGCATTGTAAATAGATGACTTTGTTCAAGGTGCAGACTCTGAAGGTTTGAAAATAGATGATGTCGTTTCAAATCAGATTCTAAAGCATTGTAAATAGATGACTTTGTTTAAGTTTCCGATTCTTAAGGTGTGAAAATAGAAGTTATCGTTTAAAGTTCGAATCTAAAGCATTGTAAATTGATGACTGTATTCAAGTTGCGGACTGCTAAGGTTTGATAATAGATGATATCCTTTAAAGCCGGATTCAAAAGCATTGTAAATAGATGACTTTGTTCAAGTTGCACATTCTTCAGCTTTGAGAATAGACAGTATTGTTTACAGTCGGATTCTAAAGCATTGTAAATAGATGACTTCGTTGAAGTTGCCGGTTCCTAAGGTTTGAAAATAGATAATATCGTTTTAAGTCGGATTCTAAAGCATTGTAAATAGATGACTTTGTTAAAATTGCGGATCGTTTAGGTTTGAAAATAGATGATATAGTTTCAAGTCGGATTCTAAAGAATTGTAAATAGATGACTTTGTTCAAGTTGCGGATTCTTAAGGTTTGAAAATAGATGATATCTTATAAAGTCGGATTCTAAAGCATTGTAAATAGATGACATTGTGTAAGTTGCCGATTCTTAAGGTTTGAAAATAGATGATATCGCTTAAAGTCGGATTCTAAAGCATTGTAAATAGATGACTTTGTTCAAGTTTCGAGTGGTTAAGGGTTAAAAATAGATGATATCGTTTAATGTAGGATTCTAAAGCATTGTAAATAAATGACTTTGTTTAAGTTGCGGATTCTTAATGTTTGAAAATAGATGATATCGTTTCAAGTCGGATTCTAAAGCATTGTAAATAGATGACTTTGTTCAAGTTTCCGATTCTTAATGTTTGAAAATAGATGATGTCGTTTAAAGTCGGATTTTAAAGCATTGTAAATGGATGACTTTGTTCAAGTTGCGGATTCTTAAGGTTTGAAAATAGATGATATCGTTTCAAGTCGGATTCTAAAGCATTGTAAATAAATAACTTTGTTCAAGTTGCGGATACCTAATGTTTGAAAATAGATGATATCGTTTATAGTCGGATTCTAAAGCATTGTAAATAGATGACTTTGTTCAAGTTGGGTGATTATTAATGTTTGAAAATAGATGATATAGTGTAAAGTCGGATTCTAAAGCATTGTAAATAGATTACTTTGTTCAAGTGTCGGATTCTTTGTGTTTGAAAATAGAGGATATAGTTTAAATTCGGATTCTAAAGCATTGTAAATACATGACTTTGTCTAAGTTGCGAATTCTTAAGATTTGAAAATAGATGATATCGTTTAAAGTCGGATTCTAATGCATTGTAAATAGATGTCTTTGTTCAAGTTGCGGACTCTTATGGTTTGAAAATAGATGATATCGTTTCAAGTCGGATTCTAAAGCATTGTAAATAGATGACTTTGTTCAAGTTGCCGATTCTTAATGTTTGTAAAATAGATGATATCTTTTAAAGTCGTATTCTAAAGCATGTTAAATAGATGACTTTGTTCAAGGTGCAGACTCTGAAGGTTTGAAAATAGATGATGTCGTTTCAAATCAGATTCTAAAGCATTGTAAATATATGACTTTGTTTAAGTTTCCGATTCTTAAGGTGTGAAAATAGAAGTTATCGTTTAAAGTTCGATTCTAAAGCATTGTAAATTGATGACTGTATTCAAGTTGCGGACTGCTAAGGTTTGATAATAGATGATATCCTTTAAAGTCGGATTCAAAAGCATTGTAAATAGATGACTTTGTTCAAGTTGGGGATTCTTCAGCTTTGAGAATATACAGTATTGTTTACAGTCGTATTCTAAAGCATTGTAAATAGATGACTTCGTTGAAGTTGCCGGTTCCTAAGGTTTGAAAATAGATAATATCGTTTAAAGTCGGATTCTAAACATTGTAAATAGATGACTTTGTTCAAGTTTCCGATTGTTAAGGTTTGAAAATAGATAATATCGTTTAAAGTTCGATTCTAAAGCATTGTAAATAGATTACTTTGTTCAAGTTGCGGACTGCTAAGGTTTGAAAATAGATGATATCCTTTAAAGTCTGATTCTAAAGCATTGTAAATAGATGACTTTGGTCAAGTTGCCGATTCTTAATGTTTGACAATAGATGATATCGTTTACAGTCGGATTCTACAGCATTGTAAATAGATGACTTTGTTCAAGTTGCGGATTCTTAAGGTTTGAAAATAGATTATATGGTTTAAAGTCGGATTCTAAAGCATTGTAAATAGATTACTTTGTTCAAGTTGCGGACTGCTAAGGTTTGAAAATAGATGATATCGTTTAAAGTCGGATTCTAAAGCATTGTAAATAGATGACTTTGTTCAAGTTGCGAGTTGTTTAGGTTTAAAATAGATTATATCGTTATATGTCGGATACTAAAGCATTGTAAATAGATTACTTTGTTTAAGTTGCGGATTATTAATGTTTGAAAATAGATGATATCGTTTAAGTCGGATTATAAAGCATTGTAAATAGATGACTTTGTTCAAGTTGCGGATACTTAATGTTTGAAAAAAGATTATATCGTTTAATATCGGATTCTAAAGCATTGTAAATAGATGACTTTGTTTCAGTTTCGGATTCTTAAGGTTTGAAAATAGATGATTTCGTTTAAAGTCGGATTCTAAAGCATTGTAAATAGATTTCTTTGTGCAAGTTGCCGATTCTGAAAGTTTGAAAATAGATTATATCGTTTAAAGTCGGATTCTAAAGCATTGTAAATAGATGACTTTGTTCAGGTTGCGGATTCTTAAGATTTGAAAATAGATGATATCGTTTAAAGTCGGATGTTAAAGCATTGTAAAAAGATGACTTTGTTTAAGTTGCGGACTCTTATGGTTTGAAAATAGATGATATCGTTTGAAATCGGATTCTAAAGCATTGTAAATAGATGACTTTGTTTAAGTTTCCGATTCTTAAGGTGTGAAAATAGAAGTTATCGTTTAAAGTTCGATTCTAAAGCATTGTAAATTGATGACTGTATTCAAGTTACGGACTGCTAAGTTTTGATAATAGATGATATCCTTTAAAGTCGGATGCTAAAGCATTGTAAATAGATTACTTTGTTCAAGTTGCGGACTGCTAAGGTTTGAAAATAGATGATATCGTTTAAAGTCGGATTCTAAAGCATTGTAAATAGATGACTTTGTTCACGTTGGTTCATTCTTAGAGTTTGAAAATTGATGATATCGTTTAAAGTCGGATTCTAAAGCATTGTAAATAGATGACTTTGTTCAAGTTGCGAGTTGTTTAGGTTTAAAAGTAGATTATATTGTTTAATGTCGGATACTAAAGCATTGTAAATAGATGACTTTGTTTAAGTTGCGGATTCTTAATGTTTGAAAATCGATGATATCGTTTAAAGTCAGATTATAAAGCATTGTAAATTTTTGACTTTGTTCAAGTTGTGGATACTTGATGTTTGAAAATAGATGATATCGTTTAAAGTCGGATTCTTAAGCATTGTAAATAGATGACTTTGTTAGAGTTGCGGATCCTACATGTTTGAAAATAGATGATATTGTTTTTGTCGGATTATAAAGCATTGTAAATAGATGACTTTGTTCAAGTTGCGGATACTTAATGTTTGAAAATAGATGATATCGTTTAAAGTCGGATTCTAAAGCATTGTAAATAGATGACTTTGTTTCAGTTTCGGATTCTTAAGGTTTGAAAATAGATGATTTCGTTTAAAGTCGGATTCTAAAGCATTGTAAATAGATGACTTTGTTCAAGTTTCCGATTCTGAAAGTTTGAAAATAGATTATATCGTTTAAAGTAAGATTCTAAAGCATTGTAAATAGATTACTTTGTTCAAGTTGCGGATTCTTAAGATTTGAAAATAGATGATATCGTTTAAAGTCGGATTCTAAAGCATTGTAAATAGATGACTTTGTTTAAGTTGCGGACTCTTATGGTTTGAAAATAGATGATATCGTTTCAAATCGGATTCTAAACCAGTTTAAATAGATGACTTTGTTCAAGTTGCCGATTCTTTATGTTTGTAAAATAGATGATATCTTTTAAAGTCGGATTCTAAAGCATTGTAAATAGATGACTTTGTTCAAGTTGAAGACTCTGAAGGTTTGAAAATAGATGATGTCGTTTAAATCGGATTCTAAAGCATTGTAAATAGATGAATTTGTTCAAGTTTCCGATTCTTAAGGTGTGAAAATAGAAGTTATCGTTTAAAGTTCGATTCTAAAGCATTGTAAATTGATGACTGTATTCAAGTTGCGGACTGCTAAGGTTTGATAATAGATGATATCCTTTAAAGTCGGATTCTAAAGCATTGTAAATAGATGATTTAGGTTATAGTTGCCGATTTTTAAGGTTTGAAAATAGATGATATCGTTTAAAGTCGGATTCTAAAGCATTGTAAATAGATGACTTTGTTCCAGTTGCGGATTCTTAATGTTTGAAAATAGATGATATCGTTTAAAGTCGGATTCTAAAGCATTGCAAATAGATGACTTTGTTCAAGTTTCGGATTCTTAAGGTTTGAAAATAGATGATATCGTTTAAAGTCGGATTCTAAAGCATTGTAAATAGATGACTTTGTTCAAGTTGCGCATTCTTTAAGGTTTGAAAATAGATGATATCGTTTAAAGTCGGATTCTAAAGCATTTTAAATAGATTACTTTGTTCAAGTTGCGGATTCTTTGTGTTTGAAAATAGATGATATCGTTTAAAGTCGGATTCTCAAGCATTGTAAATAGATGACTTTGTTCAAGTTGCGGATTCTTAATGTTTAAAAATAGATGATATCGTTTAAAATAGGATTCTAAAGTATTATAAATAGATGACTTTGTACAAGTTGGTGATTCTAAGGTTTGAAAATAGATGATATCGTTTAAAGTCGGATTCTAAAGCATTGTAAATAGATGATATTGTTCAAGTTGCAAATTCTTAAGGTTTAAAAATAGATGATATCGTTTATAGTCGGATTCTAAAGCATTGTAAATAGATGACTTTGTTCAAGTTGCCGATTCTTAATGTTTGAAAATAGATGATATCGTTTAAAGTCGGATTCTACAGAATTGTAAATAGATTACTTTGTTCAAGTTGCATACTCTTAAGGTTTGAAACTAGATGATATCGTTTAAACTCGGATTCTACAGCATTGTAAATGGATGACTTTGTTCAAGTTGCGGATTCTTAAGGTTGTAAAATAGATTGTATGGTTTAAAGTCGGATTCTAAAGCATTGTAAATAGATTACTTTGTTCAAGTTGCGGACTGCTAAGGTTTGGAAATAGATGATATCGTTTAAAGTCGGATTCTAAAGCACTGTAAATAGATGACTTAGTTCAAGTTGGTGGATTCTTAGAGTTTGAAAATAGATGATATCGTTTAAAGTCGGATTCTAAAGCATTGTAAATAGATGACTTTGTTCAAGTTGCGAGTTGTTTAGGTTTAAAACTAGATTATATCGTTTAAAGTATGATTCTAAAGCATTGTAAATAGATGATATTGTTTAAGTTGCCGATTCTTAAGGTTTGACAACAGATGATATCGTTTATAGTCAGATTCTAAAGCAGTATAAATAGATAACTTTGTTCAAGTTGCCGATTCTTAAAGTTTGAAAATAGATGATATTGTTTAAAGTCGTATTCTAAAGCATTGTAAATAGATGACTTTGTTCAAGTTGCCGATTCTTAAGGTTCGACAATAGATGATATCGTTTAAAGTCGGATTCTAAAGCATTGTAAATAGATTACTTTGTTTTAGTTGCCGATTCTTAAAGTTTGAAAATAGATGATATCGTGTAAAGTCGGATTCGAAAGTATTGTAAATAGATGACTTTGTTCAAGTTGCCGATTCTTAAGGTTTGAAGATAGATGATATTGTTTAAAATCGGATTCTAAAGAATCGTAAATACATGACTTTGTTGAAGTTGCCGATTCGTAAGCTTTGAAAATAGATGATATTGTTTAAAGTCGGATTCTAAAGCATTGTAAATAGATGACTTTGTTCAAGTTGCCGAGACTTTAGGTTTCGAAAACAGATGATATCGTTTAGATTCGTATTCTTAAGCATCGTAAATAGATGACTTTGTTCAAGTTGCGGATTCTTCAGGTTTGAAAAAAGTATGATATCGTGTAAAGTCGGATTCTAAAGCATTGTAAATAGATGACTTTGTTCAAGTTGCCTATCTTAAGGTTTGAGAATAGATGATATCGTTTAAAGTCGGATTCTAAAGCATCGTAAATAGATTGCTTTGTTCAAGTTGCCGATTCTTAAGGTTCGAAAATAGATGATATCGTTTAAAGTCGGATAATAAAGCATTGTAAATAGATGACTTTGTTCAAGTTTCGGATTCTTAAGGGGTGTAAAATAGATGATATTTTTAAAGTCGGATTCTAAAGAATTGTAAATAGATGACTTTGTTCAAGTTACCGATTCTTAAGCTTTGAAAAATAGATGATATCGTTTAAAGTCGGATTCTACAGCATTGTAAATTGATGACTTTGTCTAAGTTGCCGATTCTAAAGGTTTGAGAATAGATGATATTGTTTAAAGTCGGATTCTAAAGCATTGTAAGTAGATGACTTTGTTAAAGTTGCCGATACTAAAAGTTTGAGAATAGATGATATCGTTTAAAGTCAGATTCTAAAGCATCGTAAATAGATTGCTTTGTTCAAGTTGCCGATTCTTAAGGTTTGAAAATAGATGATATCGTTTAAAGTCGGATAATAAACCATTGTAAATAGATGACTTTGTTGAAGTTTCGGATTCTTAAGATTTCAAAATAGATGATATTTTTAAAGTCGGATTCTAAAGAATTGTAAATAGATGACTTTGTTCAAGTTACACATTCTTAAGCTTTGAAAAATAGATGATATCGTTTAAAGTCGGATTCTACAGCATTGTAAATAGATGACTTTGTTCAAGTTGCCGATTCTAAAGGTTTGAGAATAGATGATATTGTTTAAAGTCGGATTCTAAAGAATTGTAAGTAGATGACTTTGTTCAAGTTGCCGATACTAAAAGTTTGAGATTAGATGATATCGTTTAAAGTCGGATTCTAAAGCATCGTAAATAGATTGCTTTGTTCAAGTTGCGGATTCTTAAGGTTAGAAAATAGATGATATCGTGTAAAGTCGGATTCTAAAGCATTGTAAATAGATTACTTTGTTCAAGTTGCCTATTCTTAAGGTTTGAGAATAGATTATATCGTTTAAAGTCAAGTTCTAAAGAATTGTAAATAGATGACTTTGTTCAAGTTCTAGATTCTTTAGGTAGAAAATAGATAATATGGTTTAAAGTCGGATCATAAAGCATTGTAAATAGATGACTTAGTTCAAGTTGCGAATTCTTAAGGTTTGAAAATAGATGATATTTGTTTTAGTCGGGTTCTAAAGCATTGGAAATAGATGACTTTTTTCAAGTTACCGATTCTTAAGGTTTGAGAATAGATGATATCGTTTAATGTCGGATTCTAAAGCATTGTAAATAGATGACTTAGTTTAAGTTGCCGATTCTTAAGGTTTGAAAATAAATGATATCGTTTAAAGTCGGATTCTAAAGCATTGTAAATAGATGACTTTGTTCAAGTTGCGGACTCTTAAGTTTTGAAAATAGATGATATCGTTTAAATCGGATTCTAAAGCATTGTAAATAGATGACTTTGTTCAAGTTGCGGATTCTTAAGGTTTGAAAATAGATGATATCGTTTAAAGTCGGATTCTAAAACATTGTAAATAGATGACTTTGTTCATGTTGCCGATACTTCAGGTTTAAAAATAGATGATATCGTTTAAAGTCGGATTCTAAAGCATTGTAAATAGATGACTTTGTTCAAGTTGCCGATTCTTAAGGTTTGAAAATAGATGATTTCGTTTAAAGTCGGATTCGAAAGCATTGTAAATGGATGACTTTGTTCAAGTTGCGGATTCTTAAGGTTTGAAAATAGATGATATCGTTTCAAGTCGGATTCTAAAGCATTGTAAATAGATGACTTTGTTCAAGTTGCGGACTCTTAAGGTTAAAAAATAGATGATATCGTTTCAAGTCGGATTCTAAAGCATTGGAAATAAATGACTTTGTTCAAGTTGCCGATTCTTAAAGTTTGAAAATAGATGATATCGTTTAAAGTCGGATTCTAAAGCATTGTAAATAGATGACTTTGTTCAAGTTGCGGACTCTTATGGTTTGAAAACAGATGATATCGTTGAAAGTCGGTCACTAAAGCATTGTAAATATATGACTTTGTTCAAGTTGAGGATTCTCAAGGTTTGAAAATGAATGATAATGTTTAAAGTAACATTCTAAAGCATTGTAAATGGATGACTTTGTTCAAGTTGCGAATTCTTAAGGTTTGAAAATAGATGATATCGTTTAAAGTCGGATTGTAAAGCATTGTAAATAGATGACTGTGTTCAAGTTGCGGATTCTTAAGGTTTGAAAATAGATGATATCGTTTAAAGTCGGATTCTAAAGCATTGTAAATAGATGACTTTGTTCAAGTTGCGGATTCTTAAGTTTGAAAATAGATGATATCGTTTAAAGTCGGATTCTAAAACATTGTAAATAGATGACTTTGTTCATGTTGCCGATACTTCAGGTTTAAAAATAGATGATATCGTTTAAAGTCGGATTCTAAAGCATTGTAAATAGATGACTTTGTTCAAGTTGCCGATTCTTAATGTTTGAAAATAGATGATTTCGTTTAAAGTCGGATTCGAAAGCATTGTAAATGGATGACTTTGTTCAAGTTGCGGATTCTTAAGGTTTGAAAATAGATGATATCGTTTCAAGTCGGATTCTAAAGCATTGTAAATAGATGACTTTGTTCAAGTTGCGGACTCTTAAGGTTAAAAAATAGATGATATCGTTTCAAGTCGGATTCTAAAGCATTGGAAATAAATGACTTTGTTCAAGTTGCCGATTCTTAAAGTTTGAAAATAGATGATATCGTTTAAAGTCGGATTCTAAAGCATTGTAAATAGATGACTTTGTTCAAGTTGCGGACTCTTATGGTTTGAAAACAGATGATATCGTTGAAAGTCGGTCACTAAAGCATTGTAAATATATGACTTTGTTCAAGTTGAGAATTCTCAAGGTTTGAAAATGAATGATAATGTTTAAAGTAACATTCTAAAGCATTGTAAATGGATGACTTTGTTCAAGTTGCGAATTCTTAAGGTTTGAAAATAGATGATATCGTTTAAAGTCGGATTGTAAAGCATTGTAAATAGATGACTGTGTTCAAGTTGCGGATTCTTAAGGTTTGAAAATAGATGATATCGTTTAAAGTCGGATTCTAAAGCATTGTAAATAGATGACTTTGTTCAAGTTGCGGATTCTTAAGTTTGAAAATAGATGATATCGTTTAAAGTCGGATTCAAAAGCATTGTAAATAGATGACTTTGTTCAAGTGGCGGACTCTTAATGTTTGTTAAATAGATGATATTGTTTTAAGTACGATTCTAAAGCATTGTTAGTAGATGACTTTATTACAGTTGCGGATTCTTTAGGTTTGAAAATAGATGATAATGTTTAAAGTCGCATTCTAAAGCATTGTAAATAGATGACTTTGTTCAAGTTGCGGATTCTTTAGGTTTGAAAATAGATGATATCGTTTAAAGTCGGATTCTAAAGCATTGTAAATAGATGACTTTGTTCAAGTTGCGGATTCTTAATGTTTGAAAATAGATGATATCGTTTAAAGTCGGATTCTAAAGCATTGTACATAGATTACTTTGTTCAAGTTGCGGATTCTTTGTGTTTGAAAATAGATGATATCGTTTAAAGTCGGATTCTAAATCATTGTAAATAGATGACTTTGTTCAAGTTGAAGATTCACAAGGTTTGAAAATAGATGATAATGTTTTAAGTCGCATTCTAAAGCATTGTAAATGGATGACTTTGTTCAAGTTGCGGATTCTTAAGGTTTGCAAATAGATGATATCGTTTAAAGTCGGATTGTAAAGTATTGTAAATAGATGATAGTGTGCAAGTTGCGGATTCTTAAGGTTTGAAAATAGATGATATCGTTTTACGTCGGATTCTAAAGCATTGTAAATAGATGACTTTGTTCAAGTGGCCGATCCTTAAAGTTTGAAAATGAATGATATCGTTTAAAGTCGGATTCTAAAGCATTGCAAATAGATGACTTTGTTCTAGTTGCGGATTCTTAATGTTCGAAAATAGATGATATCGTGTAAAGTCGGATTCTAAAGCATTGTAAATAGATGACTTTGTTCAAGTTGCGGATTCTTAAGGTTTGAAAATAGATGATATCGTTTAAAGTCGGATTCTAAAGCATTGTAAATAGATGACTTTGTTCAAGTTGCGCATTCTTACGGTTTGAAAATAGATTATATCGTTTAAAGTCGGATTCTAAAGCATTGTAAATAGATGCCTTTGTTAAGGTTCCGGATTCTTACGGTTTGAAAATAGATGATATAGTTCAAAGTCGGATTCTAAAGCATTGTAAATAGATGACTTTGTTATAGTTGCCGATTTTTAAGGTTTGAAAATAGATGATATCGTTTAAAGTCGTATTCTAAAGCATTGTACATAGATTGCTTTGTTCAAGTTGCGGATTCTTTAGGTTTGAAAATAGATAGTATCGTTTAAAGTCGGATTCTAAAGCATTGTAAATAGATGACTTTGTTCAAGTTGCGGATTCTTAATGTTTGAAAATAGATGATATCGTTTAAAGTCGGATTCTAAAGCATTGTACATAGATTACTTTGTTCAAGTTGCGGATTCTTTGTGTTTGAAAATAGATGATATCGTTTAAAGTCGGATTCTAAAGCATTGTAAATAGATGACTTTGTTCAAGTTGCGGACTCTTAAGTTTTGAAAATAGATGATATCGTTTAAAATCGGATTCTAAAGCATTGTAAATAGATGACTTTGTTCAAGTTGCGGATTCTTAAGGTTTGAAAATAGATAATATCGTTTAAAGTCGGATTCTAAAGCATTGTAAATAGATGATATTGTTCAAGTTGCAAATTCTTAAGGTTTAAAAATAGATGATATCGTTTATAGTCGGATTCTAAAGCATTGTAAATAGATGACTTTGTTCAAGTTGCCGATTCTTAATGTTTGACAATAGATGATATCGTTTAAAGTCGGATTCTACAGCATTGTAAATAGATGACTTTGTTCCAGTTGCGGATTCTTAAGGTTTGAAAATAGATTATATATTTTAAAGTCGGATTCTAAAGCATTGTAAATAGATTACTTTGTTGAAGTTGCGGACTGCTAAGGTTTGAAAATAGATGATATCGTTTATAGTCGGATTCTAAAGCATTGTAAATAGATGACTTTGTTCAAGTTGGGTGATTCTTAGAGTTTGAAAATAGATGATATCGTTTAAAGTCGGATTCTAAAGCATTGTAAATAGATGACTTTGTTCAAGTTGCGAGTTGCTTAGATTTAAAAGTAGATTATATCGTTTAAAGTCGGATTCTAAAGCATTGTAAATAGATGACTTTGTGCAAGTTGCCGATTCTGAAAGTTTGAAAATAGATGATATCGTTTAAAGTCGGATTCTAAAGCATTGTAAATAGATGACTTTGTTCAAGTTGCGGATTCTTAAGATTTGAAAATAGATGATATCGTTTAAAGTCGGATTCTAAAGCATTGTTAATAGATGACTTTGTTTAAGTTGCGGACTCTTATGGTTTGAAAATAGATGATATCGTTTGAAATCGGATTCTAAAGCATTGTAAATAGATGAGTTTGTTCAAGTTGCGGATTCTTAAGGTTTGAAAATAGATGATATCGTTTAAAGTCGGATTCTAAAACATTGTAAGTAGATGACTTTGTTCAAGTTGCCGATTCTGAATGTTTGTAAAATAGATGATATCTTTTAAAGTCGTATTCTAAAGCATTGTAAATAGATGACTTTGTTCAAGGTGCAGACTCTGAAGGTTTGAAAATAGATGATGTCTTTTCAAATCAGATTCTAAAGCATTGTAAATAGATGACTTTGTTTAAGTTTCCGATTCTTAAGGTGTGAAAATAGAAGTTATCGTTTAAAGTTCGATTCTAAAGCATTGTAAATTGATGACTGTATTCAAGTTGCGGACTGCTAAGGTTTGATAATAGATGATATCCTTTAAAGTCGGATTCTAAAGCATTGTAAATAGATGACTTTGTTCAAGTTGCGCATTCTTCAGCTTTGAGAATAGACAGTATTGTTTACAGTCGGATTCTAAAGCATTGTAAATAGATGACATCGTTCAAGTTGCCGGTTCCTAAGGTTTGAAAATAGATAATATCGTTTAAAGTCGGATTCTAAAGCATTGTAAATAGATGACTTTGTTCAAGTTTCCGATTGTTAAGGTTTGAAAATAGATAATATCGTTTAAAGTCGGATTCTAAAGCATTGTAAATAGATGACTTTGTTCAAGTTGCGGATTCTTAAGGTTTGAAAATAAATGATATCGTTTAAAGTCGGATTCCAAAGCATTGTAAATAGATGACTTTGTTAAAATTGCGGATCGTTTAGGTTTGAAAATAGATGATATAGTTTCAAGTCGGATTCTAAAGAATTGTAAATAGATGACTTTGTTCAAGTTGCGGATTCTTAAGGTTTGAAAATAGATGATATCTTATAAAGTCGGATTCTAAAGCATTGTAAATAGATGACATTGTGTAAGTTGCCGATTCTTAAGGTTTGAAAATAGATGATATCGCTTAAAGTCGAGTTCTAAAGCATTGTAAATAGATGACTTTGTTCAAGTTTCGAGTGGTTAAGGGTTAAACATAGATGATATCGTTTAATGTAGGATTCTAAATCATTGTAAATAAATGACTTTGTTTAAGTTGCGGATTCTTAATGTTTGAAAATAGATGATATCGTTTCAAGTCGGATTCTAAAGCATTGTAAATAGATGACTTTGTTCAAGTTTTCGATTCTTAATGTTTGAAAATAGACGATGTCGTTTAAAGTCGGATTTTAAAGCATTGTAAATGGATGACTTTGTTCAAGTTGCGGATTCTTAAGGTTTGAAAATAGATGATATCGTTTCAAGTCGGATTCTAAAGCATTGTAAATAAATAACTTTGTTCAAGTTGCGGATACCTAATGTTTTAAAATGAATGATATCGTTTAAGGTCGGATTCTAAAGC
This sequence comes from Sepiola atlantica, assembly GCA_963556195.1. NCBI lineage: Eukaryota > Metazoa > Mollusca > Cephalopoda > Sepiida > Sepiolidae > Sepiola > Sepiola atlantica. The sequence continues at coordinate 182,399 of CAUVYP010000558.1, forward strand.
ATTGTAAATAGATGACTTTGTTCAAGTTGCGGATTCTTAATGTTTGAAAATAGATGATATAGTGTAAAGTCGGATTCTAAAGCATTGTAAATAGATTACTTTGTTCATGTGTCGGATTCTTTGTGTTTTAAAATAGATGATATGGTTTAAATTCGGATTCTAAAGCATTGTAAATAGATGACTTTGTCTAAGTTGCGAATTCTTAAGATTTGAAAATAGATGATATCGTTTAAAGTCGGATTCTTAAGCATTGTAAATAGATGTCTTTGTTCAAGTCGCGGACTCTTATGGTTTGAAAATAGATGATATCGTTTCAAGTCGGATTCTAAACCATTGTAAATAGATGACTTTGTTCAAGTTTCCGATTCTTAAGGTGTGAAAATAGATGTTGTCGTTTAAAGTTCGATTCTAAAGCATTGTAAATAGATTACTTTGTTCAAGTTGCGGACTGCTAAGGTTTGAAAATAGATGATATCCTTTAAAGTCTGATTCTAAAGCATTGTAAATAGATGACTTTGGTCAAGTTGGTAGAATTTTAAGGTTTGAAAATAGATGATATCGTTTAAAGTTCGATTCTAAAGCATTGTAAATAGATGACTTTGTTTAAGTTTCCGATTCTTAAAGATTGAAAATAGATGATATCGTTTAAAGTCGGATTATAAAGCATTGTAAATAGATGACTGTATTCAAGTTGCGGACTCTTAAGTTTTGAAAATAGATGATATCGTTTAAAATCGGATTCTAAAGCAATGTAAATAGATTACTTTGTTCAAGTTGCGGATTCTTAAGGTTTGAAAATAGATGATATCGTTTAAAGTCGGATTCTAAAGTATTGTAAATAGATGATATTGTTCAAGTTGCAAATTCTTAAGGTTTAAAAATAGAATATATCGTTTATAGTCGGATTCTAAAGCATTGTAAATAGATGACTTTGTTCAAGTTGCCGATTCTTAATGTTTGAAAATAGATGATATCGTTTAAAGTCGGATTCTACAGCATTGTTAATAGATTACTTTGTTCAAGTTGCATACTCTTAAGGTTTGAAAATAGATGATATCGTTTAAAGTGGGATTCTACAGCATTGTAAATGGATGACTTTGTTCAAGTTTCGGATTCTTAAGGTTTGAAAATAGATGATATCGTTTAAAGTCGGATTCTAAAGCATTGTAAATAGATTACTTTGTTCAAGTTGCGGACTGCTAAGGTTTGAAAATAGATGATATCGTTTAAAGTCGGATTCTAAAGCATTGTAAATAGATGACTTTGTTCACGTTGGTTGATTCTTATGGTTTGAAAATAGATGATATCGTTTAAAGTCGGATTCGAAAGCATTGTAAATAGATGACCTTGTTCAAGTTGCGAGTTGTTTAGGTTTAAAAGTAGATTATATCGTTTAATGTCGGATACTAAAGCATTGTAAATAGATTACTTTGTTTAAGTTGCGGATTCTTAATGTTTGAAAATCGATGATATCATTTAAAGTCGGATTATAAAGCATTGTAAATTTTTGACTTTGTTCAAGTTGTGGATTCTTGATGTTTGAAAAAAGATGATATCGTTTAAAGTCGGATTCTTAAGCATTGTAAATAGATGACTTTGTTTAAGTTGCGGATCCTACATGTTTGAAAATAGATGATATAGTTTTAGTCGGATTATAAAGCATTGTAAATAGATGACTTTGTTCAAGTTGCGGATACTTAATGTTTGAAAATAGATGATATCGTTTAAAGTCGGATTCTAAAGCATTGTAAATAGATGACTTTGTTTCAGTTTCGGATTCTTAAGGTTTGAGAATAGATGATTTCGTTTAAAGTCGGATTCTAAAGCATTGTAAATAGATGACTTTGTTCAAGTTGCAGATTCTGAAAGTTTGAAAATAGATTATATCGTTTAAAGTCAGATTCTAAAGCATTGTAAATAGATGACTTTGTTCAAGTTGCGGATTCTTAAGATTTGAAAATAGATGATATCGTTAAAAGTCGGCTTCTAAAGCATTGTAAATAGATGACTTTGTTTAAGTTGCGGACTCTTATGGTTTGAAAATAGATGATATCGTTTCAAATCGGATTCTAAAGCATTTTAAATAGATGACTTTGTTCAAGTTGCGGATTCTTAAGGTTTTAAAATAGATGATATCGTTTAAAGTCGGATTCTAAAACATTGTAAGTAGATGACTTTGTTCAAGTTGCCGATTCTTAATGTTTGTAAAATAGATGATATCTTTTAAAGTCGGATTCTAAAGCATTGTAAATAGATGACTTTGTTCAAGTTGCAGACTCTGAAGGTTTTAAAATAGATGATGTCGTTTAAATGGGATTCTAAAGCATTGTAAATAGATGAATTTGTTCAAGTTTCCGATTCTTAAGGTGTGAAAATAGAAGTTATCGTTTAAAGTTCGATTCTAAAGCATTGTAAATTGATGACTGTATTCAAGTTGCGGACTGCTAAGGTTTGATAATAGATGATATCCTTTAAAGTCGGATTCTAAAGCATTGTAAATAGATGACTTTGTTCAAGTTGCGAATTCTTCAGCTTTGAGAATAGACAGTATTGTTTACAGTCGAATTCTAAAGCATTGTAAATAGATGACTTCCTTCAAGTTGCCGATTCCTAAGGTTTGAAAATAGATAATATCGTTTAAAGTCGGATTCTAAAGCATTGTAAATAGATGACTTTGTTCAAGTTTCCGATTGTTAAGGTTTGAAAATAGATAATATCGTTTAAAGTCGGATTCTAAAGCATTGTAAATAGATGACTTTGTTAAAATTGCGGATTCTTAAGGTTTGAAAATAGATGATATCGTTTATAGTCGGATTCTAAAGCATTGTAAATAGATGACTTTGTTCAAGTTGCCGATTCTTAATGTTTGAAATTAGATGATATCGTTTATAGTCCGATTCTACAGCATTGTAAATAGATTACTTTGTTCAAGTTGCATACTCTTAAGGTTTGAAAATAGATGATATCGTTTAAAGTGGGATTCTACTGCATTGTAAATAGATTACTTTGTTCAAGTTGCGGATTCTTAAGGTTTGAAAATAGATTATATGGTTTAAAGTCGGATTCTAAAGCATTGTAAATAGATTACTTTGTTCAAGTTGCGGACTGCTAAGGTTTGAAAATAGATGATATCGTTTAAAGTCGGATTCTAAAGCATTGTAAATAGATGACTTTGTTCAAGTTGTTGGATTCTTAGAGTTTGAAAATAGATGATATCGTTTAAAGTCGGATTCTAAAGCATTGTAAATAGATGACTTTGTTCAAGTTGCGAGTTGTTTAGGTTTAAAAGTAGATTATATCGTTTAATGTCGGATACTAAAGCATTGTAAATAGATTACTTTGTTGAAGTTGCGGATTCTTAATGTTTGAAAATCGATGATATCGTTTAAAGTCGGATTATAAAGCATTGTAAATAGATGACTTTGTTCAAGTTGTGGATTCTTGATGTTTGAAAATAGATGATATCGTTTAAAGTCGGATTCTTAAGCATTGTAAATAGATGACTTTGTTCAAGTGGCGGATACTTAATGTTTGAAAATAGATGATATCGTTTAAAGTCGGATTCTAAAGCATTGTAAATAGATGACTTTGTTTCAGTTTCGGATTCTTAAGGTTTGAAAATAGATGATTTCGTTTAAAGTCGGATTCTAAAGCATTGTAAATAGATGACTTTGTTCAAGTTGCCGATTCTGAAAGTTTGAATATAGATGATATCGTTTAAAGTCGGATTCTAAAGCATTGTAAATAGATGACGTTGTTTAAGTTGCGGACTCTTATGGTTTAAAATAGATGATATCGTTTCAAATCGGATTCTAAAGCATTGTAAATAGATGACTTTGTTCAAGTTGCGGATTCTTAAGGTTTGAAAATAGATGATATCGTTTAAAGTCGGATTCTAAAACATTGTAAGTAGATGACTTTGTTCAAGTTGCCGATTCTTAATGTTTGTAAAATAGAAGTTATCGGTTAAAGTTCGATTCTAAAGCATTGTAAATTGATGACTGTATTCAAGTTGCGGACTACTAAGGTTTGATAATAGATGATATCCTTTAAAGTCGGATTCTAAAGCATTGTAAATAGATGACTTTGTTCAAGTTGCGGATTCTTAAGGTTTGAAAATAAATGATATCGTTTAAAGTCGGATTCAACAGCATTGTAAATAGATGACTTTGTTCCAGTTGCGGACTCTCAAGGTTTGAAAATAGATGATATCGTTTCAAGTCGGATTCTAAAGCATTGTAAATAGATGACTTTGTTCAAGTTGCGGATACCTAATGTTTGAAAATAGATGATATCGTTTAAGGTCGGATTCCAAAGCATTGTAAATAGATGACTTTGTTCAAGTGGCCGATTCTCAAGGTTTGAAAATGAATGATATCGTTTAAAGTCGGATTCTAAAGCATTGTAAATAGATGACTTTGTTCAAGTTGCGGATTCTTAATGTTTGAAAATAGAGGATATAGTCCAAAGTCGGATTCTAAAGCATTGTAAATAGATTACTTTGTTCAAGTTGCGGATTCTTATGTTTGAACATAGATGATATCGTTTAAAGTCGGATTCTAAAGCATTGTAAATAGATTACTTTCTTCAAGTTGCAGACTCTCAAGGTTTGAAAATAGATGATATCGTTTCAAATCGGATTCTAAAGCATTGTAAATAGATGACTTTGTTCACGTTGCGAGTTGTGAAGGTTTAAAACTAGATGATATCGTTTAATGTACGATACTAAAGCATTGTAAATAGATTACTTTGTTCAAGTTGCGGATTCTTAATGTTAGAAAATAGATGATATCGTTTAAAGTCGGATTCTAAAGCATTGTAAATCTTTGGCTTTGTTCAAGTTGCGGATTCTTGATGTTTGAAAATAGATGATATCGTTTAAAGTCGGATTCTAAAGCATTGTAGATAGATGAATCTGTTTCAGTTGCGGATTCTTAATGTTTGAAAATCGATGATATCCTTTAAAGTCGGATTCTAAAGCATTGTAAATAGATAACTTTGTTCAAGTTGCGGATTCTCAAGGTTTGAAAATAGATGATATCGTTTAAAGTCGGATTCTAAAGCATTGTAAATAGATGACTTTGTTCCAGTTGCGGATTCTTAAGGTTTGAAAATAGATGATATCGTTTCAAGTCGGATTCTAAAGCATTGTAAATAGATGACGTTGTTCAAGTTGCAGATTCTTAAAGTTTAAAAATAGATTATATCGTTTGAAGTCGGATTCTAAATCATTGTAAATAGATGACTTAGTTCCAGTTGAGGATTCTTAATGTTTGAAAATAGATGATATCGTTTAAAGTCGGATTCTAAAGCATTGTAAATAGATGACATTGTTCAAGTTCTGAGTGGTTAAGGTTTAAAAATAGATTATATCGTTTAATGTCGGATACTAAAGCATTGTAAATAGATGACTTTGTTTAAGTTGCAGATTCTTAATGTTTGAAAATAGATGATATCGTTTAAAGTCGGATTCTAAAGCATTGTAAATAGATGACTTTGTTCATGTTGCCGATACTTCAGGTTTGAAAATAGATGATATCGTTTAAAGTCGGATTCTAAAGCATTGTAAATAGATGACTTTGTTCAAGTTGCCGATTCTTAAGGATTGAAAATAGATGATATCGTTTAAAGTCGGATATTAAAGCATTGTAAATAGATGACGTTGTTCAAGTTGCGAGTTGTTAAGGTTTAAAAGTAGATGATATCGTTAAATGTCGGATACTAAAGCATTGTAAATAGATGACTTTGTTTAAGTTGCGGATTCTTGATGTTTGAAAATAGATGATATCGTTTAAAGTCGGATTCTAAAGCATTGTAAATAGATGAACTGTTCAAGTTACGGATTCTTAATGTTTAGAAAATAGATGATATCGTTTAAAGTTGAATTCTAAAGCATTGTAAATAGATGACTTTGTTCAAGTTGCGGATTCTTAATGTTTGAAAATCGATGATATCGTTTAAAGTCGGATTCTAAAGCATTGTAAATCTTTGACTTTGTTCAAGTTGCGGATTCTTCATGGTTGAAAATAGATGATAATATTTGAAGTCAGATTCTAAAGCATTGTAAATAGATGACTTTGTTCAAGTTGCGGATTCTTAAGATTTAAAAATAGATGATATCGTTTAAAGTCGGATTCTAAAGCATTGTAAATAGATGACTTTGTTTAAGTTGCGGACTCTTATGGTTTGAAAATAGATGATATCGTTTAAAGTCGTATTCTAAAGCATTGTAAATAGATGACTTTGTTCAAGTTGCGGATTCTTAATGTTTGAAAATAGATGATATCGTTTAAAGTCGGATTCTAAAGCATTGTAAATAGATGAATTTGTTCAAGTTGCGGATTCTTAAGGATTGAAAATAGATGATATCGTTTAAAGTCGGATTCTAAAGCATTGTAAATAGATGACTTAGTTCAAGTTGCGGATTCTTGATGTTTTAAAATAGATGATATCGTGTAAAGTCGGATTCTAAAGCATTGTAAATAGATGACTTTGTTAGAGTTGCGGATTCTTGATGTTTGAAAATAGATGATATCGTTTAAAGTCGGATTCTAAAGCATAGTAAATAGATGAATTTGTTTAAGTTACGGATTGTTAATGTTTCAAAATAGATGATATCGTTTAAAGTCGGATTCTAAAGCATTGTAAATCTTTGACTTTGTTCAAGTTGCAGATTCTTGATGTGATAAAATAGATGATATCGTTTTAAGTCGGATTCTAAAGCAGTCTAAATAGATGACTTTGGTAGAGGGGCGGATCCTTAATGTTTGAAAATAGATGATATCGTTTAAGTGGGATTATAAAGCATTGTAAATAGATGACTTTTTTCAAGTTGCCGATTGTTAAGGATTGAAAATAGATGATATCGTTTAAAGTCAGATTCTAAAGCATTGTCAATAGATGACTTTGTTCAAGTTGCGAGTTGTTAAGGTTTGAAAGTAGATTATATCATTTAATGTCGGATACTAAAGCATTGTAAATAGATGACTTTGTTTAAGTTGCGGATTCTTAATAATTGAAAATAGATGATATCGTTTAAAGTCGGATTCTAAAGCATTGTAGATAGATGAATCTGTTTCAGTTGCGGATTCTTAATGTTTGAAAATCGATGATATCCTTTAAAGTCGGATTCTAAAGCATTGTAAATAGATAACTTTGTTCAAGTTGCGGATTCTCAAGGTTTGAAAATAGATGATATCGTTTAAAGTCGGATTCTAAAGCATTGTAAATAGATGACTTTGTTCCAGTTGCGGATTCTTAAGGTTTGAAAATAGATGATATCGTTTCAAGTCGGATTCTAAAGCATTGTAAATAGATGACGTTGTTCAAGTTGCAGATTCTTAAAGTTTAAAAATAGATTATATCGTTTGAAGTCGGATTCTAAATCATTGTAAATAGATGACTTTGTTCCAGTTGAGGATTCTTAATGTTTGAAAATAGATGATATCGTTTAAAGTCGGATTCTAAAGCATTGTAAATAGATGACATTGTTCAAGTTCTGAGTGGTTAAGGTTTAAAAATAGATGATATCGTTTAATGTCGGATACTAAAGCATTGTAAATAGATGACTTTGTTTAAGTTGCGGATTCTTAATGTTTGAAAATAGATGATATCGTTTAAAGTCGGATTCTAAAGCATTGTAAATAGATGACTTTGTTCATGTTGCCGATACTTCAGGTTTGAAAATAGATGATATCGTTTAAAGTCGGATTCTAAAGCATTGTAAATAGATGACTTTGTTCAAGTTGCCGATTCTTAAGGATTGAAAATAGATGATATCGTTTAAAGTCGGATTCTAAAGCATTGTAAATAGATGACTTTGTTCAAGTTGCGAGTTGTAAAGTTTTAAAAGTAGATGATATCGTTAAATGTCGGATACTAAAGCATTGTAAATAGATGACGTTGTTCAAGTTGCGGATTCTTGATGTTTGAAAATAGATGATATCGTTAAAAGTCGGATTCTAAAGCATTGTAAATAGATGAACTGTTCAAGTTACGGATTCTTAATGTTTAGAAAATAGATGATATCGTTTAAAGTTGAATTCTAAAGCATTGTAAATAGATGACTTTGTTCAAGTTGCGGATTCTTAATGTTTGAAAATCGATGATATCGTTTAAAGTCGGATTCTAAAGCATTGTAAATCTTTGACTTTGTTCAAGTTGCGGATTCTTCATGGTTGAAAATAGATGATAATGCTTGAAGTCAGATTCTAAAGCATTGTAAATAGATGACTTTGTTCAAGTTGTGGATTCTTAAGATTTAAAAATAGATGATATCGTTTAAAGTCGGATTCTAAAGCATTGTAAATAGATGACTTTGTTTAAGTTGCGGACTCTTATGGTTTGAAAATAGATGATATCGTTTAAAGTCGGATTCTAAAGCATTGTAAATAGATGACTTTGTTCAAGTTGCGGATTCTTAAGATTTAAAAATAGAGGATATGGTTTAAAGTCGGATTCTAAAGCATTGTAAATAGATGAATTTGTTCAAGTTGCGGATTCTTAAGGATTGAAAATAGATTATATCGTTTAAAGTCGGATTCTAAAGCATTGTAAATAGATGACTTAGTTCAAGTTGCGGATTCTTGATGTTTTAAAATAGATGATATCGTGTAAAGTCGGATTCTAAAGCATTGTAAATAGATGACTTTGTTTGAGTTGCGGATTCTTGATGTTTGAAAATAGATGATATCGTTTAAAGTCGGATTCTAAAGCATAGTAAATAGATGAATTTGTTTAAGTTACGGATTGTTAATGTTTCAAAATAGATGATATCGTTTAAAGTCGGATTCTAAAGCATTGTAAATCTTTGACTTTGTTCAAGTTGCAGATTCTTGATGTGATAAAATAGATGATATCGTTTTAAGTCGGATTCTAAAGCAGTCTAAATAGATGACTTTGGTAGAGGGGCGGATCCTTAATGTTTGAAAATAGATGATATCGTTTAAGTGGGATTATAAAGCATTGTAAATAGATGACTTTTTTCAAGTTGCCGATTGTTAAGGATTGAAAATAGATGATATCGTTTAAAGTCAGATTCTAAAGCATTGTCAATAGATGACTTTGTTCAAGTTGCGAGTTGTTAAGGTTTGAAAGTAGATTATATCATTTAATGTCGGATACTAAAGCATTGTAAATAGATGACTTTGTTTAAGTTGCGGATTCTTAATAATTGAAAATAGATGATATCGTTTAAAGTCGGATTCTAAAGCATTGTAGATTGATGAATCTGTTTCAGTTGCGGATTCTTAATGTTTGAAAATCGATGATATCCTTTAAAGTCGGATTCTAAAGCATTGTAAATAGATAACTTTGTTCAAGTTGCGGATTCTCAAGGTTTGAAAATAGATGATATCGTTTAAAGTCGGATTCTAAAGCATTGTAAATAGATGACTTTGTTCCAGTTGCGGATTCTTAAGGTTTGAAAATAGATGATATCGTTTCAAGTCGGATTCTAAAGCATTGTAAATAGATGACGTTGTTCAAGTTGCAGATTCTTAAAGTTTAAAAATAGATTATATCGTTTGAAGTCGGATTCTAAATCATTGTAAATAGATGACTTTGTTCCAGTTGAGGATTCTTAATGTTTGAAAATAGATGATATCGTTTAAAGTCGGATTCTAAAGCATTGTAAATAGATGACATTGTTCAAGTTCTGAGTGGTTAAGGTTTAAAAATAGATGATATCGTTTAATGTCGGATACTAAAGCATTGTAAATAGATGACTTTGTTTAAGTTGCGGATTCTTAATGTTTGAAAATAGATGATATCGTTTAAAGTCGGATTCTAATACATTGTAAATAGATGACTTTGTTCATGTTGCCGATACTTCAGGTTTGAAAATAGATGATATCGTTTAAAGTCGGATTCTAAAGCATTGTAAATAGATGACTTTGTTCAAGTTGCCGATTCTTAAGGATTGAAAATAGATGATATCGTTTAAAGTCGGATTCTAAAGCATTGTAAATAGATGACTTTGTTCAAGTTGCGAGTTGTAAAGTTTTAAAAGTAGATGATATCGTTAAATGTCGGATACTAAAGCATTGTAAATAGATGACGTTGTTCAAGTTGCGGATTCTTGATGTTTGAAAATAGATGATATCGTTAAAAGTCGGATTCTAAAGCATTGTAAATAGATGAACTGTTCAAGTTACGGATTCTTAATGTTTAGAAAATAGATGATATCGTTTAAAGTTGAATTCTAAAGCATTGTAAATAGATGACTTTGTTCAAGTTGCGGATTCTTAATGTTTGAAAATCGATGATATCGTTTAAAGTCGGATTCTAAAGCATTGTAAATCTTTGACTTTGTTCAAGTTGCGGATTATTCATGGTTGAAAATAGATGATAATGCTTGAAGTCAGATTCTAAAGCATTGTAAATAGATGACTTTGTTCAAGTTGTGGATTCTTAAGATTTAAAAATAGATGATATCGTTTAAAGTCGGATTCTAAAGCATTGTAAATAGATGACTTTGTTTAAGTTGCGGACTCTTATGGTTTGAAAATAGATGATATCGTTTAAAGTCGGATTCTAAAGCATTGTAAATAGATGACTTTGTTCAAGTTGCGGATTCTTAAGATTTAAAAATAGAGGATATGGTTTAAAGTCGGATTCTAAAGCATTGTAAATAGATGAATTTGTTCAAGTTGCGGATTCTTAAGGATTGAAAATAGATGATATCGTTTAAAGTCGGATTCTAAAGCATTGTAAATAGATGACTTAGTTCAAGTTGCGGATTCTTGATGTTTTAAAATAGATGATATCGTGTAAAGTCGGATTCTAAAGCATTGTAAATAGATGACTTTGTTAGAGTTGCGGATTCTTGATGTTTGAAAATAGATGATATCGTTTAAAGTCGGATTCTAAAGCATAGTAAATAGATGAATTTGTTTAAGTTACGGATTGTTAATGTTTCAAAATAGATGATATCGTTTAAAGTCGGATTCTAAAGCATTGTAAATCTTAGACTTTTTTCAAGTTGCGGATTCTTGATGTTTGAAAATAGATGATATCGTTTAAAGTCGGATTCTAAAGCATTCTAAATAGATGACTTTGGTAGAGGGGCCGATCCTTAATGTTTGAAAATAGATGATATCGTTTAAGTCGGATTATAAAGCATTGTAAATAGATGACTTTTTTCAAGTTGCCGATTGTTAAGGATTGAAAATAGATGATATCGTTTAAAGTCAGATTCTAAAGCATTGTCAATAGATGACTTTGTTCAAGATGCGAGTTGTTAAGGTTTGAAAGTAGATTATATAATTTAATGTCGGATACTAAAGCATTGTAAATAGATGACTTTGTTTAAGTTGCCGATTCTTAAAGTTTGAAAATAGATTATATCGTTTAAAGTCGGATTCTAAAGCATTGTAAATAGATGACTTTGTTCAAGTTGCCGATTCTTAAAGTTTGAAAATAGATGATAATGTTCAAAGTCGCATTCTAAAACATTGTTAATAGATGACTTGGTTCAAGTTGCGGATTCTTAAAGGTTTGAAAATAGATGATATCGTTTAAAGTCGGATTCTAAAGCATTGTAAATAGATTACTTTGTTCAAGTTGCGGATTCTTAAGGTTTCTAAAATAGATGATATCGTTTAAAGTCGGATTCCAAAGCATTGTAAATAGATGACTCTGTTCAAGTTGCGGATTCTTAAAGGTTTGAAAATAGATGATATCGTTTAAAGTCGGATTCTAAAGCATTGTAAATAGATTCCTTTGTTCAAGTTGCGGATTTTAAGGTTTCAAAATAGATGATATCGTTTAAAGTCGGATTCTAAAGCATTGTAGATAGATGAATCTGTTTCAGTTGCGGATTCTTAATGTTTGAAAATCGATGATATCCTTTAAAGTCGGATTCTAAAGCATTGTAAATAGATAACTTTGTTCAAGTTGCGGATTCTCAAGGTTTGAAAATAGATGATATCGTTTAAAGTCGGATTCTAAAGCATTGTAAATAGATGACTTTGTTCCAGTTGCGGATTCTTAAGGTTTGAAAATAGATGATATCGTTTCAAGTCGGATTCTAAAGCATTGTAAATAGATTACGTTGTTCAAGTTGCAGATTCTTAAAGTTTAAAAATAGATTATATCGTTTGAAGTCGGATTCTAAATCATTGTAAATAGATGAGTTAGTTCCAGTTGAGGATTCTTGATGTTTGAAAATAGATGATATCGTTTAAAGTCGGATTCTAAAGCATTGTAAATAGATGACATTGTTCGAGTTCTGAGTGGTTAAGGATTAAAAATAGATGATATCGTTTAATGTCGGATACTAAAGCATTGTAAATAGATGACTTTGTTTAAGTTGCGGATTCTTAATGTTTGAAAATAGATGATATCGTTCAAAGTCGGATTCTAAAGCATTGTAAATAGATGACTTTGTTCATGTTGCCGATACTTCAGGTTTGAAAATAGATGATATCGTTTAAAGTCGGATTCTAAAGCATTGTAAATAGATGACTTTGTTCAAGTTGTCGATTCTAAAGGATTGAAAATAGATGATATCGTTTAAAGTCGGATTCTAAAGCATTGTAAATAGATGACTTTGTTCAAGTTGCGAGTTGTTAAGGTTTAAAAGTAGATGATATCGTTAAATGTCGGATACTAAAGCATTGTAAATAGATGACTTTGTTTAAGTTGCGGATTCTTGAGGTTGTAAAATAGATGATATCGTTTAAAGTCGGATTCTAAAGCATTGTAAATAGATGAACTGTTCAAGTTACGGATTCTTAATGTTTAGAAAATAGATGATATCGTTTAAAGTTGAATTCTAAAGCATTGTAAATAGATTACTTTGTTCAAGTTGCGGATTCTTAATGTTTGAAAATCGATGATATCGTTTAAAGTCGGATTCTAAAGCATTGTAAATCTTTGACTTTGTTCAAGTTGCGGATTCTTCATGGTTGAAAATAGATGATAATGTTTGAAGTCAGATTCTAAAGCATTGTAAATAGATGACTTTGTTCAAGTTGCGGATTTTTAAGATTTAAAAATAGATGATATCGTTTAAAGTCGGATTCTAAAGCATTGTAAATAGATGACTTTGTTTAAGTTGCGGACTCTTATGGTTTGAAAATAGATGATATCGTTTAAAGTCGGATTCTAAAGCATTGTAAATAGATGACTTTGTTCAAGTTGCGGATTCTTAAGATTTAAAAATAGAGGATATGGTTTAAAGTCGGATTCTAAAGCATTGTAAATAGATGAATTTGTTCAAGTTGCGGATTCTTAAGGATTGAAAATAGATGATATCGTTTAAAGTCGGATTCTAAAGCATTGTAAATAGATGACTTAGTTCAAGTTGCGGATTCTTGATGTTTTAAAATAGATGATATCGTGTAAAGTCGGATTCTAAAGCATTGTAAATAGATGACTTTGTTAGAGTTGCGGATTCTTGATGTTTGAAAATAGATGATATCGTTTAAAGTCGGATTCTAAAGCATAGTAAATAGATTAATTTGTTTAAGTTACGGATTGTTAATGTTTCAAAATAGATGATATCGTTTAAAGTCGGATTCTAAAGCATTGTAAATCTTAGACTTTTTTCAAGTTGCGGATTCTTGATGTTTGAAAATAGATGATATCGTTTAAAGTCGGATTCTAAAGCATTCTAAATAGATGACTTTGGTAGAGGGGCCGATCCTTAATGTTTGAAAATAGATGATATCGTTTAAGTCGGATTATAAAGCATTGTAAATAGATGACTTTTTTCAAGTTGCCGATTGTTAAGGATTGAAAATAGATGATATCGTTTAAAGTCAGATTCTAAAGCATTGTCAATAGATGACTTTGTTCAAGATGCGAGTTGTTAAGGTTTGAAAGTAGATTATATAATTTAATGTCGGATACTAAAGCATTGTAAATAGATGACTTTGTTTAAGTTGCCGATTCTTAAAGTTTGAAAATAGATTATATCGTTTAAAGTCGGATTCTAAAGCATTGTAAATAGATGACTTTGTTCAAGTTGCCGATTCTTAAAGTTTGAAAATAGATGATAATGTTCAAAGTCGCATTCTAAAACATTGTTAATAGATGACTTGGTTCAAGTTGCGGATTCTTAAAGGTTTTAAAATAGATGATATCGTTTAAAGTCGGATTCTAAAGCATTGTAAATAGATTACTTTGTTCAAGTTGCGGATTCTTAAGGTTTCTAAAATAGATGATATCGTTTAAAGTCGGATTCCAAAGCATTGTAAATAGATGACTCTGTTCAAGTTGCGGATTCTTAAAGGTTTGAAAATAGATGATATCGTTTAAAGTCGGATTCTAAAGCATTGTAAATAGATTCCTTTGTTCAAGTTGCGGATTTTAAGGTTTCAAAATAGATGATATCGTTTAAAGTCGGATTCTAAAGCATTGTAGATAGATGAATCTGTTTCAGTTGCGGATTCTTAATGTTTGAAAATCGATGATATCCTTTAAAGTCGGATTCTAAAGCATTGTAAATAGATAACTTTGTTCAAGTTGCGGATTCTCAAGGTTTGAAAATAGATGATATCGTTTAAAGTCGGATTCTAAAGCATTGTAAATAGATGACTTTGTTCCAGTTGCGGATTCTTAAGGTTTGAAAATAGATGATATCGTTTCAAGTCGGATTCTAAAGCATTGTAAATAGATTACGTTGTTCAAGTTGCAGATTCTTAAAGTTTAAAAATAGATTATATCGTTTGAAGTCGGATTCTAAATCATTGTAAATAGATGAGTTAGTTCCAGTTGAGGATTCTTGATGTTTGAAAATAGATGATATCGTTTAAAGTCGGATTCTAAAGCATTGTAAATAGATGACATTGTTCGAGTTCTGAGTGGTTAAGGATTAAAAATAGATGATATCGTTTAATGTCGGATACTAAAGCATTGTAAATAGATGACTTTGTTTAAGTTGCGGATTCTTAATGTTTGAAAATAGATGATATCGTTCAAAGTCGGATTCTAAAGCATTGTAAATAGATGACTTTGTTCATGTTGCCGATACTTCAGGTTTGAAAATAGATGATATCGTTTAAAGTCGGATTCTAAAGCATTGTAAATAGATGACTTTGTTCAAGTTGTCGATTCTAAAGGATTGAAAATAGATGATATCGTTTAAAGTCGGATTCTAAAGCATTGTAAATAGATGACTTTGTTCAAGTTGCGAGTTGTTAAGGTTTAAAAGTAGATGATATCGTTAAATGTCGGATACTAAAGCATTGTAAATAGATGACTTTGTTTAAGTTGCGGATTCTTGAGGTTGTAAAATAGATGATATCGTTTAAAGTCGGATTCTAAAGCATTGTAAATAGATGAACTGTTCAAGTTACGGATTCTTAATGTTTAGAAAATAGATGATATCGTTTAAAGTTGAATTCTAAAGCATTGTAAATAGATTACTTTGTTCAAGTTGCGGATTCTTAATGTTTGAAAATCGATGATATCGTTTAAAGTCGGATTCTAAAGCATTGTAAATCTTTGACTTTGTTCAAGTTGCGGATTCTTCATGGTTGAAAATAGATGATAATGTTTGAAGTCAGATTCTAAAGCATTGTAAATAGATGACTTTGTTCAAGTTGCGGATTTTTAAGATTTAAAAATAGATGATATCGTTTAAAGTCGGATTCTAAAGCATTGTAAATAGATGACTTTGTTTAAGTTGCGGACTCTTATTGTTTGAAAATAGATGATATCGTTTAAAGTCGGATTCTAAAGCATTGTAAATAGATGACTTTGTTCAAGTTGCGGATTCTTAAGATTTAAAAATAGAGGATATGGTTTAAAGTCGGATTCTAAAGCATTGTAAATAGATGAATTTGTTCAAGTTGCGGATTCTTAAGGATTGAAAATAGATGATATCGTTTAAAGTCGGATTCTAAAGCATTGTAAATAGATGACTTAGTTCAAGTTGCGGATTCTTGATGTTTTAAAATAGATGATATCGTGTAAAGTCGGATTCTAAAGCATTGTAAATAGATGACTTTGTTAGAGTTGCGGATTCTTGATGTTTGAAAATAGATGATATCGTTTACAGTCGGATTCTAAAGCATAGTAAATAGATTAATTTGTTTAAGTTACGGATTGTTAATGTTTCAAAATAGATGATATCGTTTAAAGTCGGATTCTAAAGCATTGTAAATCTTAGACTTTTTTCAAGTTGCGGATTCTTGATGTTTGAAAATAGATGATATCGTTTAAAGTCGGATTCTAAAGCATTCTAAATAGATGACTTTGGTAGAGGGGCCGATCCTTAATGTTTGAAAATAGATGATATCGTTTAAGTCGGATTATAAAGCATTGTAAATAGATGACTTTTTTCAAGTTGCCGATTGTTAAGGATTGAAAATAGATGATATCGTTTAAAGTCAGATTCTAAAGCATTGTCAATAGATGACTTTGTTCAAGATGCGAGTTGTTAAGGTTTGAAAGTAGATTATATAATTTAATGTCGGATACTAAAGCATTGTAAATAGATGACTTTGTTTAAGTTGCCGATTCTTAAAGTTTGAAAATAGATTATATCGTTTAAAGTCGGATTCTAAAGCATTGTAAATAGATGACTTTGTTCAAGTTGCCGATTCTTAAAGTTTGAAAATAGATGATAATGTTCAAAGTCGCATTCTAAAACATTGTTAATAGATGACTTGGTTCAAGTTGCGGATTCTTAAAGGTTTGAAAATAGATGATATCGTTTAAAGTCGGATTCTAAAGCATTGTAAATAGATTACTTTGTTCAAGTTGCGGATTCTTAAGGTTTCTAAAATAGATGATATCGTTTAAAGTCGGATTCCAAAGCATTGTAAATAGATGACTCTGTTCAAGTTGCGGATTCTTAAAGGTTTGAAAATAGATGATATCGTTTAAAGTCGGATTCTAAAGCATTGTAAATAGATTCCTTTGTTCAAGTTGCGGATTTTAAGGTTTCAAAATAGATGATATCGTTTAAAGTCGGATTCTAAAGCATTGTAGATAGATGAATCTGTTTCAGTTGCGGATTCTTAATGTTTGAAAATCGATGATATCCTTTAAAGTCGGATTCTAAAGCATTGTAAATAGATAACTTTGTTCAAGTTGCGGATTCTCAAGGTTTGAAAATAGATGATATCGTTTAAAGTCGGATTCTAAAGCATTGTAAATAGATGACTTTGTTCCAGTTGCGGATTCTTAAGGTTTGAAAATAGATGATATCGTTTCAAGTCGGATTCTAAAGCATTGTAAATAGATTACGTTGTTCAAGTTGCAGATTCTTAAAGTTTAAAAATAGATTATATCGTTTGAAGTCGGATTCTAAATCATTGTAAATAGATGAGTTAGTTCCAGTTGAGGATTCTTGATGTTTGAAAATAGATGATATCGTTTAAAGTCGGATTCTAAAGCATTGTAAATAGATGACATTGTTCGAGTTCTGAGTGGTTAAGGATTAAAAATAGATGATATCGTTTAATGTCGGATACTAAAGCATTGTAAATAGATGACTTTGTTTAAGTTGCGGATTCTTAATGTTTGAAAATAGATGATATCGTTCAAAGTCGGATTCTAAAGCATTGTAAATAGATGACTTTGTTCATGTTGCCGATACTTCAGGTTTGAAAATAGATGATATCGTTTAAAGTCGGATTCTAAAGCATTGTAAATAGATGACTTTGTTCAAGTTGTCGATTCTAAAGGATTGAAAATAGATGATATCGTTTAAAGTCGGATTCTAAAGCATTGTAAATAGATGACTTTGTTCAAGTTGCGAGTTGTTAAGGTTTAAAAGTAGATGATATCGTTAAATGTCGGATACTAAAGCATTGTAAATAGATGACTTTGTTTAAGTTGCGGATTCTTGAGGTTGTAAAATAGATGATATCGTTTAAAGTCGGATTCTAAAGCATTGTAAATAGATGAACTGTTCAAGTTACGGATTCTTAATGTTTAGAAAATAGATGATATCGTTTAAAGTTGAATTCTAAAGCATTGTAAATAGATTACTTTGTTCAAGTTGCGGATTCTTAATGTTTGAAAATCGATGATATCGTTTAAAGTCGGATTCTAAAGCATTGTAAATCTTTGACTTTGTTCAAGTTGCGGATTCTTCATGGTTGAAAATAGATGATAATGTTTGAAGTCAGATTCTAAAGCATTGTAAATAGATGACTTTGTTCAAGTTGCGGATTTTTAAGATTTAAAAATAGATGATATCGTTTAAAGTCGGATTCTAAAGCATTGTAAATAGATGACTTTGTTTAAGTTGCGGACTCTTATGGTTTGAAAATAGATGATATCGTTTAAAGTCGGATTCTAAAGCATTGTAAATAGATGACTTTGTTCAAGTTGCGGATTCTTAAGATTTAAAAATAGAGGATATGGTTTAAAGTCGGATTCTAAAGCATTGTAAATAGATGAATTTGTTCAAGTTGCGGATTCTTAAGGATTGAAAATAGATGATATCGTTTAAAGTCGGATTCTAAAGCATTGTAAATAGATGACTTAGTTCAAGTTGCGGATTCTTGATGTTTTAAAATAGATGATATCGTGTAAAGTCGGATTCTAAAGCATTGTAAATAGATGACTTTGTTAGAGTTGCGGATTCTTGATGTTTGAAAATAGATGATATCGTTTAAAGTCGGATTCTAAAGCATAGTAAATAGATTAATTTGTTTAAGTTACGGATTGTTAATGTTTCAAAATAGATGATATCGTTTAAAGTCGGATTCTAAAGCATTGTAAATCTTAGACTTTTTTCAAGTTGCGGATTCTTGATGTTTGAAAATAGATGATATCGTTTAAAGTCGGATTCTAAAGCATTCTAAATAGATGACTTTGGTAGAGGGGCCGATCCTTAATGTTTGAAAATAGATGATATCGTTTAAGTCGGATTATAAAGCATTGTAAATAGATGACTTTTTTCAAGTTGCCGATTGTTAAGGATTGAAAATAGATGATATCGTTTAAAGTCAGATTCTAAAGCATTGTCAATAGATGACTTTGTTCAAGATGCGAGTTGTTAAGGTTTGAAAGTAGATTATATAATTTAATGTCGGATACTAAAGCATTGTAAATAGATGACTTTGTTTAAGTTGCCGATTCTTAAAGTTTGAAAATAGATTATATCGTTTAAAGTCGGATTCTAAAGCATTGTAAATAGATGACTTTGTTCAAGTTGCCGATTCTTAAAGTTTGAAAATAGATGATAATGTTCAAAGTCGCATTCTAAAACATTGTTAATAGATGACTTGGTTCAAGTTGCGGATTCTTAAAGGTTTTAAAATAGATGATATCGTTTAAAGTCGGATTCTAAAGCATTGTAAATAGATTACTTTGTTCAAGTTGCGGATTCTTAAGGTTTCTAAAATAGATGATATCGTTTAAAGTCGGATTCCAAAGCATTGTAAATAGATGACTCTGTTCAAGTTGCGGATTCTTAAAGGTTTGAAAATAGATGATATCGTTTAAAGTCGGATTCTAAAGCATTGTAAATAGATTCCTTTGTTCAAGTTGCGGATTTTAAGGTTTCAAAATAGATGATATCGTTTAAAGTCGGATTCTAAAGCATTGTAGATAGATGAATCTGTTTCAGTTGCGGATTCTTAATGTTTGAAAATCGATGATATCCTTTAAAGTCGGATTCTAAAGCATTGTAAATAGATAACTTTGTTCAAGTTGCGGATTCTCAAGGTTTGAAAATAGATGATATCGTTTAAAGTCGGATTCTAAAGCATTGTAAATAGATGACTTTGTTCCAGTTGCGGATTCTTAAGGTTTGAAAATAGATGATATCGTTTCAAGTCGGATTCTAAAGCATTGTAAATAGATTACGTTGTTCAAGTTGCAGATTCTTAAAGTTTAAAAATAGATTATATCGTTTGAAGTCGGATTCTAAATCATTGTAAATAGATGAGTTAGTTCCAGTTGAGGATTCTTGATGTTTGAAAATAGATGATATCGTTTAAAGTCGGATTCTAAAGCATTGTAAATAGATGACATTGTTCGAGTTCTGAGTGGTTAAGGATTAAAAATAGATGATATCGTTTAATGTCGGATACTAAAGCATTGTAAATAGATGACTTTGTTTAAGTTGCGGATTCTTAATGTTTGAAAATAGATGATATCGTTCAAAGTCGGATTCTAAAGCATTGTAAATAGATGACTTTGTTCATGTTGCCGATACTTCAGGTTTGAAAATAGATGATATCGTTTAAAGTCGGATTCTAAAGCATTGTAAATAGATGACTTTGTTCAAGTTGTCGATTCTAAAGGATTGAAAATAGATGATATCGTTTAAAGTCGGATTCTAAAGCATTGTAAATAGATGACTTTGTTCAAGTTGCGAGTTGTTAAGGTTTAAAAGTAGATGATATCGTTAAATGTCGGATACTAAAGCATTGTAAATAGATGACTTTGTTTAAGTTGCGGATTCTTGAGGTTGTAAAATAGATGATATCGTTTAAAGTCGGATTCTAAAGCATTGTAAATAGATGAACTGTTCAAGTTACGGATTCTTAATGTTTAGAAAATAGATGATATCGTTTAAAGTTGAATTCTAAAGCATTGTAAATAGATTACTTTGTTCAAGTTGCGGATTCTTAATGTTTGAAAATCGATGATATCGTTTAAAGTCGGATTCTAAAGCATTGTAAATCTTTGACTTTGTTCAAGTTGCGGATTCTTCATGGTTGAAAATAGATGATAATGTTTGAAGTCAGATTCTAAAGCATTGTAAATAGATGACTTTGTTCAAGTTGCGGATTTTTAAGATTTAAAAATAGATGATATCGTTTAAAGTCGGATTCTAAAGCATTGTAAATAGATGACTTTGTTTAAGTTGCGGACTCTTATTGTTTGAAAATAGATGATATCGTTTAAAGTCGGATTCTAAAGCATTGTAAATAGATGACTTTGTTCAAGTTGCGGATTCTTAAGATTTAAAAATAGAGGATATGGTTTAAAGTCGGATTCTAAAGCATTGTAAATAGATGAATTTGTTCAAGTTGCGGATTCTTAAGGATTGAAAATAGATGATATCGTTTAAAGTCGGATTCTAAAGCATTGTAAATAGATGACTTAGTTCAAGTTGCGGATTCTTGATGTTTTAAAATAGATGATATCGTGTAAAGTCGGATTCTAAAGCATTGTAAATAGATGACTTTGTTAGAGTTGCGGATTCTTGATGTTTGAAAATAGATGATATCGTTTACAGTCGGATTCTAAAGCATAGTAAATAGATTAATTTGTTTAAGTTACGGATTGTTAATGTTTCAAAATAGATGATATCGTTTAAAGTCGGATTCTAAAGCATTGTAAATCTTAGACTTTTTTCAAGTTGCGGATTCTTGATGTTTGAAAATAGATGATATCGTTTAAAGTCGGATTCTAAAGCATTCTAAATAGATGACTTTGGTAGAGGGGCCGATCCTTAATGTTTGAAAATAGATGATATCGTTTAAGTCGGATTATAAAGCATTGTAAATAGATGACTTTTTTCAAGTTGCCGATTGTTAAGGATTGAAAATAGATGATATCGTTTAAAGTCAGATTCTAAAGCATTGTCAATAGATGACTTTGTTCAAGATGCGAGTTGTTAAGGTTTGAAAGTAGATTATATAATTTAATGTCGGATACTAAAGCATTGTAAATAGATGACTTTGTTTAAGTTGCCGATTCTTAAAGTTTGAAAATAGATTATATCGTTTAAAGTCGGATTCTAAAGCATTGTAAATAGATGACTTTGTTCAAGTTGCCGATTCTTAAAGTTTGAAAATAGATGATAATGTTCAAAGTCGCATTCTAAAACATTGTTAATAGATGACTTGGTTCAAGTTGCGGATTCTTAAAGGTTTGAAAATAGATGATATCGTTTAAAGTCGGATTCTAAAGCATTGTAAATAGATTACTTTGTTCAAGTTGCGGATTCTTAAGGTTTCTAAAATAGATGATATCGTTTAAAGTCGGATTCCAAAGCATTGTAAATAGATGACTCTGTTCAAGTTGCGGATTCTTAAAGGTTTGAAAATAGATGATATCGTTTAAAGTCGGATTCTAAAGCATTGTAAATAGATTCCTTTGTTCAAGTTGCGGATTTTAAGGTTTCAAAATAGATGATATCGTTTAAAGTCGGATTCTAAAGCATTGTAGATAGATGAATCTGTTTCAGTTGCGGATTCTTAATGTTTGAAAATCGATGATATCCTTTAAAGTCGGATTCTAAAGCATTGTAAATAGATAACTTTGTTCAAGTTGCGGATTCTCAAGGTTTGAAAATAGATGATATCGTTTAAAGTCGGATTCTAAAGCATTGTAAATAGATGACTTTGTTCCAGGTCGGATTCTTAAGGTTTGAAAATAGATGATATCGTTTCAAGTCGGATTCTAAAGCATTGTAAATAGATTACGTTGTTCAAGTTGCAGATTCTTAAAGTTTAAAAATAGATTATATCGTTTGAAGTCGGATTCTAAATCATTGTAAATAGATGAGTTAGTTCCAGTTGAGGATTCTTGATGTTTGAAAATAGATGATATCGTTTAAAGTCGGATTCTAAAGCATTGTAAATAGATGACATTGTTCGAGTTCTGAGTGGTTAAGGATTAAAAATAGATGATATCGTTTAATGTCGGATACTAAAGCATTGTAAATAGATGACTTTGTTTAAGTTGCGGATTCTTAATGTTTGAAAATAGATGATATCGTTCAAAGTCGGATTCTAAAGCATTGTAAATAGATGACTTTGTTCATGTTGCCGATACTTCAGGTTTGAAAATAGATGATATCGTTTAAAGTCGGATTCTAAAGCATTGTAAATAGATGACTTTGTTCAAGTTGTCGATTCTAAAGGATTGAAAATAGATGATATCGTTTAAAGTCGGATTCTAAAGCATTGTAAATAGATGACTTTGTTCAAGTTGCGAGTTGTTAAGGTTTAAAAGTAGATGATATCGTTAAATGTCGGATACTAAAGCATTGTAAATAGATGACTTTGTTTAAGTTGCGGATTCTTGAGGTTGTAAAATAGATGATATCGTTTAAAGTCGGATTCTAAAGCATTGTAAATAGATGAACTGTTCAAGTTACGGATTCTTAATGTTTAGAAAATAGATGATATCGTTTAAAGTTGAATTCTAAAGCATTGTAAATAGATTACTTTGTTCAAGTTGCGGATTCTTAATGTTTGAAAATCGATGATATCGTTTAAAGTCGGATTCTAAAGCATTGTAAATCTTTGACTTTGTTCAAGTTGCGGATTCTTCATGGTTGAAAATAGATGATAATGTTTGAAGTCAGATTCTAAAGCATTGTAAATAGATGACTTTGTTCAAGTTGCGGATTCTTAAGATTTAAAAATAGATGATATCGTTTAAAGTCGGATTCTAAAGCATTGTAAATAGATGACTTTGTTTAAGTTGCGGACTCTTATGGTTTGAAAATAGATGATATCGTTTAAAGTCGGATTCTAAAGCATTGTAAATAGATGACTTTGTTCAAGTTGCGGATTCTTAATGTTTGAAAATAGATGATATCGTTTAAAGTCGGATTCTAAAGCATTGTAAATAGATGAATTTGTTCAAGTTGCGGATTCTTAAGGATTGAAAATAGATGATATCGTTTAAAGTCGGATTCTAAAGCATTGTAAATAGATGACTTAGTTCAAGTTGCGGATTCTTGATGTTTTTAAATAGATGATATCGTGTAAAGTCGGATTCTAAAGCATTGTAAATAGATGACTTTGTAAGAGTTGCGGATTCTTGATGTTTGAAAATAGATGATATCGTTTTAAGTCGGATTCTAAAGCATAGTAAATAGATGAATTTGTTTAAGTTACGGATTGTTAATGTTTCAAAATAGATGATATCGTTTAAAGTCGGATTCTAAAGCATTGTAAATCTTTGACTTTGTTCAAGTTGCGGATTCTTGATGTTTGAAAATAGATGATATCGTTTAAAGTCGGATTCTAAAGCATTCTAAATAGATGACTTTGGTAGAGGGGCGGATCCTTAATGTTTGAAAATAGATGATATCGTTTAAAGTCAGATTCTAAAGCATTGTCAATAGATGACTTTGTTCAAGTTGCGAGTTGTTAAGGTTTGAAAGTAGATTATATCATTTAATATCGGATACTAAAGCATTGTAAATAGATGACTTTGTTTAAGTTGCGGATTCTTAATAATTGAAAATAGATGATATCGTTTAAAGTCGGATTCTAAAGCATTGTAGATAGATGAATCTGTTTCAGTTGCGGATTCTTAATGTTTGAAAATCGATGATATCTTTTAAAGTCGGATTCTAAAGCATTGTAAATAGATAACTTTGTTCAAGTTGCGGATTCTCAAGGTTTGAAAATAGATGATATCGTTTAAAGTCGGATTCTAAAGCATTGTAAATAGATGACTTTGTTCCAGTTGCGGATTCTTAAGGTTTGAAAATAGATGATATCGTTTCAAGTCGGATTCTAAAGCATTGTAAATAGATGACGTTGTTCAAGTTGCAGATTCTTAAAGTTTAAAAATAGATTATATCGTTTGAAGTCGGATTCTAAATCATTGTAAATAGATGACTTAGTTCCAGTTGAGGATTCTTAATGTTTGAAAATAGATGATATCGTTTAAAGTCGGATTCTAAAGCATTGTAAATAGATGACATTGTTCAAGTTCTGAGTGGTTAAGGTTTAAAAATAGATGATATCGTTTAATGTCGGATACTAAAGCATTGTAAATAGATGACTTTGTTTAAGTTGCGGATTCTTAATGTTTGAAAATAGATGATATCGTTTAAAGTCGGATTCTAAAGCATTGTAAATAGATGACTTTGTTCATGTTGCCGATACTTCAGGTTTGAAAATAGATGATATCGTTTAAAGTCGGATTCTAAAGCATTGTAAATAGAGTACTTTGTTCAAGTTGCCGATTCTTAAGGATTGAAAATAGATGATATCGTTTAAAGTCGGATTCAAAAGCATTGTAAATAGATTACTTTGTTCAAGTTGCGGATTCTTAATGTTTGAAAATCGATGATATCGTTTAAAGTCGGATTCTAAAGCATTGTAAATCTTTGACTTTGTTCAAGTTGCGGATTCTTCATGGTTGAAAATAGATGATAATGTTTGAAGTCAGATTCTAAAGCATTGTAAATAGATGACTTTGTTCAAGTTGCGGATTCTTAAGATTTAAAAATAGATGATATCGTTTAAAGTCGGATTCTAAAGCATTGTAAATAGATGACTTTGTTCAAGTTGCGGACTCTTATGGTTTGAAAATAGATGATATCGTTTAAAGTCGGATTCTAAAGCATTGTAAATAGATGACTTTGTTCAAGTTGCGGATTCTTAATGTTTGAAAATAGATGGTATCGTTTAAAGTCGGATTCTAAAGCATTGTAAATAGATGAATTTGTTCAAGTTGCGGATTCTTAAGGATTGAAAATAGATGATATCGTTTAAAGTCGGATTCTAAAGCATTGTAAATAGATGACTTTGTTCATGTTGCCGATACTTCAGGTTTGAAAATAGATGATATCGTTTAAAGTCGGATTCTAAAGCATTGTAAATAGATGACTTTGTTCAAGTTGCCGATTCTTAAGGATTGAAAATAGATGATATCGTTTAAAGTCGGATTCTAAAGCATTGTAAATAGATGACTTTGTTCAAGTTGCGAGTTGTTAAGGTTTAAAAGTAGATGATATCGTTAAATGTCGGATTCTAAAGCATTGTAAATCTTTGACTTTGTTCAAGTTGCGGATTCTTGATGTTTGAAAATAGATGATATCGTTTAAAGTCGGATTCTAAAGCATTCTAAATAGATGACTTTGGTAGAGGGGCGGATCCTTAATGTTTGAAAATAGATGATATCATTTAAGTTAGATTATAAAGCATTGTAAATAGATGACTTTTTTCAAGTTGCCGATTGTTAAGGATTCAAAATAGATGATATCGTTTAAAGTCAGATTCTAAAGCATTGTCAATAGATGACTTTGTTCAAGTTGCGAGTTGTTAAGGTTTGAAAGTAGATTATATCATTTAATGTCGGATACTAAAGCATTGTAAATAGATGACTTTGTTTAAGTTGCGGATTCTTAATAATTGAAAATAGATGATATCGTTTAAAGTCGGATTCTAAAGCATTGTAGATAGATGAATCTGTTTCAGTTGCGGATTCTTAATGTTTGAAAATCGATGATATCCTTTAAAGTCGGATTCTAAAGTATTGTAAATAGATAACTTTGTTCAAGTTGCGGATTTTCAAGGTTTGAAAATAGATGATATCGTTTAAAGTCGGATTCTAAAGCATTGTAGATAGATGAATCTGTTTCAGTTGCGGATTCTTAATGTTTGAAAATCGATGATATCCTTTAAAGTCGGATTCTAAAGCATTGTAAATAGATAACTTTGTTCAAGTTGCGGATTCTCACGGTTTGAAAATAGATGATATCGTTTAAAGTCGGATTCTAAAGCATTGTAAATAGATGACTTTGTTCCAGTTGCGGATTCTTAAGGTTTGAAAATAGATGATATCGTTTCAAGTCGGATTCTAAAGCATTGTAAATAGATGACGTTGTTCAAGTTGCAGATTCTTAAAGTTTAAAAATAGATTATATCGTTTGAAGTCGGATTCTAAATCATTGTAAATAGATGAGTTAGTTCCAGTTGAGGATTCTTGATGTTTGAAAATAGATGATATCGTTTAAAGTCGGATTCTAAAGCATTGTAAATAGATGACATTGTTCGAGTTCTGAGTGGTTAAGGTTTAAAAATAGATGATATCGTTTAATGTCGGATACTAAAGCATTGTAAATAGATGACTTTGTTTAAGTTGCGGATTCTTAATGTTTGAAAATAGATGATATCGTTTAAAGTCGGATTCTAAAGCATTGTAAATAGATGACTTTGTTCATGTTGCCGATACTTCAGGTTTGAAAATAGATGATATCGTTTAAAGTCGGATTCTAAAGCATTGTAAATAGATGACTTTGTTCAAGTTGCCGATTCTTAAGGATTGAAAATAGATGATATCGTTTAAAGTCGGATTCTAAAGCATTGTAAATAGATGACTTTGTTCAAGTTGCGAGTTGTTAAGGTTTAAAAGTAGATGATATCGTTTAATGTCGGATACTAAAGCATTGTAAATAGATGACTTTGTTTAAGTTGCGGATTCTTGATGTTTGAAAATAGATTATATCGTTTAAAGTCGGATTCTAAAGCATTGTAAATAGATGAACTGTTCAAGTTACGGATTCTTAATGTTTAGAAAATAGATGATATCGTTTAAAGTTGAATTCTAAAGCATTGTAAATAGATTACTTTGTTCAAGTTGCGGATTCTTAATGTTTGAAAATCGATGATATCGTTTAAAGTCGGATTCTAAAGCATTGTAAATCTTTGACTTTGTTCAAGTTGCGGATTCTTCATGGTTGAAAATAGATGATAATGTTTGAAGTCAGATTCTAAAGCATTGTAAATAGATGACTTTGTTCAAGTTGCGGATTCTTAAGATTTAAAAATAGATGATATCGTTTAAAGTCGGATTCTAAAGCATTGTAAATAGATGACTTTGTTTAAGTTGCGGACTCTTATGGTTTGAAAATAGATGATATCGTTTAAAGTCGGATTCTAAAGCATTGTAAATAGATGACTTTGTTCAAGTTGCGGATTCTTAATGTTTGAAAATAGATGATATCGTTTAAAGTCGGATTCTAAAGCATTGTAAATAGATGAATTTGTTCAAGTTGCGGATTCTTAAGGATTGAAAATAGATGATATCGTTTAAAGTCGGATTCTAAAGCATTGTAAATAGATGACTTAGTTCAAGTTGCGGATTCTTGATGTTTTTAAATAGATGATATCGTGTAAAGTCGGATTCTAAAGCATTGTAAATAGATGACTTTGTAAGAGTTGCGGATTCTTAATGTTTGAAAATAGATGATATCGTTTAAAGTCGGATTCTAAAGCATAGTAAATAGATGAATTTGTTTAAGTTACGGATTGTTAATGTTTCAAAATAGATGATATCGTTTAAAGTCGGATTCTAAAGCATTGTAAATCTTTGACTTTGTTCAAGTTGCGGATTCTTGATGTTTGAAAATAGATGATATCGTTTAAAGTCGGATTCTAAAGCATTCTAAATAGATGACTTTGGTAGAGGGGCGGATCCTTAATGTTTGAAAATAGATGATATCGTTTAAAGTCAGATTCTAAAGCATTGTCAATAGATGACTTTGTTCAAGTTGCGAGTTGTTAAGGTTTGAAAGTAGATTATATCATTTAATATCGGATACTAAAGCATTGTAAATAGATGACTTTGTTTAAGTTGCGGATTCTTAATAATTGAAAATAGATGATATCGTTTAAAGTCGGATTCTAAAGCATTGTAGATAGATGAATCTGTTTCAGTTGCGGATTCTTAATGTTTGAAAATCGATGATATCCTTTAAAGTCGGATTCTAAAGCATTGTAAATAGATAACTTTGTTCAAGTTGCGGAATCTCAAGGTTTGAAAATAGATGATATCGTTTAAAGTCGGATTCTAAAGCATTGTAAATAGATGACTTTGTTCCAGTTGCGGATTCTTAAGGTTTGAAAATAGATGATATCGTTTCAAGTCGGATTCTAAAGCATTGTAAATAGATGACGTTGTTCAAGTTGCAGATTCTTAAAGTTTAAAAATAGATTGTATCGTTTGAAGTCGGATTCTAAATCATTGTAAATAGATGACTTAGTTCCAGTTGAGGATTCTTAATGTTTGAAAATAGATGATATCGTTTAAAGTCGGATTCTAAAGCATTGTAAATAGATGACATTGTTCAAGTTCTGAGTGGTTAAGGTTTAAAAATAGATGATATCGTTTAATGTCGGATACTAAAGCATTGTAAATAGATGACTTTGTTTAAGTTGCGGATTCTTAATGTTTGAAAATAGATGATATCGTTTAAAGTCGGATTCTAAAGCATTGTAAATAGATGACTTTGTTCATGTTGCCGATACTTCAGGTTTGAAAATAGATGATATCGTTTAAAGTCGGATTCTAAAGCATTGTAAATAGAGTACTTTGTTCAAGTTGCACATTCTTAAGGATTGAAAATAGATGATATCGTTTAAAGTCGGATTAAAAAGCATTGTAAATAGATTACTTTGTTCAAGTTGCGGATTCTTAATGTTTGAAAATCGATGATATCGTTTAAAGTCGGATTCTAAAGCATTGTAAATCTTTGACTTTGTTCAAGTTGCGGATTCTTCATGGTTGAAAATAGATGATAATGTTTGAAGTCAGATTCTAAAGCATTGTAAATAGATGACTTTGTTCAAGTTGCGGATTCTTAAGATTTAAAAATAGATGATATCGTTTAAAGTCGGATTCTAAAGCATGGTAAATAGATGACTTTGTTCAAGTTGCGGACTCTTATGGTTTGAAAATAGATGATATCGTTTAAAGTCGGATTCTAAAGCATTGTAAATAGATGACTTTGTTCAAGTTGCGGATTCTTAATGTTTGAAAATAGATGGTATCGTTTAAAGTCGGATTCTAAAGCATTGTAAATAGATGAATTTGTTCAAGTTGCGGATTCTTAAGGATTGAAAATAGATGATATCGTTTAAAGTCGGATTCTAAAGCATTGTAAATAGATGACTTTTATTCATGTTGCCGATACTTCAGGTTTGAAAATAGATGATATCGTTTAAGTTGGATTATAAAGCATTGTAAATAGATGACTTTTTTCCAGTTGCCGATTGTTAAGGATCCAAAATAGATGATATCGTTTAAAGTCAGATTCTAAAGCATTGTCAATAGATGACTTTGTTCAAGTTGCGAGTTGTTAAGGTTTGAAAGTAGATTATATCATTTAATGTCGGATACTAAAGCATTGTAAATAGATGACTTTGTTTAAGTTGCGGATTCTTAATAATTGAAAATAGATGATATCGTTTAAAGTCGGATTCTAAAGCATTGTAGATAGATGAATCTGTTTCAGTTGCGGATTCTTAATGTTTGAAAATCGATGATATCCTTTAAAGTCGGATTCTAAAGCATTGTAAATAGATAACTTTGTTCAAGTTGCGGATTCTCAAGGTTTGAAAATAGATGATATCGTTAAAAGTCGGATTCTAAAGCATTGTAAATAGATGACTTTGTTCCAGTTGCGGATTCTTAAGGTTTGAAAATAGATGATATCGTTTCAAGTCGGATTCTAAAGCATTGTAAATAGATGACGTTGTTCAAGTTGCAGATTCTTAAAGTTTAAAAATAGATTATATCGTTTGAAGTCGTATTCTAAATCATTGTAAATAGATGACTTAGTTCCAGTTGAGGATTCTTAATGTTTGAAAATAGATGATATCGTTTAAAGTCGGATTCTAAAGCATTGTAAATAGATGACATTGTTCAAGTTCTGAGTGGTTAAGGTTTAAAAATAGATGATATCGTTTAATGTCGGATACTAAAGCATTGTAAATCTTTGACTTTGTTCAAGTTGCGGATTCTTCATGGTTGAAAATAGATGATAATGTTTGAAGTCAGATTCTAAAGCATTGTAAATAGATGACTTTGTTCAAGTTGCGGATTCTTAAGATTTAAAAATAGATGATATCGTTTAAAGTCGGATTCTAAAGCATTGTAAATAGATGACTTTGTTTAAGTTGCGGACTCTTATGGTTTGAAAATAGATGATATCGTTTAAAGTCGGATTCTAAAGCATTGTAAATAGATGACTTTGTTCAAGTTGCGGATTCTTAATGTTTGAAAATAGATGATATCGTTTAAAGTCGGATTCTAAAGCATTGTAAATAGATGAATTTGTTCAAGTTGCGGATTCTTAAGGATTGAAAATAGATGATATCGTTTAAAGTCGGATTCTAAAGCATTGTAAATAGATGACTTAGTTCAAGTTGCGGATTCTTGATGTTTTTAAATAGATGATATCGTGTAAAGTCGGATTCTAAAGCATTGTAAATAGATGACTTTGTAAGAGTTGCGGATTCTTAATGTTTGAAAATAGATGATATCGTTTAAAGTCGGATTCTAAAGCATAGTAAATAGATGAATTTGTTTAAGTTACGGATTGTTAATGTTTCAAAATAGATGATATCGTTTAAAGTCGGATTCTAAAGCATTGTAAATCTTTGACTTTGTTCAAGTTGCGGATTCTTGATGTTTGAAAATAGATGATATCGTTTAAAGTCGGATTCTAAAGCATTCTAAATAGATGACTTTGGTAGAGGGGCGGATCCTTAATGTTTGAAAATAGATGATATCGTTTAAAGTCAGATTCTAAAGCATTGTCAATAGATGACTTTGTTCAAGTTGCGAGTTGTTAAGGTTTGAAAGTAGATTATATCATTTAATATCGGATACTAAAGCATTGTAAATAGATGACTTTGTTTAAGTTGCGGATTCTTAATAATTGAAAATAGATGATATCGTTTAAAGTCGGATTCTAAAGCATTGTAGATAGATGAATCTGTTTCAGTTGCGGATTCTTAATGTTTGAAAATCGATGATATCCTTTAAAGTCGGATTCTAAAGCATTGTAAATAGATAACTTTGTTCAAGTTGCGGAATCTCAAGGTTTGAAAATAGATGATATCGTTTAAAGTCGGATTCTAAAGCATTGTAAATAGATGACTTTGTTCCAGTTGCGGATTCTTAAGGTTTGAAAATAGATGATATCGTTTCAAGTCGGATTCTAAAGCATTGTAAATAGATGACGTTGTTCAAGTTGCAGATTCTTAAAGTTTAAAAATAGATTGTATCGTTTGAAGTCGGATTCTAAATCATTGTAAATAGATGACTTAGTTCCAGTTGAGGATTCTTAATGTTTGAAAATAGATGATATCGTTTAAAGTCGGATTCTAAAGCATTGTAAATAGATGACATTGTTCAAGTTCTGAGTGGTTAAGGTTTAAAAATAGATGATATCGTTTAATGTCGGATACTAAAGCATTGTAAATAGATGACTTTGTTTAAGTTGCGGATTCTTAATGTTTGAAAATAGATGATATCGTTTAAAGTCGGATTCTAAAGCATTGTAAATAGATGACTTTGTTCATGTTGCCGATACTTCAGGTTTGAAAATAGATGATATCGTTTAAAGTCGGATTCTAAAGCATTGTAAATAGAGTACTTTGTTCAAGTTGCACATTCTTAAGGATTGAAAATAGATGATATCGTTTAAAGTCGGATTAAAAAGCATTGTAAATAGATTACTTTGTTCAAGTTGCGGATTCTTAATGTTTGAAAATCGATGATATCGTTTAAAGTCGGATTCTAAAGCATTGTAAATCTTTGACTTTGTTCAAGTTGCGGATTCTTCATGGTTGAAAATAGATGATAATGTTTGAAGTCAGATTCTAAAGCATTGTAAATAGATGACTTTGTTCAAGTTGCGGATTCTTAAGATTTAAAAATAGATGATATCGTTTAAAGTCGGATTCTAAAGCATGGTAAATAGATGACTTTGTTCAAGTTGCGGACTCTTATGGTTTGAAAATAGATGATATCGTTTAAAGTCGGATTCTAAAGCATTGTAAATAGATGACTTTGTTCAAGTTGCGGATTCTTAATGTTTGAAAATAGATGGTATCGTTTAAAGTCGGATTCTAAAGCATTGTAAATAGATGAATTTGTTCAAGTTGCGGATTCTTAAGGATTGAAAATAGATGATATCGTTTAAAGTCGGATTCTAAAGCATTGTAAATAGATGACTTTTATTCATGTTGCCGATACTTCAGGTTTGAAAATAGATGATATCGTTTAAGTTGGATTATAAAGCATTGTAAATAGATGACTTTTTTCCAGTTGCCGATTGTTAAGGATCCAAAATAGATGATATCGTTTAAAGTCAGATTCTAAAGCATTGTCAATAGATGACTTTGTTCAAGTTGCGAGTTGTTAAGGTTTGAAAGTAGATTATATCATTTAATGTCGGATACTAAAGCATTGTAAATAGATGACTTTGTTTAAGTTGCGGATTCTTAATAATTGAAAATAGATGATATCGTTTAAAGTCGGATTCTAAAGCATTGTAGATAGATGAATCTGTTTCAGTTGCGGATTCTTAATGTTTGAAAATCGATGATATCCTTTAAAGTCGGATTCTAAAGCATTGTAAATAGATAACTTTGTTCAAGTTGCGGATTCTCAAGGTTTGAAAATAGATGATATCGTTAAAAGTCGGATTCTAAAGCATTGTAAATAGATGACTTTGTTCCAGTTGCGGATTCTTAAGGTTTGAAAATAGATGATATCGTTTCAAGTCGGATTCTAAAGCATTGTAAATAGATGACGTTGTTCAAGTTGCAGATTCTTAAAGTTTAAAAATAGATTATATCGTTTGAAGTCGTATTCTAAATCATTGTAAATAGATGACTTAGTTCCAGTTGAGGATTCTTAATGTTTGAAAATAGATGATATCGTTTAAAGTCGGATTCTAAAGCATTGTAAATAGATGACATTGTTCAAGTTCTGAGTGGTTAAGGTTTAAAAATAGATGATATCGTTTAATGTCGGATACTAAAGCATTGTAAATAGATGACTTTGTTTAAGTTGCGGATTCTTAATGTTTGAAAATAGATGATATCGTTTAAAGTCGGATTCTAAAGCATTGTAAATAGATGACTTTGTTCATGTTGCCGATACTTCAGGTTTGAAAATAGATGATATCGTTTAAAGTCGGATTCTAAAGCATTGTAAATAGATGACTTTGTTCAAGTTGCCGATTCTTAAGGATTGAAAATAGATGATATCGTTAAAAGTCGGATTCTAAAGCATTGTAAATAGATGACTTTGTTCAAGTTGCGAGTTGTTATGGTTTTAAAGTAGATGATATCGTTAAATGTCGGATACTAAAGCATTGTAAATAGATGACTTTGTTTAAGTTGCGGATTCTTGATGTTTGAAAATAGATGATATCGTTTAAAGTCGGATTCTAAAGCATTGTAAATAGATGAACTGTTCAAGTTACGGATTCTTAATGTTTAGAAAATAGATGATATCGTTTAAAGTTGAATTCTAAAGTATTGTAAATAGATGACTTTGTTCAAGTTGCGGATTCTTAATGTTGGAAAATCGATGATATCGTTTAAAGTCGGATTCTAAAGCATTGTAAATTATTGACTTTGTTCAAGTTGCGGATTCTTCATGGTTGAAAATAGATGATAATGTTTGAACTCAGATTCTAAAGCATTGTAAATAGATGACTTTGTTCAAGTTGCGGATTCTTAAGATTTAAAAATAGATGATATCGTTTAAAGTCGGATTCTAAAGCATTGTAAATAGATGACTTTGTTTAAGTTGCGGACGCTTATGGTTTGAAAATAGATGATATCGTTTAAAGTCGGATTCTAAAGCATTGTAAATAGATGACTTTGTTCAAGTTGCGGATTCTTAATGTTTGAAAATAGATGATATCGTTTAATGTCGGATTCTAAAGCATTGTAAATAGATGAATTTGTTCAAGTTGCGGAATCTTAAGGATTGAAAATAGATGATATCGTTTAAAGTCGGATTCTAAAGCATTGTAAATGGATGACTTAGTTCAAGTTGCGGATTCTTGATGTTTTAAAATAGATGATATCGTGTAAAGTCGGATTCTAAAGCATTGTAAATAGATGACTCTGTTCGAGTTGCGGATTCTTAATGTTTGAAAATAGATGATATCGTTTAAAGTCGGATTCTAAAGCATAGTAAATAGATGACTTTGTTCAAGTTACGGATTGTTAATGTTTCAAAATAGATGATATCGTTTAAAGTCGGATTCTAAAGCATTGTAAATCTTAGACTTTTTTCAAGTTGCGGATTCTTGATGTTTGAAAATAGATGATATCGTTTAAAGTCGGATTCTAAAGCATTCTAAATAGATGACTTTGGTAGAGGGGCGGATCCTTAATGTTTGAAAATAGATGATATCGTTTAAGTCGGATTATAAAGCATTGTAAATACATGACTTTTTTCAAGTTGCCGATTGTTAAGGATTGAAAATAGATGACATCGTTTAAAGTCAGATTCTAAAGCATTGTCAATAGATGACTTTGTTCAAGATGCGAGTTGTTAAGGTTTGAAAGTAGATTATATCATTTAATGTCGGATACTAAAGCATTGTAAATAGATGACTTTGTTTAAGTTGCCGATTCTTAAAGTTTAAAAATAGATTATATCGTTTAAAGTCGGATTCTAAAGCATTGTAAATAGATGACTTTGTTCAAGTTGCCGATTCTTAAAGTTTAAAAATAGATGATAATGTTCAAAGTCGCATTCTAAAGCATTGTTAATAGATGACTTTGTTCAAGTTGCGGATTCTTAAAGGTTTGAAAATAGATGATATCGTTTAAAGTCGGATTCTAAAGCATTGTAAATAGATTACTTTGTTCAAGTTGCGGATTCTTAAGGTTTCAAAATAGAGTATATCGTTTAAAGTGGGATTCCAAAGCATTGTAAATAGATGACTCTGTTCAAGTTGCGGATTCTTAAAGGTTTGAAAATAGATGATATCGTTTAAAGTCGGATTCTAAAGCATTGTAAATTGATTACTTTGTTCAAGTTGCGGATTTTAAGGTTTCAAAATAGATGATATCGTTTAAAGTCGGATTCTAAAGCATTGTAAATAGATGACTTCGTTCAAGTTGCAGATTCTTAAAGTTTGAAAATAGATTATATCGTTTAAAGTCGGATTCTAAAGCATTGTAAATAGATGACTTTGTTCAAGTTGCCGATTCTTAAAGTTTGAAAATAGATGATAATGTTCAAAGTCGCATTCTAAAGCATCGTAAATAGATGACTTTGTTCAAGTTGCGGATTCTTAAGCTTTCAAAATAGATGATATCGTTTAAAGTCGGATTCCGAAGCATTGTAAATAGATGACTTTGTTCAAGTTGCGGATTCTTAAAGGTTTGAAAATAGATGATATCGTTTAAAGTCGGATTCTAAAGCATTGTAAATAGATTACTTTGTTTAAGTTGCCGATTTTAAGGTTTCAAAATGGATGATATCGTTTAAAGTCGGATTCTAAAGCATTGTAAATAGATGACATTGTTCAAGTTGCGGACTCTTAAGGTTTGAAAATAGATGATATAGTTTAAAATCGGATTCTAAAGCATTGTAAATAGATTACTTTGTTCAAGTTGCGGATTCTTAAGGTTTGAAAATAGATGATATCGTTTAAAGTCGGATTCTAAAGCATTGTAAGTAGATGACTTTGTTCAAGTTGCCGATTCTTAATGTTTGAAAATAGATGATATCGTTTAAAGTCGGATTCTAAAGCATTGTAAATAGATGACTTTGTTCAAGTTGCAGACTCTCAATGTTTGAAAATAGATGATATCGTTTCAAATCGGATTCTAAAGCATTGTAAATAGATGACTTTGTTCAAGTTGCCGATTCTTAAGGTGTTAAAATAGATGTTATCGTTTCAAGTCGGATTCTAAAGCATTGTAAATAGATGACTTTGTTCAAGTTGCGGACTGCTAAGGTTTGAGAATAGATAGTATCGTTTAAAGTCGGATTCTAAAGCATTGTAAATAGATGACTTTATTCCAGTTGGTGGATTCTTAAGGTTTGAAAATAGATGATATCGTTTAAAGTCGGATTCTAAAGCATTGTAAATAGATGACTTTGTTCAAGTTGCGGATTCTTAGGGTTTGAAAATAGATGATATCGTTTAAAGTCGGATTCTAAATCATTGTAAATAGATTACTTTGTTCAAGTTGCGAGTTGTTAAGGTTTAAAAGTAGATGGTATCGTTTAATGTCGGATACTAAAGCATTGTAAATAGATGACTTTGTTCAAGTTGCGGATTCTTGATCTTTGAAAATAGATGATATCGTTTAAAGTCGGATTCTAAAGCATTGTAAGTAGATGGCGTTGTTAGAGTGGCGGATCCTTAATGTTTGAAAATTGATGATATCGTTTAAGTCGGATTCTAAAGCATTTTAAATAGATGACTTTGTTCAAGTTGCGGATACTTAATGTTTGAAAATAGATGATATCGTTTAAAGTCGGATTCTAAAGCATTGTAAATAGATGACTTTGTTCCAGTTTCGGATTCTTAAGGTTTGAAAATAGATGATTACTTTTAAAGTCGGATTCTAAAGCATTGTAAATAGATGACTTTGTTCAAGTTGAAGATTCTTAAAGTTTGAAAATAGATTATATCGTTTAAAGTCGAATTCTAAAGCCCTGTAAATTAATGACTTTGTCTAAGTTGCAAATTCTTAAGATTTGAAAATAGATGATATCGTTTAAAGTCAGATTCTAAAGCATTGTAAATAGATGTCTTTGTTCAAGTTGCGGACTCTTATGGTTTGAAAATAGATGATATCGTTTCAAGTCGGATTCTAAAGCATTGTAAATAGATTACTTTGTTCAAGTTTCCGATTCTTAAGGTGTGAAAATAGATGTTATCGTTTAAAGGTCGATTCTAAAGCATTGTAAATAGCTTACTTTGTTAAATTTGCGGACTGCTAAGGTTTGAAAATAGATGATATCCTTTAAAGTCGGATTCTAAAGCATTGTAAATAGATGAATTGTTCAAGTGTCCTATTCTTAAAGTTTGAAAATAGATGATAATGTTCAAAGTCGCATTCTAAAGCATTGTAAAAAGATGACTTTGTTCAAGTTGCGGATTCTTAAGGTTTGAAAATAGATGATATCGTTTAAAGTCGGAATCCAAAGCATTGTAAATAGATGACTTTGTTCAAGTTGCAGATTCTTAAGGGTTGAAAATAGATTATATCGTTTAAAGTCGGATTCTAAAGCATTGTAAATAGATGACATTGTTCCAGTTGCGGAATCTTAAGGTTTGAAAATAGATGATATCGTTTAAAATCGGATTCTAAAGCATCGTAAATAGATTACTTTGTTCAAGTTGCGGATTCTTAAGGTTTGAAAATAGATGATATCGTTTAAAGTCGGATTCTAAAGCATTGTAAGTAGATTACTTTGTTCAAGTTGCAGACTCTCAATGTTTGAAAATAGATGATATCGTTTCAAATCGGATTCTAAAGCATTTTAAATAGATGACTTTGTTCAAGTTGCCGATTCTTAAGGTGTTAAAATAGATGTTATCGTTTCAAGTCGGATTCTAAAGCATTGTAAATAGATGACTTTGTTCAAGTTACGGACTGCTAAGGTTTGAAAATAGATGATATCGTTTAAAGTCGGATTCTAAAGCATTGTAAATAGATGACTTTGTTCAAGTTGGTGGATTCTTAAGGTTTGAAAATAGATGATATCGTTTAAAGTCGGATTCTAAAGCATTGTAAATAGATGACTTTGTTCAAGTTGCGGATTCTTAGGGTTTGAAAATAGATGATATCGTTTAAAGTCGGATTCTAAAGCATTGTAAATAGATGACTTTGTTCAAGTTGCGAGTTGTTAAGGTTTAAAAGTAGATGGTATCGTTTAATGTCGGATACTAAAGCATTGTAAATAGATGACTTTGTTCAAGTTGCGGATTCTTGATCTTTGAAAATAGATGATATCGTTTAAAGTCGGATTCTAAAGCATTGCAAGAAGATGGCGTTGTTAGAGTGGCGGATCCTTAATGTTTGAAAATTGATGATATCGTTTAAGTCGGATTCTAAAGCATTGTAAATAGATGACTTTGTTCAAGTTGCGGATACTTAATGTTTGAAAATAGATGATATCGTTTAAAGTCGGATTCTTAAGCATTGTAAATAGATGACTTTGTTCCAGTTTCGGATTCTTAAGGTTTGAAAATAGATGATTACTTTTAAAGTCGGATTCTAAAGCAGTGTAAATAGATGACTTTGTTCAAGTTGAAGATTCTTAAAGTTTGAAAATAGATTATATCGTTTAAAGTCGAGTTCTAAAGCACTGTAAATTAATGACTTTGTCTAAGTTGCGAATTCTTAAGATTTGAAAATAGATGATATCGTTTAAAGTCAGATTCTAAAGCATTGTAAATAGATGTCTTTGTTCAAGTTGCGAACTCTTATAGTTTAAAAATAGATGATATCGTTTCAAATCGGATTCTAAAGCATTGTAAATAGATTACTTTGTTCAAGTTTCCGATTCTTAAGGTGTGAAAATAGATGTTATCGTTTAAAGGTCGATTCTAAAGCATTGTAAATAGCTTACTTTGTTCAATTTGCGGACTGCTAAGGTTTGAAAATAGATGATATCCTTTAAAGTCGGATTCTAAAGCATTGTAAATAGATGAATTGTTCAAGTCTCCTATTCTTAAAGTTTGAAACTAGATGATAATGTTCAAAGTCGCATTCTAAAGCATTGTAAATAGATGACTTTGTTCAAGTTGCGGATTCTTAAGGTTTGAAAATAGATGATATCGTTTAAAGTCGGAATCCAAAGCATTGTAAATAGATGACTTTGTTCAAGTTGCCGATTCTTAATGTTTGAAAATAGATGATATCGTTTAAAGTCGGATTCTAAAGCATTGTAAATAGATTACTTTGTTCAAGTTGCAGACTCTCAATGTTTGAAAATAGATGATATCGTTTCAAATCGGATTCTAAAGCATTTTAAATAGATGACTTTGTTAAAGTTGCCGATTCTTAAGGTGTTAAAATAGATGTTATCGTTTCAAGTCGGATTCTAAAGCATTGTAAATAGATGACTTTGTTCAAGTTGCAGACTGCTAAGGTTTGAAAATAGATGATATCGTTTAAGTCGGATTCTAAAGCATTGTAAATAGATGACTTTGTTCAAGTTAGTGGATTCTTAGGGTTTGAAAATAGATGATATCGTTTAAAGTCGGATTCTAAAGCATTGTAAATAGATGCATTTGTTTAAGTTACGGATTCTTAATGTTTGAAAATTGATGATATCGTTTAAAGTTTAATTCTAAAGCATTGTAAATCTTTGACTTTGTTCAAGTTGCGGATTCTTGATGTTTGAAAATAGATGATATCGTTTAAAGTCGGATTCTAAAGCATTGTAAGTAGATGACGTTGTTAGAGTTGCGGATCCTTAATGTTTGAAAATAGATGATATCGTTTAAGTCGGATTCTAAAGCATTGTAAATAGATGACTTTGTTCAAGTTGCGGATACTTAATGTTTGAAAATAGATGATATCGTTTAAAGTCTGATTCTAAAGCATTGTAAATAGATGACTTTGTTCCAGTTTCGGATTCTTAAGGTTTGAAAATAGAGTATTTCTTTTAAAGTCGGATTCTAAAGCAGTGTAAATAGATGACTTTGTTCAAGTTGCCGGTTTTTTAAAGTTTGAAAATAGATTATATCGTTTAAAGTCGGATTCTAAAGCATAGTAAATTAATGACTTTGTCTAAGTTGCGAATTCTTAAGATTTGAAAATAGATGATATCGTTTAAAGTCAGATTCTAAAGCATTGTAAATAGATGTCTTTGTTCAAGTTGCGGACTCTTATGGTTTGAAAATAGATGATATCGTTTCAAGTCGGATTCTAAAGCATTGTAAATAGATTACTTTGTTCAAGTTTCTGATTCTTAAGGTGTGAAAATAGATGTTATCGTTTAAAGGTCGATTCTGAAGCATTGTAAATAGATTACTTTGTTCAAGTTGCGGACTGCTAAGGTTTGCAAATAGATGATATCCTTTAAAGTCGGATTCTAAAGCATTGTAAATAGATGAATTGTTCAAGTGTCCTATTCTTAAAGTTTGAAAATAGATGATATCGTTCAAAGTCGGATTATAAAGCATTGCAAATAGATGACTTTGTTCAAGTTGCCGAATCTTAAGGATTGAAAATAGATGATATCGTTTAAAGTCGGATTCTAAAGCATTGTAAATAGATGACTTTGTTCAAGGAGTGAGTTTTTAAGGTTTAAAAGTAGATGATATCGTTAAATGTATGATACTAAAGCATTGTAAATAGATGACTTTGTTTAAGTTGCGGATTCTTAATGTTTGAAAATAGATGATATCGTTTAAAGTCGGATTCTTAAGCATTGTAAATAGATGAATTCGTTTAAGTTACGGATTCTTAATGTTTGAAAATAGATGATATCGTTTAAAGTTGAATTCTAAAGCATTGTAAATAGATGACTTTGTTCAAGTTGCGAATTCTACATGTTTGAAAATCGATGATATCGTTTAAAGTCGGATTCTCCCGCATTGTAAATCTTTGACTTTGTTCAAGTTGCGGATTCTTGATAGTTGAAAATAGATGATATCGTTTATAGTCGGATTCTAAAGCATTGTAAATAGATGAATTTGTTTAAGTTACGGATTCTTAATGTTTGAAAATAGATGATATCGTTTAAAGTTGAATTCTAAAGCATTGTAAATAGATGAATTTGTTCAAGTTGCGAATTCTTAATGTTTGAAAATCGATGATATCGTTTAAAGTCGAATTCTAAAGCATTGTAAATCTTTGACTTTGTTCAAGTTGCGGATTCTTGATAGTTGAAAATGGATGATATCGTTTAAAGTCGGATTCTAAAGCATTGTAAATAGATGACTTTTTCATAGGGTCTAATCCTTAATGTTTGAAAATAGATGATATCGTTTAAGTCGGATTATAAAGCATTGTAAATAGATTACTTTGTTCATGTTGCCGATTCTTCAAGTTTGAAAATAGATGATATCGTTTAAAGTCGGATTCTAAAGCATTGTAAATAGATGACTTTGTTCAAGTTGCCGATTCTTAAGGATTGAAAATTGATGATAACGTTTAAAGTTGGATTCTAGAGCATTGTTAATAGATGACTTTGTTACAGTTGCGAGTTGTTAAGGTTTAAAAGTAGATGATATCGTAATATGTCGGATACTAAAGCATTGTAAATAGATGACTTTGTTTAAGTTGCCGATTCTTAAAGTTTGAAAATAGATTATATCGTTTAAAGTCGGATTCTAAAGCATTGTAAATAGATGACTTTGTTCAAGTTGCCGATTCTTAAAGTTTGAAAATAGATGATAATGTTCAAAGTCGCATTCTAAAGCATTGTTAATAGATGACTTTGTTCAAGTTGCGGATTCTTAAAAGTTTGAAAATAGATTATATCGTTTAAAGTCGGATTCTAAAGCATTGTAAATAGATTACTTTGTTCAAGTTGCGGATTCTTAAGGTTTCAAAATAGATGATATCGTTTAAAGTCGGATTCCAAAGCATTGTAAATAGAGTACTCTGTTCAAGTTGCGGATTCTTAAAGGTTTGAAAATAGATGATATCGTTTAAAGTCGGATTCTAAAGCATTGTAAATAGATGAATTTGTTCAAGTTGCGGATTTTAAGGTTTCAAAATAGATGATATCGTTTAAAGTCGGATTCTAAATCATTGTAAATAGATGACTTTGTTCAAGTTGCAGATTCTTAAAGTTTGAAAATATATTATATCGTTTAAAGTCGGATTCTAAAGCATTGTAAATAGATGACTTTGTTCAAGTTGCCGATTCTTAAAGTTTGAAAATAGATGATAATGTTCAAAGTCGCATTCTAAAGCATTGTAAATAGATGACTTTGTTCAAGTTGCGGATTCTTAAGGTTTCAAAATAGATGATATCGTTTAAAGTCGGATTCCGAAGCATTGTAAATAGATGACTTTGTTCAAGTTGCGGATTCTTAAAGGTTTGAAAATAGATGATAACCTTTAAAGTCGGATTCTAAAGCATTGTAAATAGATTACTTTGTTCAAGTTGCCGATTTTAAGGTTTCAAAATAGATGATATCGTTTAAAGTCGGATTCTAAAGCATTGTAAATAGATGACATTGTTCCAGTTGCGGACTCTTAAGGTTTGAAAATAGATGATATAGTTTAAAATCGGATTCTAAAGCATTGTAAATAGATTACTTTGTTCAAGTTGCGGATTCTTAAGGTTTGAAAATAGATGATATCGTTTAAAGTCGGATTCTAAAGCATTGTAAGTAGATGACTTTGTTCAAGTTGCCGATTCTTAATGTTTGAAAATAGATGATATCGTTTAAAGTCGGATTCTAAAGCATTGTAAATAGATGACTTTGTTCAAGTTGCAGACTCTCAATGTTTGAAAATAGATGATATCGTTTCAAATCGGATTCTAAAGCATTGTAAATAGATGACTTTGTTCAAGTTGCCGATTCTTAAGGTGTTAAAATAGATGTTATCGTTTCAAGTCGGATTCTAAAGCATTGTAAATAGATGACTTTGTTCAAGTTGCGGACTGCTAAGGTTTGAAAATAGATGATATCGTTTAAAGTCGGATTCTAAAGCATTCTAAATAGATGACTTTGTTCAAGTTGGTGGATTCTTAAGGTTTGAAAATAGATGATATCGTTTAAAGTCGGATTCTAAAGCATTGTAAATAGATGACTTTGTTCAAGTTGCGGATTCTTAGGGTTTGAAAATAGATGATATCGTTTAAAGTCGGATTCTAAATCATTGTAAATAGATGACTTTGTTCAAGTTGCGAGTTGTTAAGGTTTAAAAGTAGATGGTATCGTTTAATGTCGGATACTAAAGCATTGTAAATAGATGACTTTGTTCAAGTTGCGGATTCTTGATCTTTAAAAATAGATGATATCGTTTAAAGTCGGATTCTAAAGCATTGTAAGTAGATGGCGTTGTTAGAGTGGCGGATCTTTAATGTTTGAAAATAGATGATATCGTTTAAGTCGGATTCTAAAGCATTGTAAATAGATGACTTTGTTCAAGTTGCGGATACTTAATGTTTGAAAATAGATGATATCGTTTAAAGTCGGATTCTAAAGCATTGTAAATAGATGACTTTGTTCCAGTTTCGGATTCTTAAGGTTTGAAAATAGATGATTTCGTTTAAAGTCGGATTCTAAAGCAGTGTAAATAGATTACTTTGTTCAAGTTGCAGATTCTTAAAGTTTGAAAATAGATGATATCGTTTAAGTCGGATTCTAAAGCATTGTAAATAGATGACTTTGTTCAAGTAAGTGGATTCTTAGGGTTTGAAAATAGATGATATCGTTTAAAGTCGGATTCTAAAGCATTGTAAGTAGATGACTTTGTTCAAGTTGCCGATTCTTAATGTTTTAAAATAGATGTTATCGTTTCAAGTCGGATTCTAAAGCATTGTAAATAGATGACTTTGTTCAAGTTGCGGACTGCTAAGGTTTGAAAATAGATGATATCGTTTAAGTCGGATTCTAAAGCATTG
Source organism: Sepiola atlantica (assembly GCA_963556195.1). Taxonomy (NCBI): domain Eukaryota; kingdom Metazoa; phylum Mollusca; class Cephalopoda; order Sepiida; family Sepiolidae; genus Sepiola; species Sepiola atlantica. Next base: position 226,391 of record CAUVYP010000558.1, read on the forward strand.
TAAATAGATGACTTTGTTCAAGTAAGTGGATTCTTAGGGTTTGAAAATAGATGATATCGTTTAAAGTCGGATTCTAAAGCATTGTAAATAGATGCATTTGTTCAAGTTGCGGATTGTTGATGTTTGAAAATAGATGATATCGTTTAAAGTCGGATTCTAAAGCATTGTAAGTAGATGACGTTGTTAGAGTTGCGGATCCTTAATGTTTGAAAATAGATGATATCGTTTAAGTCGGATTCTAAAGCATTGTAAATAGATGACTTTGTTCAAGTTGCGGATACTTAATGTTTGAAAATAGATGATATCGTTTAAAGTCTGATTCTAAAGCATTGTAAATAGATGACTTTGTTCCAGTTTCGGATTCTTAAGGTTTGAAAATAGATGATTTCTTTTAAAGTCGGATTCTAAAGCAGTGTAAATCGATGACTTTGTTCAAGTTGCCGGTTTTTTAAAGTTTTAAAATAGATTATATCGTTTAAAGTCGGATTCTAAAGCATAGTAAATTAATGACTTTGTCTAAGTTGCGAATTCTTAAGATTTGAAAATAGATGATATCGTTTAAAGTCAGATTCTAAAGCATTGTAAATAGATGTCTTTGTTCAAGTTGCGGACTCTTATGGTTTGAAAATAGATGATATCGTTTCAAGTCGGATTCTAAAGCATTGTAGATAGATTACTTTGTTCAAGTTTCCGATTCTTAAGGTGTGAAAATAGATGTTATCGTTTAAAGGTTGATTCTAAAGCATTGTAAATAGATTACTTTGTTCAAGTTGCGGACTGCTAAGGTTTGAAAATAGATGATATCCTTTAAAGTCGGATTCTAAAGCATTGTAAATAGATGAATTGTTCAAGTGTCCTATTCTTAAAGTTTGAAAATAGATGATATCGTTCAAAGTCGGATTCTAAAGCATTGCAAATAGATGACTTTGTTCAAGTTGCTGAATCTTAAGGATTGAAAATAGATGATATCGTTTAAAGTCGGATTCTAAAGCATTGTAATTAGATGACTTTGTTCAAGTTGCGAGTTTTTAAGGTTTAAAAGTAGATGATATCGTTAAATGTATGATACTAAAGCATTGTAAATAGATTACTTTGTTCAAGTTGCGGATTCTTAAGGTTTTAAAATAGATGATATCGTTTAAAGTCGGATTCTAAAGCATTGTAAGTAGATGACTTTGTTCAAGTTGCCGATTCTTAATGTTTGAAAATAGATGATATCGTTTAAAGTTGGATTCTAAAGCATTGTAAATAGATTACTTTGTTCAAGTTGCAGACTCTCAATGTTTGAAAATAGATGATATCGTTTCAAATCGGATTCTAAAGCATTTTAAATAGATGACTTTGTTCAAGTTGCCGATTCTTAAGGTGTTAAAATAGATGTTATCGTTTCAAGTCGGATTCTACAGCATTGTAAATAGATGACTTTGTTCAAGTATCGGACTGCTAAGGTTTGAAAATAGATGATATCGTTTAAGTCGGATTCTAAAGCATTGTAAATAGATGACTTTGTTCAAGTAAGTGGATTCTTAGGGTTTGAAAATAGATGATATCGTTTAAAGTCGGATTCTAAAGCATTGTAAATAGATGCATTTGTTTAAGTTACGGATTCTTAATGTTTGAAAATAGATGATATCGTTTAAAGTTGAATTCTAAAGCATTGTAAATCTTTGACTTTGTTCAAGTTGCGGATTGTTGATGTTTGAAAATAGATGATATCGTTTAAAGTCGGATTCTAAAGCATTGTAAGTAGATGACGTTGTTAGAGTTGCGGATCCTTAATGTTTGAAAATAGATGATATCGTTTAAGTCGGATTCTAAAGCATTGTAAATAGATGACTTTGTTCAAGTTGCGGATACTTAATGTTTGAAAATAGATGATATCGTTTAAAGTCTGATGCTAAAGCATTGTAAATAGATGACTTTGTTCCAGTTTCGGATTCTTAAGGTTTGAAAATAGATGATTTCTTTTAAAGTCGGATTCTAAAGCAGTGTAAATAGATGACTTTGTTCAAGTTGCCGGTTTTTTAAAGTTTGAAAATAGATTATATCGTTTAAAGTCGGATTCTAAAGCATTGTAAATTAATGACTTTGTCTAAGTTGCGAATTCTTAAGATTTGAAAATAGATGATATCGTTTAAAGTCAGATTCTAAAGCATTGTAAATAGATGTCTTTGTTCAAGTTGCGGACTCTTATGGTTTGAAAATAGATGATATCGTTTCAAGTCGGATTCTAAAGCATTGTAGATAGATTACTTTGTTCAAGTTTCCGATTCTTAAGGTGTGAAAATAGATGTTATCGTTTCAAGTCGGATTCTAAAGCATTGTAAATAGATTACTTTGTTCAAGTTGCGGACTGCTAAGGTTTGAAAATAGATGATATCCTTTAAAGTCGGATTCTAAAGCATTGTAAATAGATGAATTGTTCAAGTTACGGATTCTTAATGTTTGAAAATAGATGATATCGTTTAAAGTTGAATTCTAAAGCATTGTAAATAGATGACTTTGTTCAAGTTGCGAATTCTAAATGTTTGAAAATCGATGATATCGTTTAAAGTCGGATTCTCCCGCATTGTAAATCTTTGACTTTGTTCAAGTTGCGGATTCTTGATAGTTGAAAATAGATGATATCGGTTAAAGTCGGATTCTAAAGCATTGTAAATAGATGACTTTTTTAGAGGGTCTAATCCTTAATGTTTGAAAATAGATGATATCGTTTAAGTCGGATTATAAAGCATTGTAAATAGATGACTTTGTTCCTGTTGCCGATTCTTTCAGTTTGAAAATAGATGATATATCGTTTAAAGTCGGATTCTAAAGCATTGTAAATAGATGACTTTGTTCAAGTTGCCGATTCTTAAGGATTGAAAATAGATGATAACGTTTAAAGTTGGATTCTAGAGCATTGTAAATAGATGACTTTGTTACAGTTGCGAGTTGTTAAGGTTTAAAAGTAGATGATATCGTAATATGTCGGATACTAAAGCATTGTAAATAGATGACTTTGTTTAAGTTGCGGATTCGTAATGTTTGAAAATAGATGATATCGTTTAAAGTCGTATTCTAAAGCATTGTAAATAGATGAATTTGTTTAAGTTACGGATTGTTAATGTTTGAAAATAGATGATATCGTTTAAAGTTGAATTCTAAAGCATTGTAAATAGATGACTTTGTTCAAGTTGCGGATTCTTAATGTTTGAAAATCGATGATATCGTTTAAAGTCGGATTCTAAAGCATTGTAAATAGATGACTTTGTTCAAGTTGCGGATTCTTGATGGTTGAAAATAGATGATATCGTTTAAAGTCGGATTCTAAAGCATTGTAAATAGATGACTTTGTTAGAGTTGCAGATCCTTAATGTTTGAAAATAGATGATATCGTTTAAGTCGGATTATAAAGCATTGTAAATAGATAACTTTGTTAAAGTTGCGGATACTTAATGTTTTAAAATAGATGATATCGTTTCAAGTCGGATTCTAAAGCATTGTAAAGGGATGACTTTGTTCCAGTTGCGGATTCTTAAGATTTGAAAATAGATGATTTCGTTTAAAGTCGGATTCTAAAGCATTGTAAATAGATGACTTTGTTCAAGTTGCGGATTCTTAAGATTTGAAAATAGATGATATCGTTTAAAGTCGGATTCTAAAGCATTGTAAATAGATGACTTTGTTCAAGTTGCGGACTCTTATGGTTTAAAATAGATGATATCGTTTAAAGTCGGATTCCAAAGCATTGTCAATAGATGACTTTGTTCAAGTTGCGGATTCTTAATGTTTGAAAATAGATGATATCTTTTAAAGTCGGATTCTAAAGCATTGTAAATAGATGACTTTGTTATAGTTGCGGACTCTTAGGGTTTGAAAATAGATGATAATGTTTAAAGTCGGATTCTAAAGCATTGTAAATAGATGACTTTGTTCAAGTTGAGGATTCTCAAGGTTTGAAAATAGATGATATTGTTTAAAGTCGGATTCAAAAGCATTGGAAATAGATGACTTTTTACAAGTTGCGGATTGTCAAGGTTTTAAAATAGATTATATCGCTTTAAGTCGGATTCTAAAGCATTGTAAATAGATGACTTTGTTCAAGTTGCGAGTTGTTAAGGTTTAAAAGTAGATGATATCGTTTAATGTCGGATACTAAAGCATTGTAAATAGATGACTTTGTTTAAGTTGCGCATTCTTAATGTTTGAAAATAGATTATATCGTTTAAAGTGTGATTCTAAAGCATTGTAAATAGATGACTTTGTTCATGTTGCCGATTCTTCAGGTTTGAAAATAGATGATATCGTTTAATGTCGGATACTAAAGCATTGCAAATAGATGACTTTGTTCAAGTTGCCGAATCTTAAGGATTGAAAATAGATGATATCGTTTAAAGTCGGATTCTAAAGCATTGTAAATAGATGACTTTGTTCAAGTTGCGAGTTGTTAAGGTTTAAAAGTAGATGATATCGTTAAATGTCGGATACTAAAGCATTGTAAATAGATGACTTTGTTAAAGTTGCGGATTCTTAAGATTTGAAAATAGATGATATCGTTTAAAGTCGGATTCTAAAGCATTGTAAATAGATAATTTTTTTTAAGTTACGGATTCTAAATGTTTCAAAATAGATGATATCGTTTACAGTTTAATTCTTAAGCATTGTAAATAGATGACTTTGTTCAAGTTGCGGATTCTTAATGTTTGAAAATCGATGATATCGTTTAAAGTCGGATTCTAAAGCATTGTAAATCTTTGACTTTGTTCAAGTTGCGGATTCTTGATGGTTGAAAATAGATGATATCGTTTAAAGTCGGATTCTAAAGCATTGTAAATAGATGACTTTGTTAGAGTTGCGGATCCTTAATGTTGGAAAATAGATGATATCGTTTAAAGTTGAATTCTAAAGCATTGTAAATAGATGACTTTGTTCAAGTTGCGGATTCTTAATGTTTTAAAATAGATGATATCGTTTCAAGTCGGATTCTAAAGCATTGTAAAGGGATGACTTTGTTCCAGTTTCGGATTCTTAAGGTTTGAAAATAGATGATTTCGTTTAAAGTCGGATTACAAAGCATTGTAAATAGATGACTTTGTACAAGTTGCCGATTCTTAAAGTTTGAAAATAAATTATATCGTTTAAAGTCGGATTCTAAATCATTGTAAATAGATGACTTCGTTGAAGTTGCGGATTCTTAAGATTTGAAAATAGATGATATCGTTTAAAGTCGGATTCTAAAGCATTGTAAATAGATGACTTTGTTCAAGTTGCGGACTCTTATGGTATGAAAATAGATGATTTCGTTTAAAGTCGGATTCTAAAGCATTGTAAAAAGATGACTTTGTTCAAGTTGCGGATTCTTAAGATTTGAAAATAGATGATATCGTTTAAAGTCGGATTCTAAAGCATTGTAAATAGATGACTTTGTTCAAGTTGCGGACTCTTATGGTTTAAAATAGATGATATCGTTTAAAGTCGGATTCCAAAGCATTGTCAATAGATGACTTTGTTCAAGTTGCGGATTCTTAATGTTTGAAAATAGATGATATCGTTTAAAGTCGGATTCTAAAGCATTGTAAATATATGACTTTGTTCAAGTTGCAGACTCTTAGGGTTGTAAAATAGATGATAATGTTTAAAGTCGGATTCTAAAGCATTGTAAATAGATGACTTTGTTCAAGTTGAGGATTCTCAATGTTTGAAAATAGATGATATTGTTTAAAGTCGGATTCAAAAGCATTGGAAATAGATGACTTTTTACAAGTTGCGGATTGTCAAGGTTTTAAAATAGATTATATCGCTTTAAGTCGGATTCTAAAGCATTGTAAATAGATGACGTTGTTCAAGTTGCGAGTTGTTAAGGTTTAAAAGTAGATGATATCGTTTAATGTCGGATACTAAAGCATTGTAAATAGATGACTTTGTTTAAGTTGCGGATTCTTAATGTTTGGAAATAAATGATATCGTTTAAAGTCGGATTCTAAAGCATTGTAAATCGATGAATTTGTTCCAGTTGCGGATTCTTAAGGTTTGAAAATAGATGATATCGTTTAAAGTCGAATTCTAAAGCATTGTACATAGATGACTTTGTTAAAGTTTCGAGTGGTTAAGGTTTAAAAATAGATGATATCGTTTAATGTCGGATACTAAAGCATTGAAAAAAGATGACTTTGTTTAAGTTGCGGATTCTTAATGTTTGAAAATAGATGATATCGTTTAAAGTGTGATTCTAAAGCATTGTAAATAGATGACTTTGTTCATGTTGCCGATTCTTCAGGTTTGAAAATAGATGATATCGTTTAAAGTAGGATTCTAAAGCATTGCAAATAGATGACTTTGTTCAAGTTGCCGAATCTTAAGGATTGAAAATAGATGATATCGTTTAAAGTCGGATTCTAAAGCATTGTAAATAGATGACTTTGTTCAAGTTGCGAGTTGTTAAAGTTTAAAAGTAGATGATATCGTTAAATGTCGGATACTAAAGCATTGTAAATAGATGACTTTGTTCAAGTTGCGGATTCTTAATGGTTAAAAATAGATTATATCGTTTAAAGTCGGATTCTAAAGCATTGTAAATAGATGAATTTGTTTAAGTTACGGATTCTTAATGTTTGAAAATAGATGATATCGTTTAAATTTGAATTCTAAAGTATTGTAAATAGATGACTTTGTTCAAGTTGCGGATTCTTAATGTTTGAAAATCGATGATATCGTTTAAAGTCGGATTCTAAAGCATTGTAAATATTTGACTTTGTTCAAGTTGCGGATTCTTGATGGTTGAAAATAGATGATATCGTTTAAAGTCGGATTCTAAAGCATTGTAAATAGATGACTTTGTTAGAGTTGCGGATCCTTAATGTTGGAAAATAGATGATATCGTTTAAGTCGGATTATAAAGCATTGTAAATAGATGACTTTGTTCAAGTTGCGGATACTTAATGTTTTAAAATAGATGATATCGTTTCAAGTCGGATTCTAAAGCATTGTAAAGGGATGGCTTTGTTCCAGTTTCGGATTCTTAAGGTTTGAAAATAGATAATTTCGTTTAAAGTCGGATTCTAAAGCATTGTAAATAGATGACTTTGTTCTAGTTGCCGATTCTTAAAGTTTGAAAATAAATTATATTGTTTAAAGTCGGATTCTAAATCATTGTAAATAGATGACTTCGTTCAAGATGCGGATTCTTAAGATTTGAAAATAGATGATATCGTTTAAAGTCGGATTCTAAAGCATTGTAAATAGATGACTTTGTTCAAGTTGCGGACTCTTATCGTTTGAAAATAGATGATATCGTTTAAAGTCGGATTCCAAATCATTGTCAATAGATGACTTTGTTCAAGTTGCGGATTCTTAATGTTTGAAAATAGATGATATCGTTTAAAGTCGGATTCTAAAGCATTGTAAATATATAACTTTGTTCATGTTGCCGATTCTTCAGGTTTGAAAATAGATGATATCATTTAAAGTCGGATTCTAAAGCATTGTAAATAGATGAATTTGTTCAAGTTGCCGATTCTTAAGGATTGAAAATAGATGATATCGTTTAAAGTCGGATTCTAAAGCATTGTAAATAGATGACTTTGTTACAGTTGCGAGTTGTTAAGGTTTAATAGTCGATGATATCGTTAAATGTCGGATACGAAAGCATTGTAAATAGATGACTTTGTTTAAGTTGCGGATTCTTAGTGGGGTAAAATAGATGATATCGTTTAATGTCGGATACTAACTCATTGTAAATAGATGACTTTGTTCAAGTTGCGGATACTTAATGTTGGAAAATAGATGATATCGTTTAAAGTCGGATTCTAAAGCATTGTAAATAGATGAATTTGTTCCATTTGCGGATTCTTAAGGTTTGAAAATAGATAATATCGTTTAAAGTCGGATTCCAAAGCATTGTAAATAGATGAATTCGTTTAAGTTACGGATTCTTAATGTTTGAACATAGATGATATCGTTTAAAGTTGAATTCTAAAGCATTGTAAATAGATGACCTTGTTCAAGTTGCGAATTCTTAATGTTTGAAAATCGATGATATCGTTTAAAGTCGGATTCTAAATCATTGTACATCTTTGACTTTGTTCAAGTTGGAGATATCATTGATGGTTGAAAATAGATGATATCGTTTAAAGTCGGATTCTAAAGCATTCTAAATAGATGACTTTGTTAGAGGGTCTAATCCTTAATGTTTGAAAACAGATGATATCGTTTAAGTCGGATAATAAAGCATTGTAAATAGATGACTTTGTTCATGTTGCCGATTCTTCAAGTTTGAAAATTGATGATATCGTTTAAAGTCGGATTCTAAAGCATTGTAAATAGATGACTTTGTTCAAGTTGCCGATTCTTAAGGATTGAAAATAGATGATAACGTTTAAAGTTGGATTCTAGAGCATTGTAAATAGATGACTTTGTTACAGTTGCGAGTTGTTAAGGTTTAAAAGTAGATGATATCGTGATATGTCTGATACTAAAGCATTGTAAATTGATGACTTTGTTTAAGTTGCGGATTCTTAATGTTTGAAAATAGATGATATCGTTTAAAGTCGTATTCTAAAGCATTGTAAATAGATGAATTTGTTTAAGTTACGGATTGTTAATGTTTGAAAATAGATGATATCGTTTGAAGTCGGATTCTAAAGCATTGTAAATAGATGACTTTGTTCAAGTTGCGGATTCTTGATGGTTGAAAATAGATGATATCGTTTAAAGTCGGATTCTAAAGCATTGTAAATAGATGACTTTGTTCAAGTTGCGGATCCTTAATGTTTGAAAATAGATGATATCGTTTCAAGTCGGATTCTAAAGCATTGTAAAGGGATGACTTTGTTCCAGTTTCGGATTCTTAAGGTTTGAAAATAGATGATTTCGTTTAAAGTCGGATTCTAAAGCATTGTAAATAGATGACTTTGTTCAAGTTGCGGATTCTTAAGATTTGAAAATAGATGATATCGTTTAAAGTCGGATTCTAAAGCATTGTAAATAGATGACTTTGTTCAAGTTGCGGACTCTTATGGTTTAAAATAGATGATATCGTTTAAAGTCGGATTCCAAAGCATTGTCAATAGATGACTTTGTTCAAGTTGCGGATTCTTAATGTTTGAAAATAGATGATATCGTTTAAAGTGTGATTCTAAAGCATTGTAAATAGATGACTTTGTGCAAGTTGCGGACTCTTAGGGTTGAAAAATAGATGATGATGTTTAAAGTCGGATTCTAAAGCATTGTAAATAGATGACTTTGTTCAAGTTGAGGATTCTCAATGTTTGAAAATAGATGATATTGTTTAAAGTCGGATTCAAAAGCATTGGAAATAGATGACTTTTTACAAGTTGCGGATTGTCGAGGTTTTAAAATAGATTATATCGCTTTAAGTCGGATTCTAAAGCATTGTAAATAGATGACGTTGTTCAAGTTGCGAGTTGTTAAGGTTTAAAAGTAGATGATATCGTTTAATGTCGGATACTAAAGCATTGTAAATAGATGACTTTGTTTAAGTTGCGGATTCTTCATGTTTGAAAATAGATGATATCGTTTAAAGTCGGATTCTAAAGCATTGTAAATAGATGAATTTGTTCCAGTTGCGGATTCTTAAGGTTTGAAAATAGATGATATCGTTTAAAGTCGGATTCTAAAGCATTGTACATAGATGACTTTGTTAAAGTTTCGAGTGGTTAAGGTTTAAAAATAGATGATATCGTTTAATGTCGGATACTAAAGCATTGTAAAAAGATGACTTTGTTTAAGTTGCGGATTCTTAATGTTTGAAAATAGATGATATCGTTTAATGTCGGATACTAAAGCATTGTAAATAGATGACTTTGTTTAAGTTGCGGATTCTTAATGTTTGGAAATAAATGATATCGTTTAAAGTCGGATTCTAAAGCATTGTAGATAGATTACTTTGTTCAAGTTTCCGATTCTTAAGGTGTGAAAATAGATGTTATCGTTTAAAGGTTGATTCTAAAGCATTGTAAATAGATTACTTTGTTCAAGTTGCGGACTGCTAAGGTTTGAAAATAGATGATATCCTTTAAAGTCGGATTCTAAAGCATTGTAAATAGATGAATTGTTCAAGTGTCCTATTCTTAAAGTTTGAAAATAGATGATATCGTTCAAAGTCGGATTCTAAAGCATTGCAAATAGATGACTTTGTTCAAGTTGCTGAATCTTAAGGATTGAAAATAGATGATATCGTTTAAAGTCGGATTCTAAAGCATTGTAATTAGATGACTTTGTTCAAGTTGCGAGTTTTTAAGGTTTAAAAGTAGATGATATCGTTAAATGTATGATACTAAAGCATTGTAAATAGATTACTTTGTTCAAGTTGCGGATTCTTAAGGTTTTAAAATAGATGATATCGTTTAAAGTCGGATTCTAAAGCATTGTAAGTAGATGACTTTGTTCAAGTTGCCGATTCTTAATGTTTGAAAATAGATGATATCGTTTAAAGTTGGATTCTAAAGCATTGTAAATAGATTACTTTGTTCAAGTTGCAGACTCTCAATGTTTGAAAATAGATGATATCGTTTCAAATCGGATTCTAAAGCATTTTAAATAGATGACTTTGTTCAAGTTGCCGATTCTTAAGGTGTTAAAATAGATGTTATCGTTTCAAGTCGGATTCTACAGCATTGTAAATAGATGACTTTGTTCAAGTATCGGACTGCTAAGGTTTGAAAATAGATGATATCGTTTAAGTCGGATTCTAAAGCATTGTAAATAGATGACTTTGTTCAAGTAAGTGGATTCTTAGGGTTTGAAAATAGATGATATCGTTTAAAGTCGGATTCTAAAGCATTGTAAATAGATGCATTTGTTTAAGTTACGGATTCTTAATGTTTGAAAATAGATGATATCGTTTAAAGTTGAATTCTAAAGCATTGTAAATCTTTGACTTTGTTCAAGTTGCGGATTGTTGATGTTTGAAAATAGATGATATCGTTTAAAGTCGGATTCTAAAGCATTGTAAGTAGATGACGTTGTTAGAGTTGCGGATCCTTAATGTTTGAAAATAGATGATATCGTTTAAGTCGGATTCTAAAGCATTGTAAATAGATGACTTTGTTCAAGTTGCGGATACTTAATGTTTGAAAATAGATTATATCGTTTAAAGTGTGATTCTAAAGCATTGTAAATAGATGACTTTGTTCCAGTTTCGGATTCTTAAGGTTTGAAAATAGATGATATCGTTTAATGTCGGATACTAAAGCATTGCAAATAGATGACTTTGTTCAAGTTGCCGAATCTTAAGGATTGAAAATAGATGATATCGTTTAAAGTCGGATTCTAAAGCATTGTAAATAGATGACTTTGTTCAAGTTGCGAGTTGTTAAGGTTTAAAAGTAGATGATATCGTTAAATGTCGGATACTAAAGCATTGTAAATAGATGACTTTGTTAAAGTTGCGGATTCTTAAGATTTGAAAATAGATGATATCGTTTAAAGTCGGATTCTAAAGCATTGTAAATAGATAATTTTTTTTAAGTTACGGATTCTAAATGTTTCAAAATAGATGATATCGTTTACAGTTTAATTCTTAAGCATTGTAAATAGATGACTTTGTTCAAGTTGCGGATTCTTAATGTTTGAAAATCGATGATATCGTTTAAAGTCGGATTCTAAAGCATTGTAAATCTTTGACTTTGTTCAAGTTGCGGATTCTTGATGGTTGAAAATAGATGATATCGTTTAAAGTCGGATTCTAAAGCATTGTAAATAGATGACTTTGTTAGAGTTGCGGATCCTTAATGTTGGAAAATAGATGATATCGTTTAAAGTTGAATTCTAAAGCATTGTAAATAGATGACTTTGTTCAAGTTGCGGATTCTTAATGTTTTAAAATAGATGATATCGTTTCAAGTCGGATTCTAAAGCATTGTAAAGGGATGACTTTGTTCCAGTTTCGGATTCTTAAGGTTTGAAAATAGATGATTTCGTTTAAAGTCGGATTACAAAGCATTGTAAATAGATGACTTTGTACAAGTTGCCGATTCTTAAAGTTTGAAAATAAATTATATCGTTTAAAGTCGGATTCTAAATCATTGTAAATAGATGACTTCGTTGAAGTTGCGGATTCTTAAGATTTGAAAATAGATGATATCGTTTAAAGTCGGATTCTAAAGCATTGTAAATAGATGACTTTGTTCAAGTTGCGGACTCTTATGGTATGAAAATAGATGATTTCGTTTAAAGTCGGATTCTAAAGCATTGTAAAAAGATGACTTTGTTCAAGTTGCGGATTCTTAAGATTTGAAAATAGATGATATCGTTTAAAGTCGGATTCTAAAGCATTGTAAATAGATGACTTTGTTCAAGTTGCGGACTCTTATGGTTTAAAATAGATGATATCGTTTAAAGTCGGATTCCAAAGCATTGTCAATAGATGACTTTGTTCAAGTTGCGGATTCTTAATGTTTGAAAATAGATGATATCGTTTAAAGTCGGATTCTAAAGCATTGTAAATATATGACTTTGTTCAAGTTGCGGACTCTTAGGGTTGTAAAATAGATGATAATGTTTAAAGTCGGATTCTAAAGCATTGTAAATAGATGACTTTGTTCAAGTTGAGGATTCTCAATGTTTGAAAATAGATGATATTGTTTAAAGTCGGATTCAAAAGCATTGGAAATAGATGACTTTTTACAAGTTGCGGATTGTCAAGGTTTTAAAATAGATTATATCGCTTTAAGTCGGATTCTAAAGCATTGTAAATAGATGACGTTGTTCAAGTTGCGAGTTGTTAAGGTTTAAAAGTAGATGATATCGTTTAATGTCGGATACTAAAGCATTGTAAATAGATGACTTTGTTTAAGTTGCGGATTCTTAATGTTTGGAAATAAATGATATCGTTTAAAGTCGGATTCTAAAGCATTGTAAATCGATGAATTTGTTCCAGTTGCGGATTCTTAAGGTTTGAAAATAGATGATATCGTTTAAAGTCGAATTCTAAAGCATTGTACATAGATGACTTTGTTAAAGTTTCGAGTGGTTAAGGTTTAAAAATAGATGATATCGTTTAATGTCGGATACTAAAGCATTGAAAAAAGATGACTTTGTTTAAGTTGCGGATTCTTAATGTTTGAAAATAGATGATATCGTTTAAAGTGTGATTCTAAAGCATTGTAAATAGATGACTTTGTTCATGTTGCCGATTCTTCAGGTTTGAAAATAGATGATATCGTTTAAAGTAGGATTCTAAAGCATTGCAAATAGATGACTTTGTTCAAGTTGCCGAATCTTAAGGATTGAAAATAGATGATATCGTTTAAAGTCGGATTCTAAAGCATTGTAAATAGATGACTTTGTTCAAGTTGCGAGTTGTTAAAGTTTAAAAGTAGATGATATCGTTAAATGTCGGATACTAAAGCATTGTAAATAGATGACTTTGTTCAAGTTGCGGATTCTTAATGGTTAAAAATAGATTATATCGTTTAAAGTCGGATTCTAAAGCATTGTAAATAGATGAATTTGTTTAAGTTACGGATTCTTAATGTTTGAAAATAGATGATATCGTTTAAATTTGAATTCTAAAGTATTGTAAATAGATGACTTTGTTCAAGTTGCGGATTCTTAATGTTTGAAAATCGATGATATCGTTTAAAGTCGGATTCTAAAGCATTGTAAATATTTGACTTTGTTCAAGTTGCGGATTCTTGATGGTTGAAAATAGATGATATCGTTTAAAGTCGGATTCTAAAGCATTGTAAATAGATGACTTTGTTAGAGTTGCGGATCCTTAATGTTGGAAAATAGATGATATCGTTTAAGTCGGATTATAAAGCATTGTAAATAGATGACTTTGTTCAAGTTGCGGATACTTAATGTTTTAAAATAGATGATATCGTTTCAAGTCGGATTCTAAAGCATTGTAAAGGGATGGCTTTGTTCCAGTTTCGGATTCTTAAGGTTTGAAAATAGATAATTTCGTTTAAAGTCGGATTCTAAAGCATTGTAAATAGATGACTTTGTTCTAGTTGCCGATTCTTAAAGTTTGAAAATAAATTATATTGTTTAAAGTCGGATTCTAAATCATTGTAAATAGATGACTTCGTTCAAGATGCGGATTCTTAAGATTTGAAAATAGATGATATCGTTTAAAGTCGGATTCTAAAGCATTGTAAATAGATGACTTTGTTCAAGTTGCGGACTCTTATCGTTTGAAAATAGATGATATCGTTTAAAGTCGGATTCCAAATCATTGTCAATAGATGACTTTGTTCAAGTTGCGGATTCTTAATGTTTGAAAATAGATGATATCGTTTAAAGTCGGATTCTAAAGCATTGTAAATATATAACTTTGTTCATGTTGCCGATTCTTCAGGTTTGAAAATAGATGATATCATTTAAAGTCGGATTCTAAAGCATTGTAAATAGATGAATTTGTTCAAGTTGCCGATTCTTAAGGATTGAAAATAGATGATATCGTTTAAAGTCGGATTCTAAAGCATTGTAAATAGATGACTTTGTTACAGTTGCGAGTTGTTAAGGTTTAATAGTCGATGATATCGTTAAATGTCGGATACGAAAGCATTGTAAATAGATGACTTTGTTTAAGTTGCGGATTCTTAGTGGGGTAAAATAGATGATATCGTTTAATGTCGGATACTAACTCATTGTAAATAGATGACTTTGTTCAAGTTGCGGATACTTAATGTTGGAAAATAGATGATATCGTTTAAAGTCGGATTCTAAAGCATTGTAAATAGATGAATTTGTTCCATTTGCGGATTCTTAAGGTTTGAAAATAGATAATATCGTTTAAAGTCGGATTCCAAAGCATTGTAAATAGATGAATTCGTTTAAGTTACGGATTCTTAATGTTTGAAAATAGATGATATCGTTTAAAGTTGAATTCTAAAGCATTGTAAATAGATGACCTTGTTCAAGTTGCGAATTCTTAATGTTTGAAAATCGATGATATCGTTTAAAGTCGGATTCTAAATCATTGTACATCTTTGACTTTGTTCAAGTTGGAGATATCATTGATGGTTGAAAATAGATGATATCGTTTAAAGTCGGATTCTAAAGCATTCTAAATAGATGACTTTGTTAGAGGGTCTAATCCTTAATGTTTGAAAACAGATGATATCGTTTAAGTCGGATAATAAAGCATTGTAAATAGATGACTTTGTTCATGTTGCCGATTCTTCAAGTTTGAAAATTGATGATATCGTTTAAAGTCGGATTCTAAAGCATTGTAAATAGATGACTTTGTTCAAGTTGCCGATTCTTAAGGATTGAAAATAGATGATAACGTTTAAAGTTGGATTCTAGAGCATTGTAAATAGATGACTTTGTTACAGTTGCGAGTTGTTAAGGTTTAAAAGTAGATGATATCGTGATATGTCTGATACTAAAGCATTGTAAATTGATGACTTTGTTTAAGTTGCGGATTCTTAATGTTTGAAAATAGATGATATCGTTTAAAGTCGTATTCTAAAGCATTGTAAATAGATGAATTTGTTTAAGTTACGGATTGTTAATGTTTGAAAATAGATGATATCGTTTGAAGTCGGATTCTAAAGCATTGTAAATAGATGACTTTGTTCAAGTTGCGGATTCTTGATGGTTGAAAATAGATGATATCGTTTAAAGTCGGATTCTAAAGCATTGTAAATAGATGACTTTGTTCAAGTTGCGGATCCTTAATGTTTGAAAATAGATGATATCGTTTCAAGTCGGATTCTAAAGCATTGTAAAGGGATGACTTTGTTCCAGTTTCGGATTCTTAAGGTTTGAAAATAGATGATTTCGTTTAAAGTCGGATTCTAAAGCATTGTAAATAGATGACTTTGTTCAAGTTGCGGATTCTTAAGATTTGAAAATAGATGATATCGTTTAAAGTCGGATTCTAAAGCATTGTAAATAGATGACTTTGTTCAAGTTGCGGACTCTTATGGTTTAAAATAGATGATATCGTTTAAAGTCGGATTCCAAAGCATTGTCAATAGATGACTTTGTTCAAGTTGCGGATTCTTAATGTTTGAAAATAGATGATATCGTTTAAAGTGTGATTCTAAAGCATTGTAAATAGATGACTTTGTGCAAGTTGCGGACTCTTAGGGTTGAAAAATAGATGATGATGTTTAAAGTCGGATTCTAAAGCATTGTAAATAGATGACTTTGTTCAAGTTGAGGATTCTCAATGTTTGAAAATAGATGATATTGTTTTAAGTCGGATTCAAAAGCATTGGAAATAGATGACTTTTTACAAGTTGCGGATTGTCGAGGTTTTAAAATAGATTATATCGCTTTAAGTCGGATTCTAAAGCATTGTAAATAGATGACTTTGTTACAGTTGCGAGTTGTTAAGGTTTAAAAGTAGATGATATCGTTTAATGTCGGATACTAAAGCATTGTAAATAGATGACTTTGTTTAAGTTGCGGATTCTTCATGTTTGAAAATAGATGATATCGTTTAAAGTCGGATTCTAAAGCATTGTAAATAGATGAATTTGTTTAAGTTACGGATTCTTAATGTTTGAAAATAGATGATATCGTTTAAAGTTGAATTCTAAAGCATTGTAAATAGATGACTTTGTTCAAGTTGCGGATTCTTAATGTTTGAAAATCGATGATATCGTTTAAAGTCGGATTCTAAAGCATTGTAAATCTTTGACTTTGTTCAAGTTGCGGATTCTTGATGGTTGAAAATAGATGATATCGTTTAAAGTCGGATTCTAAAGCATTGTAAATAGATGACTTTGTTAGAGTTGCGGATCCTTAATGTTGGAAAATAGATGATATCGTTTAAGTCGGATTATAAAGCATTGTAAATAGATGACTTTGTTCAAGTTGCGGATACTGAATGTTTTAAAATAGATGATATCGTTTCAAGTCGGATTCTAAAGCATTGTAAAGGGATGGCTTTGTTCCAGTTTCGGATTCTTAAGGTTTGAAAATAGATAATTTCGTTTAAAGTCGGATTCTAAAGCATTGTAAATAGATGACTTTGTTCAAGTTGCCGATTCTTAAAGTTTGAAAATAAATTATATTGTTTAAAGTCGGATTCTAAATCATTGTAACTAGATGACTTCGTTCAAGTTGCGGATTCTTAAGATATCAAAATAGATGATATCGTTTAAAGTCGGATTCTAAATCATTGTAAATAGATGACTTTGTTCAAGTTGCGGACTCTTATGGTTTGAAAATAGATGATATCGTTTAAAGTCGGATTCCAAATCATTGTCAATAGATGACTTTGTTCAAGTTGCGAATTCTTAATGTTTGAAAATAGATGATATCGTTTAAAGTCGGATTCTAAAGCATTGTAAATATATAACTTTGTTCATGTTGCCGATTCTTCAAGTTTGAAAATAGATAATATCATTTAAAGTCGGATTCTAAAGCATTGTAAATAGATGACTTTGTCTTTAGTTGCCGATTCTTAAGGATTGAAAATAGATGATATCGTTTAAAGTCGGATTCTAAAGCATTGTAAATAGATGACTTTGTTACAGTTGCGAGTTGTTAAGGTTTAATAGTCGATGATATCGTTAAATGTCGGATACGAAAGCATTGTAAATAGATGACTTTGTTTAAGTTGCGGATTCTTAGTGGGGTAAAATAGATGATATCGTTTAAAGTCGGATTCTAAAGCATTGTAAATAGATGAATTTGTTCCAGTTGCGGATTCTTAAGGTTTGAAAATAGATGATATCGTTTAAAGTCGGATTCTAAAGCATTGTACATAGATGACTTTGTTCAAGTTTCGAGTGGTTAAGGTTTAAAAATAGATGATATCGTTTAATGTCGGATACTAAAGCATTGTAAATAGATGACTTTGTTTAAGTTGCAGATTCTTTATGTTTGAACATAGATGATATCGTTTAAAGTGTGATTCTAAAGCATTGTAAATAGATGACTTTGTTCATGTTGCCGATTCTTCAGGTTTGAAAATAGATGATATCGTTTAAAGTCGGATTCTAAAGCATTGCAAATAGATGACTTTGTTCAAGTTGCCGAATCTTAAGGATTGAAAATAGATGATATCGTTTAAAGTCGGATTCTAAAGCATTGTAAATAGATGACTTTGTTCAACTTGCGAGTTGTTAAGGTTTAAAAGTAGATGATATCGTTAAATGTCGGATACTAAAGCATTGTAAATAGATGACTTTGTTTAAGTTGCGGATTCTTAATGTTTGAAAATAGATGATATCGTTTAAAGTCGGATTCTAAAGCATTGTAAATAGATGAATTCGTTTAAGTTACGGATTCTTAATGTTTGAAAATAGATGATATCGTTTAAAGTTGAATTCTAAAGCATTGTAAATAGATGACCTTGTTCAAGTTGCGAATTCTTAACGTTTGAAAATCGATGATATCGTTTAAAGTCGGATTCTAAAGCATTGTAAATCTTTGACTTTGTTCAAGTTGCGGATTCTTGATGGTTGAAAATAGATGATATCGTTTAAAGTCGGATTCTAAAGCATTCTAAATAGATGACTTTGTTAGAGGGTCTAATCCTTAATGTTTGAAAATAGATGATATCGTTTAAGTCGGATTCTAAAGCATTGTAAATAAATGACTTTGTTCATGTTGCCGATTCTTCAAGTTTGAAAATAGATGATATCGTTTAAAGTCGGATTCTAAAGCATTGTAAATAGATAACTTTGTTCAAGTTGCCGATTCTTAAGGATTGAAAATAGATGATAACGTTTAAAGTTGGATTCTAGAGCATTGTAAATAGATGACTTTGTTACAGTTGCGAGTTGTTAAGGTTTAAAAGTAGATGATATCGTAATATGTCGGATACTAAAGCATTGTAAATAGATGACTTTGTTTAAGTTGCGGATTCTTAATGTTTGAAAATAGATGATATCGTTTAAAGTCGTATTCTAAAGCATTGTAAATAGATGAATTTGTTTAAGTTACGGATTCTTAATGTTTGAAAATAGATGATATCGTTTAAAGTTGAATTCTAAAGCATTGTAAATAGATGAATTTGTTCAAGTTGCGGATTCTTAATGTTTGAAAATCGATGATATCGTTTGATATCCGATTCTAAAGCATTGTAAATAGATGACTTTGTTCAAGTTGCGGATTCTTAATGGTTGAAAATAGATGATATCGTTTAAAGTCGGATTCTAAAGCATTGTAAATAGATGACTTAGTTAGAGTTGCGGATCTTTAATGTTTGAAAATAGATGATATCGTTTTAGTCGGATTATAAAGCATTGTAAATAGATGACTTTGTTCAAGTTTCGGATACTTAATGTTTTAAAATAGAGGATATCGTTTCAAGTCGGATTCTAAAGCATTGTAACTGGATGACTTTGTTCCAGTTTCGGATTCTTAAGGTTTGAAAATAGATGATTTCGGTTAAAGTCGGATTCTAAAGCATTGTAAATAGATGACTTTGTTCAAGTTGCGGATTCTTAAGATTTGAAAATAGATGATATCGTTTAAAGTCGGATTCTAAAGCATTGTAAATAGATGACTTTGTTCAAGTTGCGGACTCTTATGGTTTAAAATAGATGATATCGTTTAAAGTCGGATTCCAAAGCATTGTCAATAGATGACTTTGTTCAAGTTGCGGATTCCTAATGTTTGAAAATAGATGATATCGTTTAAAGTCGGATTCTAAAGCATTGTAAATAGATGACTTTGTTCAAGTTGCGGACTCTTAGGGTTGGAAAATAGATGATAATGTTTAAAGTCGGATTCTAAAGCATTGTAAATAGATGACTTTGTTCAAGTTGAGAGTTCTCAATGTTTATAAATAGATGATATTGTTTAAAGTCGGATTCAAAAGCATTGGAAATAGATGACTTTTTATAAGTTGCGGATTGTCAAGGTTTTAAAATACATTATATCGCTTTAAGTCGGATTCTAAAGCATTGTAAATAGATGACTTTGTTCAAGTTGCGGACTCTTATGGTTTAAAATAGATGATATCGTTTAAAGTCGGATTCCAAAGCACTGTCAATAGATGACTTTGTTCAAGTTGCGGATTCTTAATGTTTGAAAATAGATGATATCGTTTAAAGTCGGATTCTAAAGCATTGTAAATAGATGACTTTGTTCAAGTTGCGGACTCTTAGGGTTTGAAAATAGATGATAATGTTTAAAGTCGGATTCTAAAGCATCGTAAATAGATGACTTTGTTCAAGTTGCGGATTCTTAAGGTTTGTGAATAGATTATATAGTTTTAAGTCGGATTCTAAAGCATTGTAAATAGATTACTTTGTTACAGTTGCGGATTCTTAAGGTTTGAGAATAGAGGATATTGTTTAAAGTCGGATTCTATAGCATTGTAAATAGATGACTTTGTTCAAGTTGCGGATTCTTAAGGTTTGAAAATAGATGATATCGTTTAAAGTCGGATTCTAAAGCATCGTAAATAGATTGCTTTGTTCAAGTTGCCGATTCTTAAGGTTTGAAAATAGATGATATCGTTTAAAGTCGGATTCTAAAGCATTGTAAATAGATTGCATTGTTCAAGTTGCCGATTCTTAAAATTTTAAAATAGATGATATCGTTTAAAGTCGGATAATAAAGCATTGTAAATAGATGACTTTGTTCAAGATTCGGATTCTTAAGGTTTGAGAATAGATGATATTTTTAAAGTCGGATTCTTAAGCATTGTAAATAGATGACTTTGTTCAAGTTGCCGATTCTAAAGCTTTGAAAAATAGATGATATCGTTTAAAGTCGGATTCTACAGCATTGTAAATAGATGACTTTGTTCAAGTTGCAGATTCTAAAGGTTTGAGAATAGATGATATTGTTTAAAGTCGGATTCTAAAGCATTGTAAATAGATGACTTTGTTCAAGTTGCCGATACTAAAGGTTAGAGAATAAATGATATCGTTCAAAGTCGGATTCTAAAACATTGTAAATAGATGACTTAGTTCAAGTTGCGGATTCTTAAGGTTAGAAAATAGATGATATCGTTTAAAGTCGGATTCTAAAGCATTGTAAATAGATGACTTAGTTGAAGTTGCCGATTCTTAAGGTTTGAAAATAGATGATATCGTTTAAAGTCTGATTCTAAAGCATTGTAAATAGATGACTTTGTCCAAGGTTCCGATTATTTAGCTTAGAAAATAGATAATATTGTTTAAAGTGGGATAATAAAGCATTGTAAATAAATGACTTTGTTGAAGTTGCAGATAGTTAAGGTTTGAGAATAGATGATATCGTTTAAAGTCGGATTCTAAAGCATTGTAAATAGATGACTTAGTTGAAGTTGCCGATTCTTAAGGTTTGAAAATAGATGATATCGTTTAAAGTCTGACTCTAAAGCATTGTAAAAAGATGATTTTGTTCAAGTAGCCGAGTCTTAAGGTTTGAAAATAGATGATATTGTTTAAAGTCGGATTCTAAAGCATTGTAAATAGATGACTTTGTTCAAGTTGCCGATACTTAAAGTTTTAAAATAGATGATATTGTTTAAAGTCGGATTCTAAAGCATTGTAAATAGATGACTTTGTACAAGTTACCGATTATTAAAGTTTGAAAATAGATAGTATCGTTTAAAGTCGGATTCTAAAGCATTGTAAATAGATGACTTTGTTCAAGTTGCCAGTTCTAAAGGTTTGAGAAGTTATGATATCGTTTAAAGTCGAATTCTAAAGCATCGTACATAGATGACTTCGTTCAAGTTGCGGATTTTTAAGTTTGAAAATAGATGATATCGTTTGAAGTCAGATTCTAAAGCATCGTTAATAGGTGACTTTGTTCAAGTTGCGGATTCTTAAGGTTTGACCATAGATGATATCGTTAAAAGTCGGATTCTAAAGCATTGTAAATAGATCGCTTTGTTCAAGTTGCCGATTCTTAAGGTTTGAGAATGGATGATATCGTTTGAAATCGGATAATAAAGCATTGAAAATAGATGACTTTGTTCAAGTTTCTAATTCTTAAGGTTTGAGAATAGATGATATTGTTTAAAGTAGTATTCTTAAGCATCGTAAATAGATGACTTTGTTCAAGTTGCGGATTGTTAAGGTTTGAAAATAGATGATATCGTTTAAAGTCGGATTCTAAAGCATTGTAAATAGATCAGGTTCTTCAAGTTTCCTATCTTTAGGTTTGAGAATAGATGATAGGGTTGAAAGTCTGATTCTAAAGCATCGTAAATAGATTGCTTTGTTCAAGTTACCGATTCTTTAGCTTTGAAAAATAGATGATATCGTTTAAAGTTGGATTCGAAAGCATTGTAAATAGATGACTTTGTTCAAGTTGCCGATTCTAAAGGTTTGAGAATAGATGATATTGTTTAAAGTCGGATTCTAAAGCATTGTAAGTAGAGTACTTTGTTCAAGTTGCCGATACTACATATTTGAGAATAGATAATATCGTTTAAAGTCGGATTCTAAAGCATTGTAAATAGATGACTTAGTTCAAGTTGCCGATTCTTAAGGTTTGAAAATAGATGATATCGTGTAAAGTCAGATTCTAAAGCATCGTAAATAGATGACTTTGTTCAAGTTGCGGATTCTTAAGGTTAGAAAATAGATGATATCGTTTAAAGTCGGATTCTAAATCATTGTAAATAGATGTCTTTGTTCAAGTTGCCTATTCTTAAGGTTTGAGAATAGATGATATCGTTTAAAGTCAGATTATACAGGATTGTAAATAGATGACTTTGTTAAAGTTTCAGATTCTTTAGGTAGAAAACAGATAATATTGTTTAAAGTCGGGTTCTAAAGCATTGTAAATAGATGACTTTGTTCAAGTTGCCGATTCTTAAGGTTTGAAAATAGATGATATCGTTTAAAGTCGGATCCTAAAGCATTGTAAATAGATGACTTTGGTCAAGTTGCGGATACTTAAGGTTTTAAAATAGATGATATCGTGGAATGTCGGATTCTAAAGCATTGTAAATAGATGACATTGTTAGAGTTGCGGATTCTTAATGTTTGAAAATAGATGATATCGTTTAAGTCGGATTCTAAAGCATTGTAAATAGATGACATTGTTAGAGTTGCGGAGTCTTAATGTTTGAAAATAGATGATATCGTTTAAGTCGGATTCTAAAGCATTGTAAATAGATGACTTTGTTCAAGTTGCGTATACTTAATGTTTGAAAATAGATGATATTGTTTAAAGTCGGATTCTAAAGCATTGTAAATAGATGACTTTGTTTAAGTTGCGGATTCTTAATGTTTTAAAATAGATGATATCGTTCAAAGTCGGATTCTAAAGCATTGTAAATAGATATTTTGGTCAAGTTGCGGAGTCTAAAGGTTTGAAAATAGATGATATCGTTTCAAGTCTTATTCTAAAGTATTGTAAATAGATGACTTTGTTGAAGTTGCCGATTCTCAAGGTTTGAAAATAGATGATATTGTTTATAGTCGGATTCTAAAGCATTGTAAGTAGATGACTTTATTACAATTGCGGATTCTTAAGCTTTGAAAATAGATGATAATGTTTAAAGTCGCATTCTAAAGCATTGTAAATTGATGACTTTGTTCAAATTGCGGATTCTTAACGTTTGAAAATATATGATATCGTTTAAAGTCGGATCCTAAAGCATTGTAAATAGATGTCTTTGTTCAAGTTGCGGATTCTTAAGGTTTAAAAATAGATTATATCGTTTACAGTCGGATTCTAAAGCATTGTAAATAGATGACTTTGTTCAAGTTGTCGATTCTCCCAGTTTGAAAATAGATGATATTGTTTCAAATCAGATGCTAAAGCATTGTAAGTAGATGACTTTATTACAGTTGCGGATTCTTAAGGTTTGAAAATAGATGATAATGTTTAAAGTCGCATTCTAAAGTTTTGTAAATAGATGACTTTGTTCAAGTTGCGGATTCTAAAAGTTTGAACCTAGATGATATCGTTTAAAGTCGGATTCTAAAGCATTGTAAATAGATGACTTTGTTCAAGTTGCGGATTCTTAAGGTTTGAAAATAGATTATATCGTTTAACGTCGGGTTAAAAGCATTGTAAATAGATGACTTTGTTCCAGTTGCGGATTCTTAAGGTTTAAAACTAGATGATATCGTTGAAAGTCGGATTCTAAAGCATTGTAAATAGATGACTTTGTTCAAGTGTCCGATTCTTAAGGTTTGAAAATAGATGATATCGTTCAAAGTCGGATTCTAAAGCATTGTAAATAGATTACTTTGTCCAAGTTGCGGATTCTTAATGTTGGAAAATAGATGATATCGTTTACCGTCGGACTCTAAAGCATTGTAAATAGATGACTTTGGTCAAGTTGCGGATTCTTAATGTTTGAAAATAGATGATATCGTTTAAAGTCGGATGCTCAAGCATTGTAAGTAGATGACTTTATTACAGTTGCGGATTCTTAAGGTTTGAAAATAGATGATAATGTTTAAAGTCGCATTCTAAAGCATTGTAAACAGATGACTTTGTGCAAATTGCGGATTTTTAATGTTTTAAAATAGATGATATCGTTTAAAGACGGATTCTAAAGCATTGTAAGTAGATGACTTTATTACAGTTGCGGTTTTTTAAGGTTTTAAAAAAGATGATAATGTTTAAAGTCGCATTCTAAAGCTTTGTAAATAGATGACTTTGTTCAAGTTGCCGATTCTAACGGTTTAAAAATAGATGATAATGTTTAAAGTCGGATTCTAAAGCATTGTAAATAGATGACTTTGTTCAAGTTGCGGATACTTAAGGTTTAAAAATAGATGATATCGTGGAAAGTCGGATTCTAAAGCATTGTAAATAGATGACATTGTTAGAGTTGCGGATTCTTAATGTTTGAAAATAGATGATATCGTTTAAGTCGGATTCTAAAGCATTGTAAATAGATGACTTTGTTCAAGTTGCGGATACTTAATGTTTGAAAATAGATGATATTGTTTAAAGTCGGATTCTAAAGCATTGTAAATAGATGACTTTGTTTAAGTTGCGGATTCTTAATGTTTGAAAATAGATGATATCGGTTAAAGTCGGATTCTAAAGCATTGTAAATAGATGACTTTCTTCAAGTTGCGAGTTGTTTAGGTTTAAAAGTAGATGATATCGTTTAATGTCGGATACTAAAGCATTGTAAAGTGATGACTTTGTTTAAGTAGCGGATTCTTAATGTCTGAAAATAGATGATATCGTTTAAAGTCGGATTCTAAAGCATTGTAAATAGATGACTTTGTTTAAGTTGCGGATTCTTAATGTTTGAAAATAGATGATATCGTTTCAAGTTAGATTCTAAAGCATTGTAAATAGATGACTTTGTTCAAGTTGTGGATTCTTTAGGTTTACAAATCGATGATATCGTTTTAAGTCGGATTCTAAAGCATTGTAAATAGATGACTTTGTTCAAGTTGCGGATTCTTGATGTTTTAAAATAGATGATATCGTTTAAAGTCGGATTCTAAAGCATTGTAAATAGATGACTTTGTTCAAGTTGCAGATACTTAATGTTTGAAAATAGATGATATCGTTTAAAATCGGATTCCAAATCATTGTAAATAGATGACTTTGTTCAAGTTGCGGATTCTTAAGATTTAAAAATAGATGATATCGTTTAAAGTCGGATTTTAAGACATTGTAAATAGATTACTTTGTTCAAGTTGAGGAAGCTTTAGGTTAGAAAATAGATGATATTGGTTAAAGTCGGATTCTTAAGCATTGTAAGTACATTACTTTATTACAGTTGCGGATTCTTAAGGTTTGAAAATAGATGATAATGTTTACAGTCGCATTCTAAAGCATTGTAAATAGATGACTTCGTTCAAGTGGTGCATTCTTGAGGTTTGTGAATAGATGATATCGTTTAAAGCCGGATTCTAAAGCACTTTAAATAGATGACTTTGTTCAAGTTGCGGATTCTTTAGGTTTTAAAATAGATGATATCGTTTAAAGTCGGATTCTAAAGCATTGTAAATAGATGACTTTGTTCAAGTTGCAGATTCTTTAATGTTTGAAAATAGATGATATCGTTTAAAGTCGGATTCTAAAGCATTGTAAGTAGATGACTTTGTTCAAGGATCCGATTCTTAATGTTTGAAAATGCATGATATCGTTTAAAGTCGGATTCTAAAGCATTGTAAATAGATTACTTTGTTCAAGTTGCCGACTCTTGAGGTTTTAAAATAGATGATATCGTTTCAAATCGGATTCTAAAGCATTGTAAATAGATGACTTTGTTCAAGTTGCCGATTCTTAAGGTGTGAAAATAGATGATATCGTTTAAAGTCGGATTCTAAACCATGTTTAATAGATTACTTTGTTCAAGTTGCGGACTGCTCAGGTATAAAATAGATGAAATCGTTTAAAGTCGGATTCTAAAGCATTGTAAATAGATGACTTTGTTCAAGTTGGTGGATTCTTAGGGTTTGAAAAAAGATGATATCGTTTTAGTCGGATTCTAAAGCATTATAAATAGATGACTTTGTTCAAGTTGCGGATTCTTAGGGTTTGTAAATAGATGAAATCGTTTAAAGTCGGATTCTAAAGCATTGTAAATAGATGACTTTGTTCAAGTTTCCGATTCTTTAAGATTGAAAATAGATGATATCGTTTAAAGTCGGATTCTAAAGCATTGTAATTAGATGACTTTGGTCCAGTTGCGGATTCTTTAGGTTTGAAAATAGATGATATCGTTTAAAGTCGGATTCTTAAGCATTGTAAGTAGATGACTTTGTTCAAGTTGCCGATTCTTAAGGTTTGAAAATAGATGATATCGTTTAAAGTCGGATTCTAAAGAATTGTAAATAGATGACTTTGGCCAAGTTGCGCATTCTCAAGGTTGGAAAATAGATGATATCGTTGAAAGTCGGATTCTAAAGCATTGTAAATAGATGACTTTTGTCAAGTTGCGGATACTTAAGGTTTAAAAATAGATGATATCGTGGAAAGTCGGATTCTAAAGCATTGTAAATAGATGACATTGTTAGAGTTGCGGATTCTTAATGTTTGAAAATAGATGATATCGTTTAAGTCGGATTCTAAAGCATTGTACATAGATGACTTTGTTCAAGTTGCGGATACTTAAGGTTTGAAAATATATGATATTGTTTAAAGTCGGATTCTAAAGCATTGGAAATAGATCACTTTGTTCAAGTTGCCTATTCTTAAGGTTTGAGAATAGATGATATCGTTTAAAGTCGGATTCTAAAGCATTGTAAACAAATTGCATTGTTCAAGTGGCCGATTCTTAAGGTTTGAAAATAGATGATATCGTTTAAAGTCGGAATATAAAGCATTGTAAATAGATGACTTTGTTCAAGTTTCGGATTCTTAAGGTTTGAGAATAGATGATATTTTTAAAGTCGTATTCTAAAGCATTGTAAATAGATGACTTTGTTCAAGTTGCCGATTCTTAAGCTTTGATAAATAGATGATATCGTTTAAAGTCGGATTCTACAGCATTGTAAATAGATGACTTTGTTCAAGTTGCCGATTCTAAAGGTTTGAGAATACATGATATTGTTTAAAGTCGGATTCTAAAGCATTGTAAATAGATGACTTTGCTCAAGTTGCCGATACTAAAGGTTTGAGAATAAATGATATCGTTAAAGTCGGATTCTAAAGCATTGTAAATAGATGACTTTGTTCAAGTTGCCTATTCTTAAGGTTTGAGAATAGATGATATCGTTTAAAGTCAGATTTTAAAGCATTGTAAATAGATGACTATGTCCAAGTTTCCGATTCTGTAGCTTAGAAAATAGATAATATTGTGTAAAGTCGGATAATAAAGCATTGTAAATAAATGACTTTGTTGAAGTTGCCGATTCTTAAGGTTTGAGAATAAGTAATATCGTTTAAAGTCGGATTCTCAAGCATTGTAAATAGACGACTTAGTTGAAGTTGCCGATTCTTAAGGTTTGAAAATAGATGATATCGTTTGAAGTCGGATTCTAAAGCATTGTAAATAGATGACTTTGTTCAAGTGGCCGAGTCTTAAAGTTTGAAAATAGATTATATTGTTTAAAGTCGGATTCTAAAGCATTGTAAATAGATGACTTTGTTCAAGTTGCCGATTCTTAAAGTTTGAAAATAGATGATATCGTTTAATGTCGGATTCTAAAGCATTGTAAATAGATGACTTTGTTCAAGTAGCCAGTTCTAAAGGTTTGAGAAGTGATGATATCGTTTAAAGTCGAATTTTAAAGCATCGTACATCGGTGACTTTGTTCAAGTTGCGGATTTTCTAAGTTTGAAAATAGATGATATCGTTTAAAGTCGGATTCTAAAGCATTGTAAATAGATGACTTTGTTCAAGGGGCCTATTCTTAAGGTTTGAGAATGGATGATACCGTTTAAAGTCGGATAATAAAGCATTGTAAATAGATGACTTTGTTCAAGTTGCCGATTCTTGAGCTTTGAAAAAAGATGATATCGTTTAAAGTCGGGTTCTAAAGCATTGTAAATAGATGACTTTGTTCAAGTTGCCGATTCTTAAGGTTTGAAAATAGATAATATTGTTTAAAGTTGGATTCTAAAGCATCGTAAATAGATGACTTTGTTCAAGTTACCGATTCGTAAGCTTTGAAAATAGATGGTATTGTTTAAAGTTGGATTCTAAAGCATTGTAAGTAGATTACTTTGTTCAAGTTGCCGATTCCTAAGGTTTTAATATAGATTATATCGGGTAAATTCGGATTGTAAAGCATTATAAATAGATGAATTTGTTCAAATTGCCGATTCGAAAGGTTTGAGAAGTGATGATATCGTTTAAAGTCGGATTCTAAAGCATTGTAAACAGATTACTTTGTTTAAGTTGCCGATTCTTAAAGTTTTAAAATAGATGATATCGTGTAAAGTCTAATTCGAAAGCATTGAAAATAGATGACTTTGTTAAAGTTGCCGATTCTTAAGGTTTGAAGATAGATTATATTGTTTAAAGTCGGATTCTTAAGCATCGTAAATAGATGACTTTGTTCAAGTTGCCGATTCTTAAGCTTTGAAAAATAGATGATATCGTTTAAAGTCAGGTTCTAAAGCATTGTAAATAGATGACTTTGTTCAAGTTGCCGATTCTTAAGGTTTGAAAATTGATGATATTGTTTAAAGTCGGATTCTAAAGCATTGTAAATAGATGACTTTGTTCAAGTTGCCGAGACTTTTGGTTTGAAAATAGATGATATCGTTTAAAGTCGGATTCTAAAGCATTGTAAATAGATGATATTGTTCAAGTTGTCGATTCATAAATTTTGAAAACAGATGATATCATTTAAAGTCGGATTCTAAAGCATTGTAAATAGATGATATTGTTCAAGTTGCCGATTCTAAAGGTTTGAAGATGGATTATATTGTTTAATATCGGATTCTAAAGTATTGTAAATAGATGACTTTGTTCGAGTGTCGATTCCAAAATTTTACAAATAGATGATATCGTTTAAAGTCGGATTCTAAAGCATTGTAAATAGATGACTTTGTTCAAGTTGCGGATTCTTAAGCTTCGAGAATAGATGGTATTGTTTAAAGTCAAATTCTAAAGCATTGTAAATAGATGACTTCGTTCAAGTTGCCGATTCTTAAGGTTTGAAAATAGATGATATCGTTTAAAGTCGGATTCTAAAGCATTGTAAATAGATGACTTAGTTCAAGTTGCCGAATTTAAAGGTATTAAAATAGATGATATTGTTAAAAGTCGGATTCTAAAGCATTGTAACTAGATGACTTTGTTCAAGTTGCCGATTGTTAAGGTTTGAAAATAGATGTTATTGTCTAAAGTCGGCCTCTAAAGCTTTGTAAATAGATGACTTTGTTCAAGTTATCGATTCTTAAGGTTTGAAAATAGATGATATCGTTTGAAGTCGGAGTCTAAAGCATTGTAAATAGATGACTTAGTTCAAGTTGCCGATTCTAAATGTTTGAGCATAGATTATATCGGTTAAAGTCGGATTCTACAGCATTGTAAATAGATGACTTTGTTCAAGTTGCCGATTTTTAAGGTTTGAAAATGATGATATCGTTTAAAGTCGGATTCTAAAGCATTGTAAATTGATGACTATGTTCGAGTTGCCGATTCTAAAGTTTAAAAATAGGGGATATCGTGAAAAGTCGGATTATTAAGCATTGTAAATAGATGACTTTGTTCAAGTTGCCTATTCTTATGGTTTGAAAATAGATGATATCGTGTAAAGTCGGATTCTAAAGCATTGTAAGTAGATGACTTTGTTCAAGTTGCCGATTCTTAAGGTTTGAGAATAGATGATATCGTTTAAAGTATCATTCTAAAGCATTGTAAATAGATGACTTAGTTCAAGTGGCTGATTCTTAAGGTTTGACAATAGATGATATCGTTGAAAGTCGGATTCTAAAGCAGTATAAATAGATCCCTTTGTTCAAATTGCCGATTCTTAAGGTTTGAAAATAGATGATATCGTTTCAAGTCGGATTCTAAAGAATTGTAAATAGATGTTCAAGTTGCCGATTCTAAAGGTATGAGAAGTGATGATATCGTTTAAAGTCGGATTCTAAAGCATTGAACATAGATTACTTTGTTTAAGTTGCGGATTCTAAAGGTTTGAGAATAGATGATATTGTTTAAAGTCGGATTCTAAAGCATCGTAAATAGATGACTTTGTTCAAGTTGCCGATTCGTAAGCTTTGTAAATAGATGATATCGTTTAAAGTTGGATTCTAAAGCATTGTAAATAGATGACATTGTTCAAGTTGCCGAATCCTAAGGTTTTAAAATAGATTATATCGGGTAAATTCCGATTGTAAAGCATTGTAAATAGATTACTTTGTTCAAGTTGCGGATTCTTAAAGTTTGATAAATAGATGATATCGTTTAAAGTCAGATTCTAAAGCATTGTAAATAGATTACTTTGTTATAGTTGCCGATTCTTAAGGTTTGAAAATAGATGATATCGTTTAAAGTCGGATTCTAAAGCATTGTAAATAGATTGCATTGTTCAAGTTGCCGATTCTTAAGGTTTGAAAATAGATGATATCGTTTAAAGTCGGAATATAAAGCATTGTAAATAGATGACTTTGTTCAAGTTTCGGATTCTTAAAGTTTGAGAATAGATGATATTTTTAAAGTCGGATTCTAAAGCATTGTAAATAGATGACTTTGTTCAAGTTGCCGATTCTTAAGCTTTGATAAATAGATGATATCGTTTAAAGTCAGATTCTACAGCATTGTAAATAGATGACTTTGTTCAAGTTGCCGATTCTAAAGGTTTGAGAATACATGATATTGGTTAAAGTCGGATTCTAAAGCATTGTAAATAGATAAATTCTTTTAAGTTACGGATTCTAAATGTTTCAAAATAGATGATATCGTTTACAGTTTAATTCAAGTTGCCGATTCTTAAGGTTTAAAAGTAGATGATATCGTTTAATGTCGGATACTAAAACATTGTAAATAGATGACTTTGTTTAAGTTGCGGATTCTTAATGTTTGAAAATAGATGATATCGTTTAAAGTCGGATTCTAAAGCATTGTAAATAGATGACTTTGTTCAAGTTGCCGATACTAAAGGTTTGAGAATAAATGATATCGTTAAAGTCGGATTCTAAAGCATTGTAAATAGATGACTTTGTTCAAGTTGCCTATTCTTAAGGTTTGAGAATAGATGATATCGTTTAAAGTCAGATTTTAAAGTTTTGTAAATAGATGACTATGTCTAAGTTTCCGATTCTGTAGCTTAGAAAATAGATAATATTGTGTAAAGTCGGATAATAAAGCATTGTAAATAAATGACTTTGTTGAAGTTGCCGATTCTTAAGGTTTGAGAATAGATAATATCGTTTAAAGTCGGATTCTCAAGCATTGTAAATAGATGACTTAGTTGAAGTTGCGTATTCTTAAGGTTTGAAAATAGATGATATCGTTTGAAGTCGGATTCTAAAGCATTGTAAATAGATGACTTTGTTCAAGTGGCCGAGTCTTAAAGTTTGAAAATAGATTATATTGTTTAATGTCGGATTCTAAAGCATGGTAAATAGATGACTTTGTTCAAGTTGCCGATTCTTAAAGGTTGAAAATAGATGATATCGTTTAAAGTCGAATTTTAAAGCATCGTACATCGGTGACTTTGTTCAAGTTGCGGATTTTTTAAGTTTGAAAATAGATGATATCGTTTAAAGTCGGATTCTAAAGCATCGTAAATAGATGACTTTGTTCAAGTTGCGGATTCTGAAGGTTTGAAAATAGATGATATCGTTTAAAGTCGGATTCTAAAGCATTGTAAATAGATGGCTTTGTTCAAGTTGCTGATTCTTAAGGTTTGAAAATAGATGATATCGTTTAAAGTCGGATAATAAAGCATTGTAAATAGATGACTTTTTTCAAGTTTCTAATTCTTAAGGTTTGTGAATAGATTATATAGTTTTAAGTCAGATTCTAAAGCATTGTAAATAGATTACTTCGTTACAGTTGCGGATTCTTAAGGTTTGAGAATAGATGATATTGTTTAAAGTCGGATTCTAAAGCATTGTAAATAGATGACTTTGTTCAAGTTTCGGATTCTTAAGGTTTGAGAATAGATGATATTTTTAAAGTCGGATTCTAAAGCATTGTAAATAGATGACTTTGTTCAAGTTGCCGATTCTAAAGCTTTGAAAAATAGATGATATCGTTTAAAGTCGGATTCTACAGCATTGTAAATAGATGACTTTGTTCAAGTTGCAGATTCTAAAGGTTTGAGAATAGATGATATTGTTTAAAGTTGGATTCTAAAGCATTGTAAATAGATGACTTTGTTCAAGTTGCCGATACTAAAGGTTTGAGAATAAATGATATCGTTTAAAGTCGGATTCTAAAACATTGTAAATAGATGACTTAGTTCAAGTTGCGGATTCTTAAGGTTAGAAAACAGATGATATCGTTTAAAGTCGGATTCTAAAGCATTGTAAATAGATGACTTTGGTCAAGTTGCGCATTCTCAAGGTTAGAAAATAGATGATAACGTTTAAAGTCGGATTCTACACCATTGTAAATAGATGACTTTTTTGAAGTTGCAGATTCTTAAGGTTTGAGAATAGATGATATCGTTTAAAGTCGGATTCTAAAGCATTGTAAATAG
The DNA here is from genome assembly GCA_963556195.1 of Sepiola atlantica. Taxonomy (NCBI): domain Eukaryota; kingdom Metazoa; phylum Mollusca; class Cephalopoda; order Sepiida; family Sepiolidae; genus Sepiola; species Sepiola atlantica. The sequence continues at coordinate 259,291 of CAUVYP010000558.1, forward strand.
ATGACTTAGTTGAAGTTGCCGATTCTTAAGGTTTGAAAATAGATGATATCGTTTAAAGTCTGATTCTAAAGCATTGTAAAAAGATGATTTTGTTCTAGTAGCCGAGTCTTAAGGTTTGAAAATAGATGATATTGTTTAAAGTCGGATTCTAAAGCATTGTAAATAGATGACTTTGTTCAAGTTGCCAGTTCTAAAGGTTTGAGAATTGATGATATCGTTAAAAGTCGAATTCTAAAGCATCGTACATAGATGACTTTGTTCAAGTTGCGGATTTTTAAAGTTTGAAAATAGATGATATCGTTTGAAGTCGGATTCTAAAGCATCGTTAATAGATGACTTTGTTCAAGTTGCGGATTCTTAAGGTTTGAAAATAGATGATATCGTTAAAAGTCGGATTCTAAAGCATTGTAAATAGATCGCTTTGTTCAAGTTGCCGATTCTTAAGGTTTGAGAATGGATGATATCGTTTAAAATCGGATAATAAAGCATTGAAAATAGATGACTTTGTTCAAGTTTCTTATTCTTAAGGTTTGACAATAGATAATATTGTTTTAAGTCGGATTCTAAAGCATTGTAAATAGATGACTTTGTTCAAGTTGCCGAGACTTTAGGTTTCGAAAATAGATGATATCGTTTAAAGTCGTATTCTTAAGAATCGTAAATAGATGATTTTGTTCAAGTTGCGGAATCTTTAAGGTTTGAAAAAAGATGATATCGTTTAAAGTCGGATTCTAAAGCATTGTAAATAGATCAGGTTCTTCAAGTTGCCTATCTAAAGGTTTGAGAATAGATGATAGGGTTGAAAGTCTAAAGCATCGTAAATAGATTGCTTTGTTCAAGTTACCGATTCTTTAGCTTTGAAAAATAGATGATATCGTTTTAAGTCGGATTCGAAAGCATTGTAAATAGATGACTTTGTTCAAGTTGCCGATTCTAAAGGTTTGAGAATAGATGATATTGTTTAAAGTCGGATTCTAAAGCATTGTAAGTAGAGTACTTTGTTCAAGTTGCCGATACTACAAGTTTGAGAACAGATGATATCGTTTAAAGTCGGATTCTAAAGCATTGTAAATAGATGACTTAGTTCAAGTTGCGTATTCTTAAGGTTTGAAAATAGATGATATCGTGTAAAGTCGGATTCTAAAGCATCGTAAATAGATGACTTTGTTAAGGTGCGGATTCTTAAGGTTAGAAAATAGATGATATCGTTTAAAGTCGGATTCTAAAGCATCGTTAATAGATGACTTTGTTCAAGTTGCGGATTCTTAAGGTTTGAAAATAGATGATATCGTTAAAAGTCGGATTCTAAAGCATTGTAAATAGATCGCTTTGTTCAAGTTGCCGATTCTTAAGGTTTGAGAATGGATGATATCGTTTAAAATCGGATAATAAAGCATTGAAAATAGATGACTTTGTTCAAGTTTATAATTCTTAAGGTTTGAGAATAGATGATATTGTTTAAAGTCGGATTCTAAAGCATTGTAAATAGATGACTTTGTTCAAGTTGCCGAGACTTTAGGTTTCGCAAATAGATGATATCGTTTAAAGTCTTATTCTTAAGAATCGTAAATAGATGACTTCGTTCAAGTTGCGGATTCTTAAGGTTTGAACATAGATGATATCGTTTAAAGTCGGATTCTAAAGCATTGTAAATAGATCAGGTTCTTCAAGTTGCCTATCTTAAGGTTTGAGAATAGATGATAAGGTTGAAAGTCTGATTCTAAAGCATCGTAAATAGATTGCTTTGTTCAAGTTACCGATTCTTAAGCTTTGAAAAATAGATGATATCGTTTAAAGTCGGATTCGAAAGCATTGTAAATAGATGACTTTGTTCCAGTTGCCGATTCTAAAGGTTTGAGAATAGATGATATTGTTTAAAGTCGGATTCTAAAGCATTGTAAGTAGAGTACTTTGTTCAAGTTGCCGATACTACAAGTTTGAGAATAGATGATATCGTTTAAAGTCGGATTCTAAAGCATTGTAAATAGATGACTTAGTTCAAGTTGCCGATTCTAAAGGTTTGAAAATAGATGATATCGTGTAAAGTCGGATTCTAAAGCATCGTAAATAGATGACTTTGTTCAAGTTGCGGATTCTTAAGGTTAGAAAATAGATGATATCGTTTAAAGTCGGATTCTAAAGCATTGTAAATAGATAACTTTGTTCAAGTTGCCTATTCTTAAGGTTTGAGAATAGATGATATCGTTTAAAGTCAGATTCTAAAGGATTGTAAATAGATGACTTTGTAAAAGTTTCAGATTCTTTAGGTAGAAAACAGATAATATTGTTTAAAGTCGGATCATAAAGCATTGTAAATAGATGACTTAGTTCAAGTTGCGAATTCTTAAGGTTTGAAAATAGATGATATTGGTTTAAGTGGGGTTCTAAAGCATTGTAAATAGATGACTTTGTTCAAGTTGCCGATTCTTAAGGTTTGAGAATAGATGATATTTTTATAGTCGGATTCTAAAGCATTGTAAATAGATTACTTAGTTCAAGTTGCCGATTCTTAAGGTTTGAAAATAGATGATATCCTTTTCAGTCGGATTCTAAAGCATTGTAAATAGATGACTTTGTTCAAGTTGCCGATTCGTAAGGTTTGAAACTAGATTATATCGTTTAAAGTCGGATTCTAAAGCATTGTAAATAGATGACTTTGTTCAAGTTGCCGATTCTAAACGTTTGCGAATTCTCAAGGTTTGAAAATAGATGATATTGTTTTAAGTCGGGTTCTAAAGAATGGTAAATCCATGACTTTGTTCAAGTTGCTGATTCTTAAGGTTTTAGAATAGATGATATCGTTTAAAGTCGGAATATAAAGCATTGTAAATAGTTAACTTTGTTCAAGTTGCCGATTCTTCAGGTTTGAAAATAGATGCTATCGTTGAAAGTCGGATTCTAAAGCATTGTAAAATAGATTACTTTGTTCAAGTTGCTGATTCTACAGGTTTAAAAATAGATGATATTGTTTAAAGTCGGATTCTAAAGCATTGGAAATAGATGACTTTGTTCAAGTTGCCGATTCTTAAGGTTTGAAAATAAATGATATCGTTTAAAGTCGGATTGTAAAGCATTGTAAATAGATGACTTTGTTCAAGTTGCCGATTCTTAAAGTTTGAAAATAGATGATATTGTTTAAAGTCGGATTCTAAAGCATTGTAAATAGATGACTTTGTTCAAGTTGCCAGTTCTAAATGTTTGAGTAGTGATGATATCGTTTGACGTCGGATTCTAAAGCATCGTTAATAGATGACTTTGTTCAAGTTGCGGATTCTTAAGGTTTGAAAATGGATGATATCGTTAAAAGTCGGATTCTAAAGCATTGTAAATGAATCGCTTTGTTCAAGTTGCCGATTCTTAAGGTTTGAGAATGGATGATATCGTTTAAAATCGCATTATAAAGCATTGAAAATAGATGACTTTGTTCAAGTTTCTAATTCTTAAGGTTTGAGAATAGATGATATTGTTTAAAGTCGGATTCTAAAGCATTGTAAATAGATGACTTTGGTCAAGTTGCCGAGACTTTAGGTTTCGAAAATAGATGATATCGTTTAAAGTCGTATTCTTATACATCGTAAATTGATGACTTTGTTCAAGTTGCGCATTCCTCAGCTTTGAAAATAGATGATATCGTTTAAAGTCGGATTCTAAAGCATTGTAAATAGATCAGGTTCTTCAAGTTGCCTATCTTAAGGTTTGAGAATAGATGATAGGGTTGAAAGTCTGATTCTAAAGCATCGTAAATAGATTGCTTTGTTCAAGTTACCGATTCTTAAGCTTTGAAAAATAGATGATATCGTTTAAAGTCGGATTCGAAAGCATTGTAAATAGATGACTTTGTTCAAGTTGCCGATTCTAAAGGTTTGAGAATAGATGATATTGTTTAAAGTCGGATTCTAAAGCATTGTAAGTAGAGTACTTTGTTCAAGTTGCCGATACTACAAGTTTGAGAATAGATGATATCGTTTAAAGTCGGATTTTAAAGCATTGTAAATAGATGACTTAGTTCAAGTTGCCGATTCCTAAGGTTTGAAAATAGATGATATCGTTTAAAGTCGGATTCTAAAGCATCGTAAATAGATGACTTTGTTCAAGTTGCGGATTCTTAAGACTAGAAAATAGATGATATCGTTTAAAGTCGGATTCTAATGTATTGTAAATAGATGTCTTTGTTCAAGTTGCCTATTCTTAAGGTTTGAGAATAGATGATATCGTTTAAAGTCAGATTCTAAAGGATTGTAAATAGATGACTTTGTTAAAGTTTCAGATTCTTTAGGTAGAAAACAGATAATATTGTTTAAAGTCCGATCATAAAGCATTGTAAATAGATGACTTTGTTCAAGTTGCGGATTCTTAGGTTTTGAAAATAGATGATATCGTTTCCAGTAGGATTCTAAAGCATTGTAAATAGATGACTTTGTTCAAGTTGCCGATTCTTAAGGTTTGAAAATAGATGATATCGTTTTAAGTCGGATTCTAAAGCATTGTAAATAGATGACTTTGTTAAAGTTGCGAGTTGTTAAGGTTTAAAAGTAGATGAATTCGTTTAATGTCGGATGCTGATGCATTGTAAATAGATGACTTCGTTTAAGTTGCGGATTCTTAATGTTTGAAAATAGTATGTATCGTTTAAAGTAACATTCTAAAGCATTGTAAATTGATGACTTTGTTCAAGTTGCGGATTCTTAAGGTTTGAAAATAGATGATATCGTTTGAAGTCGGATTCTAAAGCATTGTAAATAGATGACTGTGTTAAAGTTGCGGATTCTTTAGGTTTGAAAATAGATGATATCTTTTAAAGTCGGATTCTAAAGCATTGTAAATAGATGACTTTGTTCAAGTTGCGGATTCTTAATGTTTGAAAATAGATAATATCGTGTAAAGTCGGATTCTAAAGCATTGTAAATAGATGACTTTGTTCAAGTTGCGGATTCTTTTTTTTTGAAAATAGATCATATCGTTTAAAGTCGGATTCTAAAGCATTGAAAATAGATGACTTTGTTCAAGTTGCGGATACTTAATGTTTGAAAATTGATGATATCGTTTAAAGTCGGATTCTAAAGCATTGTAAATAGATACTTTGTTCAAGTTGCGGAGTCTAAAGTTTTAAAAATAGATGCTATCTTTTCAAGTCGGATTCTAAAGCATTGTAAATCGATGACTGTGTTCAAGTTGCGGATTCCTAAGGTTTACAAATAGATGATATCGTTTAAAGTCGGATTCTAAAGCATTGTAAATAGATGACTTTGTTCAAGTTGCGAATTCTTAAGGTGTGAAAATAGATGTTTTCGTTTAAAGTCGGATTCTTCAGCATTGTAAATAGATTACTTTGTTCATATTGCGGATTCTTAAGGTTTGAAAATAGATGATATCGTTTAAAGTCGGATTCTAAAGCATTGTAAATAGATGACTTTGTTCAAGTTGCGAGTTCTTAAGGTTATAAACTAGATAATATCGTTTAATGTCGGATACTAAAGCATTGTAAATAGATGACTCTGTGTAAGTTGCGGATGCTTACGTGTTTAAAATAGATGATATCGATTTAAGTGGGATTCTAAAGCATTGTAAATAGATGACTTTGTTCAAATTGCCGATTCTTCAGCTTTGAAAATAGATGATATCGTTTAAAGCCGGATTCCAAAGCATTGTAAATAGATAACTTTGTTCAAGTGGCGGATTCTTAAGGTTTGAAAATAGATGATATCGTTGAAAGTCGGATTCTAATGCATTGTAAATAGATGATATGTTCAAGTTGCCGATTCTTAAGCTTTGAAAATAGATGATATCGTTTAAAGTTTGATTCTAAAGCATTTTAAATAGATGACTTGTTCAAGTTGTGGATTCTTTAGCTTAGAAAATAGATGATATCGTTTAAAGTCGAATTCTAAAGCACTGTAAATGGATGACTTTGTTCAAGTTGCCCAATCTTAAGGTTCGGAAATAGATGATATCGTTTAAAGTCGGATTCTAAAGCATTGTAAATAGATGACTTGTTCAAGTTGCGAGTTCTTAAGGTTTGAAACTAGGTGATACTGTGTAATGTCGGATACTAAAGCATTGTGAATAGATGACTTTGTTCATTTTGAGGATTCTCAAGGTTTAAGAATAGATGATATCGTTGAAAGTGTGATTCTAAAGCACTATAAATTAATGACTTTGTTAAAGTTGCTTATTCTTAAGGTTCGAAAATAGATGATATCGTTGAAAGTCGGATTCTAAACCATTGTAAATAGATGACTTTGTTAAAGTTGCGGATTCTGAAGGTTTGAAAATAGAAGGTAAGTTTTAAAGTAGGATTCAAAAGCATTGTAAATAGATGACTTTGTTCAAGTTGCGGATTCTTAAGGTTTGAAAATAGATAATATCGTTGAAAGTGTGATTCTAAAGCATTGTAAATAGATGACTTTGTTCAAGTTGCGGATTCTTAAGGTTTGAAAATAGATAATATCGTTTAAAGTCGGATTCTAAAGCATTGTAAATAGATGACTTGTTCAAGTTGCTGAATCTTAAGCTTTGAAAATAGATGATATCGTTTGAAGTCGGATTCTAAAGCATTGTAAATAGACGACTTTGTTCAAGTTACGTATTCTTAAGGTTCCAAAATAGATGATACCGTTAAAGTCAGATTATAAAGCATTGTAAATAGATGACTTTGTTCAAGTTGCGGATTTTTTAGGTTTGAAAATAGATGATATCGTTTAAAGTCGGAATCTAAAGCACTGTAAATAGATGACTTTGTTCAAGTTGCGGATTCTTAAGGTTTGAAAATAGATGATATTGTTTAAAGTCGGATTCTAAAAGATTGTAAATAGATGACTTTGTTCAAGTTTCGGATTCTTAAGGGTTGAAAATAGATGATAATGTTTAAAGTTTTATTCTAAAGCATTGAAAATAGATGACTTTGTTCAAGTTGCGGATTCTTAAGTTTTTAAAATAGATGATATCGTTTAAAGTCGGATTCTAAAGCATTGTAAATAGATGATCTTGTTCAAGTTGCGGATTCTTAATGTTGTAAAATAGATGATATCGTTTAAAGTCGGATTCTAAAGCATTGTAAATAGATGAATTTGTTTAAGTTGCGGATTCTTAAGGATTGAAAATAGATGATATCGTTTAAGTCGATAGGTGTTATTCTCGTTTCCGAGTTGATTTCAGCCGCTGCATCCGAGATTATAGCTTTAATGTTCGGTGTAGACCTGTAGGTAACCGACCACTCTCGTTTAATTTTTTGATCTTCTGAGTGGTGTACAAATTTCATGATTTGGCCTTTATCGGTAGCAGCGGCTGCTTTCATTAGAGATTTTATGAAGACGAATTTGTTTTGCCTTACCGTGTCAGAGTTTGTAAATCGATGATATCGTTAAAAGTCGGATTCTTAAGCATTGTAAATAGATGACTTTGTTCAAGTTGCTAATTCTTGAGGTTTAAAAATAGATGATATCGGTCAAAGTCGGATTCAAAAGCATTGTAAATAGATGACTTTGTTCAAGTTGCGGATGCTCAAGAATTGAAAATAGATGATATCGTTTAAAGTCGGATTCTAAAGCATTGTAAATAGATGACTTTGTTAAAGTTGCATATTCTTAAAGTTTGAAAATAGATGATATCGTTTAAAGTGTGATTCTAAAGCATTGTAAATAGATGACTTGTTTACGTTACGGATTCTTAACGTTTGAAAATCGATGATATCGTTTACAGTCGGATTCTAAAGCATTGTAAATAGATGACTTTGTTCAAGTCGCGGAAACTAAATGTTTGAAAATAGATGTAATCGTTTAAAGTAAGATTCTACAGCACTGTAAATAGATAACTTTGTTCAAGTTGCCGATTCTTAAGGTTCGAAAATAGATGATATCGTTTGAAATCGGATTCTAAAGCATTGTAAATAGATGACTTTGTTCAAGTTACGTATTCTTAAGGTTTGGAAATTGATGATATCATTTAAAGTCGGATTCTAAAGCATTGTAAATAGATGACTTTGTTCAAGGTGCGGATTTTTTAGGTTTTAAAATAGATGATATCGCTTAAAGTCGGATTCCAAAGCATTTTAAATAGATGACTTTGTTCAAGTTGCGGATTTTTTAGGTTTGAAAATAGATTATATCGTTTAAAGTCGGATTCTAAAGAATTGTAAATAGATGATTTTGTTCAAGTTGCGGATGCTTTAGGTTTGAAAATAGAAGATAATGTTTAAAGTAGGATTCAAAAGCATTGTAAATAGATGACTTTGTTCAAGTGGTGGATTCTTAAGGTTTGAAAATAGATGATATCGTTGAAAGTGTGATTCTAAAACATTGTAAATAGATGACTTTGTTCAAGTTGCGGATACTTAAGGTTTGAAAATCGATGATATCGTTTAAAGTCGGATTCTAAAGCATTGTAAATAGATGACTTTGTTCAAGTTGCCGATTCTTAAGCTTTGCAAATAGATGATATCGTTTAAAGTCGGATTACAAAGCATTGTAAATAGACGACTTTGTTCAAGTTGCGGATTCTTAAGATTTGAAAATAGATGATATCGTTTAATGTCAGATACTAAAGCATTGTAAATAGATTACTAAGTTATAGTTACGTATTCTTAAGGTTTGAAAATAGATGATATCGTTTAAAGTCGGATTATAAAGCATTGTAAATAGATGACTTTGTTTAAGTTGCGGATTTTTTAGGTTTGGAAATAGATGATATCGTTTAAAGTCGGATTCTAAAGCATTGTAAATAGATGATATTGTTCAAGTAGCCGATTCTTAAGGTTTGAAAATAGATGATATTGTTTAAATACGGATTCTAAACGATTGTAAATAGATGACTTTGTTCAAGTTGCGGATTCTTAAGGGTTGAAAATAGATGATAATGTTTAAAGTCAGATTCTAAAGCATTGTAAATAGATAACTGTGTTCAAGTTGCATATTCTTAATGTTTGAAAATGGATGATATCGTTTCAAGTCGGATTCTAAAGCATTGTAAATAGATGACTTCTTGAAGTTTCTGATTCTTAAGGTTCGAAAATAGATGATATCGTTTGAAGTCGGATTCTAAAGCATTGTAAATAGATCACTTTGTTCAAGTTGCAGATGTTTTAGGTTTGAAAATAGATGGTATCGTTTAAAGTCGCATTCCAAAGCATTGTAAATAGATGACTTTGTTCAAGTTGCGGATTCGTTAGGTTTGAAAATAGATGATACCGGTTAAAGTCGGATTCTTAAGCATTGTAAATAGATGACTTGTTCAAGTTGCGGACTCTGAAGGTTTGAAAATAGATGATATCGTTTAAAGTCGGATTCTAAAGCATTGTAAATAGATGACTTTGTTCAAGTTGCCGATTCTTAAGGTTTGAAAATAGATGATATTGTTTAAAGTCGGACGCTAAAAGATTGTAAATAGATGACTTTGTTCAAGTTCCGGATTCTAAACGGTTGAAAAGAGATGATAATGTTTAAAGTCAGATTCTAAAGTATTGAAAATAGATGACTTTATTCAATTTGCGGATTCTTAAGGTTTTAAAATAGATGACATCGTTTAAAGTCGGATTCTAAAGCATTGTAAATAGATGGCTTTGTTTATTTTGCCAATTCTTAAGCTGTGAAAAAAGATGATATCGTTTAAAGTCGGATTCTAAAGCATTGTAAATAGAACTTAGTTCAAGTTGCCGATACTTCACGTTTGAGAATAGATGATATCGTTTAAAGTCCGATTCTAAAGCATTGTAAATAGATGACTTAGTTCAAGTTGCCGATTATTGAGGTTTGAAAATAGATGATATCTTTTAAAGTCGGATTCTTAAGCATTGTAAATAGATTACTTTGTTTAAGTTGCCGATTATTGAGGTTTGAAAACAGATGATATCGTTTAAAGTCGGATTCTAAAGCATTGTAAATAGATTACTTCGTTCAAGATGCCGATTCTTAAGGTTTGAAAATAGATGATATCGTGTAACGTCGGATTCTAAAGCATTGTAAATAGATTACATCGTTTTAGTAGCGGATTCTTTAGCTTTGAGAATAGATGATATCGTTTACAGTCTGATTCTAAAGCATTGTCAATAGATGACTTCGTTAAAGATGCCGGATCTTTAGGTTTGAAAATAGATGATATCGTTTAAAGTCGTATTGGAAAGCATTGTAAATAGATGACTTTGTTTATTTTGCAGATTCGTTAGCTTTAAAAAAAGATGATATCGTTTAAAGTCCGATTCTAAAGCATTGTAAATAGATGACTTTGTTCAAGTTGCCGATTATTGAGGTTTGAAAACAGATGATATCGTTTAAAGTCGGATTCTAAAGCATTGTAAATAGATTACTTCGTTCAAGATGCCGATTCTTAAGGTTTGAAAATAGATGATATCGTTTAAAGTCGGATTCTAAAGCATTGTAAATAGATGACTTTGTTTATTTTGCCGATTCTTAAGCTTTGAAAAAAGATGATATCGTTTAAAGTCCGATTCTTAAGCATGGTAAATGGATGACTTAGTTCAAGTTGCCGATTATTGAGGTTTGAAAATAGATGATATCGTTTAAAGTCGGATTCTAAAGCATTGTAAATAGATGACTTTGTTCAAGTGGTGGATTCTTAAGGTTTGAAAATAGATGATATCGTTGAAAGTGTGATTCTAAAACATTGTAAATAGATGACTTTGTTCAAGTTGCGGATACTTAAGGTTTGAAAATCGATGATATCGTTTAAAGTCGGATTCTAAAGCATTGTAAATAGATGACTTTGTTCAAGTTGCCGATTCTTAAGCTTTGCAAATAGATGATATCGTTTAAAGTCGGATTACAAAGCATTGTAAATAGACGACTTTGTTCAAGTTGCGGATTCTTAAGATTTGAAAATAGATGATATCGTTTAATGTCAGATACTAAAGCATTGTAAATAGATTACTAAGTTATAGTTACGTATTCTTAAGGTTTGAAAATAGATGATATCGTTTAAAGTCGGATTATAAAGCATTGTAAATAGATGACTTTGTTTAAGTTGCGGATTTTTTAGGTTTGGAAATAGATGATATCGTTTAAAGTCGGATTCTAAAGCATTGTAAATAGATGATATTGTTCAAGTAGCCGATTCTTAAGGTTTGAAAATAGATGATATTGTTTAAATACGGATTCTAAACGATTGTAAATAGATGACTTTGTTCAAGTTGCGGATTCTTAAGGGTTGAAAATAGATGATAATGTTTAAAGTCAGATTCTAAAGCATTGTAAATAGATAACTGTGTTCAAGTTGCATATTCTTAATGTTTGAAAATGGATGATATCGTTTCAAGTCGGATTCTAAAGCATTGTAAATAGATGACTTCTTGAAGTTTCTGATTCTTAAGGTTCGAAAATAGATGATATCGTTTGAAGTCGGATTCTAAAGCATTGTAAATAGATCACTTTGTTCAAGTTGCAGATGTTTTAGGTTTGAAAATAGATGGTATCGTTTAAAGTCGCATTCCAAAGCATTGTAAATAGATGACTTTGTTCAAGTTGCGGATTCGTTAGGTTTGAAAATAGATGATACCGGTTAAAGTCGGATTCTTAAGCATTGTAAATAGATGACTTGTTCAAGTTGCGGACTCTGAAGGTTTGAAAATAGATGATATCGTTTAAAGTCGGATTCTAAAGCATTGTAAATAGATGACTTTGTTCAAGTTGCCGATTCTTAAGGTTTGAAAATAGATGATATTGTTTAAAGTCGGACGCTAAAAGATTGTAAATAGATGACTTTGTTCAAGTTCCGGATTCTAAACGGTTGAAAAGAGATGATAATGTTTAAAGTCAGATTCTAAAGTATTGAAAATAGATGACTTTATTCAATTTGCGGATTCTTAAGGTTTTAAAATAGATGACATCGTTTAAAGTCGGATTCTAAAGCATTGTAAATAGATGGCTTTGTTTATTTTGCCAATTCTTAAGCTGTGAAAAAAGATGATATCGTTTAAAGTCGGATTCTAAAGCATTGTAAATAGAACTTAGTTCAAGTTGCCGATACTTCACGTTTGAGAATAGATGATATCGTTTAAAGTCCGATTCTAAAGCATTGTAAATAGATGACTTAGTTCAAGTTGCCGATTATTGAGGTTTGAAAATAGATGATATCTTTTAAAGTCGGATTCTTAAGCATTGTAAATAGATTACTTTGTTTAAGTTGCCGATTATTGAGGTTTGAAAACAGATGATATCGTTTAAAGTCGGATTCTAAAGCATTGTAAATAGATTACTTCGTTCAAGATGCCGATTCTTAAGGTTTGAAAATAGATGATATCGTGTAACGTCGGATTCTAAAGCATTGTAAATAGATTACATCGTTTTAGTAGCGGATTCTTTAGCTTTGAGAATAGATGATATCGTTTACAGTCTGATTCTAAAGCATTGTCAATAGATGACTTCGTTAAAGATGCCGGATCTTTAGGTTTGAAAATAGATGATATCGTTTAAAGTCGTATTGGAAAGCATTGTAAATAGATGACTTTGTTTATTTTGCAGATTCGTTAGCTTTAAAAAAAGATGATATCGTTTAAAGTCCGATTCTAAAGCATTGTAAATAGATGACTTTGTTCAAGTTGCCGATTATTGAGGTTTGAAAACAGATGATATCGTTTAAAGTCGGATTCTAAAGCATTGTAAATAGATTACTTCGTTCAAGATGCCGATTCTTAAGGTTTGAAAATAGATGATATCGTTTAAAGTCGGATTCTAAAGCATTGTAAATAGATGACTTTGTTTATTTTGCCGATTCTTAAGCTTTGAAAAAAGATGATATCGTTTAAAGTCCGATTCTTAAGCATGGTAAATGGATGACTTAGTTCAAGTTGCCGATTATTGAGGTTTGAAAATAGATGATATCGTTTAAAGTCGGATTCTAAAGCATTGTAAATAGATGCCTTAGTTTAAGTTGCCGATTCTTAAGGTTTGAAAATAGATTATATCGTTTAAAGTCGGATTCTATAGCATTGTAAATAGATTACTTTTTCAAAGTTGCGGATTCTTAAGGTTTATAAATAGATCATATCGTTTAAAGTCGGATTCTATAGCATTGTAAATAGATGACTTGGTTCAAATTGCGGATTCTCAAGGTTTGAAAATAGATGATATTGTTTAAAGTCGGATTCTAAAGCCTTGTAAATAGATGACTTTGTTCAAGTTACTGATTGTTAAGGTTTGAAAATAGATGATATCGTTTAAAGTCGGATTCTAAAGCATTGTAAAAAGAGTACTTTGTTCAAGTTGCCGATTCTTAAGGTGTGAAAACAGATGATATCGTTTAAAGTCGGATTCTAAAGAATTGTAAATAGATGACTTTTTTAAAGTTGCGGATTCTTAAGGTGTGAAAATAATGATATCGTTTAAAGTCGGATTCTAAAGCATTGTAAATAGATGACTTTGTTCAAGTGGCAGATTCTTAAAGTTTGAAAATAGATGATATCGTTTAAAGTGGGATTCTACAGCATTGTAAATAGATGACTTTTTTCAACTTGCGGATTTTAAAGGTTTGAAAAAGATGATATAGTTTAAAGTGTGATTCTAAAGCATTGTAAATACATGAGTTTGTGTAAGTTTCCGATTCTTAAGGTTTGAAAATAGATGATATCGTTTAAAGTCGGATTCTAAAGAATTGTAAATCGATGACTTTGTTCAAGTTGCGGTTTCTTAAATTTTGAAAATAGATGATATCGTTTAAAGTCGGATTCTAAAGCATTGTAAATAGATGACTTTGTTAAAGTTGCCGATTCTTAAGGTTTGAAAGTAGATGATCTCGTATAAAGTCGGATTCTAAAGCATTGTAAATAGATGACTTTGTTCCAGTTGCCGATTCTTAAGGTTGAAAATAGTAAATATCGTTTAAAGTCGGATACTAAAGCATTGTAAATAGAGGACTTTGGTCAAGTTGCGGATTCATAAGGTTTGAAAATAGATGATATTGTTAAAAGTCGCATTCTAAAGCATTGTAAATAGATGACTTTGTTCAAGTGGCCAATTCTTAAGGTTTGAAAATAGATGATATCGTTTAAAGTCGGATTCTAAAGCATTGTAAATAGATGACTTTGTTAAAGTTGCCGATTCTTAAGGTTTGAAAATAGATGATATCGTTTAAAGTCGGATTCTAAAGCATTGTAAATAGATGACTTAGTTCAAGTTGCAGATTCTTAAGGTTTGAAAATAGATGATATCGTTTAAAGTCGGATTCTACAGCATTGTAAATAGATGACATTGTTCAAGTGGCAGATTCTTAAGGTTCGAAAATAGATGATATCGTTTCAAGTCGGATTCTACAGCATTGTTCATAGATGACTTTGTTCAAGTTGCGGATTCTAAAGGTTTGAAAATAGAGTATATCGTTTAAAGTGTGATTCTAAAGCATTGTAAATAGATGACTTTGTTCAAGTTGCCGATTCTTAAAGTTTATAAATAGATGATATCGTTTAAAGTCGGATTATAAAGTATTGGAAATAGATGATTATATTCCATTTGCGGTTACTTAAGGTTTGTAAATAGATGATATCGTTTAAAGTCGGATTCTAAAGCATTGTAAATAGATGACTTTGTTCAAGTTGCCGATTCTTAAAGTTTTAAAATAAATGATCTCGTTTAAAGTCGGATTCTAAAGCATTGTAAATAGATGACTCTGGTCAAGTTTCCGATTTATAAAGTTGGAAAATATATGCTATCGTTTAAAGTCGGATTCTAAAGCATTGTAAATAGATGACTTTGGTAAAGTTGCCGATTCTCCATTAAGAAAATAGAGTATATCGTTTAAAGTCTGATTCTAAAGCATTGTAAATAGATGACTTTGTTCAAGTTGCGGATTCTTAAGATTTGAAAATAGATGATATCGTTTAAAGTCAGATTTTAATACATAGTAAATAGATATTTGTTCAAGTTGCGGAGTCTAAAGTTTTGAAAATAGATGATATCGTTTCAAATCGGATTCTAAAGCATTGTAAATAGATGACGTTGTTCAAGTTGCCAATTCTTAAGGTTTGAAATCAGATGATATTGTTTAAGTCGGATTCTAAAGCATTGTAAGTCGATGACTTTATTACAGTTGCAGATTCTTTAGGTTTGACAATAGATGATATCGTTTAAAGTCGGATCTAAAGCATTGTAAATAGATGACTCTATTCAAGTTGCGGATTCTTAAGGTGAGAAAATAGATGATATCGTTTGAAGTCAGATTCTAAAGCATAGTAAATAGATACTTTGTTCAAGTTGCGGAGTATAAAGTTTTGAAAATAGATGATATCGTTTCAAGTCGGATTCTAAAGCATTGTAAATAGATGACTTTGTTCAAGTTGCGGATTCTTTATGTTTGAAAATAGATGATATCGTTTAAAGTCTGATTCTAAAGCATTGTAAATAGATGACTTTGTTCAAGTTCCGCATTCTTAGGGTTTTAAAATAGATTATATCGTTTAAAGTCGGATTCTAAAGCATTGTAAATAGATGACTTTGTTCAAGTTGCGGATTCTTAGGGTTCAAAAGTAGATGATATCGTTACTAGTCGGATTCTAAAGCATTGTAAATAGATGACTTTGTTCAAGTTGCGAACTCTTTAGGTTCTAAAATAGATGATATCGTTTAACGTCGGATCTAAAGCATTGTAAATAGATGACTCTATTCAAGTTGCGGATTCTTAAGGTTCGAAAATAGATGATATCGTTTAAAGTCGGATTCCAAAGTATTGTAAATAGATGACTTTGTTAAAGTTGCGGATTCTTAAGGTTTTAAAATAGATGATATCGTTTAAAGTCGGATTCTAAATCATTGTAAATAGATGACTTTGTTCAAGTTGCGGATTCTTAAGGTTTGAAAATAGATGATATCGTTTAAAGTGGGATTCTTAAGCATTGTAAATAGATGACTTTGTTCAAGTTGCGGATTCTTAAGGTGTCAAAAAAGAGTATATCGTTTAAAGTCGGATTCTAAAGCATTGTAAATAGATGACTTTGTTCAAGTTGCGGACTCCTAAGGTTTTAATATAGATGATATCGTGTAAAGTCGGATTCTAAAGCATTGTAAATAGATTACTTTGTTCAAGTTGCGGATTCTTAGGTTTTGAAAATAGATGATATCGTTTCAAGTGGGATTCTAAAGCATTGTACATAGATGACTTTGTTCAAGTTGCGGATTCTTTATGTTTGAAAATAGATGATATCGTTTAAAGTCTGATTCTAAAGCATTGTAAATGGATGACTTTGTTCAAGTTGCCGATTCTTAAGGTTTGAAAATAGATGATATCGTTTTAAGTCGGATTCTAAAGCATTGTAAATAGATGACTTTGTTCAAGTTGCGAGTTGTTAAGGTTTAAAAGTAGATGAATTCGTTTAATGTCGGATGCTGATGCATTGTAAATAGATGACTTCGTTTAAGTTGCGGATTCTTAATGTTTGAAAATAGTATGTATCGTTTAAAGTAACATTCTAAAGCATTGTAAATAGATGACTTTGTTCAAGTTGCGGATTCTTAAGGTTTGAAAATAGATGATATCGTTTGAAGTCGGATTCTAAAGCATTGTAAATAAATGACTGTGTTAAAGTTGCGGATTCTTAAGGTTTGAAAATAGATGATATCTTTTAAAGTCGGATTCTAAAGCATTGTAAATAGATGACTTTGTTCAAGTTGCGGATTCTTAAGATGTGAAAAAAGATGTTATCGTTTAAAGTCGGATTCTAAAGCATTGTAAATAGATGACTGTGTTCAAGTTGCGGATTCTTAATGTTTGAAAATAGATGATATCGTTGAAAGTATGATTCTAAAGCATTGTAAATAGATGACTTTGTTCAAGTTGCGGATACTTAAGTTTTGAAAATCGATTATATCGTTTAAAGTCGGATTCTACAGCATTGTAAATAGATGACTTTGTTCAAGTTGCCGATTCTTAAGCTTTGCAAATAGATTATATCGTTTAAAGTCGGATTACAAAGCATTGTAAATAGACGACTTTGTTCAAGTTGCGGATTCTTAAGATTTGAAAATAGATGATATCGTTTAATGTGGAATACTAAAGCATTGTAAATAGATTACTAAGTTCAAGTTATGTATTCTTAAGGTGTGAAAATAGATGATATCGTTTAAAGTCGGATTATAAAGCATTGTAAATAGATGACTTTGTTTAAGTTGCGGATTTTTTAGGTTTGAAAATAGATGATATCGTTTAAAGTCGGATTCTAAAGCATTGTAAATAGATGATATTGTTCAAGTAGCCGATTCTTAAGGTTTGAAAATAGATGATATTGGTTAAATACGGATTCTAAAGCATTGTAAATATATGACTTTGTTCAAGTTGCCGATTATTAAGGTTTGAAAATAGATGATATTGTTTAAATACGGATTCTAAAGCATTGTAAATATATGACTTTGTTCAAGTTGCCGATTCTTAAGGTTTGAAAATAGATGATATTGTTTAAATACGGATTCTAAAGCATTGTAAATATATGACTTTGTTCAAGTTGCGGATTCTTGATGTTTGAAAATAGATGATATCGGTCAAAGTCGGATTCTAAAGCATTGTAAATAGATGACTTTGTTACAGGTGCGGACTCTGAAGGTTTGAATATAGAGGATATCGTTTAAAGTCGGATTCTAAAGCATTGTAAATATATGACTTTGTTCAAGTTGCCGATTCTTAAGGTTTGAAAATAGATGATATTGTTTAAAGTCGGATTTTAAATGATCGTAAATAGATGACTTTGTCAAAGTTTCCGATTCTTAAGGTTTGAAAATAGAAGATCATGTTTAAAGTAGGATTCAAAAGCATTGTAAATAGATGACTTTGTTCAAGTTGCGGATTCTTGAGGTTTGAAAATAGATGATATCGTTGAAAGTGTTATTCTAAAGCATTGTAAATAGATGACTTTGTTCAAGTTGCGGATTCTTTAGGTTTTAAAATCGATGATATAGTTTACAGTCGGATTCTAAAGCATTGTAAATAGATGACTTTGTTCAAGTTGCCGATTCTTAAGCTTTAAAAATAGATGATATCGTTTAAAGTCGGATTCCTTAGCATTTTAAATAGATGACTTTGTGCTAGTAACGGATTCTTAAGGTTTAAAAATAGATGATATCGTTTAAAGTCGGATTCTAAAGCATTGTAAATAGATTACTAAGTGCTAGTTACGTATTCTTAAAGTTTAGAAAATAGATGGTATCGTTGAAAGTCGGATTATAAAGCATTGTAAATAGATGACTTTGTTCAAGTTGCGCATTTTTGAAGTTTGAAAATAGATGATATCGTTTCAAGTGGGATTCTAAAGCATTGTAAATAGATGACTTTGTTCAAGTTGCGGATTCTTAATGTTTGCAATAGATGATATCGTGTAAAGTCGGATTCTAAAGCATTGTAAATAGATGACTTTGTTCAAGTTGCGGAGTCTTATTTTTTGAAAATAGATCATATCGTTTAAAGTCGGATTCTAAAGCATTGTAAATAGATGACTTTGTTAAAGTTGCGGATTCTTAATGTTTGAAAATAGATGATATCGTTTAAGTCGGATTCTAAAGCATTGTAAATAGATGACTTTGTTCAAGTTGCGGATTCTTAAGATGTGAAAAAAGATGTTATCGTTTAAAGTCGGATTCTAAAGCATTGTAAATAGATGACTTTGTTCAAGTTGCGGATTCTTAATGTTTGAAAATAGATGATATCGTGTAAAGTCGGATTCTAAAGCATTGTAAAAAGACGACTTTGTTCAAGTTGCGGATTCTTAATGTTTGAAAATAGATGATATCGTTTAAGTCGGATTCTAAAGCACTGTAAATATATGACTTTGTTCAAGTTGCGGATACTTAATGTTTGAAAATTGATGATATCGTTTAAAGTCGGATTCTAAAGCATTGTAAATAGATACTTTGTTCAAGTTGCGGAGTCTAAAGTTTTAAAAATAGATGCTATCTTTTCAAGTCGGATTCTAAAGCATTGTAAATCGATGACTGTGTTCAAGTTGCGGATTCCTAAGGTTTACAAATAGATGATATCGTTTAAAGTCGGATTCTAAAGCATTGTAAATAGATGACTTTGTTCAAGTTGCGAATTCTTAAGGTGTGAAAACAGATGTTTTCGTTTAAAGTCGGATTCTAAAGCATTGTAAATAGATTACTTTGTTCAAGTTGCGAGTTCTTAAGGTTATAAACTAGATAATATCGTTTAATGTCGGATACTAAAGCATTGTAAATAGATCACTGTGTGTAAGTTGCGGATGCTTACGGGTGTAAAATAGATGATATCGTTTGAAGTAGGATTCTAGAGCATTGTAAATAGATGACTTTGTTCAAATTGCCGATTCTTCAGCTTTGAAAATAGATGATATCGTTTAAAGTCCGATTCCAAAGCATTGTAAATAGATAACTTTGTTCAAGTTGCGGATTCTTAAGGTTTGAAAATAGATGATATCGGTTAAGTCGGATTCTAAAGCATTGTAAATAGATGATATGTTAAAGTTGCCGATTCTTAAGCTTTGAAAATAGATGATATCGTTTAAAGTCGGATTCTTAATCACTGTTAATGGATGACTTTGTTCAAGTTGCCGATTCTTAATGTTCGAAAATAGATGATATCATTTAAAGTTTGATTCTAAAGCATTTTAAATAGATGACTTGTTCAAGTTGTGGATTCTTAAGCTT
Organism: Sepiola atlantica; assembly: GCA_963556195.1. NCBI lineage: Eukaryota > Metazoa > Mollusca > Cephalopoda > Sepiida > Sepiolidae > Sepiola > Sepiola atlantica. Next base: position 278,892 of record CAUVYP010000558.1, read on the forward strand.
AGAAAATAGATGATATCGTTTAAAGTCCATTCTAAAGCATAGTAAATAGATGACTTTGTTCAAGTTGTCCAATCTTAAGGTTCGGAAATAGATGATATCGTTTCAAGTCGGATTCTAAAGCATTGTGAATAGATTACTTTGTTCATTTTGAGGATTCTCAAGGTTTTAAAATAGATGATATCGTTTAAAGTGTGATTCTAAAGCACTATAAATTAATGACTTTGTTCAAGTTGCTTATTCTTAAGGTTCGAAAATAGATGATATCGTTGAAAGTCTGATTCTAAAGCATTGTAAATAGATGACTTTGTTCAAGTTGCGGACTCCTCAGGTTTGAAAATAGAAGGTAAGTTTTAAAGTAGGATTCAAAAGCATTGTAAATAGATGACTTTGTTCAAGTTGCGGATTCTTAAGGTTTGAAAATAGAAAATATCGTTGAAAGTGTGATTCTAAAGCATTGTAAATAGATGACTTTGTTCAAGTTGCGGATTCTTAAAGTTTGAAAATCGAGTATATCGTTTAAAGTCGGATTCTAAAGCATTGTAAATAGATGACTTGTTCAAGTTGCCGATTCTTATGCTTTGAAAATAGATGATATCGTTTGAAGTCGGATTCAAAAGCATTGTAAATAGACGACTTTGTTCAAGTTACGTATTCTTAAGGGTCGAAAATAGATGATACCGTTAAAGTCGGATTATAAAGCATTGTAAATAGATGACTTTGTTCAAGTTGCGGATTTTGTAGGTTTGAAAATAGATGATATCGTTTAAAGTCGGATTCTAAAGCACTGTAAATAGATGACTTTGTTCAAGTTGCGGATTCTTAAGGTTTGAAAATAGATGATATTGTTTAAAGTCGGATTCTAAAAGCATTGTAAATATATGACTTTGTTTAAGTTGCGGATTCTTAAGGGTTGAAAATAGATGATAATGTTAAAAGTTCCATTCTAAAGCATTGAAAATAGATGACTTTGTTCAAGTTGCGGATTCTTAAGTTTTTAAAATAGATGATATCGTTTAAAGTCGGATTCTAAAGCATTGTAAATAGATTATCTTGTTCAAGTTGCGGATTCTTAAGGTTTGTAAATCGTTGATATCGTTAAAAGTCGGATTCTTAAGCATTGTAAATAGATGACTTTGTTCAAGTTGCGGATTCTTGAGGTTTAAAAATAGATGATATCGGTCAAAGTCGGATTCAAAAGCATTGTAAATAGATGACTTTGTTCAAGTTGCGGATGCTTAAGGGTTGAAAATAGATGATAATGTTTAAAGTCGGATTCTAAAGCATTGTAAATAGATGACTTTGTTCAAGTTGCATATTGTTAAAGTTTGAAAATAGATGATATCGTTTAAAGTGTGATTCTAAAGCATTGTAAATAGATGACTTGTTTACGTTACGGATTCTTAACGTTTGAAAATCGATGATATCGTTTAAAGTCGGATTCTAAAGCATTGTAAATAGATGACTTTGTTCAAGTCGCGGAAACTAAATGTTTGAAAATAGATGATATCGTTTAAAGTAAGATTCTACAGCACTGTAAATAGATAACTTTGTTCAAGTTGCCGATTCTTAAGGTTCGAAAATAGATGATATCGTTTGAAATCGGATTCTAAAGCATTGTAAATAGATGACTTTGTTCAAGTTACGTATTCTTAAGGTTTGAAAATAGATGATATCATTTAAAGTCGGATTCTAAAGCATTGTAAATAGATGACTTTGTTCAAGTTGCGGATTTTTTAGGTTTGAAAATAGATGATATCGCTTAAAGTCGGATTCCAAAGCATTTTAAATAGATGACTTTGTTCAAGTTGCGGATTCTTTAGGTTTGAAAATAGATGATATCGTTTAAAGTCGGATTCTAAAGAATTGTAAATAGATGATTTTGTTCAAGTTGCGGATTCTTAAGGTTTTAAAATAGAAGATAATGTTTAAAGTAGGATTCAAAAGATTTGTAAATAGATGACTTTGTTCAAGTGGTGGATTCTAAAGGTTTGAAAATAGATGATATCGTTGAAAGTGTGATTCTAAAGCATTGTAAATAGATGACTTTGTTCAAGTTGCGGATACTTAAGTTTTGAAAATCGATTATATCGTTTAAAGTCGGATTCTACAGCATTGTAAATAGATGACTTTGTTCAAGTTGCCGATTCTTAAGCTTTGCAAATAGATTATATCGTTTAAAGTCGGATTACAAAGCATTGTAAATAGACGACTTTGTTCAAGTTGCGGATTCTTAAGATTTGAAAATAGATGATATCGTTTAATGTGGGATACTAAAGCATTGTAAATAGATTACTAAGTTCAAGTTATGTATTCTTAAGGTTTGAAAATAGATGATATCGTTTAAAGTCGGATTATAAAGCATTGTAAATAGATGACTTTGTTTAAGTTGCGGATTTTTTAGGTTTGAAAATAGATGATATCGTTTAAAGTCGGATTCTAAAGCATTGTAAATTGATGATATTGTTCAAGTAGCCGATTCTTAAGGTTTGAAAATAGATGATATTGTTTAAATACGGATTCTAAACGATTGTAAGTAGATGACTTTGTTCAAGTTGCGGATTCTTAAGGGTTGAAAATAGATGATAATGTTTAAAGTCAGATTCTAAAGCATTGTAAATAGATAACTGTGTTCAAGTTGCATATTCTTAAGGTTTGAAAATAGATGATATCGTTTAAAGTGTGATTCTAAAGCATTGTAAATAGATGACTTGTTGAAGTTTCTGATTTTTAAGGTTCGAAAATAGATGATATCGTTTGAAGTCGGATTCTAAAGCATTGTAAATAGATCACTCTGTTCAAGTTGCAGATGTTTTAGGTTTGAAAATAGATGATATCGTTTAAAGTCGCATTCCAAAGCATTGTAAATAGATTACTTTGTTCAAGTTGCGGATTAATTAGGTTTGAAAATAGATGATATCGGTTAAAGTCGGATTCTTAAATATTGTAAATAGATGACTTTGTTCAAGTTTCGGATTCTTAAGGTTTGAAAATAGATGATATCGTTTAAAGTCGGATTCTAAAGCATTGTAAATAGATGACTTTGTGCAAGTTGCCGATTTTTAAGGTTTGAAAATAGATGATATTGTTTAAAGTCGGATTCTAAAAGATTGTAAATAGATGACTTTGTTCAAGTTCCGGATTCTAAACGGTTGAAAATAGATGATAATGTTTAAAGTCAGATTCTAAAGTATTGAAAATAGATGACTTTATTCAATTTGCGGATTCTTAAGGTTTTAAAATAGATGATATCGTTTATAGTCGGATTCTAAAGCATTGTAAATAGATGACCTTGTTCCAGTTGCAGATTCTTAAGGTTTGTAAATCGATGATATCGTTAAAAGTCGGATTCTTAAGCATTGTAAATAGATGACTTTGTTCAAGTTGCGGATTCTTGATGTTTGAAAATAGATGATATCGGTCAAAGTCGGATTCTAAAGCATTGTAAATAGATGACTTTGTTACAGGTGCGGACTCTGAAGGTTTGAATATAGAGGATATCGTTTAAAGTCGGATTCTAAAGCATTGTAAATATATGACTTTGTTCAAGTTGCCGATTCTTAAGGTTTGAAAATAGATGATATTGTTTAAAGTCGGATTCTAAATGATCGTAAATAGATGACTTTGTCTAAGTTTCGGATTCTTAAGGTTTGAAAATAGAAGATCATGTTTAAAGTAGGATTCAAAAGCATTGTAAATAGATGACTTTGTTCAAGTTGCGGATTCTTAAGGTTTGAAAAATAGATGATATCGTTTAAAGTGTGATTCTAAAGCATTGTAAATAGATGACTTGTTTACGTTGCGGATTCTTAACGTTTGAAAATCGATGATATCGTTTAAAGTCGGATTCTAAAACATTGTAAATAGATGACTTTGTTCAAGTCGCGGATACTTAATGTTTGAACATAGATGATATCGTTTAAAGTCGGATTCTACAGCACTGTAAATAGATAACTTTGTTCAAGTTGCCGATTCTTAAGGTTCGAAAATAGATGATATTGTTTGAAATCGGATTCATAAGCATTGTAAATAGATGACTTTGTTCAAGTTACGTATTCTTAAGGTTTGAAAATAGATGATATCATTTAAAGTCGGATTCTAAAGCATTGTAAATAGATGACTTTGTTCAAGTTGCGGATTTTTTAGTTTTGAAAATAGATGATATCGCTTAAAGTCGGATTCCAAAGCATTGTAAATAGATAACTTTGTTCAAGTTGCGGATTCTTTAGGTTGTAAAATAGATTATACCGGTTAAAGTCGGATTCTAAAGCATTGTAAATAGATGACTTTGTTCAAGTGGCGGACTAAAATAGATGATATTGTTACAAGTACGATTCTAAAGCATTGTAAGTAGATGACTTTATTACAGTTGCAGATTCTTTAGGTTTAAAAGTAGATGATATCGTTTAATGTCGGATACTAAAGCATTGTAAATAGATGACTTTGTTTAAGTTGCGGATTCTTAATGTCTGAAAATAGATGATATCGTTTGAAGTCGGATTCTAAAGCATTGTAAATAGATGACTTTGTTCAAGTTGCGGATTCTTAATGTTTGAAAACAGATGATATCGTTTAAAGTTAAGTTCTAAAGCATTGTAAATAGATGACTTTGTTCAAGTTGCGGATTCTTTAGGTTTACAAATCGATTATATCGTTTAAAGTCGGAGTCTAAAGCATTGTAATTAGATGACTTTGGTCCAGTTGGGGATTCTTCAGGTTTGAAAATAGATGATATCGTTTAAAGTCGGATTCTAAAGCATTGTAAGTAGATGACTTTGTTCAAGTTGCCGATTCTTAAAGTTTGAAAATATATTATATCGTTTAAAATCGGATTCCAAATCATTGTAAATAGATGACTTTGTTCAAGATGCGGATTCTTAAGATTTAAATATAGATGATATCGTTTAAAGTCGGATTCTAAAGTATTGTAAATAGATGACTTTGTTCAAGTTGCGGACTCTTATTGTTTGAAAATAGATGATATCGTTTCAAGTCGGATTCTATAGCATTGTAAATAGATTACTTTGTTCAAGTTGAGGACGCTCAAGGTTAGAAAATAGATGATATTGGTTAAAGTCGGATTCTTAAGCATTGTAAGTACATTACTTTATTACAGTTGCGGATTCTTAAGGTTTGAAAATAGATGGTAATGTTTACAGTCGCATTCTAAAGCATTGTAAATAGATGACTTCGTTCAAGTGGTGCACTCTTGAGGTTTGTGAATAGATGATATCGTTTAAAGTCGGATTCTAAAGAACTTTAAATGGATGACTTTGTTCAAGTTGCGGATTCTTAAGGTTTTTAAATAGATGATATCAATTAAAGTCGGATTCTAAAGCATTGTAAATAGATGACTTTGTTCAAGTTGCAGACTCTGAAGGTTTAAAAATAGATGATATCGTTTAAAGTCGGATTTTAAAGCATTGTAAATAGATGACTGTGTTCAAGTTGCTGATTCTTATGGTTTGAAAATTGATTATATCGGTCAAAGTCGGATTCTAAAGCATTGTAAATAGATGACTTTGTTACAGTTGCGGATTCTTAAGGTTTAAATATAGATAATATCGGTTAAAGTCGGATTCTAAAGCATTGAAAATAGATGTCTTTGTTCAAGTTGCGGATTCTTAATGTTTAAAAATAGATGATAATGTTTATAGTCGGATTCTAAAGCATTGTAAGTAGATGACTTTATTACAGTTGCGGATTCTTAAGCTTTGAAAATAGATGATAATGTTTAAAGTCGCATTCTAAAGCATTGTAAATAGATGACTTTGTTCAAGTTGCAGATTCTGAAGGTTTGCAAATAGATGATATCGTTTAAAGTCGGATTCTAAAGCATTGTAAATAGATGTCTTTGTTCCAGTTGCGGATTCTTAAGTTTTAAAAATAGATGATATCGTTTAAAGTCGGATTCTAAATCATTGTAAATAGATACTTTGTTCAAGTTGCACCGTCATAAGGTTTGAAAATAGATGATATCGTTTCAAGTCGGATTCTAAATCATTGTAAATAGATGACTTTGTTCAAGTTGCCGATTCTCCAGGTTTGAAAATAGATGATATTGTTTAAAGTCGGATTCTAAAGCATTGTAAATAGATGACTTTGTTCAAGTTGGTGGATTCTTAGGGTTTGAAAATAGATGATATCGTTTAAAGTCGGATTCTAAAGCATTGTAAATAGATGACTTTGTTCAAGTTTCGGATTTTTAGGGTTTGAAAATAGATGTTATCGTTTAAAGTTCGATTCTAAAGCATTGTAAATAGATGACTTTGTTTAAGTTGCTGATACTTAAGGGTTCAAAATAGATAGTATCGTTTAAAGTACGATACTGAAGCATTGTAAATAGATGACTTTGTTCAAGTTGCGGATTCTTAAGGTTTGAAAATAGATGATATCGTTTAAAGTCGGATCCTAAAGCATTGTAAATAGATGACTTTGGTCAAGTTGCGGACACTTAAGGTTTAAAAATAGATGATATCGTGGAATGTCGGATCCTAAAGCATTGTAAATTGATATTTTGGTCAAGTGGCGGAGTCTAAAGGTTTGAAAATAGATGATATCGTTTCAAGTCTGATTCTAAAGTATTGTAAATAGATGACTTTGTTGAAGTTGCCGATTCTCAAGGTTTGAAAATAGATGATATTGTTTATAGTCGGATTCTAAAGCATTGTAAGTAGATGACTTTATTACAGTTGCGGATTCTGAAGCTTTGAATATAGATGATAATGTTTAAAGTCGCATTCTAAAGCATTGTAAATTGATGACTTTGTTCAAATTGCGGATTCTTAAGGTTTGAAAATATATGATATCGTTTAAAGTCGGATCCTAAAGCATTGTAAATAGATGTCTTTGTTCAAGTTGCGGATTCTTAAGGTTTAAAAATAGATGATATCGTTTCAAGTCGGATTCTAAAGCATTGTAAATAGATACTTTGTTCAGATTGCACCGTCTAAAGGTTTGAAAATTGATGATATCGTTTCAAGTCGGATTCTAAAGCATTGTAAATAGATGACTTTGTTCAAGTTGCCGATTCTCCCGGTTTGAAAATAGATGATATTGTTTCAAGTCAGATGCTAAAGCATTGTAAGTAGATTACTTTATTACAGTTACGGATTCTTAAGGTTTGAAAATAGATGATAATGTTTAAAGTCGCATTCTAAAGCTTTGTAAATAGATGACTTTGTTCAAGTTGCGGATTCTAAGGGTTTGAACCTAGATGATATCGTTTAAAGTCGGATTCTAAAGCATTGTAAATAGATGACTTTGTTCAAGTTGCGGATTCTTAAGGTTTGAAAATAGATTATATCGTTTAACGTCGGGTTAAAAGCATTGTAAATAGATGACTTTGTTCCAGTTGCGGATTCTTAAGGTTTAAAACTAGATGATATCGTTGAAAGTCGGATTCTAAAGCATTGTAAATAGATGACTTAGTTCAAGTGTCCGATTCTTAAGGTTTGAAAATAGATGATATCGTTCAAAGTCGGATTCTAAAGCATTGTAAATAGATTACTTTGTCCAAGTTGCGGATTCTTAAGGTTCGAAAATAGATGATATCGTTTACCGTCGGACTCTAAAGCATTGTAAATAGATGACTTTGGTCAAGTTGCGGATTCTTAATGTTTGAAAATAGATGATATCGTTTAAAGTCGGATGCTAAAGCATTGTAAGTAGATGACTTTATTACAGTTGCGGATTCTTAAGGTTTGAAAATAGATGATAATGTTTAAAGTCGCATTCTAAAGCATTGTAAACAGATGACCTTGTGCAAATTGCGGATTCTTAATGTTTGAAAATAGATGAAATCGTTTAAAGACGGATTCTAAAGCATTGTAAGTAGATGACTTTATTACAGTTTCGGTTTCTTAAGGTTTTAAAAAAGATGATAATGTTTAAAGTCGCATTCTAAAGCTTTGGAAATAGATGACTTTGTTAAAGTTGCCGAATCCAACGGTTTGAAAATAGATGATATTGTTTAAAGTCGGATTCTAAAGCATTGTAAATAGATGACTTTGTTCAAGTTGCGGATTCTTAAGGTTTGAAAATAGATGATATCGTTTAAAGTCGGATCCTAAAGCATTTTAAATAGATGACTTTGGTCAAGTTGCGGATACTTAAGGTTTAAAAATAGATGATATCGTGGAATGTCGGATTCTAAAGCATTGTGAATTGATGACATTGTTAGAGTTGCGGATTCTTAATGTTTGAAAATAGATGATATCGTTTAAAGTTGGATTCTAAAGCATTGTAAATAGATATTTTGGTCAAGTTGCGGAGTCTAAAGGTTTGAAAATAGATGATATCGTTTCAAGTCTGATTCTAAAGTATTGTAAATAGATGACTTTGTTGAAGTTGCCGATTCTCAAGGTTTGAAAATAGATGATATTGTTTATAGTCGGATTATAAAGCATTGTAAGTAGATGACTTTATTACAGTTGCGGATTCTTAAGCTTTGAAAATAGATGATAATGTTTAAAGTCGCATTCTAAAGCCTTGTAAATTGATGACTTTGTTTAAATTGCGGATTCTCAAGGTTTGAAAATATATGATATCGTTTAAAGTCGGATCCTAAAGCATTGTAAATAGATGTCTTTGTTCAAGTAGCGGATTCTTAAGGTTTAAAAATAGATTATATCGTTTACAGTCGGATTCTAAAGCATTGTAAATAGATACTTTGTTCAAGTTGCACCGTCTAAAGGTTTGAAAATAGATGATATCCTTTCAAGTCGGATTCTAAAGCATTGTAAATAGATGACTTGTTCAAGTTGCCGATTCTCCCGGTTTTAAAATAGATGATATTGTTTCAAGTCAGATGCTAAAGCATTGTAAGTAGATGACTTTATTACAGTTGCGGATTCTTAAGGTTTGAAAATAGATGATAATGTTTAAAGTCGCATTCTAAAGCTTTGTAAATAGATGACTTTGTTCAAGTTGCGGATTCTAAAGGTTTGAACCTAGATGATATCGTTTAAAGTCGGATTCTAAAGCATTGTAAATAGATGAATTTGTTCAAGTTGCGGATTCTTAAGGTTTGAAAATAGATTATATCGTTTAACGTCGGGTTAAAAGCATTGTAAATAGATGACTTTGTTCCAGTTGCGGATTCTTAAGATTTAAAACTAGATGATATCGTTGAAAGTCGGATTCTAAAGCATTGTAAATAGATGACTTAGTTGAAGTGTCCGATTCTTAAGGTTTGAAAATAGATGATATCGTTCAAAGTCGGATTCTAAAGTATTGTAAATAGATTACTTTGTCCAAGTTGCGGATTCTTAATGTTTGAAAATAGATGATATCGTTTACCGTCGGACACTAAAGCATTGTAAATAGATGACTTTGGTCAAGTTGCGGATTCTTAATGTTTGAAAATAGATGATATCGTTTAAAGTCGGATGCTAAAGCATTGTAAGTAGATGACTTTATTACAGTTGCGGATTCTTAAGGTTTGAAAATAGATGATAATGTTTAAAGTCGCATTCTAAAGCATTGTAAACAGATGACTTTGTGCAAATTGCGGATTCTTAATGTTTGAAAATAGATGATATCTTTTAAAGACGGATTCTAAAGCATTGTAAGTAGATGAGTTTATTACAGTTGCGGTTTCTTAAAGTTTTAAAAAAGATGATATCGTTTAAAGTCGGATTCTAAAGCATAGTAAATAGATGACTTTGGTCAAGTTGCGCATTCTCAAAGTTGGAAAATAGATGATATCGTTGAAAGTCGGATTCTAAAGCATTGTAAATAGATGACTTTGGTCAAGTTGCGGATACTTAAGGTTTAAAAATAGATGATATCGTGGAAAGTCGGATTCTAAAGCATTGTAAATAGATGACATTGTTAGAGTTGCGGCCTCTTAATGTTTGAAAATAGATGATATCGTTTAAGTCAGATTCTAAAGCATTGTAAATAGATGACTTTGTTCAAGTTGCGGATACTTAATGTTTGAAAATAGATGATATTGTTTAAAGTCGGATTCTAAAGCATTGTAAATAGATGACTTTGTTTAAGTTGCGGATTCTTAATGTTTGAAAATAGATGATATCGGTTAAAGTCGGATTCTAAAGCATTGTAAATAGATGACTTTCTTCAAGTTGCGAGTTGTTTAGGGTTAAAAGTAGATGATATCGTTTAATGTCGGATACTAAAGCATTGTAAATAGATGACTTTGTTAAAGTTGCGGATTCTTAATGTCTGAAAATAGATGATATCGTTTAAAGTCGGATTCTAAAGCATTGTAAATATATGACTTTGTTCAAGTTCCGGATTCTTAATGTTTGAAAATAGATGATATCGTTTAAAGTTAGATTCTAAAGCATTGTAAATAGATGACTTTGTTCAAGTTGCGGATTCTTTAGGTTTACAAATCGATGATATCGTTTAAAGTCGGATTCTAAAGCATTGTAAATAGATGACTTTGTTCAAGTTGCGGATTCTTGATGTTTTAAAATAGATAATATCGTTTAAAGTCGGATTCTAAAGCATTGTAAATAGATGACTTTGTTCAAGTTGCAGATACTTAATGTTTGAAAATAGATTATATCGTTTCAATTCGGATTCTAAAGCATTGTAATTAGATGACTTTGGTCCAGTTGCGTATACTTTAGGTTTGAAAATAGATGATATCGTTTAAAGTCGGATTCTAAAGCATTGTAAGTAGATGACTTTGTTCAAGTTGCCGATTCTTAAAGTTTGAAAATATATTATATCGTTAAAAATCGGATTCCAAATCATTGTAAATAGATGACTTTGTTCAAGTTGCGGATTCTTAAGATTTAAAAATAGATGATATCGTTTAAAGTAGGATTCTAAAGCATTGTAAATAGATTACTTTGTTCAAGTTGCGGACTCTTATTGTTTGAAAATAGATGATATCGTTTAAAGTCGGATTCTATAGCATTGTAAATAGATGACTTTGTTCAAGTTGAGGAAGCTCAAGGTTAGAAAATAGATGATATTGGTTAAAGTCGGATTCTTAAGCATTGTAAGTACATTACTTTATTTCAGTTGCGGATTCTTAAGGTTTGAAAATAGATTATAATGTTTACAGTCGCATTCTAAAACATTGTAAATAGATGACTTCATTCAAGTTGTGCATTCTTGAGGTTTGTTAATAGATGAGATCGTTTAAAGTCGGATTCTAAAGCACCTTAAATAGATTACTTTGTTCAAGTTGCGGATTCTTAAGGTTTTTAAATAGATGATATCAATTAAAGTCGGATTCTAAAGCATTGTAAATAGATGACTTTGTTCAAGTTGCAGACGCTGAAGGTTTAAAAAAAGATGATATTTTTTAAAGTCGGATTTTAAAGCATTGTAAAGGGATGACTGTGTTCAAGTTGCTGATTCTTATGGTTTGAAAATTGATGATATCGGTAAAAGTCGGATTCTAAAGCATTGTAAATAGATGACTGTGTTCAAGTTGCGGATTTTTTAGGTTTGAAAATAGATGATATCGCTTAAAGTCGGATTCCAAAGCATTGTAAATAGATGACTTTGTTCAAGTTGCGGATTCTTTAGGTTTGAAAATAGATGATATCGTTTAAAGTCGGATTCTAAAGCATTGTAAATAGATAACTTTGTTCAAGTTGCGGATTCTTTAGGTTTGAAAATGGATGATATCGTTTAAAGTCGGATTCTAAAGCATTGTAAATAGGTGACTTTGTTCAAGTTGCGGATTCTTAAGGTTTGAAAATCGATGATATCATTAAAAGTCGGATTCTAAAGCATTGTAAATAGATGACTTTGTTCAAGTTGCGGATTCTTAAGGTATGAAAATAGAAGACAATGTGTAAAGTAGTATTCAAAAGCATTGTAAATTGATGACTTTGTTCAAGTGGCGGATTATGAAGGTTTGAAAATAGATGATATCGTTGAAAGTGTGATTCTAAAGAATTGTAAATAGATGACTTTGTTCAAGTTGCGTATTCTTAAGGTTTGAAAATCGATGATATCGTTTAAAGTCGGATTCTAAAGCATTGTAAATAGACGACTTCGTTCAAGTTGCCGATTCTTAAGCTTTGAAAATAGATGATATCGTTTAAAGTCAGATTACAAAGCATTGTAAATTAACGACTTAGTTCAAGTGGCGGATTCTTCAGGTTTGAAAATAGATGATATCGTTTAATGTCGTATACTAAAGCATTGTAAATAGATTACTAAGTTCAAATTACGTATTCTTAAGGTGTCAAAATAGATTATATCGTTTAAAGTAAGATTAGAAAGCATTGTAAATAGAGGACTTTGTTCAAGTAGCGGATCTTTTAGGTTTTAAAATAGATGATATCGTTTAAAGTCGGATTCTAAAGCATTGTAAATAGATGATATTGTTCAAGTTGCCAATTCTTAAGGTTTGAAAATAGATGATATTGTTGCCATTCGGATTCTAAACGATTGTAAATAGATGACTTTGTTCAAGTTGCGGATTCTTTAGGGTTGAAAATAGATGATAATGTTTAAAGTGTGATTCTAAAGCATTGTAAATAGATGACTTTGTTCAAGTTGCGGATTCTTAAGGTTTGAATATAGATGATATCGGTTAAAGTCGGATTCTAAAGCATTGTAAATAGATGACTTGTTCAAGTTGCCGATTCTTAAGCTTGGAAAATAGATGATATCGTTTAAAGTCGGATTCTAAAGCACTGTAAATGGATGACTTTGTTCAAGTTGCCGATTCTTAATGTTCGAAAATAGATGATATCGTTTAAAGTCGGATTCTAAAGCATTGTAAATAGAATACTTGTTCAAGTTGCCGATTCTTAAGCTTTGAAAATAGATGATATCGTTGAAAGGCGAATTCTAAAGCACTGTAAATGGATGACTTTGTTGAAGTTGCCGATTCTTAAGGTACGGAAATGGATGATATCGTTTAAAGTCGGATTCTAATGCATTGTAAATAGATGACTTTGTTCAAGTTGCCGATTCTTAAGGGTTTAAAATATATGATATTGTTTAAATTCGGATGGTAAATGATTGTAAATAGAGGACTTTGTTCAAGTTGCGGATGCTTAAGGGTTGAAAATAGATGATAATGTTTAAAGTCAGATTCTAAAGCATTGTAAATAGATGACTTTGTTCAAGTTGCATATTCTCAAGGTTTGAAAATAGATGATATCGTTTAAAGTGTGATTCTAAAGCATTGTAAATAGATGACTTGTTTACGTTGCGGATTCTTAACGTTTGAAAATCGATGATATCGTTTAAAGTCGGATTCTAAAGCATTATAAATAGATGACTTTGTTCAAGTCGCGGATACTAAATGTTTGAAAATAGATGATATCGTTTAAAGTCAGATTCTACAGCATAGTAAATAGATAACTTTGTTCAAGTTGCCGATTCTTAAGGTTCGAAAATAGATGATATCGTTTAAATCGGATTCCACAGCATTGTAAATAGATGACTTTGTTCATGTTACGTATTCTTACGGTTTGAAAATAGATGATATCATTTAAAGTCGGATTCTAAAGCATTGTAAATAGATGACTTTGTTCAAGTTGCATCTTTTTTAGGTTAGAAAATAGATGATATCGCTAAAAATCGGATTCCAAAGCATTGTAAATAGATGACTTTGTTCAAGTTGCGAGTTCTTAAAGTTAAAAATAGATTATATCGTTTAACGTTAAATACTAAGTCGGATTCTAAAGCATTGTAATCAGATGACTTAGTCCTAGTTGCAGCCTCTTAAGGTTTTAAAATTAATAATATCGTTTAAAGTGGGATCTTAAAGCATTGTAAATAGATGACTTTGTTCAAGTTGCGGATTCATAAGGTGTGACAATAGATGATATCGTTTAAAGTCGGATTCTAAAGCATTGTTAATAGATGACTTAGTTCTAGTTGCCGATTCTAAAGGTTTGAAAATAGATGATATCGTGTAAAGTCGGATTCTAAAGCAGTGTAAATAGATGACTTTGTTCAAGTTGCTGATTCTTAAGGTTTGAAAATAGATAATATCGTTTAAAGTAGGATTCTAAAGGATTGTAAATAGATGACTTTGTTCAAGTTGCGGATTCTTGAGGTTTGAAAATAGATTATATCGTTTAAAGTCGGATACTAAAGCATTGTAAATAGATGACTTTGTTCAAATTGCGGACTCTTAAGGTTTGAAAATAGATGATATCGTTTAAAGCCGGATTCTAAAGCATTGTAAATAGATGACTTGTTCAAGTCGCCGATTCTTAAGCTTTGAAAAAAGATGATATCGTTTAAAGTCGGATTCTAAAGCACTGTAAATAGATCACTTTGTTCAAGTTGCCGATTCTTAAGGTTCGAACATAGATGATATCGTTTAAAGTCGGATTCTACAGCATTGTAATTAGGTGACTTTGTTCAAGTTGCGGTTTTTAAGGTTTGAAAAAAAATGATATCGTTTAAAGTCGGATTCTAAAGCATTGTAAATAGATGACTTTGATCAAGTTACGGATTCTTTAGGTTTGAAAATAGATGATATCGGTCAAAGTCGGATTCAAAAGCATTGTAAATAGATGACTTTGTCCAAATTGCGGACTCTTAAGGTTTGAAAATAGATGATATCGTTTAAAGCCGGATTCTAAAGCATTGTAAATAGATGACTTGTTCAAGTCGCCGATTCTAAAGCTTTGAAAAAAGATGATATCGTTTAAAGTCGGATTCTACAGCACTGTAAATAGATAACTTTGTTCAAGTTGCCGATTCTTAAGGTTGGAAAATAGATGATATCGTTTCAAATCGGATTCTAAAGCATTGTAAATAGATGACTTTGTTCAAGTTGCCGATTCTTAAGGTTTGAAAATCGATGATATCTTTTAAAGTCGGATTCTAAAGCATTGTAAATAGATGACTTCGTTCAAGTTGCCGATTCTTAAGCTTTGAAAATAGATGATATCGTATAAAGTCGGATTCCAAAGCATTGTAAATAGATCACTTTGTTCAAGTTACCGATTCTTAAGGTTTTAAAATAGATGATATCGTTTAAAGTCGGATTCTTAAGCATTGTAAATAGATGACCTTGTTCAAGTTGCGAATTCTTAAGGTTTAAAAATAGATGATATCGTTGAAAAACGGATTCTAAAGCATTGTAAATAGATGACTTTGTTGAAGTGTCCGATACTTAAGGTTTGAAAATCGATGATATCGTTGAAAGTGTGATTCTAAAGCATTGTAAATAGATGACTTTGTCTAAGTTGCGTATTCGTAAGGTTTGAAAATCGATGATATCTTTTAAAGTCGGATTCTAAAGCATTGTAAATAGATGACGTCGTTCAAGTTGCCGATACTTAAGCTTTGAAAATAGATGATATCGTTTAAAGTCGGATTCGAACGCATTGTAAATAGATCACTTTGTTCAAGTTGCCGATTCTTAAGGTTTTAAAATAGATGATATCGTTTAAAGTCGGATTCTAAAGCATTGTAAATAGATGACTTGTTCCAGTCGCCGATTCTCAAGCTTTGAAAATAGATGATATCGTTTAAAGTCGGATTATAAAGCTTTGTAAATAGATGACTTTGTTTAAGTTCGGGATTCTTATGGTTTGAAAATTGATGATATCGTTTCAAGTCGGATTCTAAAGTATTGTAAATAGATGACCGTGTTCAAGTTGCGTATTCTCTAGGTTTGAAAATAGATGATATCGGTCAAAGTCGGATTCTAAAGCATTGTAAATAGATGACTTTGTTCAAGTTGCGGACTCTGAAGGTTTGAAAATAGATTATATCGTTGGAAGTCGGATTCTAAAGCATTGAAAATAGATGACTTTGTTCAAGTTGCCGATTCTTAAAGTTTGAAAAAAGATGATATTGTTAAAAGTCGAATTCTAAAAGATTGTAAATAGATAACTTAGTTCAAGTTGCTGATTTTGTAGGTTTGAAAATAGATGATATCGTTTAAAGACGGATTCTAAAGCATTGTAAAAAGAGTACTTTGTTCTAGTTGCAGATTCTTGAGGTTTGAAAATAGATGATATCGTTGAAAGTGTGATTCTAAAGCATTGTAAATAGATGACTTTGTTCAAGTTGCCGATTCTTAAGGTTTGAAAATCGATGATATCTTTAAATGTCGGATTCTAAAGCATTGTAAATAGATGACTTTGTTCAAGTTGCAGATTCTTGAGGTTTGAAAATAGATGATATCGTTGAAAGTGTGATTCTAAAGCATTGTAAATAGAGTACTTTGTTCAAGTTGCAGATTCTTAAGGTTTAAAAATAGATGATATCGTTTAAAGTCGGATTCTAAAGCATTGTAAATAGATGACTTTGTTCAAGTTGCAGATTCTTGAGGTTTGAAAATAGATGATATCGTTGAAAGTGTGATTCTAAAGCATTGTAAATAGATGACTTTGTTCAAGTTGCCGATTCTTAAGGTTTGAAAATCGATGATATCTTTTAAAGTCGGATTCTAAAGCATTGTAAATAGATGACTTTGTTCAAGTTGCAGATTCTTGAGGTTTGAAAATAGATGATATCGTTGAAAGTGTGATTCTAAAGCATTGTAAATACATGACTTTGTTCAAGTAGCCGATTCTTAAGGTTTGAAAATCGATGATATCTTTTAAAGTCGGATTCTAAAGCATTGTAAATCGATGACTTTGTTCAAGTTGCAGATTCTTGAGGTTTGAAAATAGATGATATCGTTGAAAGTGTGATTCTAAAGCATTGTAAATAGATGACTTTGTTCAAGTTGCCGATTCTTAAGGTTTGAAAATCGATGATATCTTTTAAAGTCGGATTCTAAAGCATTGTAAATAGATGACTTTGTTCAAGTTGCAGATTCTTGAGGTTTGAAAATAGATGATATCGTTGAAAGTGTGATTCTAAAGCATTGTAAATAGATGACTTTGTTCAAGTTGCCGATTCTTAAGGTTTTAAAATAGATGATATCGTTTAAAGTCGGATTCTAAAGCATTGTAAATAGATGACTTTGTTCAAGTTGCAGATTCTTGAGGTTTGAAAATAGATGATATCGTTGAAAGTGTGATTCTAAAGCATTGTAAATAGATGACTTTGTTCAAGTTGCCGATTCTTAAGGTTTGAAAATCGATGATATCTTTTAAAGCTGGATTCTAAAGCATTGTAAATAGATGACTTTGTTAAAGTTGCAGATTCTTGAGGTTTGAAAATAGATGATATCGTTGAAAGTGTGATTCTAAAGCATTGTAAATAGATGACTTTGTTCAAGTTGCCGATTCTTAAGGTTTGAAAATCGATGATATCTTTTAAAGTCGGATTCTAAAGCATTGTAAATAGATGACTTTGTTCAAGTTGCAGATTCTTGAGGTTTGAAAATAGATGATATCGTTGAAAGTGTGATTCTAAAGCATTGTAAATAGATGACTTTGTTCAAGTTGCCGATTCTTAAGGTTTTAAAATAGATGATATCGTTTAATGTCGGATTCTAAAGCATTGTAAATAGATGACTTTGTTCAAGTTGCAGATTCTTGAGGTTTGAAAATAGATGATATCGTTGAAAGTGTGATTCTAAAGCATTGTAAATAGATGACTTTGTTCAAGTTGCCGATTCTTAAGGTTTTAAAATAGATGATATCGTTTAAAGTCGGATTCTAAAGCATTGTAAATAGATGACTTTGTTCAAGTTGCAGATTCTTGAGGTTTGAAAATAGATGATATCGTTGAAAGTGTGATTCTAAAGCATTGTAAATAGATGACTTTGTTCAAGTTGCCGATTCTTAAGGTTTGAAAATCGATGATATCTTTTAAAGTCGGATTCTAAAGCATTGTAAATAGATGACTTCGTTCAAGTTGCCGATTCTTAAGCTTTGAAAATAGATGATATCGTTTAAAGTCGGATTCCAAAGCATTGTAAATAGATCACTTTGTTCAAGTTGCCGATTCTTAAGGTTTTAAAATAGATGATATCGTTTAAAGTCGGATTCTAAAGCATTGTAAATAGATGACTTGTTTCAGTCGCCGATTCTCAAGCTTGGAAAATAGATGATATCGTTTAAAGTCGGATTCTAAAGCACTGTAAATATATGACTTTGTTCAAGTTGCCAATTCTTATGGTATTAAAATTGATGATATCGTTTAAAGTCGGATTCTAAAGCATTGTAAATAGATGACTGTGTTCAAGTTGCGGATTTTTAAGGTTTAAGACTAGATGATATATTTACATGTCGGTTTCTAAAGCATTGTAAATAGATGACCTTGTTCAAGTTGCGAATTCTTAAGGTTTAAAAATAGATGATATCGTTTAAAGTCGGATTCTAAAGCATTGTAAATAGATGACTTTGTTCAAGTGTCCGATTCTTAAGGTTTGAAAATAGATGATATCGTTGAAAGTGTGATTCTAAAGCATTGTAAATAGATGACTTTGTTCAAGTTGCGGATTCGTAAGGTTTGAAAATCGATGATATCTTTTAAAGTCGGATTCTAAAGCATTGTAAATAGATGACGTCGTTCAAGTTGCCGATACTTAAGCTTTGAAAATAGATGATATCGTTTAAAGTCGGATTCCAAAGCATTGTAAATAGATCACTTTGTTCAAGTTGCCGATTCTTAAGGTTTTAAAATTGATAATATCGTTTAAAGTCGGATTCTAAAGTATTGATAATAGATGACCGTGTTCAAGTTGCGTATTCTCTAGGTTTGAAAATAGATGATATCGGTCAAAGTCGGATTCTAAAGCATTGTAAATAGATGACTTTGTTCAAGTTGCGGACTCTGAAGGTTGGAAAATAGATTATATCGTTTGAAGTCGGATTCTAAAGCATTTAAAATAGATGACTTTGTTCAAGTTGCCGATTCTTCAAGTTTTAAAAACGATGATATTGTTAAAAGTCGAATTCTAAAAGATTGTAAATAGATAACTTAGTTCAAGTTGTTGATTTTGTAGGTTTGAAAATAGATGATATCGTTTAAAGACGGATTCTAAAGCATTGTAAATAGAGTACTTTGTTCAAGTTGCAGATTCTTGAGGTTTGAAAATAGATGATATCGTTGAAAGTGTGATTCTAAAGCATTGTAAATAGATGACTTGTTCAAGTTGCGGATTCTTAAGCTTTGAAAATAGATGATATCGTTGAAAGTGTGATTCTAAAGCATTGTAAATAGATGACTTTGTTCAAGTTGCGGATTCGTAAGGTTTGAAAATCGATGATATATTTTAAAGTCGGATTCTAAAGCATTGTAAATAGATGACGTCGTTCAAGTTGCCGATACTTAAGGTTTTAAAATAGTTTATATCGTTTACAGTCGGATTCTAAAGCATTGTAAATAGATGACTTGTTCCAGTCGCCGATTCTCAAGCTTTGAAAATAGATGATATCGTTAAAAGTCGGATTCTAAAGGACTGTAAATAGATGACTTTGTTCAAGTTGCCGATTCTTAAGGTTTGAAAATAGATGATTTCGTTTAAAGTCGGATTCTAAAGCATTGTAAATAGATGACTTCGTTCAAGCTGCGAGTTCTTAAGGTTTAAAACTAGATGATATCGTTCAAATGTCGGAATCTAAAGCATTGTAAATAGATGACCTTGTTCAAGTTTGCGGATTCTTAAGGTTTAAAAATAGATGATATCGTTGAAAGTCGGATTCTAAAGCATTGTAAATTGATGACTTTATTCAAGTGTCCGATTCTTAAGGTTTGAAAATAGAGTATATCGTTCAAAGTCGGATTCTAAAGCATTGTAAATAGATGACTTTGTTCAAGTTGCGGATTCTTAATGTTTGAAAATAGATGATATCGTTTACCGTCGGATTCTAAAGCATTGTAAATAGATGACTTTGGTCAAATTCCGGATTCTTTATGTTTGAAAATAGATGATATCGTTTAAAGTCGGATGCTAAAGCATTGTAAATAGATGACTTTGTTCAATTTGCGGATTCTTAAGGTTTTAAAATAGATGATAATGTTTAAAGTCGAATTCTAAAGCATTGTAAATAGATGACTTTGTTCAAATTGCGGATTTTTAAGGTTTGAAAATAGATGATAATGTTTACAGTCGTCGTCTAAAGCATTGTAAATATATGACTTAGTTCAAGATGCGCATTCTCAAGGTTTTAAAATAGATGATATTGTTTATAGTCGGATTCTAAAGCATTGTAAGTAGATGATTTATTACAGTTGCGGATTCTTAAGCTTTGAAAATAGATGATAATGTTTAAAGTCGCATTCTAAAGCATTGTAAATAGATGACTTTGTTCAAGTTGCTGATTCTTAAAGTTGTAAAATAGATGATATCGTTTAAAGTCGGATTCCAAAGCATTGTAAAAAGATGTATTTGTTCAAGTTGAGGATTCTTAAGGTTTAAAAATAGATTATATCGTTTAAAGTAGGATTCTAAAGCATTGTAAATAGATACTTTGTTCAAGTTGCACCGTCTAAAGGTTTGAAAATAGATGATATCGTTTCAAGTCGGATTCTAAAGCATTGTAAATAGATGACTTTGTTCAAGTTGCCGATTCTTAAGGTTTTAAAATAGATGATATCGTTTAAAGTCGGATTCTAAAGCCTTTTAAATCGATGACTTTGTTCAAGTTGCGGATTCTTAAGGTTTGAAAATAGATTATATCGTTTAAAGTCGGATTCAAAAGCATTGTAAATAGATTACTTTGTTCAAGTTGCGGATTCTTTAGGTTTAAAAATAGATGATATCGTTGAAAGTCGCATTCTAAAGTATTGTAAATTGATGACTTTGTTCAAGTGTCCGAGTCTTAAGGTTTGGAAATTGATGATATCGTTCAAAGTCGGATTCTACAGCATTGTAAACAGATGACTTTGTTCAAGTTGCGGATTCTTAATGTTTGAAAATAGATGATATCGTTTACGGTCGGATTCTAAAGCATTGTAAATCGATGACTTTGTTCAAGTTGCGGATTCTTAAGGTTTGAAATTAGATGATAATGTTTAAAGTTGCATTCTAAAGCATTGTTAATGGATGATTTTGTTCAAATTGCGGATTCTTAAGGTTTGAAAATAGATGATATCGTTTTAAGTCGGTATCTAAAGCATTGTATATAGATGACTTTGTTCAAGTTGCGGATTCTTAAGGTTTGAACCTTAATAGTATCGTTTAAAGTCGCATTCTAAAGCATTGTAAATAGATGACTTTGTCTAAGTTGCAGATTCTTAAGGTTTGAAAATAGATGATAATGTTTACAGTCGTCTTCTAAAGCAGTGTAAATAGATGACTTTGGTCAAGTCGCGCATTCTCAAGGATGGAAAATAGATGATATTGTTTATAGTCGGATTCTAAAGCATTGTAAGTAGATTACTTTATTACAGTTGCGGATTCTTAATGTTTGAAAATCGATGATATGTTTTAAGTCGGATTCTAAAGCATTGTAAATAGACGACGTCGTTCAAGTTGCCGATACTTAAGCTTTGAAAATAGATGATATCGTTTAAAGTCGGATTCCAAAGCATTGTAAATAGATCACTTTGTTCAATGTGCCGATTCTTAAGGTTTTAAAATAGATGATATCGTTTAAAGTCGGATTCTAAAGCATTGTAAATAGATGACTTGTTCCAGTCTCCGATTCTCAAGCTTTGAAAATAGATGATATCGTTTAAAGTCGGATTCTAAAGCTTTGTAAATAGATGACTTTGTTTAAGTTCGGGATTCTTATGGTTTGAAAATTGATGATATCGTTTAAAATCGGATTCTAAAGTATTGTAAATAGATGACCGTGTTCAAGTTGCGTATTCTCTAGGTTTGAAAATAGATGATATCGGTCAAAGTCGGATTCTAAAGCATTGTAAATAGATGACTTTGTTCAAGTTGCGGACTCTGAAGGTTTGAAAATAGATTATATCGTTTGAAGTCGGATTCTAAAGCATTGAAAATAGATAACTTTGTTCAAGTTGCTGATTCTTCAAGTTTGAAAAAAGATGATATTGTTAAAAGTCGAATTCTAAAAAATTGTTAATAGATAACTTAGTTCAAGTTGCAGATTCTTGAGGTTTGAAAATAGATGATATCGTTGAAAGTGTTATTCTAAAGCATTGTAAATAGATGACTTTGTTTAAGTTGCCGATTCTTAAGGTTTGAAAATCGATGATATCTTTTAAAGTCGGATTCTAAAGCATTGTAAATAGATGACTTCGTTCAAGTTGCCGATTCTTAAGCTTTGAAAATAGATGATATCGTTTAAAGTCGGATTCCAAAGCATTGTAAATAGATCACTTTGTTCAAGTTGCCGATTCTTAAGGTTTTAAAATAGATGATATCGTTTAAAGTCGGATTCTAAAGCATTGTAAATAGATGACTTGTTCAAGTCGCCGATTCATAAGCATGGAAAATAGATGATATCGTTTAAAGTCGGATTCTAAAGCACTGTAAATATATGACTTTGTTCAAGTTGCCAATTCTTATGGTATTAAAATTGATGATATCGTTTAAAGTCGGATTCTAAAGCATTGTAAATAGATGACTGTGTTCAAGTTGCGGATTTTTAAGGTTTAAGACTAGATGATATATTTACATGTCGGATTCTAAAGCATTGTAAATAGATGACCTTGTTCAAGTTGCGAATTCTTAAGGTTTAAAAATAGATGAAATCGTTGAAAGTCGGATTCTAAAGCATTGTAAATAGATGACTTTGTTCAAGTGTCCGATTCTTAAGGTTTGAAAATAGATGATATCGTTGAAAGTGTGATTCTAAAGCATTGTAAATAGATGACTTTGTTCAAGTTGCGGATTCGTAAGGTTTGAAAATCGATGATATCTTTTAAAGTCGGATTCTAAAGCATTGTAAATAGATGACGTCGTTCAAGTTGCCGATACTTAAGCTTTGAAAATAGATGATATCGTTTAAAGTCGGATTCCAAAGCATTGTAAATAGATCACTTTGTTCAAGTTGCCGATTCTTAAGGTTTTAAAATTGATAATATCGTTTAAAGTCGGATTCTAAAGTATTGATAATAGATGACCGTGTTCAAGTTGCGTATTCTCTAGGTTTGAAAATAGATGATATCGGTCAAAGTCGGATTCTAAAGCATTGTAAATAGATGACTTTGTTCAAGTTGCGGACTCTGAAGGTTGGAAAATAGATTATATCGTTTGAAGTCGGATTCTAAAGCATTTAAAATAGATGACTTTGTTCAAGTTGCCGATTCTTCAAGTTTTAAAAACGATGATATTGTTAAAAGTCGAATTCTAAAAGATTGTAAATAGATAACTTAGTTCAAGTTGTTGATTTTGTAGGTTTGAAAATAGATGATATGGTTTAAAGACGGATTCTAAAGCATTGTAAATAGAGTACTTTGTTCAAGTTGCAGATTCTTGAGGTTTGAAAATAGATGATATCGTTGAAAGTGTGATTCTAAAGCATTGTAAATAGATGACTTGTTCAAGTTGCGGATTCTTAAGCTTTGAAAATAGATGATATCGTTGAAAGTGTGATTCTAAAGCATTGTAAATAGATGACTTTGTTCAAGTTGCGGATTCGTAAGGTTTGAAAATCGATGATATATTTTAAAGTCGGATTCTAAAGCATTGTAAATAGATGACGTCGTTCAAGTTGCCGATACTTAAGCTTTGAAAATAGATGATATCGTTTAAAGTCGGATTCCAAAGCATTGTAAATAGATCACTTTGTTCAAGTTGCCGATTCTTAAGGTTTTAAAATAGTTTATATCGTTTACAGTCGGATTCTAAAGCATTGTAAATAGATGACTTGTTCCAGTCGCCGATTCTCAAGCTTTGAAAATAGATGATATCGTTTAAAGTCGGATTCTAAAGGACTGTAAATAGATGACTTTGTTCAAGTTTCCGATTCTTAAGGTTTGAAAATAGATGATTTCGTTTAAAGTCGGAACTAAAGCATTGTAAATAGATGACTTCGTTCAAGCTGCGAGTTCTTAAGGTTTAAAACTAGATGATATCGTTCAAATGTCGGAATCTAAAGCATTGTAAATAGATGACCTTGTTCAAGTTTGCGGATTCTTAAGGTTTAAAAATAGATGATATCGTTGAAAGTCGGATTCTAAAGCATTGTAAATTGATGACTTTATTCAAGTGTCCGATTCTTAAGGTTTGAAAATAGAGTATATCGTTCAAAGTCGGATTCTAAAGCATTGTAAATAGATGACTTTGTTCAAGTTGCGGATTCTTTATGTTTGAAAATAGATGATATCGTTTACCGTCGGATTCTAAAGCATTGTAAATAGATGACTTTGGTCAAATTCCGGATTCTTTATGTTTGAAAATAGATGATATCGTTTAAAGTCGGATGCTAAAGCATTGTAAATAGATGACTTTGTTCAATTTGCGGATTCTTAAGGTTTTAAAATAGATGATAATGTTTAAAGTCGAATTCTAAAGCATTGTAAATAGATGACTTTGTTCAAATTGCGGATTTTTAAGGTTTGAAAATAGATGATAATGTTTACAGTCGTCGTCTAAAGCATTGTAAATAGATGACTTAGTTCAAGATGCGCATTCTCAAGGTTTTAAAATAGATGATATTGTTTATAGTCGGATTCTAAAGCATTGTAAGTAGATGATTTATTACAGTTGCGGATTCTTAAGCTTTGAAAATAGATGATAATGTTTAAAGTCGCATTCTAAAGCATTGTAAATAGATGACTTTGTTCAAGTTGCTGATTCTTAAAGTTTGAAAATAGATGATATCGTTTAAAGTCGGATTCCAAAGCATTGTAAAAAGATGTATTTGTTCAAGTTGAGGATTCTTAAGGTTAAAAAATAGATTATATCGTTTAAAGTAGGATTCTAAAGCATTGTAAATAGATACTTTGTTCAAGTTGCACCGTCTAAAGGTTTGAAAATAGATGATATCGTTTCAAGTCGGATTCTAAAGCATTGTAAATAGATGACTTTGGTCAAGTTGCCGATTCTTAAGGTTTTAAAATAGATGATATCGTTTAAAGTCGGATTCTAAAGCCTTTTAAATCGATGACTTTGTTCAAGTTGCGGATTCTTAAGGTTTGAAAATAGATTATATCGTTTAAAGTCGGATTCAAAAGCATTGTAAATAGATGACTTTGTTCAAGTTGCGGATTCTTTAGGTTTAAAAATAGATGATATCGTTGAAAGTCGCATTCTAAAGTATTGTAAATGTATGACTTTGTTCAAGTGTCCGAGTCTTAAGGTTTGGAAATTGATGATATCGTTCAAAGTCGGATTCTACAGCATTGTAAACAGATGACTTTGTTCAAGTTGCGGATTCTTAATGTTTGAAAATAGATGATATCGTTTACGGTCGGATTCTAAAGCATTGTAAATCGATGACTTTGTTCAAGTTGCGGATTCTTAAGGTTTGAAAATAGATGATAATGTTTAAAGTTGCATTCTAAAGCATTGTTAATGGATGATTTTGTTCAAATTGCGGATTCTTAAGGTTTGAAAATAGATGATATCGTTTAAAGTCGGTATCTAAAGCATTGTATATAGATGACTTTGTTCAAGTTGCAGATTCTTAAGGTTTGAAAATAGATGATAATGTTTACAGTCGTCTTCTAAAGCAGTGTAAATAGATGACTTTGGTCAAGTCGCGCATTCTCAAGGTAGGAAAATAGATGATATTGTTTATAGTCGGATTCTAAAGCATTGTAAGTAGATTACTTTATTACAGTTGCGGATTCTTAATGTTTGAAAATAGATGATAATGTTTAAAGTCGCATTCTAAAGCATTGTAAATAGATGACTTTGTTCAAGTTGCAGATTCTGAAGGTTTGAAAATAGATGATATCGTTTAAAGTCGGATTCCAAAGCATTGTAAATAGATCACTTTGTTCAAGTTGCGGATTCTTAAGGTTTAAAAGTAGATTATATCGTTTAAAGTCGGATTCTAAAGCATTGTTAATAGATACTTTGGTCAAGTTGCACCGTCTAAAAGTTTGAAAATAGATGATATCGTTTCAAGTCAGATTCTAAAGCATTGTAAATAAATGACTTTGTTTAAGTTGCGGATTGTAAAGGTTTGAACCTAGATAATATCGTTTAAAGTCGGATTCTAAAGCATTGTAAATAGATATTTTGGTCAAGTTGCGGAGTCTACAGGTTTGAAAATAGATTCTATCGTTTAAAGTCGGATTCAAAAGCATTGTAAATAGATGACTTTGTTCAATTAGCGGAGGGTTAAGGTTTAAAAATAGATGATATCGTTGAAAGTCAGATTCTAAAGCATTGTAAATAGATGACTTTGTTCAAGTTGCGGATTCTTAAGGTTTGAAAATAGATTATATCGTTTAAAGTCGGATTCAAAAGCATTGTAAATAGATGACTTTGTTCAAGTTGCGGATTCTTTAGGTTTAAAAATAGATGATATCGTTGAAAGTCTGATTCTAAAGTATTGTAAATAGATGACTTTGTTCAAGTGTCCGATTCTTAAGGTTTGAAAACAGATGATATCGTTCAAAGTCGGATTCTACAGCATTGTAAATAGATGACTTTGTTCAAGTTGCGGATTCTTAATGTTTGAAAATAGATGATATCGTTTACGGTCGGATTCTAAAGCATTGTAAATAGATGACTTTGGTCAAGTTGCGGATGCTTAATGTTTGAAAATAGATGATATCGTTTAAAGTCGGATGCTAAAGCATTGTAAGTAGATGACTTTATTACAGTTGCGGATTCTTAAGGTTTGAAAATAGATGATAATGTTTAAAGTTGCATTCTAAAGCATTGTTAATTGATGACTTTGTTCAAATTGCGGATTCTTAAGGTTTGAAAATAGATGATATCGTTTAAAGTCGGTATCTAAAGCATTGTAAATAGATGATAATGTTTAAAGTCGCATTCTAAAGCATTGTAAATAGATGACTTTGGTCAAGTCTCAGATTCTTAATGTTTGAAATAGATGATATCGTTTAAAGTCGGATGCTAAAGCATTGTAAGTTGATGACTTTATTACAGTTGCGATTTCTTAAGGTTTTAAAAAAGATGATAATGTTTAAAGTCGCATTCTAAAGCTTTGTAAATAGATGACTTTGTTCAAGTATCGGATTCTAAAGGTTTGAACTTGGATGATATCGTTTAAAGTCGGATTCTAAAGCATTGTAAATAGATGACTTTGTTCAAGTTGCGGATTCTTAAGGTTTGAAAATAGATGATATCGTTTAAAGTCGGATTCTAAAGCATTGTAAATAGATGACTTTGGTCAAGTTGCGCATTCTCAAGGTTGGAAAATAGATGATATCGTTGAAAGTAGATGACTTTATTACAGTTGCGGATTCTTAAGGTTTGAAAATAGATGATATCGTTCAAAGTCGAATTCTAAAGCATTGTAAATAGATGACTTTGTTCAAGTTGCATATTCTTAAGGTTTTAAAATAGATGATATCGTTTAAAGTCGGATCTAAAGCATTGTAAATAGATGACTTTGTTCAAGTTGTCGATTCTTAAGCGTTGAAAATAGATGATATTGTTTAAAGTCGGATTCTAAAGCATTGTAAATAGATGGTTTTCTTCAAGTTGCCGGTTCTGAAGGTTAGAGAATAGATGATATCGTTTAAAGTCGGATGTTAAAGCATTGTACATAGATGACATTATTCAAGTTGCGGATTCTTTAGGTTTGAAAATCGATGATATCGGTTAAAGTCGGATTCTAAAGCATCGTAAATAGATCACTTTGTTCAAGTTGAGGATCTTCAAGGTTTGAAAATAGATGATATTGTTTAAAGTCGGATTCTAAAGCATTGTAAATAGATGACATTGTTCAAGTTGCCGATTTTTAAGGTTTGAAAATAGATTATATCGTTTGAAGTCGCATTCTAAAGCATTGTAAATATGTGACATTCTGCAAGTTTCGGATTCTTAAGATTTGAAAATAGATGATATCGTTTAAAGTCGGATTACAAATCATTGTAAATAGATGGTTTTGTTCAAGTTGCCGGTTCTTAAGGTTGGAGAATAGATGATATCGTTTAAAGTCGGATTCTAAAGCATTGTAAATACATGACTTTGTTCAAGTTGCGGATTCTTAAGGTTTAGACCTAGATAGTATCGTTTAAAGTCGGATTCCAAAGCATTGTAAATAGATGACTTTGTTCAAGTTGCAGATTCTTAAGGTTTGAAAATAGATGATAATGTTTACAGTCGTCTTCTAAAGCATTGTAAATAGATGACTTTGGTCAAGTTGCGCATTCTCAAGGTTGGAAAATAGATGATATTGTTTATAGTCGGATTCTAAAGCATTGTAAGTAAATGACTTTATTACAGTTGCGAATTCTTAAGCTTTGAAAATAGATGATAATGTTTAAAGTCGCATTCTAAAGCATTGTAAATAGATGACTTTGTTCAAGTTGCCGATTCTTTAGGTTTGAAAATAGATGATATCGTTTTAAGTCGGATTCTAAAGCATTGTAAATAGATGATTGTGTTCAAGTTGCGGATTCTTAAGGTTTGAAAATAGATGATATCCTTTAAAGTCGGATTCTAAAGCATTGTAAATAGATGACTTTGTTCAAGTTGCGGATTCTTAAAGTGTTAAAATAGATGTTATCGTTTAAAGTCGGATTCTAAAGCATTGTAAATAGATGACTTTGTTCAAGTTGCCGATTCTTAAGGTTTGAAAATAGATGATATCGTTTAAAGTCGGATTCTAAAGCATTGTAAATAGATGACTTTGTTCAAGTTGCAAGTTGTTAAGTTTTAAAAGTAGATGATATCGTTTAATGTCGGATGCTGATGCATTGTAAATAGATGACTTCGTTTAAGTTGCGGATTCTTAATGTTTGAAAATAGTATGTATCGTTTAAAGTAACATTCTAAAGCATTGTAAATAGATGACTTTGTTCAAGTTCCGCATTCTTAGGGTTTTAAAATAGATGATATCGTTTAAAGTCGGATTCTAAAGCATTGTAAATAGATGACTTTGTTCAAGTTGCGGATTCTTAGGGTTTAAAAGTAGATGATATCGTTACTAGTCGGATTCTAAAGCATTGAAAATAGATGACTTTGTTCAAGTTGCGAACTCTTTAGGTTTGAAAATAGATGATATCGTTTAACGTCGGATCTAAAGAATTGTAAATAGATGACTCTATTCAAGTTGCGGATTCTTAAGGTTCGAAAATAAATGATATCGTTTTAAGTATGATTCCAAAGCATTGTAAATAGATGACTTTGTTCAAGTTGCGGATTCTTAAGGTTTGAAAATAGATGATATCGTTTAAAGTGGGATTCTTAAGCATTGTAAATAGATGACTTTGTTCAAGTTGCGGATTCTTAAGGTGTCAAAATAGATGATATCGTTTAAAGTCGGATTCTAAAGCATTGTAAATAGATGACTTTGTTCAAGTTGCGGATTCTTAATGTTTGAAAATAGATTATATCGTTTAAAGTCGGATTCTAAAGCATTGTAAATAGATGACTTTGGTCAAGTTGCGAATTCTCAAGGTTGGAAAATAGATGATATCGTTTAAAGTAGATGACTTTATTACAGTTGCGGATTCTTAAGGTTTGAAAATAGATGATATCGTTCAAAGTCGAATTCTAAAGCATGTTAAATAGATGACTTTGTTCAAGTTGCATATTCTTAAGGTTTTAAAATAGATGATATCGTTTAAAGTCGGATCTAAAGCATTGTAAATAGATGACTTTGTTCAAGTTGTCGATTCTTAAGCGTTGAAAATAGATGATATTGTTTAAAGTCGGATTCTAAAGCATTGTAAATAGATGGTTTTCTTCAAGTGGCCGGTTCTGAAGGTTAGAGAATAGATGATATCGTTTAAAGTCGGATGTTAAAGCATTGTACATAGATGACATTATTCAAGTTGCGGATTCTTTAGGTTTGAAAATCGATGATATCGGTAAAAGTCGGATTCTAAAGCATCGTAAATAGATCACTTTGTTCAAGTTGAGGATCTTCAAGGTTTGAAAATAGATGATATTGTTTAAAGTCGGATTCTAAAGCATTGTAAATAGATGACATTGTTCAAGTTGCCGATTTTTAAGGTTTGAAAATAGATTATATCGTTTGAAGTCGCATTCTAAAGCATTGTAAATAGATGACATTCTGCAAGTTTCGGATTCTTAAGATTTGAAAATAGATGATATCGTTTAAAGTCGGATTACAAATCATTGTAAATAGATGGTTTTGTTCAAGTTGCCGGTTCTTAAGGTTGAAGAATAGATGATATCGTTTAAAGTCGGATTCTAAAGCATTGTAAATACATGACTTTGTTCAAGTTGCGGATTCTTAAGGTTTAGACCTAGATAGTATCGTTTAAAGTCGGATTCCAAAGCATTGTAAATAGATGACTTTGTTCAAGTTGCAGATTCTTAAGGTTTTTAAATAGATGATAATGTTTACAGTCGTCTTCTAAAGCATTGTAAATAGATGACTTTGGTCAAGTGGCGCATTCTCAAGGTTGGAAAATAGATGATATTGTTTATAGTCGGATTCTAAAGCATTGTAAGTAGATGACTTTATTACAGTTGCGAATTCTTAAGCTTTGAAAATAGATGATAATGTTTAAAGTCGCATTCTAAAGCATTGTAAATAGATGACTTTGTTCAAGTTGCCGATTCTTTAGGTTTGAAAATAGATGATATCGTTTAACGTCGGATCTAAAGAATTGTAAATAGATGACTCTATTCAAGTTGCGGATTCTTAAGGTTCGAAAATAAATGATATCGTTTTAAGTATGATTCCAAAGCATTGTAAATAGATGACTTTGTTCAAGTTGCGGATTCTTAAGGTTTGAAAATAGATTATATCGTTTAAAGTGGGATTCTTAAGCATTGTAAATAGATGACTTTGTTCAAGTTGCGGATTCTTAAGGTGTCAAAATAGATGATATCGTTTAAAGTCGGATTCTAAAGCATTGTAAATAGATGACTTTGTTCAAGTTGCGGACTCCTAAGGTTTGAATATAGATGATATCGTTTAAAGTCGGATTCTAAAGAATTGTAAATTGATTACTTTGTTCAAGTTGCGGATTCTTAGGGTTTGAAAATAGATGATATCGTTTCAAGTGGGATTCTAAAGCATTGTAAATAGATGACTTTGTTCAAGTTGCGGATTCTTTATGTTTGAAAATAGATGATATCGTTTAAAGTCTGATTCTAAAGCATTGTAAATAGATGACTGTGTTCAAGTTGCCGATTCTTAAGGTTTGAAAATAGATGATATCGTTTTAAGTCGGATTCTAAAGCATTGTAAATAGATGACTTTGTTCAAGTTGCGAGTTTTTAAGGTTTAAAAGTAGATGAATTCGTTTGATGTCGGATGCTGATGCATTGTAAATAGATGACTTCGTTTAAGTTGCGGATTCTTAATGTTTGCAAATAGTATGTATCGTTTAAAGTAACATTCCAAAGCATTGTAAATAGATGACTTTGTTCAAGTTGCGGATTCTTAAAGTTTGAAAATAGATGATATCGTTTCAAGTCGGATTCTAAAGCATTGTAAATAGATGACTGTGTTAAAGTTGCGGATTCTCCCGGTTTGAAAATAGATGATATTGTTTCAAGTCAGATGCTAAAGCATTGTAAGTAGATTACTTTATTACAGTTGCGGATTCTTAAGGTTTGAAAATAGATGATAATGTTTAAAGTCGCATTCTAAAGCTTTGTAAATAGATGACTTTGTTCAAGTTGCGGATTCTAAAGGTATGAACCTAGATGATATCGTTTAAAGTCGGATTCTAAAGCATTGTAAATAGATGACTTTGTTCAAGTTGCGGATTCTTAAGGTTTGAAAATAGATTATATCGTTTAACGTCGGGTTAAAAGCATTGTAAATAGATGAATTGTTCCAGTTGCGGATTCTTAAGGTTTGAAAATAGATGATATCGTTCAAAGTCGGATTCTAAAGCATTGTAAATAGATGACTTTGTCCAAGTTGCGGATTCTTTATGTTTGAAAATAGATTATATCGTTTACCGTCGGACTCTAAAGCATTGAAAATAGATGACTTAGGTCAAGTTGCGGATTCTTAATGTTTGAAGTTAGATGATATCGTTTAAAGTCGGATGCTAAAGCATTGTAAGTAGATGACTTTATTACAGTTGCGGATTCTTAAGGTTTGAAAATAGATGATAATGTTTACAGTCGCATTCTAAAGCATTGTAAACAGATGACTTTGTGCAAATTGCGGATTCTTAATGTTTGAAAATAGATTATATCGTTTAAAGACGGATTCTAAAGCATTGTACAAAGATGACTTTATACAGTTGCGGTTTCTTAAGGTTTTAAAAAAGATGACAATGATTAAAGTCGCATTCTAAAGCTTTGTAAATAGATGACTTTGTTCAAGTTGCGGATTCTAAAGGTTTGAACTTAGATGATATCGTTTCAAGTGGGATTCTAAAGCATTGTAAAGAGATGACTTTGTTCAAGTTGCGGATTCTTAAGGTTTGAAAATAGATGATATCGTTTAAAGTCGGATTCTAAAGCATTGTAAATAGATGACTTTGTCAAGTTGCGCATTCTCGAGGTTGGAAAATAAATGATATCGTTGAAAGTCGGATTCTAAAGCATTGTAAATAGATGACTTTGGTCAAGTTGCGGATACTTAAGGTTTAAAAATAGATGATATCGTGGAAAGTCGGATTCTAAAGCATTGTCAATAGATGACATTGTTGGAGTTGTTGATTCTTAATGTTTGAAAATAGATGATATCGTTTAAGTCGGATTCTAAAGCATTGTAAATAGATGACTTTGTTCAAGTTGCGGATTCTTAAGGTTTGAAAATAGATGATATCGGTTAAAGTCGGATTCTAAAGCATTGTAAATAGATGACTTTCTTCAAGTTGCGAGTTGTTTAGGTTTAAAAGTAGATGATATCGTTTAATGTCGGATACTAAAGCATTGTAAATAGATAACTTTGTTTAAGTTGCGGATTCTTCATGTCTGAAAATAGATGATATCGTTTAAAGTCGGATTCTAAAGTATTGTAAATAGATTAATTTGTTTAAGTTGCGGATTCTGAAGGTTTGAAAATAGATGATAATGTATAAAGTCGCATTCTAAAGCATTGTAAATTGATGACTTTGTTCAAATTGCGGATTCTTAAGGTTTGAAAATATATGATATCGTTTAAAGTCGGATCCTAAAGCATTGTAAATAGGTGTCTTTGTTCAAGTTGCGGATTCTTAAGGTTTAAAAATAAATTATATCGTTTACAGTCGGATTCTAAAGCATTGTAAATAGATACTTTGTTCAAGTTGCACTGTCTAAAGGTTTGAAAATAGATGATATCGTTTCAAGTCGGATTCTAAAGCATTGTAAATAGATGACTTTGTTCAAGTTGGTTGATTCTTAGGGTTTGAAAATAGATGATATCGTTTAAAGTCGGATTCTAAAGCATTGTAAATAGATGACTTTGTTCAAGCTTCGGATTCTTAGGGTTTGAAAATAGATGTTATAGTTTAAAGTTCGATTCTAAAGCATTGTAAATAGATGACTTTGTTTAAGTGGCTGATTCTTAAGGATTCAAAATAGATAGTATCGTTTAAAGTCGGATTCTAAAGCATTGTAAATAGATGACTTTGTTCAAGTTGCGGATTCTTAAGGTTTGAAAATAGATGATATCGTTTAAAGTCGGATTCTAAAGCATTGTAAATAGATGACTTTGGTCAAGTTGCGGATACTTAAGGTTTAAAAATAGATGATATCGTGGAATGTCGGATTCTAAAGCATTGTAAATAGATGACTTTGTTCAAGTGTCCGATTCTTAAGGTTTGAAAATAGATGATATCGTTCAAAGTCGAATTCTAAAGCATTGTAAATAGATGACTTTGTTCAAGTTGCTAATTCTTAAGGTTTTAAAATAGATGATATCGTTTAAAGTCGGATCTAAAGCATTGTAAATAGATGACTTTGTTCAAGTTGCGGATTCTTAAGCTTTTAAAATCGATAATATCGGTTAAAGTCGGATTCTAAAGCATTGTAAATAGATCACTTTGTTCAAGTTGAGGATCTTCAAGGTTTGTAAATAGATGATATTGTTTAAAGTCGGATTCTAAAGCATTGAAAATAGATGACTGTGTTCAAGTTGCGGATTCTAAAGCTTTCGAATTAGATGATATTGTTTAAAGTCGGATTCTAAAGCATTGTAAATAGATGACTTTGTTCAAGTTGTTGATTCTTAAAGTTTGAAAATAGATTATATTGTTTAAAGTCGGATGCTAAATCATTGTAAATAGACGACTTTGTGCAAGTTGCGGATTCTTAAGGTTGAAAATAGAGGATATCGTTTAAAGTCGGATTCTAAAGCTTTGTAAATAGGTGACTCTGTTCAAGTTGCGGATTCTTAAGGTTTAAAAATAGATGATATCGTTTAAAGTATGATTCTGAAGCATTGTAAGTAGATAACTTTGTTCAAGTTGCGGATTCTTAAGGTAAAAAAATAGATGATATAGTTGAAAGTCGGATTTTAAAGCATTGTAAATAGATGACTTTGTTCAACTTGCTGATTCTTAAGGATTCAAAATAGATAGTATCGTTTAAAGTCGGATGCTAAAGCATTGTAAATAGATGACTTTGTTCAAGTTGCGGATTCTTAAGGTTTGAAAATAGATGATATCGTTTAAAGTCGGATTCTAAAGCATTGTAAATAGATGACTTTGGTCAAGTTGCGGATACTTCAGGTTTAAAAATAGATGATATCGTGGAATGTCGGATTCTAAAGCATTGTAAATAGATGACATTGTTAGAGTTGCGGATTCTTAATGTTTGAAAATAGATGATATCGTTTAAGTCGGATTCTAAATCATTGTAAATAGATGACTTTGTTCAAGTTGCGGATACTTAATGTTTGAAAATAGATGATATTGTTTAAAGTCGGATTCTAAAGCATTGTAAATAGATGACTTTGTTTAAGGGTGCGGATTCTTAAGCTTTGAAAATAGATGATAATGTTTAAAGTCGCATTCTAAAGCATTGTAAATTGATGACTTTGTTCAAATTGCGGATTCTTAAGGTTTGAAAATATATGATATCGTTTAAAGTCGGATCCTAAAGCATTGTAAATAGATGTCTTTGTCTAAGTTGCGGATTCTTAAAGTTTAAAAATAGATGATATTGTTTAAAGTCGGATTCTAAAGCATTGTAAATAGATACTTTGTTCAAGTTGCACCGTCTAAAGGTTTGAAAATAGATGATATCGTTTAAAGTCGGATTCTAAAGCATTGTAAATAGATGACTTTGTTCAAGTTGCGGATTCTCCCGGTTTGAAAATAGATGATATTGTTTCAAGTCAGATTCTACAGCATTGTAAGTAGATTACTTTATTACAGTTGCTGATTCTTAAGGTTTGAAAATAGATGAGAATGTTTAAAGTCGCATTGTAAAGCTTTGTAAATAGATGACTTTGTTCAAGTTGCGGATTCTAAAGGTTTGAACCTTGATGATATCGTTTAAAGTCGGATTCTAAAGCATTGTAAATAGATGACTTTGTTCAAGTTGCGGATTCTTAAGGTTTAAAACTTGATAGTATCGTTGAAAGTCGGATTCTAAAGCATTGTAAATAGATGACTTTGTTCAAGTGTCCGATTCTTAAGGATTGAAAATAGATGATATCGTTTAAAGTCGGATTCTAAAGCATTGTGAAAAGATGACTTTGTTCAAGTTGCGGATACTTAATGTTTCAAAATAGATGATATCGTTTAAAGTCGGATTCTAAAGCATTGTAAATAGATAACTTTGTTCAAGTTGCGGATTCTTTAGGTTTGAAAATAGATGATATCGTTTCAAGTCGGAGTCTAAAGCATTGTAAATAGATGACGTTGTTCAAGTTGCCGATTCTTAAAGTTTGAAAATAGATTATATCGTTTGAAGTCGGATTCTAAATCATTGTAAATAGATGACTTTGTTCAAGTTTCGGATTCTTAAGATTTGAAAATAGATGATATCGTTTAAAGTCGGATTCTAAAGCATTGTAATTAGATTACTTTGTTCAAGTTGCGGACTCTTATGGTTTGAAAATAGATCATAATGTTTAGAGTCGGATTCTAAAGCATTGTAAATAGATGACTTTGTTCAAGTTGCGGATTCTTAATGTTTGAAAATAGATGATATCGTTTAATATCGGATTCTAAAGCATTGTAAATAGATGACTTTGTTAGTGTTGCGGATCCTTAATGTTGGAAAATAGATGATATCGTTTAAATAGATGAATTTGTTTAAGTTGCGGATACTTAAGTCGGAGTCATAAGCATTGTGAAAAGATGACTTTGTTCAAGTTGCGGATACTTAATGTTTGAAAATAGATGATATCGTTTAAAGTCGGATTCTAAAGCATTGTAAATAAGAGACTTTGTTCAAGTTACGGATTCTTACGGTTTGAAAATAGATGATATCGTTTCAAGTATGAGTCTAAAGCATTGTAAATAGATGACGCTGTTCAAGTTGCCGATTCTTAAAGTTTGAAAATAGATTATATCGTTTGCAGTCGGATTCTAAATCATTGTAAATAAATGACTTTGTTCAAGTTGCGGATTCTTAAGATTGGAAAATAGATGATATCGTTTAAAGTCGGATTCTAAAGCATTGTAAATAGATGCCTTTGTTCAAGTGACGGACTCTTATAGTTTTAAAATAGATGATAATGTTAAGAGTAAGATTCTAAAGCATTGTAAATAGATGACTTTGTTCAAGTTGAGGATTCTTAAGTGTTGAAAATAGATGATATTGTTTAAAGTCGGATTCTAAAGCATTGGAAATAGATGACTTTGTTCAAGTTCCAGATTGTACAGGGTCTGAAAATAGATTATATCGCTTAAAGTCGGATTTTAAAGCATTGTAAATAGATTACCTTGTTCAAGTTGCGAGTTGTTAAGGTGTAAAAGTAGATGATATCGTTTCATGTCGGATACTAAAACATTGTAAATAGATGACTTTGTTTATATTGCGGATTCTTAATGTTTGAAAATAGATGATATCGTTTAAAGTCTGATTCTAAAGCATTGTAAATAGATGAATTTGTTAAAGATGCGGATTCTTAATGTTTGAAAATAGATGATATCGTTTAAAGTCGGATTCTAAAGCATTGGAAATAGATGACTTTGTTCAAGTTGCGGATACTCTATGTTTGAAAATAGATGATATCGTTTAAAGTCGGATTCTAAAGCATTGTAAATAGATTACTTTGTTCCAGTTGCGGATTCTTAAGGTTTGAAAATAGATGATATCGTTTAAAGTCGAATTCTAAAGCATTGTAAATCTTTGACTTTGTTCAAGTTGCGGATTCTTGATGGTTGAAAATAGATGATATCGTTTAAAGTCGGATTCTAAAGCATTGTAAATAGATGACTTTGTTCCAGTTTCGGATTCTTAAGGTTTGAAAATAGATGATTTTGTTTAAAGTCGGATTCTAAAGCATTGTAAATAGATGACTTTGTTCAAGTGGCCGATTCTTAAAGTTTTAAAATAGATTATATCGTTTAAAGTCGGATTCTAAATCATTGTAAATAGATGACTTTGTTCAAGTTGCGGATTCTTAAGATTTGAAAATAGATGACATCGTTTAAAGTCGGATTCTAAAGCATTGTAAATAGATGACTTTGTTCAAGTTGCGGGCTCTTATGGTTTGAAAATAGATGATATCGTTTAAAGTCGTATTCTAAAGCATTGTAAATAGATAGCTTTGTTCAAGTTGCGGATTCTTAATGTTTGAAAATAGATGATATCGTTTAAAGTCGGATTCTAAAGCATTGTAAATAGATTAATTTGTTAAAGTTGCGGATGCTTAAAGATTGAAAATAGATGATATCGTTTAAAGTCGGATTCTAAAGCATTGTAAATAGATGACTTTGTTCAAGTTGCGGAATCTTGATGTCTGAAAATAGATGATATCGTTTAAAGTCGGATTCTTAAGCATTGTAAATAGATGAATTGTTAGAGTTGCGGATCCTTAATGTTGGAAAATAGATTATATCGTTTAAATAGATTAATTTGTTTAAGTTGCGGATTCTTAAGTCGGAGTCTAAAGCATTGTGAAAAGATGACTTTGTTCAAGTTGCAGATACTTAATGTTTGAAAATAGATTATATCGTTTAAAGTCGGATTCTAAAGCATTGTAAATAGATGACTTTGTTAAAGTTGCGAATTCTGACGGTTTGAAAATAGATGATATCGTTTCAAGTCGGAGTCTAAAGCATTGTAAATAGATGACTTTGTTCAAGTTGCCGATTCTAAAAGTTTGAAAATAGATTATATCGTTTGCAGTCGGATTCTAAATCATTGTAAATAAATGACTTTGTTCAAGTAGCGGATTCTTAAGATTTGAAAATAGATAATATCGTTTAAAGTCGGATTCTAAAGCATTGTAAATAGATGACTTTGTTCAAGTTGAGGATTCTTAAGTGTTGAAAATAGATGATATTGTTTAAAGTCGGATTCTAAAGCATTGGAAATTGATGACTTTGTTCAAGTTGCGGATTGTACAGGGTTTGAAAATAGATTATATCGTTTAAAGTCGGATTTTTAAGCATTGTAAATAGATGACCTTGTTCAAGTTGCGAGTTGTTAAGGTTTAAAAGTAGATGATATCGTTTAATGTCGGATACTAAAACATTGTAAATAGATGACTTTGTTTAAGTTGCGGATTCTTAATGTTTGAAAATAGATGAAATCGTTTCAAGTCGGATTCTAAAGCATTGTAAATAGATGACTTTGTTCCAGTTTCGGATTCTTAAGGTTTGAAAATAGATGATTTTGTTTAAAGTCGGATTCTAAAGCATTGTAAATAGATGACTTTGTTCAAGTGGCCGATTGTTAAAGTTTGAAAATAGATTATATCGTTTCAAGTCGGATTCTAAATCATTGTAAATAGATGACTTCATTCAAGTTGCGGATTCTTAAGATTTGAAAATAGATGATATCGTTTAAAGTCGGATTCTAAAGCATTGTAAATAGATGACTTTGTTCAAGTTGCGGGCTCTTATGGTTTGAAAATAGATGATATCGTTTAAAGTCGTATTCTAAAGCATTGTAAATAGATAGCTTTGTTCAAGTTGCGGATTCTTAATGTTTGAAAATAGATGATATCGTTTAAAGTCGGATTCTAAAGCATTGTAAATAGATTAATTTGTTAAAGTTACGGATGCTTAAAGATTGAAAATAGATGATATCGTTGAAAGTCGGATTCTAAAGCATTGTAAATAGATGACTTTGTTCAAGTTGCGGAATCTTGATGTCTGAAAATAGATGATATCGTTTAAAGTCGGATTCTAAAGCATTGTAAATAGATGAATTGTTAGAGTTGCGGATCCTTAATGTTGGAAAATAGATGATATCGTTTAAATAGATGAATTTGTTTAAGTTGCGGATTCTTAAGTCGGAGTCTAAAGCATTGTGAAAAGATGACTTTGTTCAAGTTGCGGATACTTAATGTTTGAAAATA
This sequence comes from Sepiola atlantica, assembly GCA_963556195.1. Classification (NCBI taxonomy): domain Eukaryota; kingdom Metazoa; phylum Mollusca; class Cephalopoda; order Sepiida; family Sepiolidae; genus Sepiola; species Sepiola atlantica. The sequence continues at coordinate 318,125 of CAUVYP010000558.1, forward strand.
GATTATATCGTTTAAAGTCGGATTCTAAAGCATTGTAAATAGATGACTTTGTTCAAGTTGCGGATTCTGACGGTTTGAAAATAGATGATATCGTTTCAAGTCGGAGTCTAAAGCATTGTAAATAGATGACGTTGTTCAAGTTGCCGATTCTTAAAGTTTGAAAATAGATTATATCGTTTGCAGTCGGATTCTAAATCATTGTAAATAAATGACTTTGTTCAAGTGGCGAATTTTTAAGATTTGAAAATAGATGATATCGTTTAAAGTCGGATTCTAAAGCATTGTAAATAGATGACTTTGTTCAAGTTGAGGATTCTTAAGTGTTGAAAATAGATGATATTGTTTAAAGTCGGCTTCTAAAGCATTGGAAATTGATGACTTTGTTCAAGTTGCGGATTGTACAGTGTTTGAAAATAGATTATATCGCTTAAAGTCGGATTTTTAAGCATTGTAAATAGATGACTTTGTTCAAGTTGCGAGTTGTTTAGGTTTAAAAGTAGATGATATCGTTTAATGTCGGATACTAAAACATTGTAAATAGATGACTTTGTTTAAGTTGCGGATTCTTAATGTTTGAAAATAGATGATATCGTTTAAAGTCGGATTCTAAAGCATTGTAAATAGATGAATTTGTTCAAGTTGCGGATACTTAATGTTTGAAAATAGATGATATCGTTTAAAGTCGGATTCTAAAGCATTGTAAATAGATGACTTTGTTCCAGTTGCGGATTCTTAAGGTTTGAAAATAGATGATATCGTTTAAAGTCGGATTCTAAAGCATTGTAAATCTTTGACTTTGTTCATGTTGCGGATTCTAAATGGTTGAAAATAGATGATATCGTTTAAAGTCGGAGTCTAAAGCATTGTGAAAAGATGACTTTGTTCAAGTTGCGGATACTTAATGTTTTAAAATAGATGATATCGTTTAAAGTCGGATTCTAAAGCATTGTAAATAGATTACTTTGTTCAAGTTGCGGATTCTTACGGTTTGAAAATAGATGATATCGTTTAAAGTCGGATTCTAAAGCATTGTAAATAGATGAATTTGTTTAAGTTGCGGATTCTTGATGTTTGAAAATAGATGATATCGTTTAAAGTCGGATTCTAAAGCATTGTAAATAGATGACTTTGTTCAAGTTGCGGATACTTAATGTTTGAAAATAGATGATATCGTTTAAAGTCGGATTCTAAAGCATTGTAAATAGATGACTTTGTTCCAGTTGCGGATTCTTAAGGTTTGAAAATAGATGATATCGTTTAAAGTCGGATTCTAAAGCATTGTAAATCTTTGACTTTGTTCAGGTTGCGGATTCTTGATGGTTGAAAATAGATGATATCGTTTAAAGTCGGATTCTAAAGCATTGTAAATAGATGACTTTGTTCCAGTTGCGGATCCTTAATGTTTGAAAATAGATGATATCGTTTTAGTCGGATTCTAAAGCATTGTAAATAGATGACTTTGTTCAAGTTGCGGATACTTGATGTTTGAAAATAGATGATATCGTTTAAAGTCGGATTCTAAAGCATTGTAAATAGATGAATTGTTAGAGTTGCGGATCCTTAATGTTGGAAAATAGATGATATCGTTTAAATAGATGAATTTGTTTAAGTTGCAGATTCTCAAGTCGGAGTCTAAAGCATTGTGAAAAGATGACTTTGTTCAAGTTGCAGATACTTAATGTTTGAAAATAGATGATATCGTTTAAAGTCGGATTCTAAAGCATTGTAAATAGATGACTTTGTTCAAGTTGCGGATTCTGACGGTTTGAAAATAGATGATATCGTTTCAAGTCGGAGTCTAAAGCATTGTAAATAGATGACGTTGTTCAAGTTGCGGATTCTTGATGGTTGAAAATAGATGATATCGTTTAAAGTCGGATTCTAAAGCATTGTAAATAGATGACTTTGTTAGAGTTGCGGATCCTTAATGTTTGAAAATAGATGATATCGTTTAAGTCGGATTATAAAGCATTGTAAATAGATGACTTTGTTCAAGTTGCGGATACTTGATGTTTTAAAATAGAAGATATCGTTTCAAGTCGGATTCTAAAGCATTGTAAATAGATGACTTTGTTCCAGTTTCGGATTCTTAAGGTTTGAAAATAGATGATTTTGTTTAAAGTCGGATTCTAAAGCATTGTAAATAGATGACTTTGTTCAAGTGGCCGATTCTTAAAGTTTGAAAATAGATTATATCGTTTCAAGTCGAATTCTAAATCATTGTAAATAGATGACTTTATTCAAGTTGCGGATTCTTAAGATTTGAAAATAGATGACATCGTTTAAAGTCGGATTCTAAAGCATTGTAAATAGATGACTTTGTTCAAGTTGCGGACTCTTATAGTTTGAAAATAGATGATTTTGTTTAAAGTCGGATTCTAAAGCATTGTAAATAGATGACTTTGTTCAAGTGGCCGATTCTTAAAGTTTGAAAATAGATGATATCGTTTAAAGTCGTATTCTAAAGCATTGTAAATAGATAGCTTTGTTCAAGTTGCGGATTCTTAATGTTTTAAAATAGATGATATCGTTTAAAGTCGGATTCTAAAGCATTGTAAATAGATGAATGTGTTTAAGTTGCGGATTCTTAAGGATTGAAAATAGATGATATCGTTTAAAGTCGGATTCTAAAGCATTGTAAATAGATGACTTTGTTCAAGTTGCGGATTCTTGATGTTTTAAAATAGATGATATCGTTTAAAGTCGAGTTCTAAAGCATTGTAAATAGATGATTTTGTTAGAGTTGCGGATCCTAAATGTTGGAAAATAGATGATATCGTTTAAATAGATGAATTAATTTTAGTTGCGGATTCTTAAGTCGGAGTCTAAAGCATTGAGAAAAGATGACTTTGTTCAAGTTGCGGATACTTAATGTCTTAAAATAGATGATATCGTTTCAAGTCGGATTCTAAAGCATTGTAAATAGATGACTTTGTTCCGGTTTCGGATACTTAAGGTTTGAAAATAGATGATTTTGTTTAAAGTCGGATTCTAAAGAATTGATAATAGATGACTTTGTTCAAGTGGCCGTTTCTTAAAGTTTGAATATAGATTATATCGTTTCAAGTCGGATTCTAAATCATTGTAAATAGATTACTTTATTCAAGTTGCGGATTCTTAAGATTTGAAAATAGATGACATCGTTTAAAGTCGGATTCTAAAGCATTGTAAATAGATGACTTTGTTCAAGTTGCGGACTCTTATGGTTTGAAAATAGATGATTTTGTTTAAAGTCGGATTCTAAAGCATTGTAAAAAGATGACTTTGTTCAAGTGGCCGATTCTTAAAGTTTTAAAATAGATGATATCGTTTAAAGTCGTATTCTAAAGCATTGTAAATAGATAGCTTTGTTCAAGTTGCGGATTCTTAATGTTTAAAAATAGATGATATCGTTTAAAGTCGGATTCTAAAGCATTGTAAATAGATGAATTTGTTCAAGTTGCGGATTCTTAAGGATTGAAAATAGATTATATCGTTTAAAGTCGGATTCTAAAGCATTGTAAATAGATGACTTTGTTCAAGTTGCGGATTCTTGATGTTTTAAAATAGATGATATCGTTTAAAGTCGAGTTCTAAAACAGTGTAAATAGATACTTTGTTCAAGTTGCACCGTCTAAAGGTTTTAAAATAGATGATATCGTTTCAAGTCGGATTCTAAAGCATTGTAAATAGCTGACTTTGTTCAAGTTGCCGATTCTCAAGGTTTGTAAATAGATGATATTGTTTAAAGTCGGATTACAAAGCATTGTAAGTAGATGACTTTATTACAGTTGCGGTCTCTTAAGGTTTGAAAATAGATGATAATGTTTAATGTCGCATTTTAAAGCATTGTAAATAGATGACTTTGTTCAAGTTGCGGATTCTTAAGGTTTGAAAATAGATGATATCGTTTGAAGTTGGATACTTAAGCATTGTAAATAGATGACATTGTTCAAGTTGCTGATTCATTATGTTTGAAAATAGATGATATCGTTTACAGTCGGATTCTAAAGCATTGTAAATAGCTGACTTTGTTCAAGTTGCCGATTCTCAATGTTTGTACATAGATGATAATGTTTAATGTCGGATTCTAAATCATTGTAAATAGATGACTTTGTTCAAGTTGCTGATTCTGAAGGTTTTAAAATAGATAATATGGTTTAAAGTCTCATTCGTAAGTATTGTTAATAGATGACTTTGTTCACGTTGCCGATTCTTAAGGTTTGGAAATAGATGATATTGTTTAAAGTCGGATTCTAAAGCATTGTAAATAGATGACTTCGTTGAAGGTGCTGATTCTTAAGGTTGGAAAATACAAGATATCGTTTAAAGTCGGTTTCTAAAGCATTGTAAATAGATGACTTTGTTCAAGTTGCGGGTTCTTAAGGTTTGAAAATAGAGGATATCGTGTAAAGTGTTATGGTTGAGCATTGTAAATAGATGACTTTGTTCAAGTTTCAGATTTTTAAGGTTTGAAAATAGATGATATCGTTTAAAGTCGGATTCTAAAGCATTGTAAATAGATGACTTTGTGCAAGTTGCGGATACTTAAGGTTTTAAAACAGATTATATCGTTTAAAGTCGGATTCTAAAGCATTGTCAATAGATGACTTGTTTCAAGTTGCGGATTCTAAAGGTTTGAAAATAGATGATATCGTTTGAAGTCGGATTCTAAAGCATTGTAAATAGATGTCTTTGTTCAAGTTGCGGATTCTTAAGGTTTGAAAATAGACTATTTCGTTTAAAGTCGGATTCTAAAGCATTGTAAATAGATACTTTGTTCAAGTTGCACCGTCTAAAGGTTTGAATAGATGATATCGTTTCAAGTCGGATTCTAAAGCATTGTAAGTAGATGACTTCATTACAGTTGCGGATTCTTAAGGTTTGAAAATAGATGATAATGTTTAAAGTCGCATTCTAAAGCTTTGTAAATAGATTACTTTGTTCAAATTGCTGATTCTTAAGGTTTGAAAATAGATGATATCGTTTAAAGTCGGATTCTAAAGCATTGTAAATAGATGACTTTGTACAAGTTGCGGATTCTAAAGGTTTAGACCTAGATGATATCGTTTCAAGTCGGATTCTAAAGCATTGTAAATAGATGACTTTGTTCAAGTGTCCGATTCTTAAGGTTTGAAAACTGATGATATCGTTTAATGTCGGATTCCAAAGAATTGTAAATAGATGACTTAGTTCAAGTTGCGGATTCCTAATGTTTGAAAATAGATGATATCGTTTAAAGTCGGATTCTAAAGCATTGTAAATAGATGACTTTGTTCCAGTTGCGGATTCTTAAGGTTTAAAAATAGATGATATCGTTTAATGTCGGATTCAAAAGCATTGTAAATAGATGTCTTTGTTCAGGTTGCGGATTCTTAAGGTTTGAAAATAGATTATATCGTTTCAAGTCGGATTCTAAAGCATTGTAAATAAATGACTTTGTTCAAGTTGCAGATTCTTAAGGTTTATAAATAGATGATATCGTTGAAAGTCGGATTCTAAAGCAATGTAAATAGATGACTTTGTTCAAGTTGCCGATTCTTAAGGTTTGTAAATAGATGATATTGTTTAAAGTCGGATTACAAAGCATTGTAAGTAGATGACTTTATTACAGTTGCGGTCTCTTAAGGTTTGAAACTAGATGATAATGTTTAATGTCGCATTTTAAAGCATTGTAAATATATGACTTTGTTCAAGTTATGGATTTTTAAGGTTTGAAAATAGATGATATCGTTAAAAGTCGAATTCTAAAGCATTGTAAATAGATGACTTTGTTCAAGTTGCAGATTCTTAAGGTTTGAAAATAGATGATATCGTTTAATGTCGGATTCCAAAGCATTGTAAATAGATGTCTTTGTTCAAGTTGCGGATTCTTAAGGTTTGAAAATAGATTATATCGTTTGAAGTCGAACTCTAAAACATTGTAAATAGATACTTTGTTCAAGTTGCACCGTCTAAAGGTTTTAAAATAGATGATATCGTTTCAAGTCGGATTCTAAAGCCTTGTTAATAGCGGACTTTGTTCAAGTTGCCGATTCTCAAGGTTTGTAAATAGATGATATTGTTTAAAGTCGGATTACAAAGCATTGTAAGTAGATGACTTTTTTACAGTTTCGGTCTCTTAAGGTTTGAAAATAGATGATAATGTTTAATGTCGCATTTTAAAGCATTGTAAATAGATGACTTTGTTCAAGTTGCGGATTCTTAAGGTTTGAAAATAGATGATATCGTTTGAAGTCGGATACAAAAGCATTGTAAATAGATGACATTGTGTAAGTTGCGGATTCATTATGTTTTAAAATAGATGATATCGTATAAAGTCGGATTCTAAAGCATTGTAAATAGATGCCTTTGTTCAAGTTGCTCATTCTGAAGGTTTTAAAATAGATAATATCGTTTAAAGTCTCATTCTAAAGTATTGTTAATAGATGACTTTGTTCACGTTGCCGATTCTTAAGGTGTGAAAATAGATGATATTGTTTAAAGTCGGATTCTAAAGCATTGTAAAAAGATGACTTCGTTCAATGTGCTGATTCTGAAGGTTTTAAAACAGATAATATCGTTTAAAGTCTCATTCTAATGTATTGTTAATAGATGACTTTGTTCACGTTGCCGATTCTTAAGGTTTGGAAATAGATGATATCGTTTAAAGTCGGTTTCTAAAGCATTGTAAATAGATGACTTTGTTCAAGTTGCGGGTTCTTAAGGTTTGAAAATAGAGGATATCGTTTAAAGTGTGATGTTTAAGCATTGTAAATAGATGACTTTGTTCAAGTTGCGGATTTTTAAGGTTTGAAAATAGATGATATCGTTTAAAGTCGGATTCTAAAGCATTGTAAATAGATACTTTGTGCAAGTTGCGGAGTCTAAAGTTTTGAAAATAGATGATATCGTTTAAAGTCGGATTCTAAAGCATTGTAAATAGATGACTTTGTTCAATTTGCGGATACTTAAGGTTTTAAAACAGATTATATAGTTAAAAGTCGGATTCTAAAGCATTGTCAATAGATGACTTGGTTCAAGTTGCGGATTCTTAAGGTTTGAAAATAGATGATATCGTTTAAAGTCGGATTCCAAAGCATTGTAAATAGATGTCTTTGTTCAAGTTGCGGATACTTAAGGTTTTAAAACAGATTATATCGTTAAAAGTCGGATTCTAAAGCATTGTCAATAGATGACTGGGTTCAAGTTGCGGATTCTTAAGGTTTGAAAATAGACTATATCGTTTAAAGTCGGATTCTAAAGCATTGTAAATAGATACTTTGTTCAAGTTGCACCGTCTAAAGGTTTGAAAATTGATGATATCGTTTCAAGTCGGATTCTAAAGCATTGTAAGTAGATGACTTTATTACAGTTTCGGATTCTTAAGGTTTGAAAATAGATGATAATGATAAAAGTCGCATTCTAAAGCTTTGTAAATAGATGACTTTGTTCAAATTGCTGATTCTTAAGGTTTGAAAATAGATGATATCGTTTAAAGTCGGATTCTAAAGCATTGTAAATAGATGACTTTGTTCAAGTTGCGGATTCTAAAGGCTTAGACCTAGATGATATCGTTTCAAGTCGGATTCTAAAGCATTGTAAATAGATGACTTTGTTCAAGTGTCCGATTCTTAAGGTTTGAAAATAGATGATATCGTTGAAAGTCGGATTCTAAAGCATTGTAAATGAATGACTTTTTTCAAGTTGCCGATTCTCAAGGTTTGAAAATAGATGATATTGTTTAAAGTCGGATACTAAAGCATTTTAAATAGATGACTTTGTTCAAGTTACGGATTCTTAAGGTTTGAAAATAGATGATATCGTTAAAAGTGTGATTCTAAAGCATTGTAAATAGATGACTTTGTTCAAGTTGCGAATTCTTAAGGTTCCAAAATAGATGATATCGTTAAAAGTCGGATTCTAAAGCATTGTAAATAGATGATTTTGTTCAAGTTGCAGATTCTTAAGGTTTGAAAATAGATGGTATCGTTTAATGTCGGATTCCAAAGCATTGTAAATAGATGTCTTTGTTCAAGTTGCGGATTCTTAAGGTTTGAAAATAGATTATATCGTTTGAAGTCGAACTCTAAAACATTGTAAATAGATACTTTGTTCAAGTTGGACCGTCTGAACGTTTTAAAATAGATGATATCGTTTCAAATCGGATTCTAAAGCATTGTATATAGCTGACTTTGGTCAAGTTGCCGATTCTCAAGGTTTGTAAATAGATGATATTGTTTGAAGTCGGATTACAAAGCATTGTAAGTAGATGACTTTATCACAGTTGCGGTCTCTTAAGGTTTGAAAATAGATGATAATGTTTAATGTCGCATTTTAAAGCATTGTAAATAGATGACTTTGTTCAAGTTATGGATTCTTAAGGTTTCAAAATAGATGGTATCGTTTGAAGTCGGATACTAAAGCATTGTAAATAGATGACATTGTTCAAGTTGCGGATTCATTATGTTTGAAAATAGATGATATCGTTTAAAGTCGGATTCCAAAGCATTGTAAATAGATGACTTTGTTCAAGTGGCTGATTCTGAAGGTTTTAAAATAGATAATATCGTTTAAAGTCTCATTCTAAAGTATTGTTAATAGATGACTTTGTTCACGTTGCCGATTCTTAAATTTTGGAAATAGAGTATATTGTTTAATGTCGGATTCTAAAGCATTGTAAATAGATGACTTCGTTCAAGGTGCTGATTCTGAAGGTTTTAAAATAGATAATATCGTTTAAAGTCTCATTCTAAAGTATTGTTAATAGATGACTTTGTTCACGTTGCCGATTCTTAAGGTTTTGAAATAGATGATATTGTTTAAAGTCGGATTCTAAAGCATTGTAAATAGATGACTTTGTTCAAGTTGCGGGTTCTTAAGGTTTGAAAATAGAGGATATAGTTTAAAGTGTGATGTTTAAGCATTGTAAATAGATGACTTTGTTCAAGTTGCGGATTTTTAAGGTTTGAAAATAGATAATATCGTTGAAAGTCGGATTCTAAAGCATTGTAAATAGATACTTTGTTCAAGTTGCGGAGTCTAAAGTTTTGAAAATAGATGATATCGTTTAAAGTCGGATTCTAAAGCATTGAAAATAGATGACTTTGTTCAAGTTGCGGATACTTAAGGTTTTAAAACAGATTATCTCGTTTAAAGTCGGATTCTACTGCATTGTCAATAGATGACTTGGTTCAAGTTGCGGATTTTAAAGGTTTGAAAATAGATGATGTCGCTTAAAGTCGGATTCCAAAGCATTGTAAATAGATGACTTTGTTCAAGGGTCGGATTCTTTGAGTTTGAAAATAGATGATATCGTTTAATGTCGGATTCTAAAGCAAGGTAAATAGATGACTTGTTCAAGTTGGTGATTCTTAAGGTTTGAAAATCGATGATATCGTTTAAAGTCGGATTCTAGAGCATTGTAAATAGATGACTTTGTTCAAGTTGCGGATTCTTGAGGTTTGAAAATAGATGATATCGGTCAAAGTCGGATTCTAAAGCATTGCAAATCGACGACTTTGTTCAAGTTGCGGATTCTTGAGGTTTAAAAATAGATGATATCAGCTAAAGTCGGATTCTTAAGCATTGTAAATAGATGACTTGTTCAAGTTGCGGACTCTGAAGGTTTGAAAATAGATTATATCGTTAAAAGTCGGATTCTAAAGCATTGTGAATTGATGACTTTGTTCAAGTTGCAGATTCTTAAGGTTTGAAAATAGATGATATTGTTTAAATTCGGATTCTAAAGGATTGTAAATAGATGACTTTGTTCAAGTTGCGGATTCTTAAGGGTTGAAATAGATGGTAATGTTTAAAGTCAGATTCTAAAACATTGTAAATAGATGACTTCGTTCAAGTTGCGGATTCTTAAGGTTTGAAAATAGAGGATATCGTTTAAAGTTGGATTCTAAAGCATTGTAAATAGATGACTTGTTCAAGTTGCAGATTCTTTAGGTTTGAAAATAGATGATATCGTTTAAAGTCGGATTCTAAAGCATTGTAAATAGATGACTTTGTACAAGTTGCGGATACTTGAGGTTTGAAAATAGATGATATTGTTTAAAGTCGGATTCTAAAGCATTGTAAATAGATGACTGTGTTCAAGTTGCGGATTCTTAAGGTTTTAAATTAGATTATATCGGTTAAAGTCGGATTCTAAAGCATTGTAAATAGATGACTTTGTTCAAGTTGCGGATTCTTGATGTTTGAAAATAGATGATATAGTTTAAAGTCGGATTTTAAAGCATTGTAACTAGATGACTTTGTTCAAGTTGCAGATTTTTAAGGTTTGAAAATAGATGATATCGTTTAAAGTCGGATTCTAAAGCATTGTAAATAGATGACTTTGTTCAAGTTGCTGACTAAAATAGATGATATTGTTTAAAGTACGATTCTAAAGCATTGTAAGTAGATGACTTCATTACAGTTGCGGATTCTTAAGGTTTGAAAATAGATGATAATGTTTAAAGTTGCATTCTAAAGCATTGTAAATTGATGACTTTGTTCAAGTTGCGGATTCTTAAGGTTTGGCAATAGATGATATCGTTTAAAGTCGGATTCTAAAGCATTGTAAATAGATGACTTTGTTCAAGTTGCCGATTCTTAAGGTTTAAAAATAGATTATATCGTTTACAGTCGGATTCTAAAGCATTGTAAATAGATGACTTTGTTCAAGTTGCACCGTCTTAAGGTTTGAAAATAGATGATATCGTTTCAAGTCGGATTCTAAAGCATTGTAAATAGATGACTTTGTTCAAGTTGCCGATTCTCCCGGTTTGAAAATAGATGATAATGTTTAAAGTCGCATTCTAAAGCTTTGTAAATAGATGACTTTGTTCAAGTTGCGGATTCTAAAGGTTTGAACCTAGATGATATCGTTTAAAGTCGGATTCTAAAGCATTGTAAATAGATGACTTTGTTCAAGTGTCCGATTCTTAAGGTTTGAAAATAGATGATATCGTTCAAAGTCGGATTCTAAAGCATTGTAAATAGATGACTTTGTCCAAGTTGCGGATTCTTAATGTTTGAAAATAGATGATATTGTTTACCGTCGGACTCTAAAGCATTGTAAATAGATGACTTTGGTCAGGTTGCGGATTCTTAATGTTTGAAAATAGATGATATCGTTTAAAGTCGGATGCTAAAGCATTGTAAGTTGATGACTTTATTACAGTTGCGGATTCTTAAGGTTTTAAAAAAGATGATAATGTTTAAAGTCGCATTCTAAAGCTTTGTAAATAGATGACTTTGTTCAAGTTGCCAATTCTAACGGTTTGAAAATAGATGATATTGTTTAAAGTCGGATTCTAAAGCATTGTAAATAGATGACTTTGTTCAAGTTGCGGATTCTAAAGGTTTGAACTTAGATGATATCGTTTAAAGTCGGATTCTAAAGCATTGTAAATAGATGACTTTGTTCAAGTTGCGGATTCTTAAGATTTGAAAATAGATGATATCGTTTAAAGTCGTATTCTAAAGCATTGTAAATAGATTACTTTGGTCAAGTTGCGCATTCTCAAGGTTGGAAAATAGATGATATCGTTGAAAGTCGGATTCTAAAGCATTGTAAATAGATGACTTTGGTTAAGTTGCGGATACTTAAGGTTTAAAAATAGATGATATCGTGGAAAGTCGGATTCTAAAGCATTGTAAATAGATGACATTGTTAGAGTTGTGGATTCTTAATGTTTGAAAATAGATGATATCGTTTAAGTCGGATTCTAAAGCATTGTAAATAGATTACTTTGTTCAAGTTACGGATACTTAATGTTTGAAAATAGATGATATTGTTTAAAGTCGGATTCTAAAGCATTGTAAATAGATGACTTTGTTTAAGTTGCGGATTCTGAATGTTTGAAAATAGATGATATCGGTTAAAGTCGGATTCTAAAGCATTGTAAATAGATGACTTTCTTCAAGTTGCGAGTTGTTTAGGTTAAAAAGTAGATGATATCGTTTAATCTCGGATACTAAAGCATTGTAAATAGATGACTTTGTTTAAGTGGCGGATTCTTAATGTCTGAAAATAGATAATATCGTTTAAAGTCGGATTCTAACGCATTGTAAATAGATGAATTTGTTTAAGTTGCGTATTCTTAATGTTTGAAAATAGAGGATAATGTTTAAAGTCGCATTCTAAAGCATTGTAAATTGATGACTTTGTTCAAATTGCGGATTCTTAAGGTTTGAAAATATATGATATCGTTTAAAGTCGGATCCTAAAGCATTGTAAATAGATGTCTTTGTTCAATTTGCGGATTCTTAAGGTTTAAAAATAGATTATATCGTTTACAGTCGGATTCTAATGCATTGTAAATAGATTCTTTGTTCAAGTTGCACCGTCTAAAGGTTTGAAAATAGATGATATCGTTTCAAGTCGGATTCTAAAGCATTGTAAATTGATGACTTTGTTAAAGTTGCGGATTCTAAAGGTTTGAACCTACATGATATCGTTTAAAGTAAGGTTCTAAAGCCTTTTAAATAGATGACTTTGTTCAAGTAGCGGATTCTTAAGGTTTGAAAATAGATTCTATCGTTTAAAGTCGGATTCAAAAGCATTGTAAATAGATGACTTTGTTCAAGTTGCGGAGGGTTAAGGTTAAAAAATAGATGATATCGTTGAAAGTCGGATTCTAAAGCATTGTAAATAGAGGACTTTGTTCAAGTTGCGGATTCTTAAGGTTTGAAAATAGATTATATCGTTTAAAGTCGGATTCAAAAGCATTGTAAATAGATGATTTTGGTCAAGTTGCGCATTCTCAAGGTTAGAAAATAGATGATATTGTTTATAGTCGGATTTTAAAGCATTGTAAGTAGATGACTTTATTACAGTTGCGGATTCTTAAGCTTTGAAAATAGATGATAATGTTTAAAGTCGCATTCTAAAGCATTGTAAATAGATGACTTTGTTCAAGTTGCAGATTCTGAAGGTTTGAAAATAGATGATATCGTTTAAAGTCGGATTCTAAAGCATTGTAAATAGATGACTTTGTTCAAGTTGCGGATTCTTAAGGTTTAAAAATAGATTATATCGTTTAAAGTCGGATTATAAAGCATTGTTATTAGATACTTTGTTCAAGTTGCACCGTCTAAAGGTTTGAAAATAGATGATATCGTTTCTAGTCGGATTCTAAATCATTGTAAATAGATGACTTTGTTCAAGTTGCTGATTCTCCAGGTTTGAAAATAGATGATATTGTTTAAAGTCGGATTCTAAAGCATTGTAAATAGATGACTTAGTTCAAGTTGCCGATTATTGAGGTTTGAAAATAGATGATATCGTTTAAAGTCGGATTCTAAAGCATTGTAAATAGATGACTTTGTTCAAGTTTCGGATTCTTAGGGTTTGAAAATAGATGTTATCGTTTTAAGTTCGATTCTAAAGCATTGTAAATAGATGACTTTGTTTGAGTTGCTGATTCTTAAGGATTCAAAATAGATAGTATCGTTTAAAGTCGGATTCTAAAGCATTGTAAATAGATGACTTTGTTCAAGTTGCGGATTCTTAAGGTTTGAAAATTGATGATATCGTTTAAAGTCGGATTCTAAAGCATTGTAAATAGATGACTTTGGTGAAGTTGCGGATACTTAAGGTTTAAAAATAGATGATATCGTGGAAAGTCGGATTCTACAGCAGTGTAAATAGATGACATTGTTAGAGTTGCGGATTCTTGATGTTTGAAAATAGATGATATCGTTTAAGTCGGATTATAAAGCATTGTAAATAGATGACTTTGTTTAAGGGTGCGGATTCTTAATGTTTTAAAATAGATGATATCGTTTAAAGTCGGATTCTAAAGCATTGTAAATAGATATTTTGGTCAAGTTTCGGAGTCTAAAGGTTTGAAAATAGATGATATCGTTTCAAGTCTGATTCTAAAGTATTATAAATAGATGACTTTTTTGAAGTTGCCGATTCTCAAGGTTTGAAAATAGATGATATTGTTTATAGTCGGATTCTAAAGCATTGTAAGTAGATGACTTTATTACAGTTGCGGATTCTTAAGCTTTGAAAATAGATGATAATGTTTAAAGTCGCATTCTAAAGCATTGTAAATAGATGACTTTGTTCAAATTGCGGATTCTTAAGGTTTGAAAATATATGATATCGTTTAAAGTCGGATCCTAAAGCATTGTAAATAGATGTCTTTGTCAAAGTTGCAGATTCTTAAGGTTTAAAAATAGATTATATCGTTTACAGTCGGATTCTAAAGCATTGTAAATAGATACGTTGTTCAAGTTGCACCGTCTAAAGGTTTGAGAAAAGATGATATTGTTTAAAGTCGGATTCTAAAGCATTGTGAATAGATTACTTTGTTCAAGTTGCCGATACCAAAGGTTTGAGAATAAATGATATCGTTTAAAGTCGGATTCGAAAGCATTGTAAACAGATGACTTAGTTTAAGTTGCCGATTCTTAAGGTTTGAAAATAGATTACATCGTGTAAATTCGGATTCTAAAGCCTCTTAAATAGATGACTTTGTTCAAGTTGCGGATTCTTAAGGTTAGAAAATAGATGATATCGCTTAAAATCGGATTCTAAAGCATTGTAAATAGATGACTTGGTTCAAGTGTCGAGGTGTTAAGGTTAAAAAATAGATGATATCGTTTTATGTCGGATACTAAAGCATTGTAAATAGATGACTTTGTTTAAGTTGCGGATTCTTAATGTTTGAAAATAGATGATATCGTTTAAAGTCGGATTCTAAAGCATTGTAAATAGATGACTTTGTTTATGTTGCCGATTCTTCAGGTTTGAAAATAGATGAAATCGTTTAAAGTCGGATTCTAAAGCATTGTAAATAGATGACTTTGTTCAAGTTGCGGATTCTTAAGGTTTGAAAATAGATGATATCGTTTAAAGTCGGATTGTACAGCATTGTAAATAGATGATAGTGTTCAAGTTGCGGATTCTTAAGGTTTGAAAATAGATGATATCGTTTAAAGTTGGATTCTAAAGCATTGTAAATAGATGACTTTGTTCAAGTGGCCGATTCTTAAAATTTGAAAATGAATGATATCGTTTAAAGTCGGATTCTAAAGCAGTGTAAATAGATGACTTTGTTCCAGTTGCGGATTCTTAATGTTTGAAAATAGATGATATCGTTTAAAGTCGGATTCTAAAGCATTGTAAATAGATGACTTTGTTCAAGTTGCGGATTTTTAAGGTTTGAAAATAGATGATATCGTTTAAAGTCGGATTCTAAAGCATTGTAAATAGATGACTTTGTTCAAGTTGCGCATTCTTAAGGTTTGAAAATAGATGATATCGTTTAAAGTCGTATTCTAAAGCATTGTAAATAGATGACTTTGTTCAAGTTGCCGATTCTTAAGGTACGACAATAGATTATATCGTTTAAAGTCGGATTCTAAAGCATTGTAAATAGATTACTTTGTTTAAGTTGCCGATTCTTAAAGTTTGAAAATAGATGATATCGTGTAAAGTCGGATTCGAAAGCATTGTAAATAGATGACTTTGTTCAAGTTGCCGATTCTTTAGGTTTGAAGATAGATGATATTGTTTAAAATCGGATTCTAAAGAATCGTAAATACATGACTTTGTTGAAGTTGCCGATTCGTAAGCTTTGAAAATAGATGATATTGTTTAAAGTCGGATTCTTAAGCATCGTAAATAGATGACTTTGTTCAAGTTGCGGATTCTTAAGGTTTGAAAAAAGTATGATATCGTGTAAAGTCGGATTCTAAAGCATTGTAAATAGATCACTTTGTTCAAGTTGCCTATCTTAAGGTTTGAGAATAGATGATATCGTTTTAAGTCGGATTCTAAAGCATCGTAAATAGATTGCTTTGTTCAAGTTGCCGATTCTTAAGGTTCGAAAATAGATGATATCGTTTAAAGTCGGATAATAAAGCATTATAAATAGATGACTTTGTTCAAGTTTCGGATTCTTAAGGTTTGAAAATAGATGATATTTTTAAAGTCGGATTCTAAAGAATTGTAAATAGATGACTTTGTTCAAGTTACCGATTCTTAAGACTTGAAAAATAGATGATATCGTTTAAAGTCGGATTCTACAGCATTGTAAATAGATGACTTTGTTCAAGTTGCCGATTCTAAAGGTTTGAGAATAGATGATATTGTTTAAAGTCGGATTCTAAAGCATTGTAAGAAGATGACTTTGTTCAAGTTGCCGATACTAAAAGTTTGAGAATAGATGATATCGTTTAAAATCGGACTCTAAAGCATTGTAAATAGATTGCTTTGTTCAAGTTGCCGATTCTTAAGGTTTGAAAATAGATGATATCGTTTAAAGTCGGATAATAAACCATTGTAAATAGATGACTTTGTAGAAGTTTCGGATTCTTAAGATTTCAAAATAGATGATATTTTTAAAGTCGGATTCTAAAGAATTGTAAATAGATGACCTTGTTCAAGTTACACATTCTTAATCTTTGAAAAATAGATGATATCGTTTAAAGTCGGATTCTACAGCATTGTAAATAGATGACTTTGTTCAATTTGCCGATTCTAAAGGTTTGAGAATAGATGATATTGTTTAAAGTCGGATTCTAAAGAATTGTAAGTAGATGACTTTGTTCAAGTTGCCGATACTAAAAGTTTGAGAATAGATGATATCGTTTAAAGTCGGATTCTAAAGCATTGTAAATATATGACTTAGTTCAAGGGTCCGATTCTTAAGGTTAGAAAATAGATGATATCGTGTAAAGTCGGATACTAAAGCATTGTAAATAGATGACTTTGTTCAAGTTGCCTATTCTTAAGGTTTGAGAATAGATGATATCGTTTAAAGTCAGATTCTTAAGAATTGTAAATAGATGACTTTGTTCAAGTTCTATATTCTTTAGGTAGAAAATAGATAATATTGTTTAAAGTCGGATCATAAAGCATTGTAAATAGATGACTTAGTTCAAGTTGCGAATTCTTAAGGTTTGAAAATAAATGATATTGGTTTTAGTCGGGTTCTAAAGCATTGTAAATAGATGACTTTGTTCAAGTTACCGATTCTTAAGGTTTGAGAATAGATGATATCGTTTAAAGTCGGATTCTAAAGCATTGTAAATAGATGACTTTGTTCAAGTTGCCGATTCTTAAGGTTTGAAAATAAATCATATCCTTTAAAGTCGGATTCTAAAGCATTGTAAATAGATGACTTTGTTCAAGTTGCCGATTCGTAAGGTTTGAAACTACAATATATCGTTTAAAGTCGGACTCTAAAGCATTGTAAATAGATGACTTTGTTCAAGTTGCCGATTCTTTAGCTTTGAAAATAGATAATATTGTTTAAAGTCGGATTCTAAAGCATTGTAAATAGATGACTTTGTTCAAGTTGCCGATTCTAAAGGTTTGCGAATTCTTAAGGTTTGAAAATAGATGATATTGTTTTAAGTCGGGTTCTAAAGAATGGTAAATCCATGATTCTTAAGGTTTTATAATAGATGATATCGTTTAAAGTATGATTCTAAATAATTGCGTATTCTTAAGGTTTGAAAATAGATGATATCGTTTAAAGTCGGATTGTAAAGCATTGTAAATAGATGACTTTGTTCAAGTTGCCGATTCTAAAGGTTTGCGAATTCTTAAGGTTTGAAAATAGATGATATCGTTTTATGTCAGATTCTAAAGCAGTATAAATAGATAACTTTGTTCAAGTTGCGGATTCAGTAAGGTTGTAAAATAGATGATATTGTTTAAAGTCGTATTCTAAAGCATTGTACATAGATGACTTTGTTCAAGTTGCCGATTCTTAAGGTTCGAAAATAGATAGTATCGTTTAAAGTCGGATTCTAAAGCATTGTAAATAGATTACTTTGTTTAAGTTGCCGATTCTAAAAGTTTGAAAATAGATGATATCGTGTAAAGTCGGATTCGAAAGACTTGTAAATAGATTACTTTGTTCAAGTTGCTTATTCCTAAGGTTTAAAAATAGATGATATTGTTTAAAGTCAGATTCTAAAGGATTGTAAATCGATGACTTTGTTCAAGTTGCCGATTCTTAAGGTTTGAAAATAGATGATATCGTTTAAAGTCGGATTGTAAAGCATTGTAAATAGATGACTTTGTTCAAGTTGCCGATTCGAAAGGTTTGAGAAGTAATGATATCGTTTAAAGTAGGATTCTAAAGCATTGTAAATAGATGACTTTGTTAAAGTTGCCGATACTTGAAGTTTGAAAATAGATGATATCGTGAAAAGTACGATTCTAAAGCATTGTAAATAGATTACTTCGTTCAAGTTGCTGATTCTTAAGGTTTGAAAATAGATGATATTGTTTAAAGTCGGATTCTAAAGCATCGTAAATAGATGACTTTGTTCAAGTTGCCAATTCGTAAGCTTTGAAAATAGATTATATTGTTTAAAGTTGGATTCTAAAGCATTGTAAATAGATGACTTTGTTCAAGTTGCCGATTTGTAAGGGTTGAAAATAAATGATATCGGTTAAAGTCGGATTCGAAAGCATTGTAAATAGATGACTTTGTTCAAGTTGCAGATTCTTAAGGTTTGAAAATAGATGATATCGTTTAAAGTCGGATTCTAAAGCATTGTAAATAGATGACTTTGTTCAAGTTACCGATTCTAAAGTTTTGAGAATAGATGATATCGTTAAAGTATGATTCTAAAGCATTGTAAATAGATGACTTAGTTTAAGTTGCCGATTCTTAAGGTTTTAAAATAGATGATATTGTTTAAAGTCGAATTCTAAAGCATCGTATATAGATGACTTTGTTCAAGTTGCCAATTCGTAAGCTTTGAAAATAGATGATATCGTTTAAAGTCGGATTCTAAAGCATTGTAAATAGATGACTTTGTTCAAGTTGCTGATTTTTCAGGTTTGAAAATAGATGATATCGTTTAAAGTCGGATTCTAAAGCATTGTAAATAGATGACTTTGTTCAAGTTGCGCATTCTTAAGGTTTGAAAATAGATGATATCGTTTAAAGTCGGATTCTAAAGCATTGTAAATAGATGCCTTTGTTCAAGTTGCGGATTCTTAAGGTTTAAAAATAGATGATATCGTTCCAAGTCGGATTCTAAAGCATTGTAAATAGATGACTTTGTTCAAGTTGCCGATTCTTAAGGTTTGAAAATAGATGATATCGTTTAAAGTCGGATTCTAAAGCCTTGTAAATAGATGACTTTGTTCCAGTTGCGGATTCTTAATGTTTGAAAATAGATGATATCGTTTAAAGTCGGATTCTAAAGCATTGTAAATAGATGACTTTGTTCAAGTTGCGGATTCTTAAGGTTTGAAAATAGATGATATCGTTTAAAGTCGGATTCAAAAGCATTGTAAATAGATGACTTTGTTCAAGTTGTGCATTCTTTAAGGTTTGAAAATAGATGATATTGTTTAAAGTACGATTCTAAAGCATTGTAAGTAGATGACTTTATTGCAGTTGCGGATTCTTTAGGTTTGAAAATAGATGATATCGTTTAAAGTCGGATTCTAAATCATTGTAAATAGATGACTTTGTTAAAGTTGCGGATTCTTAAGGTTTGAAAATAGATGATATCGTTTAAAATCGGATTCTAAAGCATTGTAAATAGATTACTTTGTTCAAGTTGGTGATTCGTAAGGTTTAAAAATAGATGATATCGTTTAAAGTCGGATTCTAAAGCATTGTAAATAGATGATATTGTTCAAGTTGCAAATTCTTAAGGTTTAAAAGTGATGATATCGTTTATAGTCAGATTCTAAAGCATTGTAATAGATGACTTTGTTCAAGTTGCCGATTCTTAATGTTTGAAAATAGATGATATCGTTGAAAGTCGGATTCTACAGCATTGTAAATAGATTACTTTGTTCAAGTTGCATACTCTTAAGGTTTGAAAATAGATAATATCGTTTAAAGTCGGATTCTACAGCATTGTAAATAGATGACGTTGTTCAAGTTGCGGATTCTTAAGGTTGTAAAATAGATTATATGGTTGAAAGTCGGATTCTAAAGCATTGTAAATAGATTACTTTGTTCAAGTTGCGGACTGCTAAGGTTTGGAAATAGATGATATCGTTTAAAGTCGGATTCTAAAGCACTGTAAATAGATGACTTTGTTCAAGTTGGTGGATTCTTAGAGTTTGAAAATAGATGATATCGTTTAAAGTCGGATTATAAAGCATTGTAAATAGATAACTTTGTTCAAGTTGCGAGTTGTTTAGGTTTAAAAGTAGATTATATCGTTTAAAGTATGATTCTAAAGCATTGTAAATAGATTACTTTGTTAAAGTTGCCGATTCTTAAGGTTTGACAATAGATGATATCGGTGTAAGTCAGATTCTAAAGCAGTATAAATAGATAACTGTGTTCAAGTAGCCGATTCTGTAAGTTTGAAAATAGATGATATTGTTTAAAGCTGTATTCTAAAGCATTGTACATAGATGACTTTGTTCAAGTTGCCGATTCTTAAGGTTCGAAAATAGATGATATCGTTTAAAGTCGGATTCTAAAGCATTGTAAATAGATAACTTTGTTTAAGTTGCCGATTCTTTAAGTTTGAAAATAGATGATATCGTGTAAAGTCGGATTCGAAAGCATTGTAAATAGATGACTTTGTTAAAGTTACCGATTCGTTAGGTTTGAGAATAGATGATATCGTTTAAAGTCGGATTCTTAAGCATTGTAAATAGATGACTTTGTTAAAGTTGCCGATTCTTAAGGTTTGTAACTAGATTATATCGTTTAAAGTTGCCGATTCTTAAGGTTTGCGAATTCTTAATGTTTGAAAATAGATGATATTGTTTTAAGTCGGGTTCTAAAGAATGGTAAATCCATGACTTTGTTCAAGTTGCCGATTCTTAAGGTTTGAAAATAAATCATATCCTTTAAAGTCGGATTCTAAAGCATTGTAAATAGATGACTTTGTTCAAGTTGCCGATTCGTAAGGTTTGAAACTAGAATATATCGTTTAAAGTCGGATTCTAAAGCATTGTAAATAGATGACTTTGTTCAAGTTGCCGATTCTTTAGCTTTGAAAATAGATAATATTGTTTAAAGTCGGATTCTAAAGCATTGTAAATCGATGACTTTGTACAAGTTGCCGATTCTAAAGGTTTGCGAATTCTTAAGGTTTGAAAATAGATGATATTGTTTTAAGTCGGGTTCTAAAGAATGGTAAATCCATGATTCTTAAGGTTTTATAATAGATGATATCGTTTAAAGTATGATTCTAAATAATTGCGTATGCTTAAGGTTTTAAAATAGATGATATCGTTTAAAGTCGGATTGTAAAGCATTGTAAATAGATGACTTTGTTCAAGTTGCCGATTCTAAAGGTTTGCGAATTCTTAAGGTTTGAAAATAGATGATATCGTTTTATGTCAGATTCTAAAGCAGTATAAATAGATAACTTTGTTCAAGTTGCGGATTCTGTAAGGTTGTAAAATAGATGATATTGTTTAAAGTCGTATTCTAAAGCATTGTATATAGATGACTTTGTTCAAGTTGCCGATTCTTAAGGTTCGAAAATAGATGATAGCGTTTAAAGTCGGATTCTAAAGCATTGTAAATAGATTACTTTGTTTAAGTTGCCGATTCTTAAAGTTTGAAAATAGATGATATCGTGTAAAGTCGGATTCGAAAGACTTGTAAATAGATTACTTTGTTCAAGTTGCTTATTCCTAAGGTTTAAAAATAGATGATATTGTTTAAAGTCAGATTCTAAAGGATTGTAAATCGATGACTTTGTTCAAGTAGCCGATTCTTAAGGTTTGAAAATAGATGATATCGTTTAAAGTCGGATTGTAAAGCATTGTGAATAGATGACTTTGTTCAAGTTGCCGATTCGAAAGGTTTGAGAAGTAATGATATCGTTTAAAGTAGGATTCTAAAGCATTGTAAATAGATGACTTTGTTAAAGTTGCCGATACTTGAAGTTTGAAAATAGATGATATCGTGAAAAGTACGATTCTAAAGCATTGTAAATAGATTACTTCGTTCAAGTTGCTGATTCTTAAGGTTTGAAAATAGATGATATTGTTTAAAGTCGGATTCTAAAGCATCGTAAATAGATGACTTTGTTCAAGTTGCCAATTCGTAAGCTTTGAAAATAGATTATATTGTTTAAAGTTGGATTCTAAAGCATTGTAAATAGATGACTTTGTTCAAGTTGCCGATTCGTAAGGGTTGAAAATAAATGATATCGGTTAAAGTCGGATTCGAAAGCATTGTAAATAGATGACTTTGTTATAGTTGCCGATTTTTAAGGTTTGAAAATAGATGATATCGTTTAAAGTCGGATTCTAAAGCATTGTAAATAGATGACTTTGTTCCAGTTGCGGATTCTTAATGTTTGAAAATAGATGATATCGTTTAAAGTCGGATTCTAAAGCATTGTAAATAGATGACTTTGTTCAAGTTGCGGATTCTTAAGGTTTGAAAATAGATGATATCGTTTAAAGTCGGATTCAAAAGCATTGTAAATAGATGACTTTGTTCAAGTTGTGCATTCTTTAAGGTTTGAAAATAGATGATATTGTTTAAAGTACGATTCTAAAGCATTGTAAGTAGATGACTTTGTTCAAGTTGCTGATTTTTCAGGTTTGAAAATAGATGATATCGTTTAAAGTCGGATTCTAAAGCATTGTAAATAGATGACTTTGTTCAAGTTGCGCATTCTTAAGGTTTGAAAATAGATGATATCGTTTAAAGTCGGATTCTAAAGCATTGTAAATAGATGCCTTTGTTCAAGTTGCGGATTCTTAAGGTTTAAAAATAGATGATATCGTTCCAAGTCGGATTCTAAAGCATTGTAAATAGATGACTTTGTTCAAGTTGCCGATTTTTCAGGTTTGAAAATAGATGATATCGTTTAAAGTCGGATTCTAAAGCATTGTAAATAGATGACTTTGTTCCAGTTGCGGATTCTTAATGTTTGAAAATAGATGATATCGTTTAAAGTCGGATTCTAAAGCATTGTAAATAGATGACTTTGTTCAAGTTGCGGATTCTTAAGGTTTGAAAATAGATGATATCGTTTAAAGTCGGATTCAAAAGCATTGTAAATAGATGACTTTGTTCAAGTTGTGCATTCTTTAAGGTTTGAAAATAGATGATATTGTTTAAAGTACGATTCTAAAGCATTGTAAGTAGATGACTTTATTGCAGTTGCGGATTCTTTAGGTTTGAAAATAGATGATATCGTTTAAAGTCGGATTCAAAAGCATTGTAAATAGATGACTTTGTTCAAGTTGGTGGATTCTTAGAGTTTGAAAATAGATGATATCGTTTAAAGTCGGATTCTAAAGCATGATAAATATATGACTTTGT
Source organism: Sepiola atlantica (assembly GCA_963556195.1). Lineage (NCBI taxonomy): Eukaryota > Metazoa > Mollusca > Cephalopoda > Sepiida > Sepiolidae > Sepiola > Sepiola atlantica. Next base: position 341,329 of record CAUVYP010000558.1, read on the forward strand.
TCAAGTTGCGAGTTGTTTAGGTTTAAAAGTAGATTATATCGTTTAAAGTATGATTCTAAAGCATTGTAAATAGATGACTTTGTTAAAGTTGCCGATTCTTAAGGTTTGACAATAGATGATATCGTATAAAGTCAGATTCTAAAGCAGTATAAATAGATAACTTTGTTCAAGTAGCCGATTCTGTAAGTTTGAAAATAGATGATATTGTTTAAAGCTGTATTATAAAGCATTGTACATAGATGACTTTGTTCAAGTTGCCGATTCTTAAGGTTCGAAAATAGATGATATCGTTTAAAGTCGGATTCTAAAGCATTGTAAATAGATAACTTTGTTTAAGTTGCCGATTCTTAAATTTTGAAAATAGATGATATCGTGTAAAGTCGGATTCGAAAGCATTGTAAATAGATGACTTTGTTAAAGTTGCCGATTCGTAAGGTTTGAAACTAGATTATATCGTTTAAAGTTGCCGATTCTTAAGGTTTGCGAATTCTTAAGGTTTGAAAATAGATGATATTGTTTTAAGTCGGGTTCTAAAGAATGGTAAATCCATGACTTTGTTCAAGTTGCCGATTCTTAAGGTTTTAGAATAAATGATATCGTTTTAAGTATGATTCTAAAGCATTGTAAATAGATGACTTAGTTCAAGTTGCCGATTCTTAAGGTTTGAAAATAGATGATATCGTTGAAAGTCGGATTCTAAAGCATTGTAAATAGATTACTTTGTTCAAGTTGCTGATTCCTTAGGTTTAAAAATAGATGATATTGTTTAAAGTCAGATTCTAAAGGATCGTAAATCGATGACTTTGTACAAGTTGCCGATTCTTAAGGTTTGAAAATAGATGATATCGTTTAAAGTCGGATTGTAAAGCATTTTAAATAGATGACTTTGTTCAAGTTGCCGATTCGAAAGGTTTGAGAAGTAATGATATCGTTTAAAGTCGGATTCTAAAGCATTGTAAATAGATGACTTTGTTAAAGTTGCCGATACTTGAAGTTTGAAAATAGATAATATCGTGAAAAGTACGATTCTAAAGCATTGTAAATAGATTACTTCGTCCAAGTTGCTGATTCTTAAGGTTTGAAAATAGATGATATTGTTTAAAGTTGGATTCTAAAGCATTGTAAATAGATGACTTTGTTCAAGTTGCCGATTCGTAAGGTTTGAAAATAGATGATATCGGTGAAAGTCGGATTCGAAAGCATTGTAAATTGATGACTTTGTTCAAGTTACCGATTCTTAAGGTTTGAGAATAGATGATATCGTTAAAGTATGATTCTAAAGCATTGTAAATAGATGACTTAGTTTAAGTTGCCGATTCTTAAGGTTTGAAAATAGATGATATTGTTTAAAGTCGGATTCTAAAGCATCGTAAATAGATGACTTTGTTCAAGTTGCCAATTCGTAAGCTTTGAAAATAGATGATATCGTTTAAAGTCGGATTCTAAAGCATTGTAAATAGATGACTTTGTCCAAGTGGCGGACTCTTAAGGTTTGAAAATAGATGATATTGTTTAAAGTACGATTCTAAAGCATTGTAAGTAGATGACTTTATTACAGTTGCGGATTCTTTAGGTTTGAAAATAGATGATAATGTTTAAAGTCGCATTCTAAAGCATTGTAAATAGATGACTTTGTTCAACTTGCTGATTCTTAAGGTTTGAAAATAGATGATATCGTTTGAAGTCGGATTCTAAAGCATTGTAAATAGATGACTTTGTTCAAGTTGCGCATTCTTAAGGTTTGAAAATAGATGATATCGTTTAAAGTCGGATTCTAAAGCATTGTAAATAGATGACTTTGTTATAGTTGCCGATTTTTAAGGTTTGAAAATAGATGATATCGTTTAAAGTCGTATTCTTAAGCATCGTAAATAGATGACTTTGTTCAAGTTGCGGATTCTTAAGGTTTGAAAATAGATGATATCGTTTAAAGTCGGATTCTAAAGCATTGTAAATAGATTGCTTTGTCTAAGTTGCTGATTCTTAAGGTTTGAGAATAGATGATATATTAAAAGTCGGATTCTAAAGCATTGTAAATAGATGACTTTGTTCAAGTTGCCGATTCTGTAGCTTTTAAAAATAGATGATATGGTTTAAAGTCGGATTCTTCAGCATTGTAAATAGATGACTTTGTTCAAGTTGCCGATTCTAAAGGTTTGAGAATAGATGATATTGTTTAAAGTCGGATTCTAAAGCATTGTAAATAGATTACTTTGTTTAAGTTGCCGATACCAAAGGTTTGAGAATAAATGATATCGTTTAAAGTCGGATTCTAAAGCATTGTAAATAGATGACTTTGTTCAAGTTTCGGACTCTTATGGTTTGAAAATAGATGATATCGTTTAAAGTCGGATTCTAAAGCATTGTCAATAGATGACTTTGTTCAAGTTGCGGATTCTTAATGTTTGAAAATACATGATATCGTTTAAAGTCGGATTCTAAAGCATTGTAAATAGATGAATTTGTTTAAGTTGCAGATTCTTAAAGATTGAAAATAGATGATATCGTTTAAAGTCGGATTCTAAAGCATTGTAAATAGATGACTTTGTTCAAGTTGGGGATACTTAATGTTTGAAAATAGATGATATCGTTTAAAGTCGGAATCTAAAGCATTGTAAATAGATGACTTTGTTCCAGTTGCGGATTCTTAAGGTTTGAAAATAGATGATACCGTTTAAAGTCGGATTCTAAAGCATTGTAAATAGATCACGTTGTTCCAGTTGCCGATTCTTAAAGTTTAAAAAATAGATTATATCGTTGAAGTCGGATTCTAAATCATTGTAAATAGATGACTTTGTTAAAATTGCGGATTCTTAAGATTTGAAAATAGATGATATCGTTTAAAGTCGGATTCTAAAGCATTGTAAATAGATGACTTTGTTCAAGGTGCGGACTCTTATAGTTTGAAAATAGATGATGTCGTTTAAAGTCGGATTCTAAAGCATTGTAAATAGATGACTTTGTTCAAGTTGCGGATTGTCAAGGTTTTAAAATAGATTATATCGCTTAAAGTCGGATTCTAAAGCATTGTAAATAGATGACTTTGTTCAAGTTGCGAGTTGTTAAGGTTTAAAAGTAGATGATATCGTTTAATGTCGGATACTAAAGAATTGTAAATAGATGACTTTGTTTAAGTGGCGGATTCTTAATGTTTGAAAATAGATGATATCGTTTAATGTCGGATTCTAAAGCATTGTAAATAGATGAATTTGATTAAGTTGCGGATTCTTAATGTTTGAAAATAGATGATATCGTTTAAAGTCGGATTCTAAAGCATTGTAAATAGATGACTCTGTTAAAGTTGCGGATACTTAATGTTTGAAAATAGATGATATCGTTTAAAGTCGGATTCTAAAGCATTGTAAATAGATGACTTTGTTCCAGTTGCGGATTCTTAAAGTTTGAAAAAAGATGATATCGTTTAAAGTCGGATTCTAAAGCATTCTAAATAGATGACTTTGTTTAAGTTGCGCATGCTTAATGTTTGAAAATAGATGATATCTTTTAAAGTGTGATTCTAAAGCATGGTGAATAGATGAATTTGTTCATGTGTCCGATTCTTCAGGTTTGAAAATACATGATATCGTTTGAAAGTCGGATTCTAAAGCATGGTAAATAGATGACTTTGTTCATGTTGCCGATTCTTCAGGTTTGAAAATAGATGATATCGTTTGAAAGTCGGATTCTAAAGCATTGTAAATAGATGACTTTGTTCAAGTTGCCGATTCTTAAGGATTGAAAATAGATGATATCGTTTAAAGTAGGATTCTAAAGCATTGTAAATAGATGACTTTGTTCTAGTTGCGAGTTGTTTAGGGTTAAAAGTAGATGATATCGTTAAATGTCGGATACTAAAGCATTGTAAATAGATGACTTTGTTTAAGTTGCCGATTCTTAATGTTTGAAAATAGATGATATCGTTTAAAGTCGGATTCTAAAGCATTGTAAATAGATGACTTTCTTCAAGTTGCGGATTCTTAATGTTTGAAAATCGATGATATCGTTTAAAGTCGGATTCTAAAGCATTGTAAATCTTTGACTTTGTTCAAGTTGCGGATTCTTGATGGATGAAAATAGATTATATCGTTTAAAGTCGGATTCTAAAGCATTGTAAATAGATGATTTGTTAGAGTTGCGGATCCTTAATGTTTGAAAATAGATGATATCGTTTAAGTCGGATTATAAAGCATTGTAAATAGATGACTTTGTTCAAGTTGCGGATACTTAATGTTTTAAAGTAGATGATATCGTTTCAAGTCGGATTCTAAAGCATTGTAAATAGATGACTTTGTTCCAGTTTCGAATTCTTAAGGTTTGAAAATAGATGATTTCGGTTAAAGTCGGATTCTAAAGCATTGTAAATAGATGACTTTGTTCCAGTTTCGGATTTTTAAGGTTTGAAAATAGATGATTTTGTTTAAAGTCGGATTCTAAAGCATTGTAAATAGATGACTTTGTTACAGTGGCCGATTATTAAAGTTTGAAAATAGATTATATCGTTTAAAGTCGGATTCTAAATCATTGTAAATAGATGACTTTGTTCATGTTGCGGATTCTTAAGATTTGAAAATAGATGACATCGTTTAAAGTCGGATTCTAAAGCATTGTAAATAGATGACTTTGTTTAAGTTGCGGATCTTAAGGATTGAAAATAGATGATATCGTTTAAAGTCGGATTCTAAAGCATTGTAAATAGATGACTTTGTTCAAGTTGCGGATTCTTGATGTTTTAAAATAGATGATATCGTTTAAAGTCGGATTCTAAAGCATTGTAAATAGATAACGTTGTTCAAGTTGCCGATTCTTAAAGTTTAAAAAATAGATTATATCGTTGAAGTCGGATTCTAAATCATTGTAAATAGATGACTTTGTTAAAGTTGCGGATTCTTAAGATTTGAAAATAGATGATAACGTTTAAAGTCGGATTCTAAAGCATTGTAAATAGATGACTTTGTTCAAGTTGCAGACTCTTATGGTTTGAAAATAGATGATGTCGTTTAAAGTCGGATTCTAAAGCATTGTAAATAGATGACTTTGTTCAAGTTTAGGATTCTCAAGGTTTGAAAATAGATGATATTGTTTAAAGTCGGATTCTAAAGCATTGGAAATAGATGACTTTGTTCAAGTTGCGGATTGTCAAGGTTTTAAAATAGATTATATCGCTTAAAGTAGGATTCTAAAGCATTGTAAATAGATGACTTTGTTCAAGTTGCGAGTTGTTAAGGTTTAAAAGTAGATGATATCGTTTAATGTCGGATACTAAAGAATTGTAAATAGATGACTTTGTTTAAGTGGCGGATTCTTAATGTTTGAAAATAGATGATATCGTTTAATGTCGGATTCTAAAGCATTATAAATAGATGAATTTGATTAAGTTGCGGATTCTTAATGTTTGAAAATAGATGATATCGTTGAAAGTCGGATTCTAAAGCATTGTAAATAGATGACTTTGTTCAAGTTGACGATACTTAATGTTTGAAAATAGATGATATCGTTTAAAGTCGAATTCTAAAGCATTGTTAATAGATGACTTTGTTCCAGTTGCGGATTCTTAAGGTTTGAAAAAAGATGATATCGTTTAAAGTCGGATTCTAAAGCATGGTAAAGTGATGACTTTGTTCAAGTTGCCGATTCTTAAGGATTGAAAATAGATGATATCGTTTAAAGTAGGATTCTAAAGCATTGTAAATAGATGACTTTGTTCTAGTTGCGAGTTGTTAAGGTTAAAAAGTAGATGATATCGTTAAATGTCGGATACTAAAGCATTGTAAATAGATGACTTTGTTTAAGTTGCCGATTCTTAATGTTTGAAAATAGATGATATCGTTTAAAGTCGGATTCTAAAGCATTGTAAATAGATGAATTTGTTTAAGTTACGGATTCTTAATGTTTGAAAATAGATGATATCGTTTAAAGTTGAATTCTAAAGCATTGTAAATAGATGACTTTCTTCAAGTTGCGGATTCTTAATGTTTTAAAAGCGATTATATCGTTTAAAGTCGGATTCTAAAGCATTGTAAATCTTTGACTTTGTTCAAGTTTCGGATTCTTGATGGTTGAAAATAGATGATATCGTTTAAAGTCGGATTCTAAAGCATGGTAAATAGATGACTTTGTTAGAGTTGCGGATCCTTAATGTTTGAAAATAGATAATATCGTTTAAGTCGGATTATAAAGCATTGTAAATAGATGACTTTGTTCAAGTTGCGGATTCTTAATGTTTTAAAATAGATGATATCGTTTCAAGTCGGATTCTAAAGCATTGTAAATAGATGACTTTGTTCCAGTTTCGGATTCTTAAGGTTTGAAAATAGATGATATCGTTTAAAGTCGGATTCTAAAGCATTGTTTATAGATGACTTTGTTCAAGTTGCCGATTCTTAAAGTTTGAAAATAGATTATATCCTTTAAAGTCGGATTCTAAATTATTGTAAATAGATGACTTTGTTCAAGTTGCGGATTCTTAAGATTTGAAAATAGATGATATCGTTTAAAGTCGGATTCTAAAGCATTGTAAATAGATGACTTTGTTCAAGTTTCGGACTCTTATGGTTTGAAAATAGATGATATCGTTTAAAGTCGGATTCTAAAGCATTGTCAATAGATGACTTTGTTCAAGTTGCGGATTCTTAATGTTTGAAAATAGATGATATCGTTTAAAGTCGGATTCTAAAGCATTGTAAATAGATGAATTTGTTTAAGTTTCAAATTCTTAAAGATTGAAAATAGATGATATCGTTTAAAGTCGGATTCTAAAGCATTGTAAATAGATGACTTTGTTCAAGTTGGGGATACTTAATGTTTGAAAATAGATGATATCGTTTAAAGTCGGAATCTAAATCATTGTAAATAGATGACTTTGTTCCAGTTGCGGATTCTTAAGGTTTGAAAATAGATGATATCGTTTAAAGTCGGATTCTAAAGCATTGTAAATAGATCACGTTGTTCAAGTTGCCGATTCTTAAAGTTTAAAAAATAGATTATATCGTTGAAGTCGGATTCTAAATCATTGTAAATAGATGACTTTGTTAAAATTGCGGATTCTTAAGATTTGAAAATAGATGATATCGTTTAAAGTCGGATTCTAAAGCATTGTAAATAGATGACTTTGTTCAAGTTGCGGACTCTTATAGTTTGAAAATAGATGATGTCGTTTAAAGTAGGATTCTAAAGCATTGTAAATAGATGACTTTGTTCAAGTTGCGGATTGTCAAGGTTTTAAAATAGATTATATCGCTTAAAGTCGGATTCTAAAGCATTGTAAATAGATGACTTTGTTCAAGTTGCGAGTTGTTAAGGTTTAAAAGTAGATGATATCGTTTAATGTCGGATACTAAAGAATTGTAAATAGATGACTTTGTTTAAGTGGCGGATTCTTAATGTTTGAAAATAGATGATATCGTTTAATGTCGGATTCTAAAGCATTGTAAATAGATGAATTTGATTAAGTTGCAGATTCTTAATGTTTGAAAATAGATGATATCGTTTAAAGTCGGATTCTAAAGCATTGTAAATAGATGACTCTGTTAAAGTTGCGGATACTTAATGTTTGAAAATAGATGATATCGTTTAAAGTCGGATTCTAAAGCATTGTAAATAGATGACTTTGTTCCAGTTGCGGATTCTTAAGGTTTGAAAAAAGATGATATCGTTTAAAGTCGGATTCTAAAGCATTGTAAATAGATGACTTTGTTTAAGTTGCGCATGCTTAATGTTTGAAAATAGATGATATCTTTTAAAGTGTGATTCTAAAGCATGGTGAATAGATGACTTTGTTCATGTTGCCGATTCTTCAGGTTTGAAAATAGATGATATCGTTTGAAAGTCGGATTCTAAAGCATGGTAAATAGATGACTTTGTTCATGTTGCCGATTCTTCAGGTTTGAAAATAGATGATATCGTTTAAAAGTCGGATTCTAAAGCATTGTAAATAGATGACTTTGTTCAAGTTGCCGATTCTTAAGGATTGAAAATAGATGATATCGTTTAAAGTCGGATTCTAAAGCATTGTAAATAGATGACTTTGTTCAAGTTGCGCATTCTTAAGGTTTGAAAATAGATGATATCGTTTAAAGTCGGATTCTAAAGCATTGTAAATAGATGCCTTTGTTCAAGTTGCGGATTCTTAAGGTTTAAAAATAGATGATATCGTTCAAAGTCGGATTCTAAAGAATTGTAAATAGATTGCCTTGTCCAAGTTGCTGATTCTAAAGGTTTGAGAATAGATGATATTTTAAAAGTCGGATTCTAAAGCATTGTAAATAGATGACTTTGTTCAAGTTGCCGATTCTGTAGCTTTTAAAAATAGATGATATGGTTTAAAGTCGGATTCTTCAGCATTGTAAATAGATGACTTTGTTCAAGTTGCCGATTCTAAAGGTTTGAGAATAGATGATATTGTTTAAAGTCGGATTCTAAAGCATTGTAAATAGATTACTTTGTTTAAGTTGCCGATACCAAAGGTTTGAGAATAAATGATATCGTTTAAAGTCGGATTCTAAAGCATTGTAAATAGATGACTTAGTTCAAGTTGCGGATTCTTAAGGTTTGAAAATGGATTATATCGTGTAAATTCGGATGCTAAAGCCTCTTAAATAGATGACTTTGTTCAAGTTGCGGATTCTTAAGGTTAGAAAATAGATGATATCGCTTAAAATCAGATTCTAAAGCATTGTAAATAGATTACTTTGTTCAAGTGTCGAGGTGTTAAGGTTTAAAAATAGATGATATCGTTTCATGTCGGATACTAAAGACTGTAAATAGATGACTTTGTTTAAGTTGAGGATTCTTAATGTTTGAAAATAGATGATATCGTTTAAAGTCGGATTCTAAAGCATTGTAAATAGATGACTTTGTTTATGTTGCCGATTCTTCAGGTTTGAAAATAGATGATATTGTTTAAAGTCGGATTCTAAAGCATTGTAAATAGATGACTTTGTTCAAGTTGCGGATTCTTAATGTTTGAAAATAGATGATATCGTTTCAAGTCGGATTCTAAAGCATTGTAAATAAATGACTTTGTTCAAGTTGCCGATTCTTAAAGTTTGAAAATAGATGATATCGTTTAAAGTCGGATTCTAAAGCATTGTAAATAGATAACTTTGTTCAAGTTGCGGACTCTTATGGTTTAACAACAGATGATATCGTTGAAAGTCGAATTCTAAAGCATTGTAAATATATGACTTTGTTCAAGTTGAGGATTCTCAAGGTTTGAAAATAGATGATAATGTTTAAAGTCTGATTCTAAAGCATTGTAAATGGATGACTTTGTTCAAGTTGCGGATTCTTAAGGTTTGAAAATAGATGATTTCGTTTAAAGTCGGATTGTAAAGCATTGCAAATAGATGATAGTGTTCAAGTTGCGGATTCTTAAGGTTTAGAAATAGGTGATATCGTTTAAAGGCTGATTCTAAAGCATTGTAAATAGATGACTTTGTTCAAGTGGCCGATTCTTAAAGTGTGAAAATAAATGATATCGTTTAAAGTCGGATTCTAAAGCATTGTAAATAGATGACTTTGTTCAAGTTGCGGATTCTTAAGGGTTGAAAATAGATGATATCGTTTTAAGTCGGATTCTAAAGCATTGTAAATTGATGACTTTGTCTAAGTTGCGCATTCTTTAGGTTTGAAAATAGATGATATCGTTTAAAGTCGGATTCTAAAGCATTGTAAATAGATTACTTTGTTCAAGTTGCGGATTGTTTGTGTTTAAAAATAGATGATATCGTTTAAAGTCGGATTCTAAAGCATTGTAAATAGATGACTTTGTTCAAGTTGCGGACTCTTAAGTTTTGAAAATACATGATATCGTTTAAAATCGGATTCTAAAGAACTGTAAATAGATGACTTTGTTCAACTTGCTGATTCTTGATGTTTGAAAATAGATGAATCGTTTAAAGTCGGATTCTAAAGCATTGTAAATAGATGACTTTGTTCAAGTTGCGCATTCTTAAGGTTTGAAAATAGATGATATCGTTTAAAGTCGGATTCTAAAGCATTGTAAATAGATGCCTTTGTTCAAGTTGCGCATTCTTGAGGTTTAAAAATAGATGATATCGTTCAAAGTCGGATTCTAAAGCATTGTAAATAGATGACTTTGTTATAGTTGCCGATTTTTAAAGGTTTGAAAATAGATGATATCGTTTAAAGTCGTATTCTTAAGCATCGTAAATAGATGACTTTGTTCAAGTTGCGGATTCTTAAGGTTTTAAAATAGATGATATCGTTTAAAGTCGGATTCTAAAGCATTGTAAATAGATTGCTTTGTTCAAGTTGCTGATTCTTAAGGTTTGAGAATAGATGATATTTTAAAAGTCGGATTCTAAAGCATTGTAAATAGATGACTTTGTTCAAGTTGCCGATTCTGTAGCTTTGAAAAATAGATGATATCGTTTAAAGTCGGATTCTTCAGCATTCTAAATAGATGACTTTGTTCAAGTGAGGATTCTAAAGGTTTGAGAATAGATGATATTGTTTAAAGTCGGATTCTAAAGCAGTGTAAATAGATTACTTTGTTCAAGTTGCCGATACCAAAGGTTTGAGAATAAATGATATCGTTTAAAGTCGGATTCTAAAGCATTGTAAATAGATGACTTAGTTAAAGTTGCGGATTCTTAAGGTTTGAAAATAGATTATATCGTGTAAATTCGGATTCTAAAGCCTCTTCAACAGATGACTTTGTTCCAGTTGCGGATTCTTAATGTTTGAAAATAGATGATATCGTTTAAAGTCGGATTCTAAAGCATTGTAAATAGATGACTTTGTTTATGTTGCCGATTCTTCAGGTTTGAAAATAGATGATATTGTTTAAAGTCGGATTCTAAAGCATTGTAAATAGATGACTTTGTTCAGGTTGCGGATTCTCAAGGTTTGAAAATAGATGATATCGTTTCAAGTCGGATTCTAAAGCATTGTAAATAGATGACTTTGTTCAAGTTGCGGACTCCTAAGGTAAAAAAATAGATGATATCGTTTCAAGTCGGATTCTAAAGCATTGTAAATAAATGACTTTGTTCAAGTTGCCGATTCTTAAAGTTTGAAAATAGATGATATCGTTTAAAGTCGGATTCTAAAGCATTGTAAATAGATAACTTTGTTCAAGTTGCGGACTCTTATGGTTTAACAACAGATGATATCGTTAAAAGTCGAATTCTAAAGCATTGTAAATGGATGACTTTGTCTAAGTTGCGGATTCTTAAGGTTTGAAAATAGATGATATCGTTTAAAGTTGGATTGTAAAGCATTGTAAATAGATGATAGTGTTCAAGTGGCGGATTCTTAAGGTTTAGAAATAGGTGATATCGTTTAAAGTCGGATTCTAAAGCATTGTAAATAGATGACTTTGTTCAAGTGGCCGATTCTTAAAGTTTGAAAATGAATGATATCGTTTAAAGTCGGATTCTAAAGCATTGTAAATAGATTACTTTGTTCAAGTTGCGGATTGTTTGTGTTTGAAAATAGATGATATCGTTTAAAGTCGGATTCTAAAGCATTGTAAATAGATGACTTTGTTCAAGTTGCGGACTCTTAAGTTTTGAAAATAGATGATATCGTTTAAAATCGGATTCTAAAGCATTGTAAATAGATGACTTTGTTCAAGTTGCGGATTCTTAAGGTTTGAAAATAGATGATATCGTTTAAAGTCGGATTCTAAAGCATTGTAAATATATGACTTTGTTCATGTTGCCGATTCTTCAGGTTTGAAAATAGATGATATCGTTTAAAGTCGGATTCTAAAGCATTGTAAATAGATGACTTTGTTCAAGTTGCTGATTCTTAATGTTTGAAAATAGACGATTTCGTTTAAAGTCGGATTCTAAAGCATTGTAAATGGATGACTTTGTTCAAGTTGCGGATTCTTAAGGTTTGAAAATAGATGATATCGTTTCAAGTCGGATTCTAAAGCATTGTAAATAGATTACTTTGTTCAAGTTGCGGACTCTTAAGGTTAAAAAATAGATGATATCGTTTCAAGTCGGATTCTAAAGCATTGGAAATAAATGACTTTGTTCAAGTTGCCGATTCTTAAAGTTTGAAAACAGATGATATCGTTGAAAGTCAGTCACTAAAGCATTGTAAATATATGACTTTGTTCAAGTGGCGGACACTTAATGTTTGTAAAATAGATGATATTGTTTTAAGTACGATTCTAAAGCATTGTTAGTAGATGACTTTATTACAGTTGCGGATTCTTTAGGTTTGCAAATAGATGATAATGTTTAAAGTCGCATTCTAAAGCATTGTAAATAGATGACTTTGTTCAAGTTGCGGATTCTTTAGGTTTGAAAATAGATGATATCGTTTAAAGTCGGATTCTAAAGCATTGTAAATAGATGACTTTGTTCAAGTTGCGGATTCTTAATGTTTGAAAATAGATGATATCGTTTAAAGTACGATTCTAAAGCATTGTACATAGATTACTTTGTTCAAGTTGCGGATTCTTTGTGTTTGAAAATAGATGATATCGTTTAAAGTCGGATTCTAAAGCATTGTAAATGGATGACTTTGTTCAAGTTGCGGATTCTGCAGGTTTGCAAATAGATGATGTCGTTTAAAGTCGGATTGTAAAGTATTGTAAATAGATGACTTTGTTCAAGTTGCGGATTCTTAATGTTTGAAAATAGATGATATCGTTTTAAGTACGATTCTAAAGCATTGTAAATAGATGACTTTGTTCAAGTTGAGGATTCTCAAGGTTTGAAAATAGATGATAATGTTTTAAGTCGCATTCTAAAGCATTGTAAATAGATGACTTTGTTCAAGTTGCGGATTCTTAAGGTTTGCAAATAGATGATGTCGTTTAAAGTCGGATTGTAAAGTATTGTAAATAGATGATAGTGTTCAAGTTGCGGATTCTTAAGGTTTAAAATAGATGATATCGTTTTACGTCGAATTCTAAAGCATTGTAAATAGATGACTTTGTTCAAGTGGCCGATCCTTAAAGTTTGAAAATGAATGATATCGTTTAAAGTCGGATTCTAAAGCATTGTAAATAGATGACTTTGTTCTAGTTGCGGATTCTTAATGTTTGAAAATAGATGATATCGTTTAAAGTCGGATTCTAAAGCATTGTAAATAGATGACTTTGTTCAAGTTGCGGATTCTTAAGGTTTGAAAATAGATGATATCGTTTAAAGTCGGATTCCAAAGCATTGTAAATAGATGACTTTGTTCAAGTTGCGCATTCTTAAGGTTTGAAAATAGATTATATCGTTTAAAGTCGGATTCTAAAGCATTGTAAATAGATGATTTTGTTCAAGTTGCGGATTCTTACGGTTTGAAAATAGATGATATCGTTCAAAGTCTGATTCTAAAGCATTGTAAATAGATGACTTTGTTATAGTTGCCGATTTTTAAGGTTTGAAAATAGATGATATCGTTTAAAGTCGTATTCTTAAGCATCGTAAATAGATGCCTTTGTTCAAGTTGCGGATTCTTAAGGTTTGAAAATAGATGATATCGTTTAAAGTCGGATTCTAAAGCATTGTAAATAGATTGCTTTGTTCAAGTTTTGGATTCTTTAGGTTTGAAAATAGATGATATCGTTTAAAGTCGGATTCTAAAGCATTGTAAATAGATGACTTTGTTCAAGTTGCGGATTCTTAATTTTTGAAAATAGATGATATCGTTTAAAGTCGGATTCTAAAGCATTGTACATAGATTACTTTGTTCAAGTTGCGGATTCTTTGTGTTTGAAAATTACTGATATCGTTTAAAGTCGGATTCTAAAGCATTGTGAATAGATGACTTTGTTAGGGCTGCGGATCCTTAATGTTTGAAAATAGATGATATCGTTTAAAATCGGATTCTAAAGCATCGTAAATAGATGACTTTGTTCAAGTTGCGGATACTTAATGTGTTAAAATAGATAATATCGTTTAAAGTCGGATTCTAAAGCATTGTAAATAGATGACTTTGTTCCAGTTTCGGATTCTTAAGGTTGTAAAATAGATGATTTCGTTTAAAGTCGGATTCTAAAGCATTGTCAATAGATGACTTTGTTTAAGTTGCCGATTCTTAATGTTTGACAATAGATGATATCGTTTAAAGTCGGATGCTACAGCATTGTAAATAGATGACTTTGTTCAAGTTGCGGATTCTTAAGGTTTGAAAATAGATTATATGGTTTAAAGTCGGATTCTAAAGCATTGTAAATAGATTACTTTGTTCAAGTTGCGGACTGCTAAGGTTGGAAAATAGATGATATCGTTTATAGTCGGATTCTAAAGCATTGTAAATAGATGACTTTGTTCAAGTTGGTGGATTCTTAGAGTTTGAAAATAGATGATATCGTTTAAAGTCGGATTCTAAAGCATTGTAAATAGATGACTTTGTTCAAGTTGCGAGTTGTTTAGGTTTAAAAGTAGATTATATCGTAAAATATCGGATACTAAAGCATTGTAAATAGATTACTTTGTTTCAGTTTCGGATTCTTAAGGTTTGAAAATAGATGATATCGTTTCAAGTCGGATTCTAAAGCATTGTAAATAGATGACTTTGTGCGAGTTGCCGATTCTGAAAGTTTGAAAATAGATTATATCGTTTAAAGTCGGATTCTAAAGCATTGTAAATAGATGACTTTGTTCAAGTTGCGGATTCTTAAGATTTGAAAATAGATGATATCGTTTAAAGTCGGATTCTAAAGCATTGTAAATAGATGACTTTGTTTAAGTTGCGGACTCTTATGGTTTGAAAATAGATGATATCGTTTGAAATCGGATTCTAAAGCATTGTAAATAGATGAGTGTGTTCAAGTTGCGGATTCTTAAGGTTTGAACATTGATGATATCGTTTAAAGTCGGATTCTAAAACATTGTAAGTAGATGACTTTGTTCAAGTTGCCGATTCTTAATGTTTGTAAAATAGATGATATCTTTTAAAGTCGTATTCTAAAGCATTGTAAATAGATGACTCTGTTCAAGGTGCAGACTCTGAAGGTTTGAAAATAGATGATGTCGTTTCAAATCAGATTCTAAAGCATTGTAAATAGATGACTTTGTTTAAGTTTCCGATTCTTAAGGTGTGAAAATAGAAGTTATCGTTTAAAGTTCGATTCTAAAGCATTGTAAATTGATGACTGTATTCAAGTTGCGGACTGCTAAGGTTTTATAATAGATGATATGCTTTAAAGTCGGATTCAAAAGCATTGTAAATAGATGACTTTGTTCAAGTTGCGCATTCTTCAGCTTTGAGAATAGACAGTATTGTTTACAGTCGGATTCTAAAGCATTGTAAATAGATGACTTCGTTCAAGTTGCCGATTCCTAAGGTTTGAAAATAGATAATATCGTTTAAAGTCGGATTCTAAAGCATTGTAAATAGATGACTTTGTTCAAGTTTCCGATTGTTAAGGTTTGAAAATAGATAATATCGTTTAAAGTCGGATTCTAAAGCATTGTAAATAGATGACTTTGTTCAAGTTGTTGATTCTTAAGGTTTTAAAATAAATGATATCGTTTAAAGTCGGATTCCAAAGCATTGTAAATAGATGACTTTGTTAAAATTGCGTATCGTTTAGGTTTGAATATAGATGATATAGTTTCAAGTCGGATTCTAAAGAATTGTAAATAGATGACTTTGTTCAAGTTGCGGATTCTTAAGGTTTGAAAATAGATGATATCTTATAAAGTCGGATTCTAAAGCATTGTAAATCGATGACATTGTGTAAGTTGCCGATTCTTAAGGTTTGAAAATAGATGATATCGCTTAAAGTCGGATTCTAAAGCATTGTAAATAGATGACTTTGTTCAAGTTTCGAGTGGTTAAGGGTTAAAAATAGATGATATCGTTTAATGTAGGATTCTAAAGCATTGTAAATAAATGACTTTGTTTAAGTTGCGGATTCCTAATGTTTGAAAATAGATTATATCGTTTCAAGTCGGATTCTAAAGCATTGTAAATAGATGACTTTGTTCAAGTTTCCGATTCTTAATGTTTGAAAATAGATGATGTCGTTTAAAGTCGGATTTTAAAGCATTGTAAATGGATGACTTAGTTCAAGTTGCGGATTCTTAATGTTTGAAAATAGATGATATCGTTTAAAGTCGGATTCTAAAGCATTGTATATAAATAACTTTGTTCAAGTTGCGGATACCTAATGTTTTAAAATGAATGATATCGTTTAAGGTCGGATTCTAAAGCATTGTAAATAGATGACTTTGTTCAAGTTGCGGATTCTTAATGTTTGAAAATAGATGACATAGTGTAAAGTTGGATTCTAAAGCATTGTAAATAGATTACTTTGTTCAAGTGTCGGAATCTTTGTGTTTGAAAATAGATGATATGGTTTAAATTCGGATTCTAAAGCATTGTAAATAGATGACTTTGTCTAAGTTGCGAATTCTTAAGATTTGAAAATAGATGATATCGTTTAAAGTCTGATTCTAAAGCATTGTAAATAGATGACTTTGGTCAAGTTGGTAGAATTTTAAGGTTTGAAAATAGATGATATCGTTTAAAGTTCGATTCTAAAGCATTGTAAATAGATGACTTTGTTCAAGTTTCCGATTCTTAAAGATTGAAAATAGATGATATCGTTTAAAGTCGGATTCTAAAGCATTGTAAATAGATGACTTTGTTCAAGTTGCGGACTCTTAAGTTTTGAAAATAGATGATATCGTTTAAAATCGGATTCTAAAGCATAGTAAATAGATTACTTTGTTCAAGTTGCGGATTCTTAAGGTTTAAAAATAGATGATATCGTTTAAAGTCGGATTCTAAAGCATTGTAAATAGATGATATTGTTCAAGTTCCAAATTCTTAAAGTTTAAAAATAGATGATATCGTTTATAGTCGGATTCTAAAGCATTGTAAATAGATGACTTTGTTCAAGTTGCCGATTCTTAATGTTTGAAAATAGATGATATCGTTTAAAGTCGGATTCTACAGCATTGTAAATAGATTACTTTGTTCAGGTTGCATACTCTTAAGGTTTGAAAATAGATGATATCGTTTAAAGTGGGATTCTACAGCATTGTAAATAGATTACTTTGTTCAAGTTGCGGACTGCTAAGGTTTGAAAATAGATGATATCGTTTAAAGTCGGATTCTAAAGCATTGTAAATAGATGACTTTGTTCACGGTGGTTGATTCTTAGAGTTTGAAAATAGATGATATCGTTTAAAGTTGGATTCTAAAGCATTGTAAATAGATGACTTTGTTCAAGTTGCGAGTTGTTTAGGGTTAAAAGTAGATTATATCGTTTAATGTCGGATACTAAAGCATTGTAAATAGATTACTTTGTTTAAGTTGCGGATACTTAATGTTTAAAAATTGATGATATCGTTTAAAGTCGGATTATAAAGCATTGTAAATTTTTGACTTTGTTCAAGTTGTGGATTCTTGATATTTGAAAATAGATGATATCGTTTAAAGTCGGATTCTTAAGCATTGTAAATAGATGACTTTGTTAGAGTTGCGGATCCTACATGTTTGAAAATAGATGATATCGTTTTAGTCGGATTTTAAAACATTGTAAATAGATGACTTTGTTCAAGTTGCGGATACTTAATGTTTGAAAATAGATGATATCGTTTAAAGTCGGATTCTAAAGCATTGTAAATAGATGACTTTGTTTCAGTTTCGGATTCTAAAGGTTTGAAAATTAATGATTTCGTTTAAAGTCGGATTCTAAAGTATTGTAAATAGATGACTTTGTTACAGTTGCCGATTCTGAAAGTTTGAAAATAGATTATATCGTTTAAAGTCGGATTCTAAAGCATTGTAAATAGATGACTTTGTTCAAGTTGCGGATTCTTAAGATTTGAAAATAGATGATATCGTTTAAAGTCGGATTCTAAAGCATTGTAAATAGATGACTTTGTTTAAGTTGCGGACTCTTATGGTTTGAAAATAGATGATATCGTTTCAAATCGGATTCTAAAGCATTTTAAATAGATGACTTTGTTCAAGTTGCGGATTCTTAAGGTTTTAAAATAGATGATATCGTTTAAAGTCGGATTCTAAAACATTGTAAGTAGATGAATTTGTTCAAGTTGCCGATTCTTAATGTTTGTAAAATAGATGATATCTTTTAAAGTCGGATTCTAAAGCATTGTATATAGATTACTTTGTTCAAGTTGCAGACTCTGAAGGTTTGAAAATAGATGATGTCGTGTAAATCGGATTCTAAAGCATTGTAAATAGATGACTGTATTCAAGTTGCGGACTGCTAAGGTTTGATAATAGATGATATCCTTAAAAGTCGGATTCTAAAGCATTGTAAATAGATGACTTTGTGCAAGTTGCGGATTCTTCAGCTTTGAGAATAGACAGTATTGTTTACAGTCGGATTCTAAAGCATTGTAAATAGATGACTTCGTTCAAGTTGCCGATTCCTAAGGTTTGAAAATAGATAATATCGTTTAAAGTCGGATTCTAAAGCATTGTAAATAGATGACTTTGTTCAAGTTTCCGATTGTTAAGGTTTGAAAATAGATAATATCGTTTAAAGTCGGATTCTAAAGCATTGTAAATAGATGACTTTTTTAAAATTGCGGATTCTTTAAGTTTGAAAATAGATGATATAGTTTCAAGTCGGATTCAAAAGAATTGTAAATAGATTACTTTGTTCAAGTTGCGGATTCTTAAGGTTTGAAAATAGATGATATCGTTTATAGTCGGATTCTAAAGCATTGTAAATAGATGACTTAGTTCAAGTTGCCGATTCTTAATGTTTGAAACAAGATGATATCGTTTAAAGTCCGATTCTACAGCATTGTAAATAGATTACTTTGTTAAAGTTGCATACTCTTAAGGTTTGAAAATAGATGATATCGTTTAAAGTGGGATTCTACAGCATTGTAAATAGATTACTTTGTTCAAGTTGCGGATTCTTAAGGTTTGAAAATAGATTATATGGTTTAAAGTCGGATTCTAAAGCATTGTAAATAGATTACTTTGTTCAAGTTGCGGACTGCTAAGGTTTGAAAATAGATGATATCGTTTAAAGTCGGATTCTAAAGCATTGTAAATAGATGACTTTGTTCAAGTTGTTGGATTCTTAGAGTTTGAAAATAGATGATATCGTTTAAAGTCGGATTCTAAAGCATTGTAAATAGATTACTTTGTTCAAGTTGCAGACTCTTAAGGTTTGAAAATAGATGATATCGTTTCAAATCGGATTCTTAAGCATTGTAAATAGATGACTTTGTTCAAGTTGCGGATTCTTAGGGTTTGAAAATAGATGATATCGTTTAAAGTCGGATTCTAAAGCATTGTAAATAGATGACTTTGTTCAAGTTGCGAGTTGTAAAGGTTTAAAAGTAGATGATATCGTTTAATGTCGGATACTAAAGCATTGTAAATAGATAACTTTGTTCAAGTTGCGGATTCTTGATGTTTGAAAATAGATGATATCGTTTAAAGTCGGATTCTAAAGCATTGTAAATAGATGACTTTGTTAGAGTTGCGGATCATTAATGTTTGAAAATAGATGATATCGTTTAAGTCGGATTCTAAAGCATTGTCAATAGATGACTTTGTTCCAGTTTCGGATTCTTAAGATTTGAAAATAGATGATATCGTTTAAAGTCGGATTCAAAAGCATTGTAAATAGATGTCTTTGTTCAAGTTGCGGACTCTTATGGTTTGAAAATAGATGATATCGTTTCAAGTCGGATTCTAAAGCATTTTAAATAGATGACTTTGTTCAAGTTTCCGATTCTTAAGGTCTGAAAATAGATGTTATCGTTTAAAGTCGGATTCTAAAGCATAGTAAATAGATGACTGTGTTCAAGTTTCCGATTCTTAAGGATTGAAAATAGATGATATCGTTTAAAGTCAGATTCTAAAGCATTGTACTTAGATGACTTTGTTCAAGTTGCGAGTTGTTAGGGTTTTAAAGTAGATGATATCCTTTAATGTCGGATACTACAGCATTGTAAATAGATGACTTTGTTTAAGTTGCGGATTCTTAATAATTGAAAATAGATGATATCGTTTAAAGTCGGATTCTAAAGCATTGTAGATAGATGAATCTGTTTCAGTTGCGGATTCTTAATGTTTGAAAATCGATGATATCCTTTAAAGTCGGAGTCTAAAGCATTGTAAATAGATAACTTTGTTCAAGTTGCGGATTCTTGATGTTTGAAAATAGATGATATCGTTTAAAGTCGGATTCTAAAGAATTGTAAATAGATGACTTTGTTCAAGTTGCGGATTCTCAAGGTTTGAAAATAGATGATATCGTTTAAAGTCGGATTCTAAAGCATTGTAAATAGATCACTTTTTTCCAGTTGCGGATTCTTAAGGTTTGAAAATAGATGATATCGTTTCAAGTCGGATTCTAAAGCATTGTAAATAGATGACGTTGTTCAAGTTGCAGATTCTTAAAGTTTAAAAATAGATTATATCGTTTGAAGTCGGATTCTAAATCATTGTAAATATATGACTTAGTTCCAGTTGAGGAATCCTAATGTTTAAAAATAGATGATATTGTTTAAAGTCGGATTCTAAAGCATTGTAAATAGATGACATTGTTCAAGTTCTGAGTGGTTAAGGTTTAAAAATAGATGATATCGTTTAATTTCGGATACTATAGCATTGTAAATAGATGACTTTGTTTAAGTTGCGGATTCTTAATGTTTGAAAATAGATGATATCGTTTAAAGTCGGATTCTAAAGCATTGTAAATAGATGACTTTGTGCATGTTGTGGATACTTCAGGTTTGAAAATAGATGATATCGTTTAAAGTCGGATTCTAAAGCATTGTAAATAGATGACTTTGTTCAAGTTGCCGATTCTTAAGGATTGAAAATAGATGATATCGTTTAAAGTCGGATTCTAAAGCATTGTTAATAGATGATTTTGTTCAAGTTGCGAGTTGTTAAGGTTTAAAAGTAGATGATATCGTTAAATGTCGGATACTAAAGCATTGTAAATAGATGACTTTGTTTAAGTTGCGGATTCTTGATGTTTGAAAATAGATGATATCGTTTAAAGTCGGATTCTAAAGCATTGTAAATAGATGAACTGTTCAAGTTACGGATTCTTAATGTTTAGAAAATAGATGATATCGTTTAAAGTTGAATTCTAAAGCATTGTAAATAGATGACTTTTGTTCAAGTTGCGGATTCTTAATGTTTGAAAATCGATGATATCGTTTAAAGTCGGATTCTAAAGCATTGTAAATCTTTGACTTTGTTCAAGTTGCGGATTCTTCATGGTTGAAAATAGATGATAATGTTTGAAGTCAGATTCTAAAGCATTGTAAATAGATGACTTTGTTCAAGTTGCGGATTCTTAAGATTTAAAAATAGATGATATCGTTTAAAGTCGGATTCTAAAGCATTGTAAATAGATGACTTTGTTTAAGTTGCGGACTCTTATGGTTTGAAAATAGATGATATCGTTTAAAGTCGGATTCTAAAGCATTGTAAATAGATGACTTTGTTCAAGTTGCGGATTCTTAATGTTTGAAAATAGATGATATCGTTTAAAGTCTGATTCTAAAGCATTGTAAATAGATGACTTTGTTAGAGTTGCGGATTCTTAATGTTTGAAAATAGATGATATCGTTTAAAGTCGGATTCTAAAGGATAGTAAATAGATGAATTTGTTTAAGTTACGGATTGTTAATGTTTCAAAATAGATGATATCGTTTAAAGTCGGATTCTAAAGCATTGTAAATCTTTGACTTTGTTCAAGTTGCGGATTCTTGATGTTTGAAATAGATGATATCGTTTAAAGTCGGATTCTAAAGCATTGTAAATAGATGACTTTGTTCAAGTTGCGGATTCTTAATGTTTGAAAATAGATGATATCGTTTAAAGTCGGATTCTAAGCATTGTAAATAGATGACTTAGTTCAAGTTGCGGATTCTTGATGTTTTAAACTAGATGATATCGTGTAAAGTCGGATTCTAAAGCATTGTAAATAGATGACTTTGTTTGAGTTGCGGATTCTTAATGTTTGAAAATAGATGATATCGTTTAAAGTCGGATTCTAAAGCATAGTAAATAGATGAATTTGTTTAAGTTACGGATTGTTAATGTTTCAAAATAGATGATATCGTTTAAAGTCGGATTCTAAAGCATTGTAAATCTTTGACTTTGTTAAAGTTGCGGATTCTTGATGTTTGAAATAGATGATATCGTTTAAAGTCGGATTCTAAAGCATTCTAAATAGATGACTTTGGTAGAGGGGCGGATCCTTAATGTTTGTAAAATAGATGATATCGTTTAAGTCGGATTATAAAGCATTGTAAATAGATGACTTTTTTCAAGTTGCCGATTGTTAAGGATTGAAAATAGATGATATCGTTTAAAGTCAGATTCTAAAGCATTGTCAATAGATGACTTTGTTCAAGTTGCGAGTTGTTAAGGTTTGAAAGTAGATTATATCATTTAATGTCGGATACTAAAGCATTGTAAATAGATGACTTTGTTCAAGTTGCAGATTCTTAAAGGTTTGAAAATAGATGATATCGTTTAAAGTCGGATTCTAAAGCATTGTAAATAGATTACTTTGTTCAAGTTGCGGATTCTTAAAGGTTTGAAAATAGATGATATCGTTTAAAGTCGGATTCTAAAGCATTGTAAATAGATTACTTTGTTCAAGTTGCGGATGTTAAGGTTTCGAAATAGATGATATCGTTTAAAGTCGGATTCTAAAGCATTGTAAATAGATGACTTTGTTCAAGTTGCAGATTCTTAAAGTTTGAAAATAGATGATATCGTTTAAAGTCGGATTCTAAAGCATTGTAAATAGATGACTTTGTTCAAGTTGCCGATTCTTAAAGTTTGAAAATAGATGATAATGTTCAAAGTCGCATTCTAAAGCATTGTAAATAGATGACTTTGTTTAAGTTGCGGACTCTTATGGTTTGAAAATAGATGATATCGTTTAAAGTCGGATTCTAAAGCATTGTAAATAGATGACTTTGTTCAAGTTGCGGATTCTTAATGTTTGAAAATAGATGATATCGTTTAAAGTCTGATTCTAAAGCATTGTAAATAGATGACTTTGTTAGAGTTGCGGATTCTTAATGTTTAAAAATAGATGATATCGTTTAAAGTCGGATTCTAAAGCATAGTAAATAGATGAATTTGTTTAAGTTACGGATTGTTAATGTTTCAAAATAGATGATATCGTTTAAAGTCGGATTCTAAAGCATTGTAAATCTTTGACTTTGTTCAAGTTGCGGATTCTTGATCTTTGAAATAGATGATATCGTTTAAAGTCGGATTCTAAAGCATTGTAAATAGATGACTTTGTTCAAGTTGCGGATTCTTAATGTTTGAAAATAGATGATATCGTTTAAAGTCGGATTCTAAAGCATTGTAAATAGATGACTTAGTTCAAGTTGCGGATTCTTGATGTTTTAAACTAGATGATATCGTGTAAAGTCGGATTCTAAAGCATTGTAAATAGATAACTTTGTTTGAGTTGCGGATTCTTAATGTTTGAAAATAGATGATATCGTTTAAAGTCGGATTCTAAAGCATAGTAAATAGATGAATTTGTTTAAGTTACGGATTGTTAATGTTTCAAAATAGATGATATCGTTTAAAGTCGGATTCTAAAGCATTGTAAATCTTTGACTTTGTTAAAGTTGCGGATTCTTGATGTTTGAAATAGATGATATCGTTTAAAGTCGGATTCTAAAGCATTCTAAATAGATGACTTTGGTAGAGGGGCGGATCCTTAATGTTTGTAAAATAGATGATATCGTTTAAGTCGGATTATAAAGCATTGTAAATAGATGACTTTTTTCAAGTTGCCGATTGTTAAGGATTGAAAATAGATGATATCGTTTAAAGTCAGATTCTAAAGCATTGTCAATAGATGACTTTGTTCAAGTTGCGAGTTGTTAAGGTTTGAAAGTAGATTATATCATTTAATGTCGGATACTAAAGCATTGTAAATAGATGACTTTGTTTAAGTTGCCGATTCTTAAAGTTTGAAAATAGATCATATATCGTTTAAAGTCGGATTCTAAAGCATTGTAAATAGATGACTTTGTTTAAGTTGCCGATTCTTAAAGTTTGAAAATAGATGATAATGTTCAAACTCGCATTCTAAAGCATTGTAAATAGATGACTTTGTTCAAGTTGCGGATTCTTAAAGGTTTGAAAATAGATGATATCGTTTAAAGTCGGATTCTAAAGCATTGTAAATAGATTACTTTGTTCAAGTTGCGGATTCTTAAGGTTTGAAAATTGATGATATCGTTTAAAGTCGGATTCCAAAGCATTGTAAATAGATGACTTTGTTCAAGTTGCGGATTCTTAAAGGTTTGAAAATAGATGATATCGTTTAAAGTCGGATTCTAAAGCATTGTAAATAGATTACTTTGTTCAAGTTGCGGATGTTAAGGTTTCGAAATAGATGATATCGTTTAAAGTCGGATTCTAAAGCATTGTAAATAGATGACTTTGTTCAAGTTGCAGATTCTTAAAGTTTGAAAATAGATGATATCGTTTAAAGTCGGATTCTAAAGCATTGTAAATAGATGACTTTGTTCAAGTTGCCGATTCTTAAAGTTTGAAAATAGATGATAATGTTCAAAGTCGCATTCTAAAGCATTGTAAATAGATTACTTTGTTCAAGTTGCGGATTCTTAAGGTTTTAAAATAGATGATATCGTTTAAAGTCGGATTCCAAAGCATTGTAAATAGATGCATTTGTTCAAGTTGCGGATTCTTAAAGGTTTGAAAATAGATGATATCGTTTAAAGTCGGATTCTAAAGCATTGTAAATAGATTACTTTGTTCAAGTTGCGGATTTTAAGGTTTCAAAATAGATGATATCGTTTCAAGTCAGATTCTAAAGCATTGTAAATAGATGACTTTGTTCAAATTGCCGATTCCTTATGTTTGAAAATAAATGATATCGTTTAAAGTCGGATTCTAAAGCATTGTAAATAGATTACTTTGTTCAAGTTGCAGACTCTCAATGTTTGAAAATAGATGATATCGTTTCAAATCGGATTCTAAAGCATTTTAAATAGATGACTTTGTTCAAGTTGCCGATTCTTAAGGTGTTAAAATAGATGTTATCGTTTCAAGTCGGATTCTAAAGCATTGTAAATAGATGACTTTGTTCAAGTTGTGGACTGCTAAGGTTTGAAAATAGATGATATCGTTTAAAGTCGGATTTAAAAGCATTGTAAATAGATGACTTTGTTCAAGTTGGTGGATTCTTAGAGTTTGAAAATAGATGATATCGTTTAAAGTCGGATTCTAAAGCATTGTAAATAGATGACTTTGTTCAAGTGGCGGATTCTTAGGGTTTGAAAATAGATGATATCGTTTAAAGTCGGATTCTAAATCATTGTAAATAGATGACTTTGTTCAAGTTGCGAGTTGTTAAGGTTTAAAAGTAGATGGTATCGTTTAATGTCGGATACTAAAGCATTGTAAATAGATGACTTTGTTCAAGTTGCGGATTCTTGATCTTTGAAAATAGATGATATCGTTTAAAGTCGGATTCTAAAGCATTGTAAGTAGATGACGTTGTTAGAGTTGCGAGTCCTTAATGTTTGGAAATAGATGATATCGTTTAAGTCGGATTCTAAAGCATTGTAAATAGATGACTTTGTTCAAGTTGCGGATACTTAATGTTTGAAAATAGATGATATCGTTTAAAGTCGGATTCTAAAGCATTGTAAATAGATGACGATGTTCCAGTTTCGGATTCTTAAGGTTTGAAAATAGATGATTTCGTTTAAAGTCGGATTCTAAAGCAGTGTAAATAGATGACTTTGTTCAAGTTGCAGATTCTTAAAGTTTGAAAATAGATTATATCGTTTAAAGTCGGATTCTAAAGCATTGTAAATTAATGACTTTGTCTAAGTTGCGAATTCTTAAGATTTGAAAATAGATGATATCGTTTAAAGTCAGATTCTAAAGCATTGTAAATAGATGTCTTTGTTCAAGTTGCGGACTCTTATGGTTTGAAAATAGATGATATCGTTTCAAGTCGGATTCTAAAGCATTGTAAATAGATTACTTTGTTCAAGTTTCCGATTCTTCAGGTGTGAAAATAGATGTTATCGTTTAAAGGTCGATTCTAAAGCATTGTAAATAGATTACTTTGTTCAAGTTGCGGACTGCTAAGGTTTGAAAATAGATGATATCCTTTAAAGTCGGATTCTTAAGCATTGTAAATAGATGAATTGTTCAAGTGTCCTATTCTTTAAGTTTGAAAATAGATGATAATGTTAAAAAACGCATTCTAAAGCATTGTAAATAGATGACTTTGTTCAAGTTGCGGATTCTTAAGGTTTGAAAATAGATGATATCGTGTAAAGTCGGATTCCAAAGCATTGTAAATAGATGACTTTGTTCAAGTTGCGGATTCTTAAGGGTTGAAAATAGATGATATCGTTTAAAGTCGGATTCTAAAGCATTCTAAATAGATGACTTTGGTAGAGGGGCGGATCCTTAATGTTTGTAAAATAGATGATATCGTTTAAGTCGGATTATAAAGCATTGTAAATAGATGACTTTTTTCAAGTTGCCGATTGTTAAGGATTGAAAATAGATGATATCGTTTAAAGTCAGATTCTAAAGCATTGTCAATAGATGACTTTGTTCAAGTTGCGAGTTGTTAAGGTTTGAAAGTAGATTATATTATTTAATGTCGGATACTAAAGCATTGTAAATAGATGACTTTGTTTAAGTTGCCGATTCTTAAAGTTTGAAAATAGATCATATATCGTTTAAAGTCGGATTCTAAAGCATTGTAAATAGATGACTTTGTTCAAGTTGCCGATTCTTAAAGTTTGAAAATAGATGATAATGTTCAAACTCGCATTCTAAAGCATTGTAAATAGATGACTTTGTTCAAGTTGCGGATTCTTAAAGGTTTGAAAATAGATGATATCGTTTAAAGTCGGATTCTAAAGCATTGTAAATAGATTACTTTGTTCAAGTTGCGGATTCTTAAGGTTTCAAAATAGATGATATCGTTTAAAGTCGGATTCCAAAGCATTGTAAATAGATGACTTTGTTCAAGTTGCGGATTCTTAAAGGTTTGAAAATAGATGATATCGTTTAAAGTCGGATTCTAAAGCATTGTAAATAGATTACTTTGTTCAAGTTGCGGATGTTAAGGTTTCGAAATAGATGATATCGTTTAAAGTCGGATTCTAAAGCATTGTAAATAGATGACTTTGTTCAAGTTGCAGATTCTTAAAGTTTGAAAATAGATGATATCGTTTAAAGTCGGATTCTAAAGCATTGTAAATAGATGACTTTGTTCAAGTTGCCGATTCTTAAAGTTTGAAAATAGATGATGATGTTCAAAGTCGCATTCTAAAGCATTGTAAATAGATGACTTTGTTCAAGTTGCGGATTCTTAAGGTTTTAAAATAGATGATATCGTTTAAAGTCGGATTCCAAAGCATTGTAAATAGATGCCTTTGTTCAAGTTGCGGATTCTTAAAGGTTTGAAAATAGATGATATCGTTTAAAGTCGGATTCTAAAGCATTGTAAATAGATGACTTTGTTCAAGTTGCCGATTCTTAAGGTGTTAAAATAGATGTTATCGTTTCAAGTCGGATTCTAAAGCAGTGTAAATAGATGACTTTGTTCAAGTTGGTGACTGCTAAGGTTTGAAAATAGATGATATCGTTTAAAGTCGGATTCTAAAGCATTGTAAATAGATGACTTTGTTCAAGTTGGTGGATTCTTAGGGTTTGAAAATAGATGATATCGTTTAAAGTCGGATTCTAAAGCATTGTAAATAGATGACTTTGTTCAAGTTGGGGAGTCTTAGGGTTTGAAAATAGATGATATCGTTTAAAGTCGGATTCTAAATCATTGTAAATAGATGACTTTGTTCAAGTTGCGAGTTGTTAAGGTTTAAAAGTAGATGGTATCGTTTAATGTCGGATACTAAAGCATTGTAAATAGATGACTTTGTTCAAGTTGCGGATTCTTGATCTTTGAAAATAGATGATATCGTTTAAAGTCGGATTCTAAAGCATTGTAAGTAGATGACGTTGTTAGAGTTGCGGATCCTTAATGTTTGAAAATAGATGATATCGTTTAAGTCGGATTCTAAAGCATTGTAAATAGATGACTTTGTTCAAGTTGCGGATACTTAATGTTTGAAAATAGATGATATCGTTTAAAGTCGGATTCTAAAGCATTGTAAATAGATGACTTTGTTCCAGTTTCGGATTCTTAAGGTTTGAAAATAGATGATTTCGTTTAAAGTCGGATTCTAAAGCAGTGTAAATAGATGACTTTGTTCAAGTTGCAGATTCTTAAAGTTTGAAAATAGATTATATCGTTTAAAGTCGGATTCTAAAGCATTGTAAATTAATGACTTTGTCTAAGTTGCGAATTCTTAAGATTTGAAAATAGATGATATCGTTTAAAGTCAGATTCTAAAGCATTGTAAATAGATGTCTTTGTTCAAGTTGCGGACTCTTATTGTTTGAAAATAGATGATATCGTTTCAAGTCGGATTCTAAAGCATTGTAAATAGATGACTTTGTTCAAGTTTCCGATTCTTAAGGTGTGAAAATAGATGTTATCGTTTAAAGGTCGATTCTAAAGCATTGTAAATAGATTACTTTGTTCAAGTTGCGGACTGCTAAGGTTTGAAAATAGATGATATCCTTTAAAGTCGGATTCTTAAGCATTGTAAATAGATGAATTGTTCAAGTGTCCTATTCTTAAAGTTTGAAAATAGATGATAATGTTCAAAGTCGCATTCTAAAGCATTGTAAATAGATGACATTGTTCCAGTTGCGGAATCTTAATGTTTTAAAATAGATGATATCGTTTAAAGTCGGATTCTAAAGCATTGTAAATAGATTACTTTGTTCATGTTGCAGACTCTCAATGTTTGAAAATAGATGATATCGTTTCAAATCGGATTCTAAAGCATTTTAAATAGATGACTTTGTTCAAGTTGCCGATTCTTAAGGTGTTAAAATAGATGTTATCGTTTCAAGTCGGATTCTAAAGCATTGTAAATAGATGACTTTGTTCAAGTTGCGGACTGCTAAGGTTTAGAAAATAGATGATATCGTTTAAAGTCGGATTCTAAAGCATTGTAAATAGATGACTTTGTTCAAGTTGGTTGATTCTTAGGGTTTGAAAATAGATGATATCGTTTAAAGTCGGATTCTAAAGCATTGTAAATAGATGCATTTGTTTAAGTTACGGATTCTTAATGTTTGAAAATAGATGATATCGTTTAAAGTCGGATTCTAAAGCATTGTAAATCTTTGACTTTGTTCAAGTTGCGGATTCTTGATGTTTGAAAATAGATGATATCGTTTAAAGTCGGATTCTAAAGCATTGTAAGTAGATGACGTTGTTAGAGTTGCGGATCCTTAATGTTTGAAAATAGATGATATCGTTTAAGTCGGATTCTAAAGCATTGTAAATAGATGACTTTGTTCAAGTTGCGGATACTTAATGTTTGAAAATAGATGATATCGTTTATAGTCGGATTCTAAAGCATTGTAAATAGATGACTCTGTTCCAGTTTAAGATTCTTAAGGTTTGAAAATAGATGATTTCGTTTAAAGTCGGATTCTAAAGCAGTGTAAATAGATGACTTTGTTCAAGTTGCCGGTTTTTTAAAGTTTGAAAATAGATTATATCGTTTAAAGTCGGATTCTAAAGCATTGTAAATTAATGACTTTGTCTAAGGTACGAATTCTTAAGATTTGAAAATAGATGATATCGTTTAAAGTCAGATTCTAAAGCATTGTAAATAGATGTCTTTGTTTAGGTTGGGGACTCTTATGGTTTGAAAATAGATGATATCGTTTCAAGTCGGATTCTAAAGCATTGTAAATAGATTACTTTGTTCAAGTTTCCGATTCTTAAGGTGTGAAAATAGATGTTTTCGTTTAAAGGTCGATTCTAAAGCATTGTAAATAGATTACTTTGTTCAAGTTGCAGGCTGCTAAGGTTTGAAAATAGATGATATCCTTTAAAGTCGGATTCTAAAGCATTGTAAATAGATGAATTGTTCAAGTGTCCTATTCTTAAAGTTTGAAAATAGATGATATCGTTTAAGTCGGATTATAAAGCATTGTAAATAGATGACTTTGTTCATGTTGCCGATTCTTCAAGTTTGAAAATAGATGATATCGTTTAAAGTCGGATTCTAAAGCATTGTAAATAGATGACTTTGTTCAAGTTGCCGATTCTTAAGGATTGAAAATAGATGATAACGTTTAAAGTTGGATTCTAGAGCATTGTAAATAGATGACTTTGTTACAGTTGCGAGTTGTTAAGGTTTAAAAGTTGATGATATCGTAATATGTCGGATACTAAAGCATTGTAAATAGATGACTTTGTTTAAGTTGCGGATTCTTAATGTTTGAAAAGAGATGATATCGTTTAAAGTCGTATTCTAAAGCATTGTAAATAGATGAATTTGTTTAAGTTACGGATTGTTAATGTTTGAAAATAGATGATATCGTTTAAAGTTGAATTCTAAAGCATTGTAAATAGATGCCTTTGTTCAAGTTACGGATTGTTAATGTTTGAAAATCGATGATATCGTTTAAAGTCGGATTCTAAAGCATTGTAAATAGATGACTTTTTTCAAGTTGCGGATTCTTGATGGTTGAAAATAGATGATATCGTTTAAAGTCGGATTCTAAAGCATTGTAAATAGATGACTTTGTTAGAGTTGCGGATCCTTAATGTTTGAAAATAGATGATATCGTTTAAGTCGGATTATAAAGCATTGTAAATAGATGACTTTGGTCAAGTAGCGGATACTTAATGTTTTAAAATAGATGATATCGTTTCAAGTCGGATTCTAAAGCATTGTAAAGGGATTACTTTGTTCTAGTTTCGGATTCTTAAGGTTTGAAAATAGATGATTTCGTTTAAAGTCGGATTCTAAAGCATTGTAAATAGATGACTTTGTTCAAGTTGCGGATTCTTAAGATTTGAAAATAGATGATATCGTTTAAAGTCGGATTCTAAAGCATTGTAAATAGATGACTTTGTTCAAGTTGCGGACTCTTATGGTTTAAAATAGATGATATCGTTTAAAGTCGGATTCCAATGCATTGTCAATAGATGACTTTGTAAAAGTTGCGGATTCTGAATGTTTGAAAATAGATGATATCGTTTAAAGTCGGATTCTAAAGCATTGTAAATAGATGACTTTGTTCAAGTTGCGGACTCTTAGGGTTTGAAAATAGATGATAATGTTTAAAGTCGGATTCTAAAGCATTGTAAATAGATGACTTTGTTCAAGTTGAGGATTCTCAAGGTTTGAAAATAGATTATATTGTTTAAAGTCGGATTCAAAAGCATTGGAAATAGATGACTTTTTACAAGTTGCGGATTGTCAAGGTTTTAAAATAGATTATATCGCTTTAAGTCGGATTCTTAAGCATTGTAAATAGATGACTTTTTTCAAGTTGCGAGTTGTTAAGGTTTAAAAGTAGATGATATCGTTTAATGTCGGATACTAAAGCATTGTAAATAGATGACTTTGTTTAAGTTGCGGATTCTTAATGTTTGAAAATAGATGATATCGTTTAAAGTCGGATTCTAAAGCATTGTAAATTGATGAATTTGTTCCAGTTTCGGATTCTTAAGGTTTGAAAATAGATGATATCGTTTAAAGTCGGATTCTAAAGCATTGTACATAGATGACTTTGTTCAAGTTTCGAGTGGTTAAGGTTTAAAAATAGATGATATCGTTTAATGTCGGATACTAAAGCATTGTAAATAGATGACTTTGTTTAAGTTGCGGATTCTTAATGTTTGAAAATAGATGATATCGTTTAAAGTGTGATTCTAAAGAATTGTAAATAGATGACTTTGTTCATGTTGCCGATTCTTCAGGTTTGAAAATAGATGATATCGTTTAAAGTCGGATTCTAAAGCATTGCAAATAGATGACTTTGTTCAAGTTGCCGAATCTTAAGGATTGAAAATAGATGATATCGTTTAAAGTCGGATTCTAAAGCATTGTAAATAGATGACTTTGTTCAAGTTGCGAGTTGTTAAGGTTTAAAAGTAGATGATATCGTAAAATGTCGGATACTAAAGCATTGTAAATAGATGACTTTGTTAAAGTTGCGGATTCTTAAGATTTGAAAATAGATGATATCGTTTAAAGTCGGATTCTAAAGCATTGTAAATAGATTAATTTTTTTAAGTTACGGATTCTTAATGTTTCAAAATAGATGATATCGTTTAAAGTTTAATTCTTAAGCATTGTAAATAGATGACTTTGTTCAAGTTGCGGATTCTTAATGTTTGAAAATCGATGATATCGTTTAAAGTCGGATTCTAAAGCATTGTAAATCTTTGACTTTGTTCAAGTTGCGGATGCTTGATGGTTGAAAATAGATGATATCGTTTAAAGTCGGATTCTAAAGCATTGTAAATAGATGACTTTGTTTGAGTTGCGGATCTTTAATGTTGGAAAATAGATGATATCGTTTAAGTCGGATTATAAAGCATTGTAAATAGATGACTTTGTTCAAGTTGCGGATACTTAATGTTTTAAAATAGATGATATCTTTTCAAGTCGGATTCTAAAGCATTGTAAAGGGATGACTTTGTTCCAGTTTCGGATTCTTAAGGTTTGAAAATAGATGATTTCGTTTAAAGTCGAATTCTAAAGCATTGTAAATAGATGACTTTGTTCAAGTTGCCGATTCTTAAAGTTTGAAAATAAATTATATCGTTTAAAGTCGGATTCTAAATCATTGTAAATAGATGACTTCGTTCAAGTTGCGGATTCTTAAGATTTGAAAATAGATGATATCGTTTAAAGTCGGATTCTAAAGCATTGTATATAGATGACTTTGTTCAAGTTGCGGACTCTTATGGTTTGAAAATAGATGATATCGTTTACAGTCGGATTCCAAATCATTGTCAATAGATGACTTTGTTCAAGTTGCGGATTCTTAATGTTTGAAAATAGATGATATCGTTTAAGGTCGGATTCTAAAGCATTGTAAATAGATAACTTTGTTCATGTTGCCGATTCTTCAGGTTTGAAAATAGATGATATTATTTAAAGTCGGATTCTAAAGCATTGTAAATAGATGACTTTGTTCAAGTTGCCGATTCTTAAGGATGGAAAATAGATGATATCGTTTAAAGTCGGATTCTAAAGCATTGTAAATAGATGACTTTGTTACAGTTGCGAGTTGTTAAGGTTTAATAGTAGATGATATCGTAAAATGTCGGATACGAAAGCATTGTAAATAGATGACTTTGTTTAAGTTGCGGATTCTTAGTGGGGTAAAATAGACGATATCGTTTAATGTCGGATACTAAAGCATTGTAAATAGATGACTTTGTTCAAGTTGCGGATTCTTAATGTTGGAAAATAGATGATATCGTTTACAGTCGGATTCTAAAGCATTGTAAATAGATGAATTTGTTCCAGTTGCGGATTCTTAAGGTTTGAAAATAGATGATATCGTTTAAAGTCGGATTCTAAAGCATTGTACATAGATGACTTTGTTCAAGTTTCGAGTGGTTAAGGTTTAAAAATAGATGATATCGTTTAATGTCGGATACTAAAGCTTTGTAAATAGATGACTTTGTTAAAGTTGCGGATTCTTTATGTTTAAACATAGACGATATCGTTTAAAGTGTGATTCTAAAGCATTGTAAATAGATGACTTTGTTCATGTTGCCGATTCTTCAGGTTTGAAAATAGATGATATCGTTTAAAGTCGGATTCTAAAGCATTGTAAATAGATGACTTTGTTCCAGTTTCGGATTCTTAAGGTTTGAAAATAGATGATTTCGTTTAAAGTCGGATTCTAAAGCAGTGTAAATAGATGACTTTGTTCAAGTTGCCGGTTTTTAAAAGTTTGAAAATAGATTATATCGTTTAAAGTCGGATTCTAAAGCATTGTAAATTAATGACTTTGTCTAAGTTGCGAATTCTTAAGATTTAAAAATAGATGATATCGTTTAAAGTCAGATTCTAAAGCATTGTAAATAGATGTCTTTGTTCAAGTTGGAGACTCTTATGGTTTGAAAATAGATGATATCGTTTCAAGTCGGATTCTAAAGCATTGTAAATAGATTACTTTGTTCAGGTTTCCGATTCTTAAGGTGTGAAAATCGATGATATCGTTTAAAGGTCGATTCTAAAGCATTGTAAATAGATTACTTTGTTCAAGATGGTGACTGCTAAGGTTTGAAAATAGATGATATCCTTTAAAGTCGGATTCTAAAGCATTGTAAATAGATGAATTGTTCAAGTGTCCTATTCTTAAAGTTTGAAAATAGATGATATCGTTTAAGTCGGATTATAAAGCATTGTAAATAGATGACTTTGTTCATGTTGCCGATTCTTCAAGTTTGAAAATAGATGATATCGTTTAAAGTCGGATTCTAAAGCATTGTAAATAGATGACTTTGTTCAAGTTGCCGATTCTTAAGGATTGAAAATAGATGATAACGTTTAAAGTTGGATTCTAGAGCATTGTAAATAGATGACTTTGTTACAGTTGCGAGTTGTTAAGGTTTAAAAGTTGATGATATCGTAATATGTCGTATACTAAAGCATTGTAAATAGATGACTTTGTTTAAGTTGCGGATTCTTAATGTTTGAAAAGAGATGATATCGTTTAAAGTCGTATTCTAAAGCATTGTAAATAGATGAATTTGTTTAAGTTACGGATTGTTAATGTTTGAAAATAGATGATATCGTTTAAAGTTGAATTCTAAAGCATTGTAAATAGATGCCTTTGTTCAAGTTGCGGATTCTTAATGTTTGAAAATCGATGATATCGTTTAAAGTCGGATTCTAAAGCATTGTAAATAGATGACTTTGTTCAAGTTGCGGATTCTTGATGGTTGAAAATAGATGATATCGTTTAAAGTCGGATTCTAAAGCATTGTAAATAGATGACTTTGTTAGAGTTGCGGATCCTTAATGTTTGAAAATAGATGATATCGTTTAAGTCGGATTATAAAGCATTGTAAATAGATGACTTTGGTCAAGTAGCGGATACTTAATGTTTTAAAATAGATGATATCGTTTCAAGTCGGATTCTAAAGCATTGTAAAGGGATGACTTTGTTCTAGTTTCGGATTCTTAAGGTTTGAAAATAGATGATTTCGTTTAAAGTCGGATTCTAAAGCATTGTAAATAGATGACTTTGTTCAAGTTGCGGATTCTTAAGATTTGAAAATAGATGATATCGTTTAAAGTCGGATTCTAAAGCATTGTAAATAGATGACTTTGTTCAAGTTGCGGACTCTTATGGTTTAAAATAGATGATATCGTTTAAAGTCGGATTCCAATGCATTGTCAATAGATGACTTTGTAAAAGTTGCGGATTCTGAATGTTTGAAAATAGATGATATCGTTTAAAGTCGGATTCTAAAGCATTGTAAATAGATGACTTTGTTCAAGTTGCGGACTCTTAGGGTTTGAAAATAGATGATAATGTTTAAAGTCGGATTCTAAAGCATTGTAAATAGATGACTTTGTTCAAGTTGAGGATTCTCAAGGTTTGAAAATAGATGATATTGTTTAAAGTCGGATTCAAAAGCATTGGAAATAGATGACTTTTTACAAGTTGCGGATTGTCAAGGTTTTAAAATAGATTATATCGCTTTAAGTCGGATTCTTAAGCATTGTAAATAGATGACTTTTTTCAAGTTGCGAGTTGTTAAGGTTTAAAAGTAGATGATATCGTTTAATGTCGGATACTAAAGCATTGTAAATAGATGACTTTGTTTAAGTTGCGGATTCTTAATGTTTGAAAATAGATGATATCGTTTAAAGTCGGATTCTAAAGCATTGTAAATTGATGAATTTGTTCCAGTTTCGGATTCTTAAGGTTTGAAAATAGATGATATCGTTTAAAGTCGGATTCTAAAGCATTGTACATAGATGACTTTGTTCAAGTTTCGAGTGGTTAAGGTTTAAAAATAGATGATATCGTTTAATGTCGGATACTAAAGCATTGTAAATAGATGACTTTGTTTAAGTTGCGGATTCTTAATGTTTGAAAATAGATGATATCGTTTAAAGTGTGATTCTAAAGAATTGTAAATAGATGACTTTGTTCATGTTGCCGATTCTTCAGGTTTGAAAATAGATGATATCGTTTAAAGTCGGATTCTAAAGCATTGCAAATAGATGACTTTGTTCAAGTTGCCGAATCTTAAGGATTGAAAATAGATGATATCGTTTAAAGTCGGATTCTAAAGCATTGTAAATAGATGACTTTGTTCAAGTTGCGAGTTGTTAAGGTTTAAAAGTAGATGATATCGTAAAATGTCGGATACTAAAGCATTGTAAATAGATGACTTTGTTAAAGTTGCGGATTCTTAAGATTTGAAAATAGATGATATCGTTTAAAGTCGGATTCTAAAGCATTGTAAATAGATTAATTTTTTTAAGTTACGGATTCTTAATGTTTCAAAATAGATGATATCGTTTAAAGTTTAATTCTTAAGCATTGTAAATAGATGACTTTGTTCAAGTTGCGGATTCTTAATGTTTGAAAATCGATGATATCGTTTAAAGTCGGATTCTAAAGCATTGTAAATCTTTGACTTTGTTCAAGTTGCGGATGCTTGATGGTTGAAAATAGATGATATCGTTTAAAGTCAGATTCTAAAGCATTGTAAATAGATGACTTTGTTTGAGTTGCGGATCCTTAATGTTGGAAAATAGATGATATCGTTTAAGTCGGATTATAAAGCATTGTAAATAGATGACTTTGTTCAAGTTGCGGATACTTAATGTTTTAAAATAGATGATATCTTTTCAAGTCGGATTCTAAAGCATTGTAAAGGGATGACTTTGTTCCAGTTTCGGATTCTTAAGGTTTGAAAATAGATGATTTCGTTTAAAGTCGAATTCTAAAGCATTGTAAATAGATGACTTTGTTCAAGTTGCCGATTCTTAAAGTTTGAAAATAAATTATATCGTTTAAAGTCGGATTCTAAATCATTGTAAATAGATGACTTCGTTCAAGTTGCGGATTCTTAAGATTTGAAAATAGATGATATCGTTTAAAGTCGGATTCTAAAGCATTGTATATAGATGACTTTGTTCAAGTTGCGGACTCTTATGGTTTGAAAATAGATGATATCGTTTACAGTCGGATTCCAAATCATTGTCAATAGATGACTTTGTTCAAGTTGCGGATTCTTAATGTTTGAAAATAGATGATATCGTTTAAGGTCGGATTCTAAAGCATTGTAAATAGATAACTTTGTTCATGTTGCCGATTCTTCAGGTTTGAAAATAGATGATATTATTTAAAGTCGGATTCTAAAGCATTGTAAATAGATGACTTTGTTCAAGTTGCATATTCTTAAGGATGGAAAATAGATGATATCGTTTAAAGTCGGATTCTAAAGCATTGTAAATAGATGACTTTGTTACAGTTGCGAGTTGTTAAGGTTTAATAGTAGATGATATCGTAAAATGTCGGATACGAAAGCATTGTAAATAGATGACTTTGTTTAAGTTGCGGATTCTTAGTGGGGTAAAATAGATGATATCGTTTAATGTCGGATACTAAAGCATTGTAAATAGATGACTTTGTTCAAGTTGCGGATTCTTAATGTTGGAAAATAGATGATATCGTTTACAGTCGGATTCTAAAGCATTGTAAATAGATGAATTTGTTCCAGTTGCGGATTCTTAAGGTTTGAAAATAGATGATATCGTTTAAAGTCGGATTCTAAAGCATTGTACATAGATGACTTTGTTCAAGTTTCGAGTGGTTAAGGTTTAAAAATAGATGATATCGTTTAATGTCGGATACTAAAGCTTTGTAAATAGATGACTTTGTTAAAGTTGCGGATTCTTTATGTTTGAACATAGACGATATCGTTTAAAGTGTGATTCTAAAGCATTGTAAATAGATGACTTTGTTCATGTTGCCGATTCTTCAGGTTTGAAAATAGATGATATCGTTTAAAGTCAGATTCTAAAGCATTGTAAATAGATGACTTTGTTCCAGTTTCGGATTCTTAAGGTTTGAAAATAGATGATTTCGTTTAAAGTCGGATTCTAAAGCAGTGTAAATAGATGACTTTGTTCAAGTTGCCGGTTTTTAAAAGTTTGAAAATAGATTATATCGTTTAAAGTCGGATTCTAAAGCATTGTAAATTAATGAATTTGTCTAAGTTGCGAATTCTTAAGATTTAAAAATAGATGATATCGTTTAAAGTCAGATTCTAAAGCATTGTAAATAGATGTCTTTGTTCAAGTTGGAGACTCTTATGGTTTGAAAATAGATGATATCGTTTCAAGTCGGATTCTAAAGCATTGTAAATAGATTACTTTGTTCAAGTTTCCGATTCTTAAGGTGTGAAAACAGATGTTATCGTTTAAAGGTCGATTCTAAAGCATTGTAAATAGATTACTTTGTTCAAGATGGTGACTGCTAAGGTTTGAAAATAGATGATATCCTTTAAAGTCGGATTCTAAAGTATTGTAAATAGATGAATTGTTCAAGTGTCCTATTCTTAAATATTTAAAATAGATGATATCGTTTAAGTCGGATTATAAAGCATTGTAAATAGATGACTTTGTTCATGTTGCCGATTCTTCAAGGTTGAAAATAGATGATATCGTTTAAAGTCGGATTCTAAAGCATTGTAAATAGATGACTTTGTTCAAGTTGCCGATTCTTAAGGATTGAAAATAGATGATAACGTTTAAAGTTGGATTCTAGAGCATTGTAAATAGATGACTTTTTTACAGTTGCGAGTTGTTAAGGTTTAAATGTTGATGATATCGTAATATGTCGGATACTAAAGCATTGTAAATAGATGACTTTGTTTAAGTTGCGGATTCTTAATGTTTGAAAATAGATGATATCGTTTAAAGTCGTATTCTAAAGCATTGTAAATAGATGAATTTGTTTAAGTTACGGATTGTTAATGTTTGAAAATAGATGATATCGTTTAAAGTTGAATTCTAAAGCATTGTAAATAGATGCCTTTGTTCAAGTTGCGGATTCTTAATGTTTGAAAATCGATGATATCGTTTAAAGTCGGATTCTAAAGTATTGTAAATAGATGACTTTGTTCAAGTTGCGGATTCTTGATGGTTGAAAATAGATGATATCGTTTAAAGTCGGATTCTAAAGCATTGTAAATAGATGACTTTGTTAGAGTTGCGGATCCTTAATGTTTGAAAATAGATGATATCGTTTAAGTCGGATTATAAAGCATTGTAAATAGATGACTTTGTTCAAGTTGCGGATACTTAATGTTTTAAAATAGATGATATCGTTTCAAGTCGGATTCTAAAGCATTGTAAAGGGATGACTTTGTTCCAGTTTCGGATTCTTAAGGTTTGAAAATAAGTGATTTCGTTTAAAGTCGGATTCTAAAGCATTGTAAATAGATGACTTTGTTTAAGTGGCGGATTCTTAAGATTTGAAAATAGATGATATCGTTCAAAGTCGGATTCTAAAGCATTGTAAATAGATGACTTTGTTCAAGTTGCGGACTCTTATGGTTTAAAATAGATGATATCGTTTAAAGTCGGATTCCAATGCATTGTCAATAGATGACTTTGTAAAAGTTGCGGATTTTGAATGTTGTAAAATAGATGATATCGTTTAAAGTCGGATTCTAAAGCATTGTAAATAGATGACTTTGTTCAAGTTGCGGACTCTTAGGGTTTGAAAATAGATGATAATGTTTAAAGTCGGATTCTAAAGCATTGTAAATAGATGACTTTGTTCAAGTTGAGGATTCTCAAGGTTTGAAAATAGATGATATTGTTTAAAGTCGGATTCAAAAGCATTGGAAATAGATGACTTTTTACAAGTTGCGGATTGTCAAGGTTTTAAAATAGATTATATCGCTTTAAGTCGGATTCTTAAGCATTGTAAATAGATGACTTTTTTCAAGTTGCGAGTTGTTAAGGTTTAAAAGTAGATGATATCGTTTAATGTCGGATACTATAGCATTGTAAATAGATGACTTTGTTTAAGTTGCGGATTCTTAATGTTTGAAAATAGATGATATCGTTTAAAGTCGGATTCTAAAGCATTGTAAATAGATGAATTTGTTCCAGTTTCGGATTCTTAAGGTTTGAAAATAGATGATATCGTTTAAAGTCGGATTCTAAAGCATTGTACATAGATGACTTTGTTCAAGTTTCGAGTGGTTAAGGTTTAAAAATAGATGATATCGTTTAATGTCGGATACTAAAGCATTGTAAATAGATGACTTTGTTTAAGTTGCGGATTCTTAATGTTTGAAAATAGATGATATCGTTTAAAGTGTGATTCTAAAGCATTGTAAATAGATGACTTTGTTCATGTTGCCGATTCTTCAGGTTTGAAAATAGATGATATCGTTTAAAGTCGGATTCTAAAGCATTGCAAATAGATGACTTTGTTCAAGTTGCCGAATCTTAAGGATTGAAAATAGATGATATCGTTTAAAGTCGGATTCTAAAGCATTGTAAATAGATGACTTTGTTCAAGTTGCGAGTTGTTAAGGGTTAAAAGTAGATGATATCGTAAAATGTCGGATACTAAAGCATTGTAAATAGATGACTTTGTTAAAGTTGCGGATTCTTAAGATTTGAAAATAGATGATATCGTTTAAAGTCGGATTCTAAAGCATTGTAAATAGATTAATTTTTATAAGTTAAGGATTCTCTGATGTTTCAAAATAGATGATATCGTTTAAAGTTTAATTCTTAAGCATTGTAAATAGATGACTTTGTTCAAGTTGCGGATTCTTAATGTTTGAAAATCGATGATATCTTTTAAAGTCGGATTCGAAAGCATTGTAAATCTTTGACTTTGTTCAAGTTGCGGATGCTTGATGGTTGAAAATAGATGATATCGTTTAAAGTCGGATTCTAAAGCATTGTAAATAGATGACTTTGTTAGAGTTGCGGATCCTTAATGTTGGAAAATAGATGATATCGTTTAAGTCGGATTATAAAGCATTGTAAATAGATGACTTTGTTCAAGTGTCGGATACTTAATGTTTTAAAATAGATGATATCGTTTCAAGTCGGATTCTAAAGCATTGTAAAGGAATGACTTTGTTCCAGTTTCGGATTCTTAAGGTTTGAAAATAGATTATTTCGTTTAAAGTCGGATTCTAAAGCATTGTAAATAGATGACTTTGTTCACGTTGCCGATTCTTAAAGTTTGAAAATAAATTATATCGTTTACAGTCGGATTCCAAATCATTGTCAATAGATGACTTTGTTCAAGTTGCGGATTCTTAATGTTTGAAAATAGATGATATCGTTTAAGGTCGGATTCTAAAGCATTGTAAATAGATAACTTTGTTCATGTTGCGGATTCTTCAGGTTTGAAAATAGATGATATCATTTAAAGTCGGATTCTAAAGCATTGTAAATAGATGACTTTGTTCAAGTTGCCGATTCTTAAGGATGGAAAATAGATGATATCGTTTAAAGTCGGATTCTAAAGCATTGTAAATAGATGACTTTGTTACAGTTGCGAGTTGTTAAGGTTTAATAGTAGATGATATCGTAAAATGTCGGATACGAAAGCATTGTAAATAGATGACTTTGTTTAAGTTGCGGATTCTTAGTGGGGTAAAATAGATGATATCGTTTAATGTCGGATACTAAAGCATTGTAAATAGATGACTTTGTTCAAGTTGCGGATTCTTAATGTTGGAAAATAGATGATATCGTTTACAGTCGGATTCTAAAGCATTGTAAATAGATGAATTTGTTCCAGTTGCGGATTCTTAAGGTTTGAAAATAGATGATATCGTTTAAAGTCGGATTCTAAAGCATTGTACATAGATGACTTTGTTCAAGTTTCGAGTGGTTAAGGTTTAAAAATAGATGATATCGTTTAATGTCGGATACTAAAGCTTTGTAAATAGATGACTTTGTTAAAGTTGCGGATTCTTTATGTTTGAACATAGACGATATCGTTTAAAGTGTGATTCTAAAGCATTGTAAATAGATGACTTTGTTCATGTTGCCGATTCTTCAGGTTCGAAAATAGATGATATCGTTTAAAGTCGGATTCTAAAGCATTGTAAATAGATGACTTTGTTCAAGTTGCCGAATCTTAAGGATTGAAAATAGATGATATCGTTTAAAGTCGGATTCTACAGCATTGTAAATAGATTACTTTGTTCAAGTTGCGAGTTGTTAAGGTTTACAAGTAGATGATATCGTTAAATGTCGGATACTAAAGCATTGTAAATAGATGACTTTGTTTAAGTTGCGGATTCTTAATGTTTGTAAAATAGATGATATCGTTTAAAGTCGGATTCTAAAGCATTGTAAATAGATGAATTTGTTTAAGTTACGGATTCTTAATGTTTGAAAATAGATGATATCGTTTAAAGTTGAATTCTAAAGCATTGTAAATAGATGACCATGTTCAAGTTGCGAATTCTTAATGTTTGAAAATCGATGATATCGTTTAAAGTCGGATTCTAAAGCATTGTAAATCTTTGACTTTGTTCAAGGGTCGGATTCTTGATGGTTGAAAATAGATGATATCGTTTAAAGTCGGATTCTAAAGCATTCTAAATAGATGACTTTGTTAGAGGGTCTAATCCTTAATGTTTGAAAATAGATAATATCGTTTAAGTCGGATTATAAAGCATTGTAAATAGATGACTTTGTTCATGTTGCCGATTCTTCAAGTTTGTAAATAGATGATATCGTTTAAAGTCGGATTCTAAAGCATTGTAAATACATGACTTTGTTCAAGTTGCCGATTTTTAAGGATTGAAAATAGATGATAACGTTTTAAGTTGGATTCTAGAGCATTGTAAATAGATGACTTTGTTACAGTTGCGAGTTGTTAAGGTTTAAAAGTAGATGATATCGTAATATGTCGGATACTAAAGCATTGTAAATAGATGACTTTGTTTAAGTTGCGGATTCTTAATGTTTCGAAAATAGATGATATCGTTTAAAGTCGTATTCTAAAGCATTGTAAATAGATGAATTTGTTTAAGTTACGGATTCTTTATGTTTGAAAATAGGTGATATCGTTTAAAGTTGAATTCTAAAGCATTGTAAATAGATGACTTTGTTCAAGTTGCGGATTCTTAATGTTGGAAAATCGATGATATCGTTCGAAGTCGGATGCTAAAGCATTGTAAATAGATGACTTTGTTCACGTTGCGGATTCTTGATGGTTGAAAATAGATGATATCGTTTAAAGTCAGATTCTAAAGCATTGTAAATAGATGACTTAGTTAGAGTTGCGGATCCTTAATGTTTAAAAATAGATGATATCGTTTAAGTCATATTATAAAGCATTGTAAATAGATGACTTCGTTCAAGTTGCGGATTCTTAAGATTTGAAAATAGATGATATCGTTTAAAGTCGGATTCTAAAGCATTGTATATAGATGACTTTGTTCAAGTTGCGGACTCTTATGGTTTGAAAATAGATGATATCGTTTACAGTCGGATTCCAAATCATTGTCAATAGATGACTTTGTTCAAGTTGCGGATTCTTAATGTTTGAAAATAGATGATATCGTTTAAGGTCGGATTCTAAAGCATTGTAAATAGATAACTTTGTTCATGTTGCCGATTCTTCAGGTTTGAAAATAGATGATATTATTTAAAGTCGGATTCTAAAGCATTGTAAATAGATGACTTTGTTCAAGTTGCCGATTCTTAAGGATGGAAAATAGATGATATCGTTTAAAGTCGGATTCTAAAGCATTGAAAATAGATGACTTTGTTACAGTTGCGAGTTGTTAAGGTTTAATAGTAGATGATATCGTAAAATGTCGGATACGAAAGCATTGTAAATAGATGACTTTGTTTAAGTTGCGGATTCTTAGTGGGGTAAAATAGATGATATCGTTTAATGTCGGATACTAAAGCATTGTAAATAGATGACTTTGTTCAAGTTGCGGATTCTTAATGTTGGAAAATAGATGATATCGTTTACAGTCGGATTCTAAAGCATTGTAAATAGATGAATTTGTTCCAGTTGCGGATTCTTAAGGTTTGAAAATAGATGATATCGTTTAAAGTCGGATTCTAAAGCATTGTACATAGATGACTTTGTTCAAGTTTCGAGTGGTTAAGGTTTAAAAATAGATGATATCGTTTAATGTCGGATACTAAAGCTTTGTAAATAGATGACTTTGTTAAAGTTGCGGATTCTTTATGTTTGAACATAGACGATATCGTTTTAAGTGTGATTCTAAAGCATTGTAAATAGATGACTTTGTTCATGTTGCCGATTCTTCAGGTTTGAAAATAGATGATATCGTTTAAAGTCGGATTCTAAAGCATTGTAAATAGATGACTTTGTTCCAGTTTCGGATTCTTAAGGTTTGAAAATAGATGATTTCGTTTAAAGTCGGATTCTAAAGCAGTGTAAATAGATGACTTTGTTCAAGTTGCCGGTTTTTAAAAGTTTGAAAATAGATTATATCGTTTAAAGTCGGATTCTAAAGCATTGTAAATTAATGACTTTGTCTAAGTTGCGAATTCTTAAGATTTAAAAATAGATGATATCGTTTAAAGTCAGATTCTAAAGCATTGTAAATAGATGTCTTTGTTCAAGTTGGAGACTCTTATGGTTTGAAAATAGATGATATCGTTTCAAGTCGGATTCTAAAGCATTGTAAATAGATTACTTTGTTCAAGTTTCCGATTCTTAAGGTGTGAAAACAGATGTTATCGTTTAAAGGTCGATTCTAAAGCATTGTAAATAGATTACTTTGTTCAAGATGGTGACTGCTAAGGTTTGAAAATAGATGATATCCTTTAAAGTCGGATTCTAAAGCATTGTAAATAGATGAATTGTTCAAGTGTCCTATTCTTAAAGTTTGAAAATAGATGATATCGTTTAAGTCGGATTATAAAGCATTGTAAATAGATGACTTTGTTCATGTTGCCGATTCTTCAAAATGGAAAATAGATGATATCGTTTAAAGTCGGATTCTAAAGCATTGTAAATAGATGACTTTGTTCAAG
Organism: Sepiola atlantica; assembly: GCA_963556195.1. NCBI lineage: Eukaryota > Metazoa > Mollusca > Cephalopoda > Sepiida > Sepiolidae > Sepiola > Sepiola atlantica. The sequence goes on from CAUVYP010000558.1 coordinate 386,205, forward strand.
TTGCCGATTCTTAAGGATTGAAAATAGATGATAACGTTTAAAGTTGGATTCTAGAGCATTGTAAATAGATGACTTTTTTACAGTTGCGAGTTGTTAAGGTTTAAATGTTGATGATATCGTAATATGTCGGATACTAAAGCATTGTAAATAGATGACTTTGTTTAAGTTGCGGATTCTTAATGTTTGAAAATAGATGATATCGTTTAAAGTCGTATTCTAAAGCATTGTAAATAGATGAATTTGTTTAAGTTACGGATTGTTAATGTTTGAAAATAGATGATATCGTTTAAAGTTGAATTCTAAAGCATTGTAAATAGATGCCTTTGTTCAAGTTGCGGATTCTTAATGTTTGAAAATCGATGATATCGTTTAAAGTCGGATTCTAAAGTATTGTAAATAGATGACTTTGTTCAAGTTGCGGATTCTTGATGGTTGAAAATAGATGATATCGTTTAAAGTCGGATTCTAAAGCATTGTAAATAGATGACTTTGTTAGAGTTGCGGATCCTTAATGTTTGAAAATAGATGATATCGTTTAAGTCGGATTATAAAGCATTGTAAATAGATGACTTTGTTCAAGTTGCGGATACTTAATGTTTTAAAATAGATGATATCGTTTCAAGTCGGATTCTAAAGCATTGTAAAGGGATGACTTTGTTCCAGTTTCGGATTCTTAAGGTTTGAAAATAAGTGATTTCGTTTAAAGTCGGATTCTAAAGCATTGTAAATAGATGACTTTGTTTAAGTGGCGGATTCTTAAGATTTGAAAATAGATGATATCGTTCAAAGTCGGATTCTAAAGCATTGTAAATAGATGACTTTGTTCAAGTTGCGGACTCTTATGGTTTAAAATAGATGATATCGTTTAAAGTCGGATTCCAATGCATTGTCAATAGATGACTTTGTAAAAGTTGCGGATTTTGAATGTTGTAAAATAGATGATATCGTTTAAAGTCGGATTCTAAAGCATTGTAAATAGATGACTTTGTTCAAGTTGCGGACTCTTAGGGTTTGAAAATAGATGATAATGTTTAAAGTCGGATTCTAAAGCATTGTAAATAGATGACTTTGTTCAAGTTGAGGATTCTCAAGGTTTGAAAATAGATGATATTGTTTAAAGTCGGATTCAAAAGCATTGGAAATAGATGACTTTTTACAAGTTGCGGATTGTCAAGGTTTTAAAATAGATTATATCGCTTTAAGTCGGATTCTTAAGCATTGTAAATAGATGACTTTTTTCAAGTTGCGAGTTGTTAAGGTTTAAAAGTAGATGATATCGTTTGATGTCGGATACTAAAGCATTGTAAATAGATGACTTTGTTTAAGTTGCGGATTCTTAATGTTTGAAAATAGATGATATCGTTTAAAGTCGGATTCTAAAGCATTGTAAATAGATGAATTTGTTCCAGTTTCGGATTCTTAAGGTTTGAAAATAGATGATATCGTTTAAAGTCGGATTCTAAAGCATTGTACATAGATGACTTTGTTCAAGTTTCGAGTGGTTAAGGTTTAAAAATAGATGATATCGTTTAATGTCGGATACTAAAGCATTGTAAATAGATGACTTTGTTTAAGTTGCGGATTCTTAATGTTTGAAAATAGATGATATCGTTTAAAGTGTGATTCTAAAGCATTGTAAATAGATGACTTTGTTCATGTTGCCGATTCTTCAGGTTTGAAAATAGATGATATCGTTTAAAGTCGGATTCTAAAGCATTGCAAATAGATGACTTTGTTCAAGTTGCCGAATCTTAAGGATTGAAAATAGATGATATCGTTTAAAGTCGGATTCTAAAGCATTGTAAATAGATGACTTTGTTCAAGTTGCGAGTTGTTAAGGGTTAAAAGTAGATGATATCGTAAAATGTCGGATACTAAAGCATTGTAAATAGATGACTTTGTTAAAGTTGCGGATTCTTAAGATTTGAAAATAGATGATATCGTTTAAAGTCGGATTCTAAAGCATTGTAAATAGATTAATTTTTATAAGTTACGGATTCTCTGATGTTTCAAAATAGATGATATCGTTTAAAGTTTAATTCTTAAGCATTGTAAATAGATGACTTTGTTCAAGTTGCGGATTCTTAATGTTTGAAAATCGATGATATCGTTTAAAGTCGGATTCGAAAGCATTGTAAATCTTTGACTTTGTTCAAGTTGCGGATGCTTGATGGTTGAAAATAGATGATATCGTTTAAAGTCGGATTCTAAAGCATTGTAAATAGATGACTTTGTTAGAGTTGCGGATCCTTAATGTTGGAAAATAGATGATATCGTTTAAGTCGGATTATAAAGCATTGTAAATAGATGACTTTGTTCAAGTGTCGGATACTTAATGTTTTCAAATAGATGATATCGTTTCAAGTCGGATTCTAAAGCATTGTAAAGGGATGACTTTGTTCCAGTTTCGGATTCTTAAGGTTTGAAAATAGATGATTTCGTTTAAAGTCGGATTCTAAAGCATTGTAAATAGATGACTTTGTTCACGTTGCCGATTCTTAAAGTTTGAAAATAAATTATATCGTTTACAGTCGGATTCCAAATCATTGTCAATAGATGACTTTGTTCAAGTTGCGGATTCTTAATGTTTGAAAATAGATGATATCGTTTAAGGTCGGATTCTAAAGCATTGTAAATAGATAACTTTGTTCATGTTGCCGATTCTTCAGGTTTGAAAATAGATGATATCATTTAAAGTCGGATTCTAAAGCATTGTAAATAGATGACTTTGTTCAAGTTGCCGATTCTTAAGGATGGAAAATAGATGATATCGTTTAAAGTCGGATTCTAAAGCATTGTAAATAGATGACTTTGTTACAGTTGCGAGTTGTTAAGGTTTAATAGTAGATGATATCGTAAAATGTCGGATACGAAAGCATTGTAAATAGATGATTTGTTTAAGTTGCGGATTCTTAGTGGGGTAAAATAGATGATATCGTTTAATGTCGGATACTAAAGCATTGTAAATAGATGACTTTGTTCAAGTTGCGGATTCTTAATGTTGGAAAATAGATGATATCGTTTACAGTCGGATTCTAAAGCATTGTAAATAGATGAATTTGTTCCAGTTGCGGATTCTTAAGGTTTGAAAATAGATGATATCGTTTAAAGTCGGATTCTAAAGCATTGTACATAGATGACTTTGTTCAAGTTTCGAGTGGTTAAGGTTTAAAAATAGATGATATCGTTTAATGTCGGATACTAAAGCTTTGTAAATAGATGACTTTGTTAAAGTTGCGGATTCTTTATGTTTGAACATAGACGATATCGTTTAAAGTGTGATTCTAAAGCATTGTAAATAGATGACTTTGTTCATGTTGCCGATTCTTCAGGTTCGAAAATAGATGATATCGTTTAAAGTCGGATTCTAAAGCATTGTAAATAGATGACTTTGTTCAAGTTGCCGAATCTTAAGGATTGAAAATAGATGATATCGTTTAAAGTCGGATTCTACAGCATTGTAAATAGATTACTTTGTTCAAGTTGCGAGTTGTTAAGGTTTACAAGTAGATGATATCGTTAAATGTCGGATACTAAAGCATTGTAAATAGATGACTTTGTTTAAGTTGCGGATTCTTAATGTTTGTAAAATAGATGATATCGTTTAAAGTCGGATTCTAAAGCATTGTAAATAGATGAATTTGTTTAAGTTACGGATTCTTAATGTTTGAAAATAGATGATATCGTTTAAAGTTGAATTCTAAAGCATTGTAAATAGATGACCATGTTCAAGTTGCGAATTCTTAATGTTTGAAAATCGATGATATCGTTTAAAGTCGGATTCTAAAGCATTGTAAATCTTTGACTTTGTTCAAGGGTCGGATTCTTGATGGTTGAAAATAGATGATATCGTTTAAAGTCGGATTCTAAAGCATTCTAAATAGATGACTTTGTTAGAGGGTCTAATCCTTAATGTTTGAAAATAGATAATATCGTTTAAGTCGGATTATAAAGCATTGTAAATAGATGACTTTGTTCATGTTGCCGATTCTTCAAGTTTGTAAATAGATGATATCGTTTAAAGTCGGATTCTAAAGCATTGTAAATACATGACTTTGTTCAAGTTGCCGATTCTTAAGGATTGAAAATAGATGATAACGTTTTAAGTTGGATTCTAGAGCATTGTAAATAGATGACTTTGTTACAGTTGCGAGTTGTTAAGGTTTAAAAGTAGATGATATCGTAATATGTCGGATACTAAAGCATTGTAAATAGATGACTTTGTTTAAGTTGCGGATTCTTAATGTTTCGAAAATAGATGATATCGTTTAAAGTCGTATTCTAAAGCATTGTAAATAGATGAATTTGTTTAAGTTACGGATTCTTTATGTTTGAAAATAGGTGATATCATTTAAAGTTGAATTCTAAAGCATTGTAAATAGATGACTTTGTTCAAGTTGCGGATTCTTAATGTTTGAAAATCGATGATATCGTTTGAAGTCGGATGCTAAAGCATTGTAAATAGATGACTTTGTTCACGTTGCGGATTCTTGATGGTTGAAAATAGATGATATCGTTTAAAGTCAGATTCTAAAGCATTGTAAATAGATGACTTAGTTAGAGTTACGGATCCTTAATGTTTAAAAATAGATGATATCGTTTAAGTCATATTATAAAGCATTGTAAATAGATGACTTTGTTCAAGTTGCGGATACTTAATGTTTTAAAATAGATGATATCGTTTCAAGTCGGATTCTAAAGCATTGTAAAGGGATGACTTTGTTCCAGTTTCGGATTCTTAAGGTTTGAAAATAGATGATTTCGTTTAATGTCGGATACTAAAGCATTGTAAAAAGATAACTTTGTTTAAGTTGCGGATTCTTAATGTTTGAAAATAGATGATATCGTTTAAAGTTGAATTCTAAAGCATTGTAAATAGATGACTTTGTTCAAGTTGCGGATTCTTAATGTTTGAAAATCGATGATATTGTTTAAAGTCGGATTCTAAAGCATTGTAAATAGATGAATTTGTTCCAGTTGCGGATTCTTAAGGTTTGAAAATAGATGATATCGTTTAAAGTCGGATTCTAAAGCATTGTAAATAGATGACTTTGTTCAAGTTTCGAGTGGTTAAGGTTTAAAAATAGATGATATCGTTTAATGTCGGATACTAAAGCATTGTAAATAGATGACTTTGTTAAAGTTGCGGATTCTTTATGTATGAACATAGACGATATCGTTTAAAGTGTGATTCTAAAGCATTGTAAATAGATGACTTTGTTCATGTTGCCGATTCTTCAGGTTTGAAAATAGATGATATCGTTTAAAGTCGGATTCTAAAGCATTGTAAATAGATGACTTTGTTACAGTTGCGAGTTGTTAAGGTTTACAAGTAGATGATATCGTTAAATGTCGGATACTAAAGCATTGTAAATAGATGACTTTGTTTAAGTTGCGGATTCTTAATGTTTGAAAATAGATGATATCGTTTAAAGTCGGATTCTAAAGCATTGTAAATAGAGGAATTTGTTTAAGTTACGGATTCTTAATGTTTGAAAATAGATGATATCTTTTAAAGTTGAATTCTAAAGCATTGTAAATTGATGACCATGTTCAAGTTGCGAATTCTTAATGTTTGAAAATCGATGATATCGTTTAAAGTCGGATTCTAAAGCATTGTAAATCTTTGACTTTGTTCAAGTTGCGGATTCTTAATGGTTGAAAATAGATGATATCGTTTAAAGTCGGATTCTAAAGCATTCTAAATAGATGACTTTGTTAGAGGGTCTAATCCTTAATGTTTGAAAATAGATGATATCGTTTAAGTCGGATTATAAAGCATTGTAAATAGATGACTTTGTTCATGTTGCGGATTTTTAATGTTTGAAAATCGATGATATCGTTTGAAGTCGGATTCTAAAGCATTGTAAATAGATGACTTTGTTCACGTTGCGGATTCTTGATGGTTGAAAATAGATGATATCGTTTAAAGTCGGATTCTAAAGCATTGTAAATAGATGACTTAGTTAGAGTTGCGGATCCTTAATGTTTAAAAATAGATGATATCGTTTAAGTCATATTATAAAGCATTGTAAATAGATGACTTTGTTCAAGTTGCAGATACTTAATGTTTTAAAATAGATGATATCGTTTCAAGTCGGATTCTAAAGCATTGTAAAGGGATGACTTTGTTCCAGTTTCGGATTCTTAAGGTTTGAAAATAGATGATTTCGTTTAATGTCGGATACTAAAGCATTGTAAAAAGATAACTTTGTTTAAGTTGCGGATTCTTAATGTTTGAAAATAGATGATATCGTTTAAAGTGTGATTCTAAAGCATTGTAAATAGATGACTTTGTTCATGTTGCCGATTCTTCAGGTTTGAAAATAGATGATATCGTTTAAAGTAGGATTTGAAAGCATTGCAAATAGATGACTTTGTTCAAGTTGCCGAATCTTAATGGTTGAAAATAGATTATATCGTTTAAAGTCGGATTCTAAAGCATTGTAAATAGATTACTTTGTTCAAGTTGCGAGTTGTTAAGGTTTAAAAGTAGATGGTATCGTTAAATGTCGGATACTAAAACATTGTAAATAGATGACTTTGTTAAAGTTGCGGATTCTTAATGTTTAAAAATAGATGATATCGTTTAAAGTCAGATTCTAAAGCATTGTAAATAGATTAATTTTTTTAAGTTACGGATTCTTAATGTTTGAAAATAGATGATATCGTTTAAAGTTGAATTCTAAAGCATTGTAAATAGATGACTTTGTTCAAGTTGCGGATTCTTAATGTTTGAAAATAGATGATATCGTTTAAAGTCGGATTCTAAAGCATTGTAAATAGATGAATTTGTTCCAGTTGCGGATTCTTAAGGTTTGAAAATAGATGATATCGTTTAAAGTCGGATTCTAAAGCATTGTACATAGATGACTTTGTTCAAGTTTCGAGTGGTTAAGGTTTAAAAATAGATGATATCGTTTAATGTCGGATACTAAAGCATTGTAAATAGATGACTTTGTTAAAGTTGCGGATTCTTTATGTTTGAACATAGACGATATCGTTTAAAGTGTGATTCTAAAGCATTGTAAATAGATGACTTTGTTCATGTTGCCGATTCTTCAGGTTTGAAAATAGATGATATCGTTTAAAGTCGGATTCTAAAGCATTGTAAATAGATGACTTCGTTCAAGTTGCCGAATCTTAAGGATTGAAAATAGATGATATCGTTTAAAGTCGGATTCTAAAGCATTGTAAATAGATGACTTTGTTACAGTTGCGAGTTGTTAAGGTTTACAAGTAGATGATTTCGTTAAATGTCGGATACTAAAGCATTGTAAATAGATGACTTTGTTTAAGTTGCGGATTCTTAATGTTTGAAAATAGATGATATCGTTTAAAGTTGAATTCTAAAGCATTGTAAATTGATGACCATGTTCAAGTTGCGAATTTTTAATGTTTGAAAATCGATGATATCGTTTAAAGTCGGATTCTAAAGCATTGTAAATCTTTGACTTTGTTCAAGTTGCGGATTCTTGATGGTTGAAAATAGATGATATCGTTTAAAGTCGGATTCTAAAGCATTCTAAATAGATGACTTTGTTAGAGGGTCTAATCCTTAATGTTTGAAAATAGATGATATCGTTTAAGTCGGATTATAAAGCATTGTAAATAGATGACTTTGTTCATGTTGCCGATTCTTCAAGTTTGAAAATAGATGATATCGTTTAAAGTCGGATTCTAAAGCATTGTAAATACATGACTTTGTTCAAGTTGCCGATTCTTAAAGATTTAAAATAGATGATAACGTTTTAAGTTGGATTCTAGAGCATTGTAAATAGATGACTTTGTTACAGTTGCGAGTTGTTAAGGTTTAAAAGTAGATGATATCGTAATATGTCGGATACTAAAGCATTGTAAATAGATGACTTTGTTTAAGTTGCGGATTCTTAATGTTTCGAAAATAGATGATATCGTTTAAAGTCGTATTCTAAAGCATTGTTAATAGATGAATTTGTTTAAGTTACGGATTCTTAATGTTTGAAAATAGGTGATATCATTTAAAGTTGAATTCTAAAGCATTGTAAATAGATGACTTTGTTCAAGTTGCGGATTTTTAATGTTTGAAAATCGATGATATCGTTTCAAGTCGGATTCTAAAGCATTGTAAATAGATGACTTTGTTCACGTTGCGGATTCTTGATGGTTGAAAATAGATGATATCGTTTAAAGTCGGATTCTAAAGCATTGTAAATAGATGACTTAGTTAGAGTTGCGGATCCTTAATGTTTGAAAATAGATGATATCGTTTAAGTCGGATTATAAAGCATTGTAAATAGATGACTTTGTTCAAGTTGCGGATACTTAATGTTTTAAAATAGATGATATCGTTTCAAGTCGGATTCTAAAGCATTGTAAAGGGATGACTTTGTTCCAGTTTCGGATTCTTAAGGTTTGAAAATAGATGATTTCGTTTAATGTCGGATACTAAAGCATTGTAAAAAGATAACTTTGTTTAAGTTGCGGATTCTTAATGTTTGAAAATAGATGATATCGTTTAAAGTGTGATTCTAAAGCATTGTAAATAGATGACTTTGTTCATGTTGCCGATTCTTCAGGTTGGAAAATAGATGATATCGTTTAAAGTAGGATTTGAAAGCATTGCAAATAGATGACTTTGTTCAAGTTGCCGAATCTTAAGGATTGAAAATAGATGATATCGTTTAAAGTCGGATTCTAAAGCATTGTAAATAGATTACTTTGTTCAAGTTGCGAGTTGTTAAGGTTTAAAAGTAGATGGTATCGTTAAATGTCGGATACTAAAGCATTGTAAATAGATGACTTTGTTAAAGTTGCGGATTCTTAATGTTTGAAAATAGATGATATCGTTTAAAGTCGGATTCTAAAGCATTGTAAATAGATGAATTTGGTTAAGTTACGGATTATTAATGTTGGAAAATAGATGATATCGTTTAAAGTTGAATTCTAAAGCATTGTAAATAGATGACCATGTTCAAGTTGCGAATTCTTAATGTTTGAAAATCGATGATATCGTTTAAAGTCGGATTCTAAAGCATTGTAAATCTTTGACTTTGTTCAAGTTGCGGATTCTTGATAGTTAAAAATAGATGATATCGTTTAAAGTCGGATTCTAAAGCATTCTAAATTGATGACTTTGTTAGAGGGTCTAATCCTTAATGTTTGAAAATAGATGATATCGTTTAAGTCGGATTATAAAGCATTGTAAATAGATGACTTTGTTCATGTTGCCGATTCTTCAAGTTTGAAAATAGATGATATCGTTTAAAGTCGGATTCTAAAGCATTGTAAATACATGACTTTGTTCAAGTTGCCGATTCTTAAGGATTGAAAATAGATGATAACGTTTTAAGTTGGATTCTAGAGCATTGTAAATAGATGACTTTGTTACAGTTGCGAGTTGTTAAGGTTTAAAAGTAGATTATATCGTAATATGTCGGATACTAAAGCATTGTAAATAGATGACTTTGTTTAAGTTGCGGATTCTTAATGTTTCGAAAATAGATGATATCGTTTAAAGTCGTATTCTAAAGCATTGTAAATAGATGAATTTGTTTAAGTTACGGATTCTTAATGTTTGAAAATAGGTGATATCATTTAAAGTTGGATTCTAAAGCATTGTAAATAGATGACTTTGTTCAAGTTGCGGATTTTTAATGTTTTAAAATAGATGATATCGTTTGAAGTCGGATTCTAAAGCATTGTAAATAGATGACTTTGTTCACGTTGCGGATTCTTGATGGTTGAAAATAGATGATATCGTTTAAAGTCGGATTCTAAAGCATTGTAAATAGATGACTTAGTTAGAGTTGCGGATCCTTAATGTTTAAAAATGGATGATATCGTTTAAGTCATATTATAAAGCATTGTAAATAGATGACTTTGTTCAAGTTTCGGATACTTAATGTTTTAAAATAGATGATATCGTTTCAAGTCGGATTCTAAAGCATTGTAAATAGATTACTTTGTTCAAGTTGCGAGTTGTTAAGGTTTAAAAGTAGATGGTATCGTTAAATGTCGGATACTAAAGCATTGTAAATAGATGACTTTGTTAAAGTTGCGGATTCTTAATGTTTGAAAATAGATGATATCGTTTAAAGTCGGATTCTAAAGCATTGTAAATAGATGAATTTGGTTAAGTTACGGATTATTAATGTTGGAAAATAGATGATATCGTTTAAAGTTGAATTCTAAAGCATTGTAAATAGATGACTTTGTTCAAGTTGCGGATTCTTAATGTTTGAAAATAGATGATATCGTTTAAAGTCGGATTCTAAAGCATTGTAAATAGATGAATTTGTTCCAGTTGCGGATTCTTAAGGTTTGAAAATAGATGATATCGTTTAAAGTCGGATTCTAAAGCATTGTACATAGATGACTTTGTTCAAGTTTCGAGTGGTTAAGGTTTAAAAATAGATGATATCGTTTAATGTCGGATACTAAAGCATTGTAAATAGATGACTTTGTTAAAGTTGCGGATTCTTTATGTTTGAACATAGACGATATCGTTTAAAGTGTGATTCTAAAGCATTGTAAATAGATGACTTTGTTCATGTTGCCGATTCTTCAGGTTTGAAAATAGATGATATCGTTTAAAGTCGGATTCTAAAGCATTGTAAATAGATGACTTCGTTCAAGTTGCCGAATCTTAAGGATTGAAAATAGATGATATCGTTTAAAGTCGGATTCTAAAGCATTGTAAATAGATGACTTTGTTACAGTTGCGAGTTGTTAAGGTTTACAAGTAGATGATATCGTTAAATGTCGGATACTAAAGCATTGTAAATAGATGACTTTGTTTAAGTTGCGGATTCTTAATGTTTGAAAATAGATGATATCGTTTAAAGTCGGATTCTAAAGCATTGTAAATAGATGAATTTGTTTAAGTTACGGATTCTTAATGTTTGAAAATATATGATATCGTTTAAAGTTGAATTCTAAAGCATTGTAAATTGATGACCATGTTCAAGTTGCGAATTCTTAATGTTTGAAAATCGATGATATCGTTTAAAGTCGGATTCTAAAGCATTGTAAATCTTTGACTTTGTTCAAGTTGCGGATTCTTGATGGTTGAAAATAGATGATATCGTTTAAAGTCGGATTCTAAAGCATTCTAAATAGATGACTTTGTTAGAGGGTCTAATCCTTAATGTTTGAAAATAGATGATATCGTTTAAGTCGGATTATAAAGCATTGTAAATTGATGACTTTGTTCATGTTGCCGATTCTTCAAGTTTGAAAATAGATGATATCGTTTAAAGTCGGATTCTAAAGCATTGTAAATACATGACTTTGTTCAAGTTGCCGATTCTTAAAGATTTAAAATAGATGATAACGTTTTAAGTTGGATTCTAGAGCATTGTAAATAGATGACTTTGTTACAGTTGCGAGTTGTTAAGGTTTAAAAGTAGATGATATCGTAATATGTCGGATACTAAAGCATTGTAAATAGATGACTTTGTTTAAGTTGCGGATTCTTAATGTTTCGAAAATAGATGATATCGTTTAAAGTCGTATTCTAAAGCATTGTTAATAGATGAATTTGTTTAAGTTACGGATTCTTAATGTTTGAAAATAGGTGATATCATTTAAAGTTGAATTCTAAAGCATTGTAAATAGATGACTTTGTTCAAGTTGCGGATTTTTAATGTTTGAAAATCGATGATATCGTTTAAAGTCGGATTCTAAAGCATTGTAAATAGATGACTTTGTTCACGTTGCGGATTCTTGATGGTTGAAAATAGATGATATCGTTTAAAGTCGGATTCTAAAGCATTGTAAATAGATGACTTAGTTAGAGTTGCGGATCCGTAATGTTTGAAAATAGATGATATCGTTTAAGTCGGATTATAAAGCATTGTAAATAGATGACTTTGTTCAAGTTGCGGATACTTAATGTTTTAAAATAGATGATATCGTTTCAAGTCGGATTCTAAAGCATTGTAAAGGGATGACTTTGTTCCAGTTTCGGATTCTTAAGGTTTGAAAATAGATGATTTCGTTTAATGTCGGATACTAAAGCATTGTAAAAAGATAACTTTGTTTAAGTTGCGGATTCTTAATGTTTGAAAATAGATGATATCGTTTAAAGTGTGATTCTAAAGCATTGTAAATAGATGACTTTGTTCATGTTGCCGATTCTTCAGGTTGGAAAATAGATGATATCGTTTAAAGTAGGATTTGAAAGCATTGCAAATAGATGACTTTGTTCAAGTTGCCGAATCTTAAGGATTGAAAATAGATGATATCGTTTAAAGTCGGATTCTAAAGCATTGTAAATAGATTACTTTGTTCAAGTTGCGAGTTGTTAAGGTTTAAAAGTAGATGGTATCGTTAAATGTCGGATACTAAAGCATTGTAAATAGATGACTTTGTTAAAGTTGCGGATTCTTAATGTTTGAAAATAGATGATATCGTTTAAAGTCGGATTCTAAAGCATTGTAAATAGATGAATTTGGTTAAGTTACGGATTATTAATGTTGGAAAATAGATGATATCGTTTAAAGTTGAATTCTAAAGCATTGTAAATAGATGACCATGTTCAAGTTGCGAATTCTTAATGTTTGAAAATCGATGATATCGTTTAAAGTCGGATTCTAAAGCATTGTAAATCTTTGACTTTGTTCAAGTTGCGGATTCTTGATAGTTGAAAATAGATGATATCGTTTAAAGTCGGATTCTAAAGCATTCTAAATTGATGACTTTGTTAGAGGGTCTAATCCTTAATGTTTGAAAATAGATGATATCGTTTAAGTCGGATTATAAAGCATTGTAAATAGATGACTTTGTTCATGTTGCCGATTCTTCAAGTTTGAAAATAGATGATATCGTTTAAAGTCGGATTCTAAAGCATTGTAAATACATGACTTTGTTCAAGTTGCCGATTCTTAAGGATTGAAAATAGATGATAACGTTTTAAGTTGGATTCTAGAGCATTGCAAATAGATGACTTTGTTACAGTTGCGAGTTGTTAAGGTTTAAAAGTAGATGATATCGTAATATGTCGGATACTAAAGCATTGTAAATAGATGACTTTGTTTAAGTTGCGGATTCTTAATGTTTCGAAAATAGATGATATCGTTTAAAGTCGTATTCTAAAGCATTGTAAATAGATGAATTTGTTTAAGTTACGGATTCTTAATGTTTGAAAATAGGTGATATCATTTAAAGTTGAATTCTAAAGCATTGTAAATAGATGACTTTGTTCAAGTTGCGGATTTTTAATGTTTTAAAATCGATGATATCGTTTGAAGTCGGATTCTAAAGCATTGTAAATAGATGACTTTGTTCACGTTGCGGATTCTTGATGGTTGAAAATAGATGATATCGTTTAAAGTCGGATTCTAAAGCATTGTAAATAGATGACTTAGTTAGAGTTGCGGATCCTTAATGTTTAAAATTGGATGATATCGTTTAAGTCATATTATAAAGCATTGTAAATAGATGACTTTGTTCAAGTTGCGGATACTTAATGTTTTAAAATAGATGATATCGTTTCAAGTCGGATTCTAAAGCATTGTAAATAGATTACTTTGTTCAAGTTGCGAGTTGTTAAGGTTTAAAAGTAGATGGTATCGTTAAATGTCGGATACTAAAGCATTGTAAATAGATGACTTTGTTAAAGTTGCGGATTCTTAATGTTTGAAAATAGATGATATCGTTTAAAGTCGGATTCTAAAGCATTGTAAATAGATGAATTTGGTTAAGTTACGGATTATTAATGTTGGAAAATAGATGATATCGTTTAAAGTTGAATTCTAAAGCATTGTAAATAGATGACTTTGTTCAAGTTGCGGATTCTTAATGTTTGAAAATAGATGATATCGTTTAAAGTCGGATTCTAAAGCATTGTAAATAGATGAATTTGTTCCAGTTGCGGATTCTGAAGGTTTGAAAATAGATGATATCGTTTAAAGTCGGATTCTAAAGCATTGTACATAGATGACTTTGTTCAAGTTTCGAGTGGTTAAGGTTTAAAAGTAGATGATATCGTTTAATGTCGGATACTAAAGCATTGTAAATAGATGACTTTGTTAAAGTTGCGGATTCTTTATGTTTGAACATAGACGATATCGTTTAAAGTGTGATTCTAAAGCATTGTAAATAGATGACTTTGTTCATGTTGCCGATTCTTCAGGTTTGAAAATAGATGATATCGTTTAAAGTCGGATTCTAAAGCATTGTAAATAGATGACTTCGTTCAAGTTGCCGAATCTTAAGGATTGAAAATAGATGACATCGTTTAAAGTCGGATTCTAAAGCATTGTAAATAGATGACTTTGTTACAGTTGCGAGTTGTTAAGGTTTACAAGTAGATGATATCGTTAAATGTCGGATACTAAAGCATTGTAAATAGATGACTTTGTTTAAGTTGCGGATTCTTAATGTTTGAAAATAGATGATATCGTTTAAAGTCGGATTCTAAAGCATTGTAAATAGATGAATTTGTTTAAGTTACGGATTCTTAATGTTTGAAAATAGATGATATCGTTTAAAGTTGAATTCTAAAGCATTGTAAATTGATGACCATGTTCAAGTTGCGAATTCTTAATGTTTGAAAATCGATGATATCGTTTAAAGTCGGATTCTAAAGCATTGTAAATACATGACTTTGTTCAAGTTGCCGATTCTTAAGGATTGAAAATAGATGATAACGTTTTAAGTTGGATTCTAGAGCATTGTAAATAGATGACTTTGTTACAGTTGCGAGTTGTTAAGGTTTAAAAGTAGATGATATCGTAATATGTCGGATACTAAAGCATTGTAAATAGATGACTTTGTTTAAGTTGCGGATTCTTAATGTTTCGAAAATAGATGATATCGTTTAAAGTCGTATTCTAAAGCATTGTAAATAGATGAATTTGTTTAAGTTACGGATTCTTAATGTTTGAAAATAGGTGATATCATTTAAAGTTGAATTCTAAAGCATTGTAAATAGATGACTTTGTTCAAGTTGCGGATTTTTAATGTTTTAAAATAGATGATATCGTTTGAAGTCGGATTCTAAAGCATTGTAAATAGATTACTTTGTTCACGTTGCGGATTCTTGATGGTTGAAAATAGATGATATCGTTTAAAGTCGGATTCAAAAGCATTGTAAATAGATGACTTAGTTAGAGTTGCGGATCCTTAATGTTTAAAAATGGATGATATCGTTTAAGTCATATTATAAAGCATTGTAAATAGATGACTTTGTTCAAGTTGCGGATACTTAATGTTTTAAAATAGATGATATCGTTTCAAGTCGGATTCTAAAGCATTGTAAATAGATTACTTTGTTCAAGTTGCGAGTTGTTAAGGTTTAAAAGTAGATGGTATCGTTAAATGTCGGATACTAAAGCATTGTAAATAGATGACTTTGTTAAAGTTGCGGATTCTTAATGTTTGAAAATAGATGATATCGTTTAAATCGGATTCTAAAGCATTGTAAATAGATGAATTTGGTTAAGTTACGGATTATTAATGTTGGAAAATAGATGATATCGTTTAAAGTTGAATTCTAAAGCATTGTAAATAGATGACTTTGTTCAAGTTGCGGATTCTTAATGTTTGAAAATAGATGATATCGTTTAAAGTCGGATTCTAAAGCATTGTAAATAGATGAATTTGTTCCAGTTGCGGATTCTGAAGGTTTGAAAATAGATGATATCGTTTAAAGTCGGATTCTAAAGCATTGTACATAGATGACTTTGTTCAAGTTTCGAGTGGTTAAGGTTTAAAAATAGATGATATCGTTTAATGTCGGATACTAAAGCATTGTAAATAGATGACTTTGTTAAAGTTGCGGATTCTTTATGTTTGAACATAGACGATATCGTTTAAAGTGTGATTTTAAAGCATTGTAAATAGATGACTTTGTTCATGTTGCCGATTCTTCAGGTTTGAAAATAGATGATATCGTTTAAAGTCGGATTCTAAAGCATTGTAAATAGATGACTTCGTTCAAGTTGCCGAATCTTAAGGATTGAAAATAGATGACATCGTTTAAAGTCGGATTCTAAAGCATTGTAAATAGATGACTTTGTTACAGTTGCGAGTTGTTAAGGTTTACAAGTAGATGATATCGTTAAATGTCGGATACTAAAGCATTGTAAATAGATGACTTTGTTTAAGTTGCGGATTCTTAATGTTTGAAAATAGATGATATCGTTTAAAGTCGGATTCTAAAGCATTGTAAATAGATGAATTTGTTTAAGTTACGGATTCTTAATGTTTGAAAATAGATGATATTGTTTAAAGTTGAATTCTAAAGCATTGTAAATTGATGACCATGTTCAAGTTGCGAATTCTTAATGTTTGAAAATCGATGATATCGTTTAAAGTCGGATTCTAAAGCATTGTAAATCTTTGACTTTGTTCAAGTTGCGGATTCTTGATGGTTGAAAATAGATGATATCGTTTAAAGTCGGATTCTAAAGCATTCTAAATAGATGACTTTGTTAGAGGGTCTAATCCTTAATGTTTGAAAATAGATGATATCGTTTAAGTCGGATTATAAAGCATTGTAAATAGATGACTTTGTTCATGTTGCCGATTCTTTAAGTTTGAAAATAGATGATATCGTTTAAAGTCGGATTCTAAAGCATTGTAAATACATGACTTTGTTCAAGTTGCCGATTCTTAAAGATTTAAAATAGATGATAACGTTTTAAGTTGGATTCTAGAGCATTGTAAATAGATGACTTTGTTACAGTTGCGAGTTGTTAAGGTTTAAAAGTAGATGATATCGTAATATGTCGGATACTAAAGCATTGTAAATAGATGACTTTGTTTAAGTTGCGGATTCTTAATGTTTCGAAAATAGATGATATCGTTTAAAGTCGTATTCTAAAGCATTGTTAATAGATGAATTTGTTTAAGTTACGGATTCTTAATGTTTGAAAATAGGTGATATCATTTAAAGTTGAATTCTAAAGCATTGTAAATAGATGACTTTGTTCAAGTTGCGGATTTTTAATGTTTGAAAATCGATGATATCGTTTCAAGTCGGATTCTAAAGCATTGTAAATAGATGACTTTGTTCACGTTGCGGATTCTTGATGGTTGAAAATAGATGATATCGTTTAAAGTCGGATTCTAAAGCATTGTAAATAGATGACTTAGTTAGAGTTGCGGATCCTTAATGTTTGAAAATAGATGATATCGTTTAAGTCGGATTATAAAGCATTGTAAATAGATGACTTTGTTCAAGTTGCGGATACTTAATGTTTTAAAATAGATGATATCGTTTCAAGTCGGATTCTAAAGCATTGTAAAGGGATGACTTTGTTCCAGTTTCGGATTCTTAAGGTTTGAAAATAGATGATTTCGTTTAATGTCGGATACTAAAGCATTGTAAAAAGATAACTTTGTTTAAGTTGCGGATACTTAATGTTTGAAAATAGATGATATCGTTTAAAGTGTGATTCTAAAGCATTGTAAATAGATGACTTTGTTCATGTTGCCGATTCTTCAGGTTGGAAAATAGATGATATCGTTTAAAGTAGAGTTCTAAAGCATTGCAAATAGATGACTTTGTTCAAGTTGCCGAATCTTAAGGATTGAAAATAGATGATATCGTTTAAAGTCGGATTCTAAAGCATTGTAAATAGATTACTTTGTTCAAGTTGCGAGTTGTTAAGGTTTAAAAGTAGATGGTATCGTTAAATGTCGGATACTAAAGCATTGTAAATAGATGACTTTGTTAAAGTTGCGGATTCTTAATGTTTGAAAATAGATGATATCGTTTAAAGTCGGATTCTAAAGCATTGTAAATAGATGAATTTGGTTAAGTTACGGATTATTAATGTTGGAAAATAGATGATATCGTTTAAAGTTGAATTCTAAAGCATTGTAAATAGATGACCATGTTCAAGTTGCGAATTCTTAATGTTTGAAAATCGATGATATCGTTTAAAGTCGGATTCTAAAGCATTGTAAATCTTTGACTTTGTTCAAGTTGCGGATGCTTGATAGTTGAAAATAGATGATATCGTTTAAAGTCGGATTCTAAAGCATTCTAAATTGATGACTTTGTTAGAGGGTCTAATCCTTAATGTTTGAAAATAGATGATATCGTTTAAGTCGGATTATAAAGCATTGTAAATAGATGGCTTTGTTCATGTTGCCGATTCTTCAAGTTTGAAAATAGATGATATCGTTTAAAGTCGGATTCTAAAGCATTGTAAATACATGACTTTGTTCAAGTTGCCGATTCTTAAGGATTGAAAATAGATGATAACGTTTTAAGTTGGATTCTAGAGCTTTGTAAATAGATGACTTGGTTACAGTTGCGAGTTGTTAAGGTTTAAAAGTAGATGATATCGTAATATGTCGGATACTAAAGCATTGTAAATAGATGACTTTGTTTAAGTTGCGGATTCTTAATGTTTCGAAAATAGATGATATCGTTTAAAGTCGTATTCTAAAGCATTGTAAATAGATGAATTTGTTTAAGTTACGGATTCTTAATGTTTGAAAATAGGTGATATCATTTAAAGTTGAATTCTAAAGCATTGTAAATAGATGACTTTGTTCAAGTTGCGGATTTTTAATGTTTTAAAATAGATGATATCGTTTAAGTCGGATTATAAAGCATTGTAAATAGATTACTTTGTTCAAGTTGCGGATACTTAATGTGTTAAAATAGATGATATCGTTTCAAGTCGGATTCTAAAGCATTGTAAATAGATGACTTTGTTCCAGTTTCGGATTCTTAATGTTTGAAAATAGATGATATCGTTTAAGTCGGATTATAAAGCATTGTCAATAGATGACTTTGTTCAAGTTGCGGATTCTTAATGTTTGAAAATAGATGATATCGTTTAAAGTCGGATTCTAAAGCATTGTAAATAGATGAATTTGTTTAAGTTGCGGATTCTTAAGATTGAAAATAGATGATATCGTTTAAAGTCGGATTCTAAAGCATTGTAAATAGATGACTTTGTTCAAGTTGGGGATACTTAATGTTTGAAAATCTATGATATCGTTTAAAGTCGGAATCTAAAGCATTGTAAATAGATGACTTTGTTCCAGTTGCGGATTCTTAAGGTTTGAAAATAGATGATATCGTTTAAAGTCGGATTCTAAAGCATTGTAAATAGATAACATTGTTCAGGTGACCGATTCTTAAAGTTTAAAAAATAGATTATATCGTTGAAGTCGGATTCTAAATCATTGTAAATAGATGACTTTGTTAAAGTTGCGGATTCTTAAGATTTGAAAATAGGTGATATCGTTTAAAGTCGGATTCTAAAGCATTGTAAATAGATGACTTTGTTCAAGTTGCGGACTCTTATGGTTTGAAAATAGATGATGTCGTTTAAAGTCGGATTCTAAAGCATTGTAAATAGATTACTTTGTTCAAGTTAAGGATTCTCAAGGTTTGAAAATAGATGATATTGTTTAAAGTCGGATTCTAAAACATTGGAAATAGATGACTTTGTTCAAGTTGCAGATTGTCAAGGTTTTAAAATAAATTATATCGCTTAAAGTCGGATTCTAAAGCATTGTAAATTAATGACTTTGTCTAAGTTGCGAGTTGTTAAGGTTTAAAAGTAGATGATATCGTTTAATGTTCGGATACTAAAAAATTGTAAATAGATGACTTAGTATAAGTGGCGGATTCTTAATGTTTGAAAATAGATGATATCGTTTAATGTCGGATTCTAAAGCATTATAAATAGATGACTTTTTCAAGTTGCGGATTGTCAAGGTTTTAAAATAGATTATATCGCTTAAAGTCGGATTCTAAAGCATTATAAATAGATGAATTTGATTAAGTTGCGGATTCTTAATGTTTGAAAATAGATGATATCTTTTAAAGTGTGATTCTAAAGCATGGTAAATAGATGACTTTGTTCATGTTGCCGATTCTTCAGGTTTGAAAATAGATGATATCGTTTAAAGTAGGATTCTAAAGCATTGCAAATAGATGACTTTGTTCAAGTTGCCGAATCTTAAGGATTGAAAATAGATGATATCGTTTAAAGTCAGATTCTAAAGCATTGTAAATAGATGACTTTGTTCAAATTGCGAGTTGTTAAGGTTTAAAAGTAGATGATATCGTTAAATGTCGGATACTAAAGCATTGTAAATAGATGACTTTGTTAAAGTTGCGGATTATTAATGTTTAAAAATAGATGATATCGTTTAAAGTCGGATTCTAAAGCATTGTAAATAGATTAATTTTTTTAAGTTACGGATTCTTGATGTTTTAAAATAGATGATATCGTTTAAAGTTGAATTCTAAAGCATTGTAAATAGATGACTTTGTTCAAGTTGCGGATTCTTAATGTTTGAAAATCGATGATATCGTTTAAAGTCGGATTCTAAAGCATTGTAAATCTTTGACTTTGTTCAAGTTGCGGATTCTTGATGGTTGAAAATACATGATATCGTTTAAAGTCGGATTCTAAAGCATTGTAAATAGATGACTTTGTTAGAGTTGCGGATCCTTAATGTTGGAAAATAGATGATATCGTTTTAGTCGGATTATAAAGCATTGTAAATAGATGACTTTGTTCAAGTTGCGGATACTTAATGTGTTAAAATAGATGATATCGTTTCAAGTCGGATTCTAAAGCATTGTAAAGGGATGACTTTGTTCCAGTTTCGGATTCTTAAAGGTTTGAAAATAGATGATTTCGTTTAAAGTCGGATTCTAAAGCATTGTAAATAGATGACTTTGTTCAAGTTGCCGATTCTTAAAGTTTGAAAATAAATTATATCGTTTAAAGTCGGATTCTAAATCATTGTAAATAGATGACTTCGTTCAAGTTGCGGATTCTTAAGATTTGAAAATAGATGATATCGTTTAAAGTCGGATTCTAAAGCATTGTAAATAGATGACTTTGTTCAAGTTGCGGACTCTTATGGTTTGAAAATAGATGATATCGTTTAAAGTCGGATTCCAAATCATTGTCAATAGATGACTTTGTTCAAGTTGCGGATTCTTAATGTTTGAAAATAGATGATATCGTTTAAAGTCGGATTCTAAAGCATTGTAAATAGATAACTTTGTTCATGTTGCCGATTCTTCAGGTTTGAAAATAGATGATATCATTTAAAGTCGGATTCTAAAGCATTGTAAATAGATGACTTTGTTCAAGTTGCCGATTCTTAAGGATTGAAAATAGATGATATCGTTTAAAGTCGGATTCTAAAGCATTGTAAATAGATGACTTTTTACAGTTGCGAGTTGTTAAGGTTTAATAGTAGATGATATCGTTAAATGTCGGATACGAAAGCATTGTAAATAGATGACTTTGTTTAAGTTGCGGATTCTTAGTGGAGTACCATAGATGATATCGTTTTAAGTCGGATTCTAAAGCATTGTAAACAGATGAATTTGTTTAAGTTACGGACTCTTAATGTTTGAAAATAGATGATATCGTTTAAAGTTGAATTCTAAAGCATTGTAAATAGATGACTTTGTTCAAGTTGCGGATTCTTTATGTTTGAAAATCGATGATATCGTTTAAAGTCGGATTCTAAAGCATTGTGAAGCTTTGACTTTGTTCAAGTTGCGGATTCTTGATGGTTGAAAATAGATGATATCGTTTAAAGTCGGATTCTAAAGCATTGTGAATAGATGACTTTGTTAGGGCTGCGGATCCTTAATGTTTGAAAATAGATGATATCGTTTAAGTCGGATTATAAAGCATTGTAAATAGATGACTTTTTTCAAGTTGCGGATACTTAATGTGTTAAAATAGATGATATCGTTTCAAGTCGGATTCTAAAGCATTGTTAATAGATGACTTTGTTCCAGTTTCGGATTCTTAAGGTTGTAAAATAGATGATTTCGTTTAAAGTCGGATTCTAAAGCATTGTCAATAGATGACTTTGTTCAAGTTGCGGATTCTTAATGTTTGAAAATAGATGATATCGTTTAAAGTCGGATTCTAAAGCATTGTTAATAGATGAATTTGTTTAAGTTGCGGATTCTTAAGATTGAAAATAGATGATATCGTTTAAAGTCGGATTCTAAAGCATTGTACATAGATGACTTTGTTCAAGTTGGGGATACTTAATGTTTGAAAATAGATGATATGATTTA
Source organism: Sepiola atlantica (assembly GCA_963556195.1). Lineage (NCBI taxonomy): Eukaryota > Metazoa > Mollusca > Cephalopoda > Sepiida > Sepiolidae > Sepiola > Sepiola atlantica. Next base: position 408,223 of record CAUVYP010000558.1, read on the forward strand.
AAGTCGGAATCTAAAGCATTGTAATTAGATGACTTTGTTCCAGTTGCTGATTCTTAAGGTTTGAAAATAGAAGATATCGTTTCAAGTCGGATTCTAAAGCATTGTAAATAGATAACGTTGTTCAAGTTGCCGATTCTTAAAGTTTAAAAAATAGATTATATCGTTGAAGTCGGATTCTAAATCATTGTAAATAGATGACTTTGTTAAAGTTGCGGATTCTTAAGATTTGAAAATAGGTGATATCGTTTAAAGTCGGATTCTAAAGCATTGTAAATAGATGACTTTGTTCAAGTTGCGGACTCTTATGGTTTGAAAATTGCTGATGTCGTTTGAAATCGGATTCTAAAGCATTGTAAATAGATTACTTTGTTCAAGTTAAGGATTCTCAAGGTTTGAAAATAGATGATATTGTTTAAAGTCGGATTCTAAAGCATTGGAAATAGATGACTTTGTTCAAGTTGCGGATTGTCAAGGTTTTAAAATAGATTATATCGCTAAAAGTCGGATTCTAAAGCATTGTAAATAGATGACTTTGTTCAAGTTGCGAGTTGTTAAGGTTTAAAAGTAGATGATATCGTTTAATGTCGGATACTAAAGAATTGTAAATAGATGACTTTGTATAAGTGGCGGATTCTTAATGTTTGAAAATAGATGATATCGTTTAATGTCGGATTCTAAAGCATTATAAATAGATGAATTTGATTAAGTTGCGGATTCTTAATGTTTTAAAATAGATGATATCGTTTAAAGTCGGATTCTAAAGCATTGTAAATAGATGACTTTGTTCAAGTTGCGGATACTTAATGTTTGAAAATAGATGATATCGTTTAAAGTCGGATTCTAAAGCATTGTAAATAGATGACTTTGTTTAAGTTGCGCATGCTTAATGTTTGAAAATAGATGATATCTTTTAAAGTGTGATTCTAAAGCATGGTAAATAGATGACTTTGTTCATGGTTCCGATTCTTCAGGTTTGAAAATAGATGATATCGTTTAAAGTAGGATTCTAAAGCATTGCAAATAGATGACTTTGTGCAAGTTGCCGAATCTTAAGGATTGAAAATAGATGATATCGTTTAAAGTCGGATTCTAAAGCATTGTAAATAGATGACTTTGTTCAAGTTGCGAGTTGTTAAGGTTTAAAAGTAGATGATATCGTTAAATGTCGGATACTAAAGCATTGTAAATAGATGACTTTGTTAAAGTTGCGGATTCTTAATGTTTAAAAATAGATGATATCGTTTAAAGTCGGATTCTAAAGCATTGTAAATAGATTAATTTTTTTAAGTTACGGATTCTTAATGTTTGAAAATAGATGATATCGTTTAAAGTTGAATTCTAAAGCATTGTAAATAGATGACTTTGTTCAAGTTGCGGATTCTTAATGTTTGAAAATCGATGATATCGTTTAAAGTCGGATTCTAAAGCATTGTAAATCTTTGACTTTGTTCAAGTTGCGGATTCTTGATGGTTGAAAATAGATGATATCGTTTAAAGTCGGATTCCAAAGCATTGTAAATAGATGACTTTGTTAGAGTTGCGGATCCTTAATGTTGGAAAATAGATGATATCGTTTTAGTCGGATTGTAAAGCATTGTAAATAGATGACTTTGTTCAAGTTGCGGATACTTAATGTGTTAAAATAGATGATATCGTTTCAAGTCGGATTCTAAAGCATTGTAAAGGGATGACTTTGTTCCAGTTTCGGATTCTTAAGGTTTGAAAATAGATGATTTCGTTTAAAGTCGGATTCTAAAGCATTGTAAATAGATGACTTTGTTCAAGTTGCCGATTCTTAAAGTTTGAAAATAAATTATATCGTTTAAAGTCGGATTCTAAATCATTGTAAATAGATGACTTCGTTCAAGTTGCGGATTCTTAAGATTTGAAAATAGATGATATCGTTTAAAGTCGGATTCTAAAGCATTGTAAATAGATGACTTTGTTCAAGTTGCGGACCGTTATGGTTTGAAAATAGATGATATCGTTTAAAGTCGGATTCCAAATCATTGTCAATAGATGACTTTGTTCAAGTTGCGGATTCTTAATGTTTGAAAATAGATGATATCGTTTAAAGTCGGATTCTAAAGCATTGTAAATAGATAACTTTGTTCATGTAGCCGATTCTTCAGGTTTGAAAATAGATGATATCGTTTAAAGTCGGATTCTAAAGCATTGTAAACAGATGACTTTGTTACAGTTGCGAGTTGTTAAGGTTTAATAGTAGATGATATCGTTAAATGTCGGATACAAAAGCATTGTAAATAGATGACTTTGTTTAAGTTGCGGATTCTTAGTGGGGTAAAATAGATGATATCGTTTAAAGTCGGATTCTAAAGCATTGTAAATAGATGAATTTGTTTAAGTTACGGACTCTTAATGTTTGAAAATAGATGATATCGTTTAAAGTTGAATTCTAAAGCATTGTAAATAGATGACTTTGTTCAAGTTGCGGATTCTTTGTCTTTGAAAATCGATGATATCGTTTAAAGTCGGATTCTAAAGCATTGTGAAGCTTTGACTTTGTGCAAGTTGCGGATTCTTGATGGTTGAAAATAGATGATATCGTTTAAAGTCGGATTCTAAAGCATTGTGAATAGATGACTTTGTTAGGGTTGCGGATCCTTAATGTTTGAAAATAGATGATATCGTTTAAGTCGGATTATAAAGCATTGTTAATAGATGACTTTGTTCCAGTTTCGGATTCTTAAGGTTGTAAAATAGATGATTTCGTTTAAAGTCGGATTCTAAAGCATTGTCAATAGATGACTTTGTTCAAGTTGCGGATTCTTAATGTTTGAAAATAGATGATATCGTTTAAAGTCGGATTCTAAAGCATTGTTAATAGATGAATTTGTTTAAGTTGCGGATTCTTAAGATTGAAAATAGATGATATCGTTTAAAGTCGGATTCTAAAGCATTGTAAATAGATGACTTTGTTCAAGTTAGGGATACTTAATGTTTGAAAATAGATGATATGATTTAAAGTCGGAATCTAAAGCATTGTAATTCGATGACTTTGTTCCAGTTGCTGATTCTTAAGGTTTGAAAATAGATGATATCGTTTAAAGTCGGATTTTAAAGCATTGTAAATAGATAACGTTGTTCAAGTTTCCGATTCTTAAAGTTTAAAAAATAGATTATATCGTTGAAGTCGGATTCTAAATCATTGTAAATAGATGACTTTGTTAAAGTTGCGGATTCTTAAGATTTGAAAATAGGTGATATCGTTTAAAGTCGGATTCTAAAGCATTGTAAATAGATGACTTTGTTCAAGTTGCGGACTCTTATGGTTTGAAAATATGTGATGTCGTTAGAAATCGGATTCTAAAGCATTGTAAATAGATTACTTTGTTCAAGTTAAGGATTCTCAAGGTTTTAAAATAGATGATATTGTTTAAAGTCGGATTCTAAAGCATTGGAAATAGATGACTTTGTTTAAGTTGCGGATTGTCAAGGTTTTTAAATAGATTATATCGCTTAAAGTCGGATTCTAAAGCATTGTAAATATATGACTTTGTTCAAGTAGCGAGTTGTTAAGGTTAAAAAGTAGATGATATCGTTTAATGTCGAATACTAAAGAATTGTAAATAGATGACTTTGTATAAGTGGCGGATTCTTAATGTTTGAAAATAGATGATATCGTTTAAAGTCGGATTCTAAAGCATTGTAAATAGATAACTTTGTTCATGTTGCCGATTCTTCAAGTTTGAAAATAGATGATATCGTTTAAAGTCGGATTCTAAAGCATTGTAAATAGATGACTTTGTTACAGTTGCGAGTTGTTAAGGTTTAATAGTAGATGATATCGTTAAATGTCGGATACTAAAGCATTGTAAATAGATGACTTTGTTTAAGTTGCGGATTCTTAATGTTTGAAAATAGATGATATCGTTTAAAGTCGGATACCAAAGCATTATAAATAGATGAATTTGATTAAGTTGCGGATTCTTAATGTTTGAAAATAGATGATATCGTTAAAGTCGGATTCTAAAGCATTGTAAATAGATGACTTTGTTCAAGTTGCGGATTCTTAATGTTTGAAAATCGATGATATCGTTTAAAGTCGAATTCTAAAGCATTGTAAATCTTTGACTTTGTTCAAGTTGCGGATTTTTGATGGTTGAAAATAGATGATATCGTTTAAAGTCGGATTCCAAAGCATTGTAAATAGATGACTTTGTTAGAGTTGCGGATCCTTAATGTTTGAAAATAGATGATATCGTTTTAGTCGGATTGTAAAGCATTGTAAATAGATGACTTTGTTCAAGTTGCGGATACTTAATGTGTTAAAATAGATGATATCGTTTCAAGTCGGATTCTAAAGCATTGTAAAGGGATGACTTTGTTCCAGTTTCGGATTCTTAAGGTTTGAAAATAGATGATTTCGTTTAAAGTCGGATTCTAAAGCATTGTAAATAGATGACTTTGTTCAAGTTGCCGATTCTTTAAGTTTGAAAATAAATTATATCGTTTAAAGTCGGATTCTAAATCATTGTAAATAGATGACTTCGTTCAAGTTGCAGATTCTTAAGATTTGAAAATAGATGATATCGTTTAAAGTCGGATTCTAAAGCATTGTAAATAGATGACTTTGTTCAAGTTGCGGACTCTTATGGTTTGAAAATAGATGATATCGTTTAAAGTCGGATTCCAAATCATTGTCAATAGATGACTTTGTTCAAGTTGCGGATTCTTAATGTTTGAAAATAGATGATATCGTTTCAAGTCGGATTCTAAAGCATTGTAAATAGATAACTTTGTTCAAGTTGCCGATTCTTCAGGTTTGAAAATAGATGATATCGTTTAAAGTCGGATTCTAAAGCATTGTAAATAGATTACTTTGTTACAGTTGCGAGTTGTTAAGGTTTAATAGTAGATGATATCGTTAAATGTCGGATACGAAAGCATTGTAAATAGATGACTTTGTTTAAGTTGCGGATTCTTAGTGGGGTAAAATAGATGATATCGTTTAAAGTCGGATTCTAAAGCATTGTAAATAGATGAATTTGTTTAAGTTACGGACTCTTAATGTTTGAAAATAGATGATATCGTTTAAAGTTGAATTCTAAAGCATTGTAAATAGATGACTTTGTTCAAGTTGCGGATTCTTTGTGTTTGAAAATCGATGATATCGTTTAAAGTCGGATTCTAAAGCATTGTGAAGCTTTGACTTTGTTCAAGTTGCGGAGTCTTGATGGTTGAAAATAGATGATATCGTTTAAAGTCGGATTCTAAAGCATTGTGAATAGATGACTTTGTTAGGGTTGCGGATCCTTAATGTTTGAAAATAGATGATATCGTTTAAGTCGGATTATAAAGCATTGTAAATAGATGACTTTGTTCAAGTTGTGGATACTTAATGTGTTAAAATAGATGATATCGTTTCAAGTCGGATTTTAAAGCATTGTAAATAGATGACTTTGTTCCAGTTTCGGATTCTTAAGGTTGTAAAATAGATGATTTCGTTTAAAGTCGGATTCTAAAGCATTGTCAATAGATGACTTTGTTCAAGTTGCGGATTCTTAATGTTTGAAAATAGATGATATCGTTTAAAGTCGGATTCTAAAGCATTGTTAATAGATGAATTTGTTTAAGTTGCGGATTCTTAAGATTGAAAATAGATGATATCGTTTAAAGTCGGATTCTAAAGCATTGTAAATAGATGACTTTGTTCAAGTTGGGGATACTTAATGTTTGAAAATAGATGATATGATTTAAAGTCGGAATCTAAAGCATTGTAATTAGATGACTTTGTTCCAGTTGCTGATTCTTAAGGTTAGAAAATAGATGATATCGTTTAAAGTCGGATTCTAAAGCATTGTAAATAGATAACGTTGTTCAAGTTTCCGATTCTTAAAGTTTAAAAAATAGATTATATCGTTGAAGTCGGATTCTAAATCATTGTAAATAGATGACTTTGTTAAAGTTGCGGATTCTTAAGATTTGAAAATAGGTGATATCGTTTAAAGTCGGATTCTAAAGCATTGTAAATAGATGACTTTGTTCAAGTTGCGGACTCTTATGGTTTGAAAATATGTGATGTCGTTAGAAATCGGATTCTAAAGCATTGTAAATAGATTACTTTGTTCAAGTTAAGGATTCTCAAGGTTTTAAAATAGATGATATTGTTTAAAGTCGGATTCTAAAGCATTGGAAATAGATGACTTTGTTCAAGTTGCGGATTGTCAAGGTTTTAAAATAGATTATATCGCTTAAAGTCGGATTCTAAAGCATTGTAAATAGATGACTTTGTTCAAGTTGCGAGTTGTTAAGGTTTAAAAGTAGATGATATCGTTTAATGTCGGATACTAAAGAATTGTAAATAGATGACTTTGTATAAGTGGCGGATTCTTAATGTTTGAAAGTAGATGATATAGTTTAATGTCGGATTCTAAAGCATTATAAATAGATGAATTTGATTAAGTTGCGGATTCTTAATGTTTGAAAATAGATGATATCGTTTAAAGTCGGATTCTAAAGCATTGTAAATAGATGACTTTGTTCAAGTTGCGGATACTTAATGTTTGAAAATAGATGATATCGTTTAAAGTCGAATTCTAAAGCATTGTAAATAGATGACTTTGTTCCAGTTGCGGATTTTTAAGGTTTGAAAAAAGATGATATCGTTTAAAGTCGGATTCTAAAGCATTGTAAATAGATTACTTTGTTCAAGTTAAGGATTCTCAAGGTTTGAAAATAGATGATATTGTTTAAAGTCAGATTCTAAAGCATTGGAAATAGATAACTTTGGTCAAGTTGCGAGTTGTTAAGGTTTTAAAATAAATTATATCGCTTAAAGTCGGATTCTAAAGCATTGTATATAGATGACTTTGTCTAAGTTGCGAATTGTTAAGGTTTAAAAGTAGATGATATCGTTTTATGTTCGGATACTAAAGAATTGTAAATAGATGACTTTGTATAAGTGGCGGATTCTTAATGTTTGAAAATAGATGATATCGTTTAATGTCGGATTCTAAAGCATTGTAAATAGATGACTTTGTTCCAGTTGCGGATTCTTAAGGTTTGAAAAAAGATGATATCGTTTAAAGTCGGATTCTAAAGCATTGTAAATAGATGACTTTGTTTAAGTTGCGCATGCTTAATGTTTGAAAATAGATGATATCTTTTAAAGTGTGATTCTAAAGCATGGTAAATAGATGACTTTGTTTATGTTGCCGATTCTTCAGGTTTGAAAATAGATGATATCGTTTAAAGTAGGATTCTAAAGCATTGCAAATAGATGACTTTGTTCAAGTTGCCGAATCTTAAGGATTGAAAATAGATGATATCGTTTAAAGTCGGATTCTAAAGCATTGTAAATAGATGACTTTGTTCAAGTTGCGAGTTGTTAAGGTTTAAAAGTAGATAATATCGTTAAATGTCGGATACTAAAGCATTGTAAATAGATGACTTTGTTAAAGTTGCGGATTCTTAATGTTTAAAAATAGATGATATCGTTTAAAGTCGGATTCTAAAGCATTGTAAATAGATTAATTTTTATAAGTTACGGATTAATAATGTTTGAAAATAGATGATATCGTTTAAAGTTGAATTCTAAAGCATTGTAAACAGATGACTTTGTTTAAGTTGCGGATTCTTAATGTTTGAAAATCGATGATATCGTTTAAAGTCGGATTCTAAAGCATTGTAAATCTTTGACTTTGTTCAAGTTGCGGATTCTTGATGGTTGAAAATGGATGATATCGTTTAAAGTCGGATTTCAAAGCATTGTAAATAGATGACTTTGTTAGAGTTGCGGATCCTTAATGTTCGAAAATAGATGATATCGTTTTAGTCGGATTATAAAGCATTGTAAATAGATGACTTTGTTCAAGTTGCGGATACTTAATGTGTTAAAATAGATGATATCGTTTCAAGTCGGATTCTAAAGCATTGTAAAGGGATGACTTTGTTCCAGTTTCGGATTCTTAAGGTTTGAAAATAGATGATTTCGTTTAAAGTCGGATTCTAAAGCATTGTAAATAGATGACTTTGTTCAAGTTGCCGATTCTTAAAGTTTGAAAATAAATGATATCGTTTAAAGTCGGATTCTAAATCATTGTAAATAGATGACTTCGTTCAAGTTTCGGATTCTTAAGATTTGAAAATAGATGATATCGTTTAAAGTCGGATTCTAAAGCATTGTAAATAGATGACTTTGTTCAAGTTGGCGACGCTTTATGGTTTGAAAATAGATGATATCGTTTAAAGTCGGATTCCAAATCATTCTCAATAGATGACTTTGTTCAAGTTGCGGATTCTTAATGTTTGAAAATAGATGATATCGTTTAAAGTCGGATTCTAAAGCATTGTAAATAGATAACTTTGTTCATGTTGCCGATTCTTCAGTTTTGAAAATAGATGATATCGTTTAAAGTCGGATTCTAAAGCATTGTAAATAGATGACTTTGTTACAGTTGCGAGTTGTTAAGGTTTAATAGTAGATGCTATCGTTAAATCTCGGATACGAAAGCATTGTAAATAGATGACTTTGTTTAAGTTGCGGATTATTAGTGGGGTAAAATCGATGATATCGTTTAAAGTCGGATTCTAAAGCATTGTAAATAGATGAATTTGTTTAAGTTACGGACTCTTAATGTTTGAAAATAGATGATATCGTTTAAAGTTGAATTCTAAAGCATTGTAAATAGATGACTTTGTTCAAGTTGCGGATTCTTTGTGTTTGAAAATCGATGATATCGTTTAAAGTCGGATTCTAAAGCATTGTGAAGCTTTGACTTTGTTCAAGTTGCGGATTCTTGATGGTTGAAAATAGATGATATCGTTTAAAGTCGGATTCTAAAGCATTGTGAATAGATGACTTTGTTAGGGTTGCGGATCCTTAATGTTTGAAAATAGATGATAACGTTTAAGTCGGATTATAAAGCATTGTAAATAGATGACTTTGTTCAAGTTGCGGATACTTAATGTGTTAAAATAGATAATATCGTTTCAAGTCGGATTCTAAAGCATTGTAAATAGATGACTTTGTTCCAGTTTCGGATTCTTAAGGTTGTAAAATAGATGATTTCGTTTAAAGTCGGATTCTAAAGCATTGTCAATAGATGACTTTGTTCAAGTTGCGGATTCTTAATGTTTGAAAATAGATGATATCGTTTAAAGTCGGATTCTAAAGCATTGTAACTAGAATAATTTGTTTAAGTTGCGGATTCTTAAGATTGAAAATAGATGATATCGTTTAAAGTCGGATTCTAAAGCATTGTAAATAGATGACTTTGTTCAAGTTGGGGATACTTAATGTTTGAAAATAGATGATATGATTTAAAGTCGGAATCTAAAGCATTGTAATTAGATGACTTTGTTCCAGTTGCTGATTCTTAAGGTTTGAAAATAGATGATATCGTTTAAAGTCGGATTCTAAAGCATTGTAAATAGATAACGTTGTTCAAGTTGCCGATTCTTAAAGTTTAAAAAATAGATTATATCGTTGAAGTCGGATTCTAAATCATTGTAAATAGATGACTTTGTTAAAGTTGCGGATTCTTAAGATTTGAAAATAGGTGATATCGTTTAAAGTCGGATTCGAAAGCATTAAAAATAGGTGACTTTGTTCAAGTTGCGGACTCTTATGGTTTGAAAATATGTGATGTCGTTTGAAATCGGATTCTAAAGCATTGTAAATAGATTACTTTGTTCAAGTTAAGGATTCTCAAATGTTTGAAAATAGATGATATTGTTTAAAGTCGGATTCTAAAGCATTGGAAATAGATGACTTTGTTCAAGTTGCGGATTGTCAAGGTTTTAAAATAGATTATATCGCTTAAAGTCGGATTCTAAAGCATTGTAAATAGATTACTTTGTTCAAGTTGCGAGTTGTTAAGGTTTAAAAGTAGATGATATCGTTTAATGTCGGATACTAAAGCATTGTAAATAGATGACTTTGTATAAGTAGCGGATTCTTAATGTTTGAAAATAGATGATATCGTTTAATGTCGGATTTTAAAGCATTATAAATAGATGAATTTGATTAAGTTGCGGATTCTTAATGTTTGAAAATAGATGATATCGTTTAAAGTCGGATTCTAAAGCATTGTAAATAGATGACTTTGTTCAAGTTGCGGATACTTAATGTTTGAAAATAGATGATATCGTTTAAAGTCGAATTCTAAAGCATTGTAAATAGATGACTTTGTTCCAGTTGCGGATACTTAAGGTTTGAAAAAAGATGATATCGTTTAAAGTCGGATTCTAAAGCATTGTATATAGATGACTTTGTTTAAGTTGCGCATGCTTAATGTTTGAAAATAGATGATATCTTTTAAAGTGTGATTCTAAAGCGTGGTAAATAGATGACTTTGTTCATGTTGCCGATTCTTCAGTTTTGAAAATAGATGATATCGTTTGAAAGTCGGATTCTAAAGCATTGTAAATAGATGACTTTGTTCAAGTTGCCGATTCTTAAGGATTGAAAATAGATGATATCGTTTAAAGTAGGATTCTAAAGCATTGTAAATAGATGACTTTGTTCTAGTTGCGAGTTGTTAAGGTTTAAAAGTAGATGATATCGTAAAATGTCGGATACTAAAGCATTGTAAATAGATGACTTTGTTTAAGTTGCCGATTCTTAATGTTTGAAAATAGATGATATCGTTTAAAGTCGGATTCTAAAGCATTGTAAACGGATGACTTTGTTCCAGTTTCGGATTCTTAAGGTTTGAAAATAGATGATTTCGTTTAAAGTCGGATTCTAAAGCATTGTAAATAGATGACTTTGTTCAAGATTCCGATTCTTAAAGTTTGAAAATAAATTATATCGTTTAAAGTCGGATTCTAAATCATTGTAAATAGATGACTTCGTTCAAGTTGCGGATTCTTAAGATTTGAAAATAGATGATATCGTTTAAAGTCGGATTCTAAAGCATTGTAAATAGATGACTTTGTTCAAGTTGCGGATTCTTAATGTTTGAAAATAGATGATATTGTTTAAAGTCGGATTATAAAGCATTGTAAATAGATAACTTTGTTCATGTTGCCGATTCTTCAGGTTTGAAAATAGATGATATCATTTAAAGTCGGATTCTAAAGCATTGTAAATAGATGACTTTGTTCAAGTTGCCGATTCTTAAGGATTGAAAATAGATGATATCGTGAAAAGTCGGATTCTAAAGCATTGTAAATAGATGACTTTGTTACAGTTGCGAGTTGTTAAGGTTTAATAGTAGATGATATCGTTAAATGTCGGATACGAAAGCATTGTAAATAGATGACTTTGTTTAAGTTGCGGATTCTTAGTGGGGTAAAATAGATGATATCGTTTAAAGTCGGATTCTAAAGCATTGTAAATAGATGAATTTGTTTATGTTACGGACTCTTAATGTTTGAAAATAGATGATATCGTTTAAAGTTGAATTCTAAAGCATTGTAAATAGATGACTTTGTTCAAGTCGCGGATTCTTTATGTTTGAAAATCGATGATATCGTTTAAAGTCGGATTCTAAAGCATTGTGAAGCTTTGACTTTGTTCAAGTTGCGGATGCTTGATGGTTGAAAATAGATGATATCGTTTAAAGTCGGATTCTAAAGCATTGTGAATAGATGACTTTGTTAGGGTTGCGGATCCTTAATGTTTGAAAATAGATGATATCGTTTGAGTCGGATTATAAAGCATTGTAAATAGATGACTTTGTTCAAGTTGCGGATACTTAATGTGTTAAAATAGATGATATCGTTTCAAGTCGGATTCTAAAGCATTGTAAATAGATGACTTTGTTCCAGTTTCGGATTCTTAAGGTTGTAAAATAGATGATTTCGTTTAAAGTCGAATTCTAAAGCATTGTAAATAGATGACTTTGTTTAAGTTGCGCATGCTTAATGTTTGAAAATAGATGATATCTTTTAAAGTGTGATTCTAAAGCATGGTAAATAGATGACTTTGTTCATGTTGCCGATTCTTCAGGTTTGAAAATAGATGATATCGTTTAAAGTAGGATTCTAAAGCATTGCAAATAGATGACTTTGTTCAAGTTGCCGAATCTTAAGGATTGAAAATAGATGATATCGTTTAAAGTCGGATTCTAAAGCATTGTAAATAGATGACTTTGTTCAAGCTGCGAGTTGTTAAGGTTTAAAAGTAGATAATATCGTTAAATGTCGGATACTAAAGCATTGTAAATAGATGACTTTGTTAAAGTTGCGGATTCTTAATGTTTAAAAATAGATGATATCGTTTAAAGTCGGATTCTAAAGCATTGTAAATAGATTAATTTTTATAAGTTACGGATTCTTAATGTTTGAAAATAGATGATATCGTTTAAAGTTGAATTCTAAAGCATTGTAAATACATGACTTTGTTCAAGTTGCGGATTCTTAATGTTTGAAAATCGATGATATCGTTTAAAGTCGGATTCTAAAGCATTGTAAATCTTTGACTTTGTTCAAGTTGCGGATTCTTGATGGTTGAAAATGGATGATATCGTTTAAAGTCGGATTCCAAAGCATTGTAAATAGATGACTTTGTTAGAGTTGCGGATCCTTAATGTTCGAAAATAGATGATATCGTTTTAGTCGGATTATAAAGCATTGTAAATAGATGACTTTGTTCAAGTTGCGGATACTTAATGTGTTAAAATAGATGATATCGTTTCAAGTCGGATTCTAAAGCATTGTAAATCGATGACTTTGTTCCAGTTGCGGATTCTTAAGGTTTGAAAAAAGATGATATCGTTTAAAGTCGGATTCTAAAGCATTGTAAATAGATGACTTTGTTTAAGTTGCGCATGCTTAATGTTTGAAAATAGATGATATCTTTTAAAGTGTGATTCTAAAGCATGGTAAATAGATGACTTTGTTCATGTTGCCGATTCTTCAGGTTTGAAAATAGATGATATCGTTTAAAGTAGGATTCTAAAGCATTGCAAATAGATGACTTTGTTCAAGTTGCCGAATCTTAAGGATTGAAAATAGATGATATCGTTTAAAGTCGGATTCTAAAGCATTGTAAATAGATGACTTTGTTCAAGTTGCGAGTTGTTAAGGTTTAAAAGTAGATAATATCGTTAAATGTCGGATACTAAAGCATTGTAAATAGATGACTTTGTTAAAGTTGCGGATTCTTAATGTTTAAAAATAGATGATATCGTTTAAAGTCGGATTCTAAAGCATTGTAAATAGATTAATTTTTATAAGTTACGGATTCTTAATGTTTGAAAATAGATGATATCGTTTAAAGTTGAATTCTAAAGCATTGTAAATAGATGACTTTGTTCAAGTTGCGGATTCTTAATGTTTGAAAATCGATGATATCGTTTAAAGTCGGATTCTAAAGCATTGTAAATCTTTGACTTTGTTCAAGTTGCGGATTCTTGATGGTTGAAAATGGATGATATCGTTTAAAGTCGGATTCCAAAGCATTGTAAATAGATGACTTTGTTAGAGTTGCGGATCCTTAATGTTCGAAAATAGATGATATCGTTTTAGTCGGATTATATCATTGTAAATAGATGACTTTGTTCAAGTTGCGGATACTTAATGTGTTAAAATAGATGATATCGTTTCAAGTCGGATTCTAAAGCATTGTAAAGGGATGACTTTGTTCCAGTTTCGGATTCTTAAGGTTTGAAAATAGATGATTTCGTTTAAAGTCGGATTCTCAAGCATTGTAAATAGATGACTTTGTTCAAGTTGCCGATTCTTAAAGTTTGAAAATAAATGATATCGTTTAAAGTCGGATTCTAAATCATTGTAAATAGATGACTTCGTTCAAGTTTCGGATTCTTAAGATTTGAAAATAGATGATATCGTTTAAAGTCGGATTCTAAAGCATTGTAAATAGATGACTTTGTTCAAGTTGCGGACGCTTTATGGTTTGAAAATAGATGATATCGTTTAAAGTCGGATTCCAAATCATTCTCAATAGATGACTTTGTTCAAGTTGCGGATTCTTAATGTTTGAAAATAGATGATATCGTTTAAAGTCGGATTCTAAAGCATTGTAAATAGATAACTTTGTTCATGTTGCCGATTCTTCAGGTTTGAAAATAGATGATATCGTTTAAAGTCGGATTCTAAAGCATTGTAAATAGATGACTTTGTTACAGTTGCGAGTTGTTAAGGTTTAATAGTAGATGATATCGTTAAATCTCGGATACGAAAGCATTGTAAATAGATGACTTTGTTTAAGTTGCGGATTATTAGTGGGGTAAAATAGATGATATCGTTTAAAGTCGGATTCTAAAGCATTGTAAATAGATGAATTTGTTTAAGTTACGGACTCTTAATGTTTGAAAATAGATGATATCGTTTAAAGTTGAATTCTAAAGCATTGTAAATAGATGACTTTGTTCAAGTTGCGGATTCTTTGTGTTTGAAAATCGATGATATCGTTTAAAGTCGGATTCTAAAGCATTGTGAATCTTTGACTTTGTTCAAGTTGCGGATTCTTGATGGTTGAAAATAGATGATATCGTTTAAAGTCGGATTCTAAAGCATTGTGAATAGATGACTTTGTTAGGGTTGCGGATCCTTAATGTTTGAAAATAGATGATAACGTTTAAGTCGGATTATAAAGCATTGTAAATAGATGATTTTTTTCAAGTTGCGGATACTTAAGTTGTTAAAATAGATAATATCGTTTCAAGTCGGATTCTAAAGCATTGTAAATAGATGACTTTGTTCCAGTTTCGGATTCTTAAGGTTGTAAAATAGATGATTTCGTTTAAAGTCGGATTCTAAAGCATTGTCAATAGATTACTTTGTTCAAGTTGCGGATTCTTAATGTTTGAAAATAGATGATATCGTTTAAAGTCGGATTCTAAAGCATTGTAAATAGAATAATTTGTTTAAGTTGCGGATTCTTAAGATTGAAAATAGATGATATCGTTTAAAGTCGGATTCTAAAGCATTGTAAATAGATGACTTTGTTCAAGTTGCGGATACTTAATGTTTGAAAATAGATGATATGATTTAAAGTCGGAATCTAAAGCATTGTAATTAGATGACTTTGTTCCAGTTGCTGATTCTTAAGGTTTGAAAATAGATGATATCGTTTAAAGTCGGATTCTAAAGCATTGTAAATAGATAACGTTGTTCAAGTTGCCGATTCTTAAAGTTTAAAAAATAGATTATATCGTTGAAGTCGGATTCTAAATCATTGTAAATAGATGACTTTGTTAAAGTTGCGGATTCTTAAGATTTGAAAATAGGTGATATCGTTTAAAGTCGGATTCGAAAGCATTAAAATAGATGACTTTGTTCAAGTTGCGGACTCTTATGGTTTGAAAATATGTGATGTCGTTTGAAATCGGATTCTAAAGCATTGTAAATAGATTACTTTGTTCAAGTTAAGGATTCTCAAATGTTTGAAAATAGATGATATTTTTTAAAGTCGGATTCTAAAGCATTGGAAATAGATGACTTTGTTCAAGTTGCGGATTGTCAAGGTTTTAAAATAGATTATATCGCTTAAAGTCGGATTCTAAAGCATTGTAAATAGATGACTTTGTTCAAGTTGCGAGTTGTTAAGGTTTAAAAGTAGATGATATCGTTTAATGTCGGATACTAAAGCATTGTAAATAGATGACTTTGTATAAGTAGCGGATTCTTAATGTTTGAAAATAGATGATATCGTTTAATGTCTGATTTTAAAGCATTATAAATAGATGAATTTGATTAAGTTGCGGATTCTTAATGTTTGAAAATAGATGATATCGTTTAAAGTCGGATTCTAAAGCATTGTAAATAGATGACTTTGTTCAAGTTGCGGATACTTAATGTTTGAAAATAGATGATATCGTTTAAAGTCGAATTCTAAAGCATTGTAAATAGATGACTTTGTTCCAGTTGCGGATACTTAAGGTTTGAAAAAAGATGATATCGTTTAAAGTCGGATTCTAAAGCATTGTATATAGATGACTTTGTTTAAGTTGCGCATGCTTAATGTTTGAAAATAGATGATATCTTTTAAAGTGATATTCTAAAGCGTGGTAAATAGATGACTTTGTTCATGTTGCCGATTCTTCAGTTTTGAAAATAGATGATATCGTTTGAAAGTCGGATTCTAAAGCATTGTAAATAGATGACTTTGTTCAAGTTGCCGATTCTTAAGGATTGAAAATAGATGATATCGTTTAAAGTAGGATTCTAAAGCATTGTAAATAGATGACTTTGTTCTAGTTGCGAGTTGTTAAGGTTTAAAAGTAGATGATATCGTAAAATGTCGGATACTAAAGCATTGTAAATAGATGACTTTGTTCAAGATTCCGATTCTTAAAGTTTGAAAATACATTATATCGTTTAAAGTCGGATTCTAAATCATTGTAAATAGATGACTTCGTTCAAGTTGCGGATTCTTAAGATTTGAAAATAGATGATATCGTTAAAAGTTTGATTCTAAAGCATTGTAAATAGATGACTTTGTTCAAGTTGCGGACTCTTATGGTTTGAAAGTAGATTATATCGTTTAAAGTCGGATTCCAAATCATTGTCAATAGATGACTTTGTTCAAGTTGCGGATTCTTAATGTTTGAAAATAGATGATATCGTTTAAAGTCGGATTCTAAAGCATTGTAAATAGATAACTTTGTTCATGTTGCCGATTCTTCAGGTTTGAAAATAGATGATATCATTTAAAGTCGGATTCTAAAGCATTGTAAATAGATGACTTTGTTCAAGTTGCCGATTCTTAAGGATTGAAAATAGATGATATCGTGAAAAGTCGGATTCTAAAGCATTGTAAATAGATGACTTTGTTACAGTTGCGAGTTGTTAAGGTTTAATAGTAGATGATAACGTTAAATGTCGGATACGAAAGCATTGTAAATAGATGACTTTGTTTAAGTTGCGGATTCTTAGTGGGGTAAAATAGATGATATCGTTTAAAGTCGGATTCTAAAGCATTGAAAATTGATGAATTTGTTTATGTTACGGACTCTTAATGTTTGAAAATAGATGATATCGTTTAAAGTTGAATTCTAAAGCATTGTAAATAGATGACTTTGTTCAAGTCGCGGATTCTTTATGTTTGAAAATCGATGATATCGTTTAAAGTCGGATTCTAAAGCATTGTGAAGCTTTGACTTTGTTCAAGTTGCGGATGCTTGATGGTTGAAAATAGATGATATCGTTTAAAGTCGGTTCTAAAGCATTGTGAATAGATGACTTTGTTAGGGTTGCGGATCCTTAATGTTTGAAAATAGATGATATCGTTTAAGTCGGATTATAAAGCATTGTAAATAGATGACTTTGTTCAAGTTGCGGATACTTAATGTGTTAAAATAGATGATATCGTTTCAAGTCGGATTCTAAAGCATTGTAAATAGATGACTTTGTTCCAGTTTCGGATTCTTAAGGTTGTAAAATAGATGATTTCGTTTAAAGTCGGATTCTAAAGCATTGTCTATAGATGACTTTGTTCAAGTTGCGGATTCTTAATGTTTGAAAATAGATGATATCGTTTAAAGTCGGATTCTAAAGCATTGTAAATAGATGAATTTGTTTAAGTTGCGGATTCTGAAGATTGAAAATAGATGATATCGTTTAAAGTCGGATTCTAAAGCATTGTAAATAGATGACTTTGTTCAAGTTGGGGATACTTAATGTTTGAAAATAGATGATATGATTTAAAGTCGGAATCTAAAGCATTGTAATTAGATGACTTTGTTCCAGTTGCTGATTCTTAAGGTTTGAAAATAGATGATATCGTTTAAAGTCGGATTCTAAAGCATTGTAAATAGATAACGTTGTTCAAGTTGCCGATTCTTAAAGTTTAAAAAATAGATTGTATCGTTGAAGTCGGATTCTAAATCATTGTAAATAGATGACTTTGTTAAAGTTGCGGATTCTTAAGATTTGCAAATAGGTGATATCGTTTAAAGTCGGATTCTAAAGCATTGTAAATAGATGACTTTGTTCAAGTTGCGGACTCTTATGGTTTGAAAATATGTGATGTCGTTTGAAATCGGATTCTAAAGCATTGTAAATAGATTACTTTGTTCAAGTTGCGGATTCTTTGTGTTTGAAAATCGATGATATCGTTTAAAGTCGGATTCTAAAGCATTGGAAATAGATGACTTTGTTCAAGTTGCGGATTGTCAAGGTTTTAAAATAGATTATATCGCTTAAAGTCGGATTCTAAAGCATTATAAATAGATGAATTTGATTAAGTTGCGGATTCTTAATGTTTGAAAATAGATGATATCGTTTAAAGTCGGATTCTAAAGCATTGTAAATAGATGACTTAGTTCAAGTTGCGGATACTTAATGTTTGAAAATAGATGATATCGTTTAAAGTCGGATTCTAAAGCATTGTAAATAGATGACTTTGTTTAAGTTGCGCATGCTTAATGTTTGAAAATAGATGATATCTTTTAAAGTGTGATTCTAAAGCATGGTAAATAGATGACTTTGTTCATGTTACCGATTCTTCAGTTTTGAAAATAGATGATATCGTTTGAAAGTCGGATTCTTAAGCATTGTAAATAGATGACTTTGTTCAAGTTGCCGATTCTTAAGGATTGAAAATAGATGATATCGTTTAAAGTAGGATTCTAAAGCATTGTAAATAAATGACTTTGTTCTAGTTGCGAGTTGTTAAGGTTTAAAAGTAGATGATATCGTTTAATGTCGGATACTAAAGCATTGTTAATAGATGACTTTGTTTAAGTTGCCGATTCTTAATGTTTTAAAATAGATGATATTGTTTCAAGTCGGAGTCTACAGCATTGTAAATAGATGACGTTGTTCAAGTTGCCGAGTCTTAAAGTTTAAAAACAGATTATATCGTTTGAAGTCGGATTCTAAATCATTGTAAATAGATGACTTTGTTCAAGTTACGGATTCTTAAGATTTGAAAATAGATGATATCGTTTAAAGTCGGATTCTAAAGCATTGTAATTAGATTACTTTGTTCAAGTTGCGGACTCTTATGGTTTGAAAATAGATGATAATGTTTTGAGTCGGATTCTAAAGCATTGTAAATAGATGACTTTGTTCAAGTTGCGGATTCTTAATGTTTGAAAATCGATGATATCGTTTAAAGTCGGATTCTAAAGCATTGTAAATCTTTGACTTTGTTCAAGTTGCGGATTCTTGATGGTTGAAAATAAATTATATCGTTTAAAGTCGGATTCTAAAGCATTGTAAATAGATGACTTTGTTAGAGTTGCGGATCCTTAATGTTTGAAAATAGATGATATCGTTTAAGTCGGATTATAAAGCATTATAAATAGATGACTTTGTTCAAGTTGTGGATACTTAATGTTTTAAAATAGATGATATCGTTTCAAGTCGGATTCTAATACATTGTAAATAGATGACTTTGTTCCAGTTTCGGATTCTTAAGGTTTGAAAATAGATGATTTTGTTTAAAGTCGGATTCTAAAGCATTGTAAATAGATTACTTTGTTAAAGTGGCCGATTCTTAAGATTTGAAAATAGATTATATCGTTTAAAGTCGGATTCTAAATCATTGTAAATAGATGACTTTGTTCAAGTTGCGGATTCTTAAGATTTGAAAATAGATGACATCGTTTAAAGTCGGATTCTAAAGCATTGTAAATAGATGACTTTGTTTAAGTTGCGGACTCCTATGGTTTGAAAATAGATGATATCGTTTAAAGTCGTATTCTAAAGCATTGTAAATAGATAGCTTTGTTTAAGTTGCGGATTCTTAATGTTTGAAAATAGATGATATCGTTTAAAGTCGGATTCTGAATCATTGTAAAGAGATGAATTTGTTCAAGTTGCGGATTCTTAAGGATGGAAAATATTTGATATCGTTTAAAGTCGGATTCTAAAGCATTGTAAATAGATGACTTTGTTCAAGTTGCGGATTCTTGATGTTTGAAAATAGATGATATCGTTTAAAGTCGGATTCTAAAGCATTGTAAATAGATAACGTTGTTCAAGTTGCCGATTCTTAAAGTTTAAAAAATAGATTATATCGTTGAAGTCGGATTCTAAATCATTGTAAATAGATGACTTTGTTAAAGTTGCGGATTCTTAAGATTTGAAAATAGATGATATCGTTTAAAGTCGGATTCTAAAGCATTGTAAATAGATGACTTTGTTCAAGTTGCGGACTCTTATGGTTTGAAAATAGATGATGTCGTTTAAAGTCGGATTCTAAAGCATTGTAAATAGATGACTTTGTTAGAGTTGCGGATCCTTAATGTTTGAAAATAGATGATATCGTTTAAGTCGGATTATAAAGCATTATAAATAGATGATTTTGTTCAAGTTGCGGATACTTAAGGTTTTAAAATAGATGATATCGTTTCAAGTCGGATTCTAAAGCATTGTAAATAGATGACTTTGTTCCAGTTTCGGATTCTTAAGGTTTGAAAATAGATGATTTCGTTTGAAGTCGGATTCTAAAGCATTGTTTATAGATGACTTTGTTAAAGTTGCCGATTCTTAAAGTTTGAAAATAGATTATATCGTTTAAAGTCGGATTCTAAATTATTGTAAATAGATGACTTTGTTCAAGTTGCGGATTCTTAAGATTTGAAAATAGATGATATCGTTTAAAGTCGGATTCTAAAGCATTGTAAATAGATGACTTTGTTCAAGTTTCGGACTCTTATTGTTTGAAAATAGATGATATCGTTTAAAGTCGGATTCTAAAGCATTGTAAATAGATAGCTTTGTTCAAGTTGCGGATTCTAAATCTTTGAAAATAGATGATATCGTTTAAAGTCGGATTCTAAAGCATTGTAAATAGATGAATTTGTTTAAGTTGCGGATTCTTAAGGATTGAAAATAGATGATATTGTTTAAAGTAGGATTCTAAAGCATTGTAAATAGATGACTTTGTTAGAGTTGCGGATCCTTAATGTTTGAAAATAGATGATATCGTTTTAGTCGGATTCTAAAGCATTGTAAATAGATGACATTGTTCAAGTTGCGGATACTTAATGTTTCAACATAGATGATATCGTTTAAAGTCGGATTCTAAAGCATTGTAAATAGATGACTTTGTTCAAGTTCCGGATTCTTAAGGTTTGAAAATAGATGATATCGTTTAAAGTCGGATTCTAAAGCATTGTCAATAGATGACTTTGTTCAAGTTGCAGATTCTTAAGGTTTGAAAATAGATGATATCGTTTAAAGTCGGATTCTAAAGCATTGTAAATAGATGAATTTGTTTAAGTTGCGGATTCTGAAGATTGAAAATAGATGATATCGTTTAAAGTCGGATTCTAAAGCATTGTAAATAGATGACTTTGTTCAAGTTGGGGATACTTAATGTTTGAAAATAGATGATATGATTTAAAGTCGGAATCTAAAGCATTGTAATTAGATGACTTTGTTCCAGTTGCTGATTCTTAAGGTTTGAAAATAGATGATATCGTTTAAAGTCGGATTCTAAAGCATTGTAAATAGATAACGTTGTTCAAGTTGCCGATTCTTAAAGTTTAAAAAATAGATTATATCGTTGAAGTCGGATTCTAAATCATTGTAAATAGATGACTTTGTTAAAGTTGCGAATTCTTAAGATTTGCAAATAGGTGATATCGTTTAAAGTCGGATTCTAAAGCATTGTAAATAGATGACTTTGTTCAAGTTGCGGACTCTTATGGTTTGAAAATATGTGATGTCGTTTGAAATCGGATTCTAAAGCATTGTAAATAGATGACTTTGTTCAAGTTGCGGATTGTCAAGGTTTGAAAATAGATGATATTGTTTAAAGTCGGATTCTAAAGCATTATAAATAGATGAATTTGATTAAGTTGCGGATTCTTAATGTTTGAAAATAGATGATATCGTTTAAAGTCGGATTCTAAAGCATTGTAAATAGATGACTTAGTTCAAGTTGCGGATACTTAATGTTTGAAAATAGATGATATCGTTTAAAGTCGAATTCTAAAGCATTGTAAATAGATGACTTTGTTCCAGTTGCGGATTCTTAAGGTTTGAAAAAAGATGATATCGTTTAAAGTCGGATTCTAAAGGATTGTAAATAGATGACTTTGTTTAAGTTGCGCATGCTTAATGTTTGAAAATAGATGATATCTTTTAAAGTGTGATTCTAAAGCATGGTAAATAGATGACTTTGTTCATGTTACCGATTCTTCAGTTTTGAAAATAGATGATATCGTTTGAAAGTCGGATTCTAAAGCATTGTAAATAGATGACTTTGTTCAAGTTTCCGATTCTTAAGGATTGAAAATAGATGATATCGTTTAAAGTAGGATTCTAAAGCATTGTAAATAAATGACTTTGTTCTAGTTGCGAGTTGTTAAGGTTTAAAAGTAGATGATATCGTTTAATGTCGGATACTAAAGCATTGTAAATAGATGACTTTGTTTAAGTTGCCGATTCTTAATGTTTGAAAATAGATGATATCGTTTAAAGTCGGATTCTAAAGCATTGTAAATAGATGACTTTGTTCAAGTTGCGGATGCTTAAGGTTTTAAAATAGATGATATTGTTTCAAGTCGGAGTCTAAAGCATTGTAAATAGATGACGTTGTTCAAGTTGCCAGGTCTTAAAGTTTAAAAACAGATTATATCGTTTGAAGTCGGATTCTAAATCATTGTAAATAGATGACTTTGTTCAAGTTGCGGATTCTTAAGGATTGAAAATAGATGATATCGTTTAAAGTAGGATTCTAAAGCATTGTAATTAGATTACTTTGTTCAAGTTGCGGACTCTTATGGTTTGAAAATAGATGATAATGTTTAGAGTCGGATTCTAAAGCATTGTAAATAGATTACTTTGTTCAAGTTGCGGATTCTTGATGGTTGAAAATAGATGATATCGTTTAAAGTCGGATTCTAAAGCATTGTAAATAGATGACTTTGTTAGAGTTGCGGATCCTTAATGTTTGAAAATAGATGATATCGTTTAAGTCGGATTATAAAGCATTGTAAATAGATGACTTTGTTCAAGTTGCAGATACAAACTGTTTTAAAATAGATGATATCGTTTCAAGTCTGATTCTAAAGCATTGTAAATAGATGACTTTGTTCCAGTTTCGGATTCTTAAGGTTTGAAAATAGATGATTTTGTTAAAAGTCGGATTCTAAAGCATTGTAAATTGATGACTTTGTTAAAGTGGCCGATTCTTAAAGTTTGAAAATAGATTATATCGTTTAAAGTCGGATTCTAAATCATTGTAAATAGATGACTTTGTTCAAGTTGCGGATTCTTAAGATTTGAAAATAGATGAAATCGTTTAAAGTCGGATTCTAAAGCATTGTAAATAGATGACTTTGTTCAAGTTGCGGACTCTTATGGTTTGAAAATAGATGATATCGTTTAAAGTCGTATTCTAAAGCATTGTAAATAGATAGCTTTGTTCAAGTTGCGGATTCTTAATGTTTTAAAATAGATGATATCGTTTAAAGTCGGATTCTAAAGCATTGTAAATAGAGTAATTTGTTTAAGTTGCGGATTCTTAACGATTGAAAATAGATGATATCGTTTAAAGTCGGATTCTAAAGCATTGTAAATAGATGACTTAGTTCAAGTTGCGGATTCTTGATGTTTGAAAATAGATGATATCGTTTAAAGTCGGATTCTTAAGCATTGTAAATAGATGACTTTGTTAGAGTTGCGGATCCTTAATGTTGGAAAATAGATGATATCGTTTACATAGATGAATTTGTTTAAGTTGCGGATTCTTAAGTCGGAGTCTAAAGCATTGTGAAAAGATGACTTTGTTCAAGTTGCGGATACTTAATGTTTGAAAATAGATTATATCGTTTAAAGTCGGATTCTAAAGCATTGTAAATAGATGACTTTGTTCAAGTTGCGGACTCTTATGGTTTGAAAATAGATGATATCGTTTAAAATCGTATTCTAAAGCATTGTAAATAGATAGCTTTGTTCAAGTTGATGATTCTTAATGTTTAAAAATAGATGATATCGTTTAAAGTCGGATTCTACAGCATTGTAAATAGATGAATTTGTTTAAGTTGCGGATTCTTGATCTTTGAAAATAGATGATATCGTTTAAAGTCGGATTCTAAAGCATTGTAAATAGATGACTTTGTTAGAGTTGCGGACCCTTAATGTTGGAAAATAGATGATATCGTTTAAATAGATGAATTTGTTTAAGTTGCGGATTCTTAAGTCGGAGTCTAAAGCATTGTGAAAAGATGACTTTGTTCAAGTTGCGGACACTTAATGTTTGAAAATAGATGATATCGTTTAAAGTCGGATTCTAAAGCATTGTAAATAGATGACTTTGTTCAAGTTACGGATTCTTACGGTTTGAAAATTGATGATATCGTTTCAAGTCGGAGTCTAAAGCATTGTAAATAGATGACGTTGTTCAAGATGCCGATTCTTAAAGTTTGAAAATAGATTATATCGTTTGCAGTCGGATTCAAAATCATTGTAAATAAATGACTTTGTTCAAGTTGCGGATTCTTAAGATTTGAAAATAGATGATATCGTTTAAAGTCGGATTCTAAAGCATTGTAAATAGATGACTTTGTTCAAGTTGCGGACTCTTATGGTTTTAAAATAGATGATTATGTTAAGAGTAAGATTCTAAAGCATTGTAAATAGATGACTTTGTTCAAGTTGAGGATTCTTAAGTGTTGAAAATAGATGATATTGTTTAAAGTCGGATTCTAAAGCATTGGAAATAGATGACTTTGTTCAAGTTCCGGATTGTACAGAGTTTTAAAATAGATTATATCGCTTAAAGTCGGATTTTAAAGCATTGTAAATAGATGACCTTGTTCAAGTTGCGAGTTGTTAAGGTTTAAAAGTAGATTATATCGTTTAATGTCGGATACTAAAACATTGTAAATAGATGACTTTGTTTAAGTTGCGGATTCTTAATGTTTGAAAATAGATGATATCGTTTAAAGTCTGATTCTAAAGCATTGTAAATAGATGAATTTGTTAAAGTTGCGGATTCTTAATGTTTGAAAATAGATGATATCGGTTAAAGTCGGATTCTAAAGCATTGGAAATAGATGACTTTGTTCAAGTTGCGGATACTCTATGTTTGAAAATAGATGATATCGTTTAAAGTCGGATTCTAAAGCATTGTAAATCTTTGACTTTGTTCAAGTTGCGGATTCTTGATGGTTGAAAATAGATGATATCGTTTAAAGTCGGATTCTAAAGCATTGTAAATAGATGACTTTGTTAGAGTTGCGTATCCTTAATGTTTGAAAATAGATGATATCGTTTAAGTCGGATTATAAAGCATTGTAAATAGATGACTTTGTTCAAGTTGCGGATACTTGATGTTTTAAAATAGATGATATCGTTTCAAGTCGGATTCTAAAGCATTGTAAATAGATGACTTTGTTCCAGTTTCGGATTCTTAAGGTTTGAAAATAGATGATTTTGTTTAAAGTCGGATTCTAAAGCATTGTAAATAGATGACTTTGTTCAAGTGGCCGATTCTTTAAGTTTGAAAATGGATTATATCGTTTAAAGTCGGATTCTAAATCATTGTAAATAGATGACTTTGTTCAAGTTGCGGATTCTTAAGATTTGAAAATAGATGACATCGTTTAAAGTCGGATTTTAAAGCATTGTAAATAGATGACTTTGTTCAAGTTGCGGACTCTTATGGTTTGAAAATAGATGATATCGTTTAAAGTCGTATTCTAAAGCATTGTAAATAGATAGCTTTGTTCAAGTTGCGGATTCTTAATGTTTGAAAATAGATGATATCGTTTAAAGTCGGATTCTAAAGCATTGTAAATAGATTAATTTGTTAAAGTTGCGGATGCTTAAAGATTGAAAATAGATGATATCGTTTAAAGTCGGATTCTAAAGCATTGTAAATAGATGACTTTGTTCAAGTTGCGGATTCTTGATGTTTGAAAATAGATTATATCGTTTAAAGTCGGATTCTAAAGCATTGTAAATTGATAAATTGTTAGAGTTGCGGATCCTTAATGTTGGAAAATAGATGATATCGTTTAAATAGATGAATTTGTTTAAGTTGCGGATTCTTAAGTCGGAGTCTAAAGCATTGTGAAAAGATGACTTTGTTCAAGTTGCGGATACTTAATGTTTGAAAATAGATGATATCTTTTAAAGTCGGATTCTAAAGCATTGTAAATAGATGACTTTGTTAAAGTTGCGGATTCTGACGGTTTGAAAATAGATGATATCGTTTCAAGTCGGAGTCAAAAGCATTGTAAATAGATGACGTTGTTAAAGTTGCCGATTCTTAAAGTTTGAAAATAGATTATATCGTTTGCAGTCGGATTCTAAATCATTGTAAATAAATGACTTTGTTTAAGTGGGGGATTCTTAAGATTTGAAAATAGATGATATCGTTTAAAGTCGGACTCTAAAGCATTGTAAATAGATGACTTTGTTCAAGTTTAGGATTCTTAAGTGTTGAAAATAGAGGATATTGTTTAAAGTCGGATTCTAAAGCATTGGAAATTGATGACTTTGTTCAAGTTGCGGATTGTACAGGGTTTGAAAATAGATTATATCGCTTAAAGTCGGATTCTAAAGCATTGTAAATAGATAACGTTGTTCAAGTTGCCGATTCTTAAAGTTTAAAAAATAGATTATATCGTTGAAGTCGGATTCTAAATCATTGTAAATAGATGACTTTGTTAAAGTTGCGGATTCTTAAGATTTGAAAATAGATGATATCGTTTAAAGTCGGATTCTAAAGCATTGTAAATAGATGACTTTGTTAAAGTTGCGGACTCTTATGGTTTGAAAATAGATGATGTCGTTTAAAGTCGGATTCTAAAGCATTGTAAATAGATGACTTTGTTAGAGTTGCGGATCCTTAATGTTTGAAAATAGATGATATCGTTTAAGTCGGATTATAAAACATTGTAAATAGATGATTTTGTTCAAGTTGCGGATACTTAAGGTTTTAAAATAGATGATATCGTTTCAAGTCTGATTCTAAAGCATTGTAAATAGATGACTTTGTTCCAGTTTCGGATTCTTAAGGTTTGAAAATAGATGATTTCGTTTGAAGTCGGATTCTAAAGCATTGTTTATAGATGACTTTGTTCAAGTTGCCGATTCTTAAAGTTTGAAAATAGATTATATCGTTTAAAGTCGGATTCTAAATTATTGTAAATAGATGACTTTGTTTAAGTTGCGGATTCTTAAGATTTGAAAATAGATGATATCGGTTTAAGTCGGATTCTAAAGCATTGTAAATAGATGACTTTGTTCAAGTTTCGGACTCTTATTGTTTGAAAATAGATGATATCGTTTAAAGTCGGATTCTAAAGCATTGTAAATAGATAGCTTTGTTCAAGTTGGGGATTCTTAATGTTTTAAAATAGATGATATCGTTTAAAGTCGGATTCTAAAGCATTGTAAATAGAGTAATTTGTTTAAGTTTCGGATTCTTAAGGATTGAAAACAGATGATATCGTTTAAAGTCGGATTCTAAAGCATTGTAAATAGATGACTTAGTTCAAGTTGCGGATTCTTGATGTTTGAAAATAGATGATATCGTTTAAAGTCGGATTTTTAAGCATTGTAAATAGATGACTTTGTTAGAGTTGCGGATCCTTAATGTTGGAAAATAGATGATATCGTTTAAATAGATGAATTTGTTTAAGTTGCGGATTCTTAAGTCGGAGTCTAAAGCATTGTGAAAAGATGACTTTGTTCAAGTTGCGGATACTTAATGTTTGAAAATAGATTATATCGTTTAAAGTCGGATTCTAAAGCATTGTAAATAGATGACTTTGTTCAAGTTGCGGACTCTTATGGTTTGAAAATAGATGATATCGTTTAAAATCGTATTCTAAAGCATTGTAAATAGATAGCCTAGTCTAAGTTGATGATTCTTAATGTTTAAAAATAGATGATATCGTTTAAAGTCGGATTCTAAAGCATTGTAAATAGATGAATTTGTTTAAGTTGCGGATTCTTGATGTTTGAAAATAGATGATATCGTTTAAAGTCGGATTCTAAAGCATTGTAAATAGATGACTTTGTTAGAGTTGCGGACCCTTAATGTTGGAAAATAGATGATATCGTTTAAATAGATGAATTTGTTATAGTTGCGGATTCTTAAGTCGGAGTCTAAAGCATTGTGAAAAGATGACTTTGTTCAAGTTGCGGACACTTAATGTTTGAAAATAGATGATATCGTTTAAAGTCGGATTCTAAAGCATTGTAAATAGATGACTTTGTTCAAGTTACGGATTCTTACGGTTTGAAAATAGATGATATCGTTTCAAGTCGGAGTCTAAAGCATTGTAAATAGATGACGTTGTTCAAGTTGCCGATTCTTAAAGTTTGAAAATAGATTATATCGTTTGCAGTCGGATTCAAAATCATTGTAAAAAAATGACTTTGTTCAAGTTGCGGATTCTTAAGATTTGAAAATAGATGATATCGTTTAAAGTCGGATTCTAAAGCATTGTAAATAGATGACTTTGTTCAAGTTGCGGACTCTTATGGTTTTAAAATAGATGATAATGTTAAGAGTAAGATTCTAAAGCATTGTAAATAGATGACATTGTTCAAGTTGAGGATTCTTAAGTGTTGAAAATAGATGATATTGTTTAAAGTCGGATTCTAAAGCATTGGAAATAGATGACTTTGTTCAAGTTCCGGATTGTACAGAGTTTGAAAATAGATTATATCGCTTAAAGTCGGATTTTAAAGCATTGTAAATAGATGACCTTGTTCAAGTTGCGAGTTGTTAAGGTTTAAAAGTAGATTATATCGTTTAATGTCGGATACTAAAACATTGTAAATAGATGACTTTGTTTAAGTTGCGGATTCTTAATGTTTGAAAATAGATGATATCGTTTAAAGTCTGATTCTAAAGCATTGTAAATAGATGAATTTGTTTAAGTTGCGGATTCTTAATTTTTGAAAATAGATGATATCGGTTAAAGTCGGATTCTAAAGCATTGGAAATAGATGACTTTGTTCAAGTTGCGCATACTCTATGTTTGAAAATAGATGATATCGTTTAAAGTCGGATTCTAAAGCATTGTAAATAGATGACTTTGTTCCAGTTGCGGATTCTTAAGGTTTGAAAATAGATGATATCGTTTAAAGTCGGATTCTAAAGCATTGTAAATCTTTGACTTTGTTCAAGTTGCGGATTCTTGATGGTTGAAAATAGATGATATCGTTTAAAGTCGGATTCTAAAGCATTGTAAATAGATTACTTTGTTAGAGTTGCGTATCCTTAATGTTTGAAAATAGATGATATCGTTTAAGTCGGATTATAAAGCATTGTAAATAGATGACTTTGTTCAAGTTGCGGATACTTGATGTTTTAAAATAGATGATATCGTTTCAAGTCGGATTCTAAAGCATTGTAAATAGATGACTTTGTTCCAGTTTCGGATTCTTAAGGTTTGAAAATAGATGATTTTGTTTAAAGTCGGATTCTAAAGCATTGTAAATAGATGACTTTGTTCAAGTGGCCGATTCTTTAAGTTTGAAAATGGATTATATCGTTTAAAGTCGGATTCTAAATCATTGTAAATAGATGACTTTGTTCAAGTTATGGATTCTTAAGATTTGAAAATAGATGACATCGTTTAAAGTCGGATTCTAAAGCATTGTAAATAGATGACTTTGTTCAAGTTGCGGACTCTTATGGTTTGAAAATAGATGATATCGTTTAAAGTCGTATTCTAAAGCATTGTAAATAGATAGCTTTGTTCAAGTTGCGGATTCTTAATGTTTGAAAATAGATGATATCGTTTAAAGTCTGATTCTAAAGCATTGTAAATAGATTAATTTGTTAAAGTTGCGGATGCTTAAAGATTTAAAATAGATGATATCATTTAAAGTCGGATTCTAAAGCATTGTAAATAGATGACTTTGTTCAAGTTGCGGATTCTTGATGTTTGAAAATAGATGATATCGTTTAAAGTCGGATTCTAAAGCATTGTAAATAGATGAATTGTTAGAGTTGCGGATCCTTAATGTTGGAAAATAGATGAATTCGTTTAAATAGATGAATTCGTTTAAGTTGCGGATTCTTAAGTCGGAGTCTAAAGCATTGTGAAAAGATGACTTTGTTCAAGTTGCGGATACTTAATGTTTGAAAATAGATGATATCTTTTAAAGTCGGATTCTAAAGCATTGTAAAAAGATGACTTTGTTCAAGTTGCGGATTCTGACGGTTTGAAAATAAATGATATCGTTTCAAGTCGGAGTCTAAAGCATTGTAAATAGATGACGTTGTTAAATTTGCCGATTCTTAAAGTATGAAAATAGATTTTATCGTTTGCAGTCGGATTCTAAATCATTGTAAATAAATGACTTTGTTTAAGTGGCGGATTCTTAAGATTTGAAAATAGATGATATCGTTTAAAGTCGGACTCTAAAGCATTGTAAATAGATGACTTTGTTCAAGTTGAGGATTCTTAAGTGTTGAAAATAGATGATATTGTTTAAAGTCGGATTCTAAAGCATTGGAAATTGATGACTTTGTTCAAGTTGCGGATTGTACAGGGTTTGAAAATAGATTATATCGCTTAAAGTCGGATTTTAAAGCATTGTAAATAGATGACCTTGTTCAAGTTGCGAGTTGTTAAGGTTTAAAAGTAGATGATATCGTTTAATGTCGGATACTAAAACATTGTAAATAGATGACTTTGTTTAAGTAGCGGATTCTTAATGTTTGAACATAGATGATATCGTTTAAAGTCGGATTCTAAAGCCTTGTATATAGATGACTTTGTTCAAGTTGCGGATACTTAATGTTTGGAAATAGATGATATCGTTTAAAGTCGGATTCTAAAGCATTGTAAATAGATGACTTTGTTCAAGTTGCGGATATTTAATGTTTGAAACTAGATCATATCGTTTAAAGTCGGATTCTAAAGCATTGTAAATAGATGACTTTGTACCAGTTGCGGATTCTTAAGGTTTGAAAATAGATGATATCGTTTAAAGTCGGATTCTAAGGCATTGTAAATAGATCACTTTGTTCAAGTTGCGGATTCTTTAGGTTTGAAAATAGATGATATCGTTTAAAGTCGGATTCTAGAGCATTGTAAATAGATGACTTTGTTCAAGTTTAGGATTCTCAAGGTTTCAAAATAGATGATATTGTAAAAGTCGGATTCTAAAGCATTGTAAATAGATGACTTTGTTCAAGTTGCGGATTCTTAAGGTTTAAAAATAGATGATATCGTTTAAAGTCGGATTCTAAAGCATTGTAAATAGATGAATTTGTTTAAGTTGCGGATTCTTAAGGAGTGAAAATAGATGATATCGTTTAAAGTCGGATTCTAAAGCATTGTAAATAGATGACATTGTTCAAGTTGCTGATTCTAATTGTTTGAAAATAGATGATATCGTTTAAAGTCGGATTCTAAAGCATTGTAAATAGATGACTTTGTTAGAGTTGCTGATCCTTAATGTTTGAAAATAGATGATATCGTTTAAGTCGGATTCTAAAGCATTGTAAATAGATGACTTTGTTCAAGTTGCTGATTCTTAAAGTGTGAAAATAGATTATATCGTTTGAAGTCGGATTCTAAATCATTGTAAATAGATGACTTTGTTCAAGTTGCGGATTCTTAAGATTTGAAAATAGATGATATCGTTAAAAGTCGGATTCTAAAGCATTGTAAATAGATGACTTTGTTCAAGTTGCAGACTATTATGGTTTTAAAATAGATGATAATGTTTAGAGTTTGATTCTAAAGCATTGTAAATAGATGACTTTGTTCAAGTTGCGGATTCTTAATGTTTGAAAATCGATGATATCGTTTAAAGTCGGATTCTAAAGCATTGTAAATAGATGACTTTGTTCAAGTTGAGGATTCTTAAGTGTTGAAAATAGATGATATTGTTTAAAGTCGGATTCTAAAGCATTGGAAATTGATGACTTTGTTCAAGTTGCGGATTGTACAGGGTTTGAAAATAGATTATATCGCTTAAAGTCGGATTTTAAAGCATTGTAAATAGATGACCTTGTTCAAGTTGCGAGTTGTTAAGGTTTAAAAGTAGATGATATCGTTTAATGTCGGATACTAAAACATTGTAAATAGATGACTTTGTTTAAGTTGCGGATTCTTAATGTTTGAAAATAGATGATATCGTTTAAAGTCGGATTCTAAAGCATTGTAAATAGATGAATTTGTTTAAGTTGCGGATTCTTAATGTTTTAAAATAGATGATATCGTTTAAAGTCGGATTCTAAAGCATTGTAAATAGATGACTTTGTACCAGTTGCGGATTCTTAAGGTTTGAAAATAGATGATATCGTTTAAAGTCGGATTCTAAGGCATTGTAAATAGATCACTTTGTTCAAGTTGCGGATTCTTTAGGTTTGAAAATAGATGATATCGTTTAAAGTCGGATTCTAAAGCATTGTAAATAGATGACTTTGTTCAAGTTTAGGATTCTCAAGGTTTCAAAATAGATGATATTGTAAAAGTCGGATTCTAAAGCATTGTAAATAGATGACTTTGTTCAAGTTGCGGATTCTTAAGGTTTAAAAATAGATGATATCGTTTAAAGTCGGATTCTAAAGCATTGTAAATAGATGAATTTGTTTAAGTTGCGGATTCTTAAGGAGTGAAAATAGATGATATCGTTTAAAGTCGGATTCTAAAGCATTGTAAATAGATGACTTTGTTCAAGTTGCTGATTCTTGATGTTTGAAAATAGATGATATCGTTGAAAGTCGGATTCTAAAGCATTGTAAATAGATGACTTTGTTAGAGTTGCTGATCCTTAATGTTTGAAAATAGATGATATCGTTTAAGTCGGATTCTAAAGCATTGTAAATAGATGACTTTGTTCAAGTTGCGGATACTTAATGTTTGAAAATAGATGATATCGTTTAAAGTCGGATTCTAAAGCATTGTAAATAGATGACTTTGTTCAAGTTGCGGATTCTTAACGTTTGACAATAGATGATATCGTTTCAAGTCGGAGTCTAAAGCATTGTAAATAGATGACGTTGTTCAAGTTGCCGATTCTTAAAGTGTGAAAATAGATTATATCGTTTGAAGTCGGATTCTAAATCATTGTAAATAGATGACTTTGTTCAAGTTGCGGATTCTTAAGATTTGAAAATAGATGATATCGTTAAAAGTCGGATTCTAAAGCATTGTAAATAGATGACTTTGTTCAAGTTGCGGACTCTTATGGTTTTAAAATAGATGAACATGTTTAGAGTTTGATTCTAAAGCATTGTAAATAGATGACTTTGTTCAAGTTGCGGATTCTTAATGTTTGAAAATCGATGATATCGTTTAAAGTCGGATTCTAAAGCATTGTAAATAGATGACTTTGTTCAAGTTGAGGATTCTTAAGTGTTGAAAATAGATGATATTGTTTAAAGTCGGATTCTAAAGCATTGGAAATTGATGACTTTGTTCAAGTTGCGGATTGTACAGGGTTTGAAAATAGATTATATCGCTTAAAGTCGGATTTTAAAGCATTGTAAATAGATGACCTTGTTCAAGTTGCGAGTTGTTAAGGTTTAAAAATAGATGATATCGTTTAATGTCGGATACTAAAACATTGTAAATAGATGACTTTGTTTAAGTTGCGGATTCTTAATGTTTGAAAATAGATGATATCGTTTAAAGTCGGATTCTAAAGCATTGTAAATAGATGACTTTGTTCAAGTTGCGGATACTTAATGTTTGAAAATAGATGATATCGTTTAAAGTCGGATTCTAAAGCATTGTAAATAGATGACTTTGTTCAAGTTGCGGATATTTAATGTTTGAAAATAGATGATATCGTTTAAAGTCGGATTCTAAAGCATTGTAAATAGATGACTTTGTACCAGTTGCGGATTCTTAAGGTTTGAAAATAGATGATATCGTTTAAAGTCGGATTATAAGGCATTGTAAATAGATGACTTTGTTCAAGTTTAGGATTCTCAAGGTTTCAAAATAGATGATATTGTAAAAGTCGGATTCTAAAGCATTGTAAATAGATGACTTTGTTCAAGTTGCGGATTCTTAAGGTTTAAAAATAGATGATATCGTTTAAAGTCGGATTCTAAAGCATTGTAAATAGATGAATTTGTTTAAGTTGCGGATTCTTAAGGAGTGAAAATAGATGATATCGGTTAAAGTCGGATTCTAAAGCATTGTAAATAGATGACTTTGTTCAAGTTGCTGATTCTTGATGTTTGAAAATAGATGATATCGTTTAAAGTCGGATTCTAAAGCATTGTAAATAGATGACTTTGTTAGAGTTGCTGATCCTTAATGTTTGAAAATAGATGATATCGTTTCAAGTCGGAGTCTAAAGCATTGTAAATAGATGACGTTGTTCAAGTTGCCGATTCTTAAAGTGTGAAAAAAGATTATATCGTTTGAAGTCGGATTCTAAATCATTGTAAATAGATGACTTTGTTCAAGTTGCGGATTCTTAAGATTTGAAAATAGATGATATCGTTAAAAGTCGGATTCTAAAACATTGTAAATAGATGACTTTGTTCAAGTTGCGGATTCTTAATGTTTGAAAATCGATGATATCGTTTAAAGTCGGATTCTAAAGCATTGTAAATCTTTGTACTTTGTTCAAGTTGCGGATACTCGATGGTTGAAAATAGATGATATCGTTTAAAGTCGGATTCTAAAGCATTGTAAATAGATGACTTTGTTAGAGTTGCGGATCCTTAATGTTTGAAAATAGATCATATCGTTTAAGTCGGATTATAAAGTATTGTAATTAGATGACTTTGTTCAAGTTGCGGATACTTTATGTTTTAAAATAGATGATATCGTTTCAAGTCGGATTCTAAAGCATTGTAAATAGATGACTTTGTTCCAGTTTCGGATTCTTAAGGTTTGAAAATAGATGAATTCGTTTAAAGTCGGATTCTAAAGCATTGTAAATAGATGACTTGGTTCAACTGGCCGATTCTTAAAGTTTGAAAATAGATTATATCGTTTAAAGTCGGATTCTAAATCATTGTAAATAGATGACTTTGTTCAAGTTGCGGATTCTTAAGATTTAAAAATAGATGATATAGTTTAAAGTCGGATTCTAAAGCATTGTAAATAGATGACTTTGTTCAAGTTGCGGATTCTTAAGGTTTAAAAATAGATGATATCGTTTAAAGTCGGATTCTAAAGCATTTTAAATAGATGAATTTGTTTAAGTTGCGGATTCTTAAGGAGTGAAAATAGATTATATCGTTTAAAGTCGGATTCTAAAGCATTGTAAATAGATGACTTTGTTCAAGTTGCGGATTCTTAAGATTTGAAAATAGATGATATAGTTTAAAGTCGGATTCTAAAGCATTGTAAATAGATGACTTTGTTCAAGTTGCGGACTCTTATGGTTTGAAAATAGATGATATCGTTTAAAGTCGGATTCTAAAGCATTGTAAATAGATAGCTTTGTTCAAGTTGCGGATTCTTAATGTTTGAACATAGATGATATCGTTTAAAGTCGGATTCTAAAGCATTGTAAATAGATGAATTTGTTTAAGTTGAGGATTCTAAAGGATTGAAAATAGATGATATCGTTTAAGTCGGAGTCTAAAGCATTGTAAATAGATGACTTTGTTCAAGTTGCGGATACTTAATGTTTGAAAATAGATGATATCGTTTATAGTCGGATTCTAAAGCATTGTAAATAGATGACTTTTGTCAAGTTGCGGATTCTTAAGGTTTGAAAATAGATGATATCGTTTCAAGTCGGAGTCTAAAGCATTGTAAATAGATGACGTTGTTCAAGTTGCCGATTCTTAAAGTTGGAAAATAGATTATATCGTTTGAAGTGTGATTCTAAATCATTGTAAATAGATGACTTTGTTCAAGTTGCGGATTCTTAAGATTTGAATATAGATGATATCGTTTAAAGTCGGATTCTAAAGCATTGTAAATAGATGACTTTGTTCAAGTTGCGGACTCTTATGGTTTGAAAATAGATGCTAATGTTTAGAGTCGGATTCTAAAGCATTGTAAATAGATGACTTTGTTCAAGTTTAGGATTCTCAAAGTTTGAAAATATATGATATTGTTAAAGTCGGATTCTAAAGCATTGTAAATAGATGACTTTGTTCAAGTTGCGGATTCTTAAGGTTTAAAAATAGATGATATCGGTTAAAGTCGGATTCTAAAGCATTGTAAATAGATGACTTTGTTCAAGTTGCGGACTCTTATGGTTTGAAAATAGATGATAATGTTTAAAGTCGGATTCTAAAGCATTGTAAATAGATGACTTTGTTCAAGTTGCGGATTCTTAATGTTTGAAAATAGACGATATCGTTTAAAGTCGGATTCTAAAGCATTGTAAATAGATGACTTTGTTCAGTTGCGGACTCTTAAAGTGTGAAAATAGATTATATCGTTTGAAGTCGGATTCTAAATCATTGTAAATAGATGACTTTGTTCAAGTTGCGGATTCTTAAGATTTGAAAATAGATGATATCGTTAAAAGTCGGATTCTAAAGCATTGTAAATAGATTACTTTGTTCAAGGTGCGGACTCTTATGGTTTTAAAATAGATGATAATGTTTAGAGTTTGATTCTAAAGCATTGTAAATAGATGACTTTGTTCAAGTTGCGGATTCTTAATGTTTGAACATCGATGATATCGTTTAAATCCGATTCTAAAGCATTGTAAATCTTTGTACTTTGTTCAAGTTGCGGATTCTTGATGGTTGAAAATAGATGATATCGTTTAAAGTCGGATTCTTAAGCATTGTAAATAGATGACTTTGTTAGAGTTGCGGATCCTTAATGTTTTAAAATAGATCATATCGTTTAAGTCGGATTATAAAGTATTGTAATTATATGACTTTGTTCAAGTTGCGGATACTTAATGTTTTAAAATAGATGATATCGTTTCAAGTCGGATTCTAAAGCATTGTAAATAGATGACTTTATTCCAGTTTCGGATTCTTAAGGTTTGAAAATAGATGATTTCGTTTAAAGTCGGATTCTAAAGCATTGTAAATAGATGACTTTGTTCAAGTGGCCGATTCTTAAAATTTGAAAATAGATTATATCGTTTAAAGTCGGATTCTAAATCATTGTAAATAGATGACTTTGTTCAAGTTGCGGATTCTTAAGATTTAAAAATAGATGATATAGTTTAAAGTCGGATTCTAAAGCATTGTAAATAGATGACTTTGTTCAAGTTGCGGATTCTTAAGGTTTAAAAATAGATGATATCGTTTAAAGTCGGATTCTAAAGCATTGTAAATAGATGAATTTGTTTAAGTTGCGGATTCTTAAGGAGTGAAAATAGATTATATCGTTTAAATTCGGATTCTAAAGCATTGTAAATAGATGACTTTGTTCAAGTTGCGGATTCTTAATGTTTGAAAATCGATGATATCGTTTAAAGTCGGATTCTAAAGCATTGTAAATCTTTGTACTTTGTTCAAGTTGCGGATTCTTGATGGTTGAAACTAGATGATATCGTTCAAAGTCGGATTCTAAAGCATTGTAAATAGATGACTTTGTTAGAGTTGCGGATCCTTAATGTCGGAAAATAGATGATATAGTTTAAGTCGGATTATAAAGCATTGTAAATAGATGACTTTGTTCAAGTTGCGGATACTTAATGTTTTAAAATAGATGATATCGTTTCAAGTCGGATTCTAAAGCATTGTAAATAGATGACTTTGTTCCAGTTTCGGATTCTTAAGGTTTGAAAATAGATGATTTCGTTTAAAGTCGGATTCTAAAGCATTGTAAATAGATGACTTTGTTCAAGTGGCCGATTCTTAAAGTTTGAAAATAGATTATATCGTTGAAAGTCGGATTCTAAAACATTGTAAATAGATGACTTTGTTCAAGTTGCGGATTCTTAAGATTTGAAAATAGATGATATAGTTGAAAGTCGGATTCTAAAGCATTGTAAATAGATGACTTTGTTCAAGTTGCGGACTCTTATGGTTTGAAAATAGATGATATCGTTTAAAGTCGGATTCTAAAGCATTGTAAATAGATAGCTTTGTTCAAGTTGCGGATTCTTAATGTTTGAAAATAGATGATATCGTTTAAAGTCGGATTCTAAAGCATTGTAAATAGATGAATTTGTTTAAGTTGAGGATTCTTAAGGATTGAAAATAGATGATATCGTTTAAGTCGGAGTCTAAAGCATTGTAAATAGATGACTTTGTTCAAGTTGCGGATACTTAATTTTTGAAAATAGATGATATCGTTTATAGTCGGATTCTAAAGCATTGTAAAAAGATTACTTTGTTCAAGTTGCGGATTCTTAATGTTTGAAAATAGATGATATCGTTTCAAGTCGGAGTCTAAAGCATTGTAAATAGATGACGTTGTTCAAGTTGCCGATTCTTAAAGTTTGAAAATAGATTATATCGTTTGAAGTGTGATTCTAAATCATTGTAAATAGATGACTTTGTTCAAGTTGCGGATTCTTAAGATTTGAATATAGATGATATCGTTTAAAGTCGGATTCTAAAGCATTGTAAATAGATGACTTTGTTCAAGTTGCGGACTCTTATGGTTTGAATATAGATGATAATGTTTAGAGTCGGATTCTAAAGCATTGTAAATAGATGACTTGTTCCAGTTGCGGATCCTTAAGGTTTGAAAATAGATGATATCGTTTAAAGTCGGATTCTAGAGCATTGTAAATAGATGACTTTGTTCAAGTTTAGGATTCTCAAGGTTTGAAAATAGATGATATTGTGAAAGTCGGATTCTAAAGCATTGTAAATAGATGACTTTGTTCAAGTTTCGGATTCTTAAGGTTTAAAAATAGATGATATCGTTTAAAGTCGGATTCTAAAGCATTGTAAATAGATGACTTTGTTCAAGTTGCGGACTCTTATGGTTTGAAAATAGATTATAATGTTTAAAGTCGGATTCTAAAGCATTGTAAATAGATGACTTTGTTCAAGTTGCGGATTCTTAATGTTTGAAAATAGACGATATCGTTTAAAGTCGGATTCTAAAGCATTGTAAATAGATGACTTTGTTCAGTTGCGGACTCTTAAGGTTTGAAAATAGATGATATCGTTTCAAGTCGGATTCTAAAGCATTGTAAATAGATGACTTTGTTCAAGTTGCGAGTTGTTTAGGTTTAAAAGTAAATGATATCATTTCATGTCGGATACGTAAGCATTGTAAATACATGGCTTTGTTTAAGTTGCGGATTCTTAATGTTTGAAAATAGATTATATCGTTTAAAGTCGGATTCTAAAGCATTGTAAATAGATGACTTTGTTCCAGTTGCGGATTCTTAATGGTTTCAAAATAGATGATATCGTTTCAAGTCGGATTCTAAAGCATTGTAAATAGATGACTTTGTTCAAGTTTCCGATTCTTAAAGTTTGAAAATAGATTATATCGTTTAAAGTCGGATTCTAAATAATTGTAAATAGATGACTTTGTTCAAGTTGCTGATTCTTAAGATTTGAAAATAGATGATATTGTTTAAAGTCGGATT
This sequence comes from Sepiola atlantica, assembly GCA_963556195.1. Taxonomy (NCBI): domain Eukaryota; kingdom Metazoa; phylum Mollusca; class Cephalopoda; order Sepiida; family Sepiolidae; genus Sepiola; species Sepiola atlantica. The sequence goes on from CAUVYP010000558.1 coordinate 447,490, forward strand.
CTAAAGCATTGTAAGTAGATGACTTTGTTCAAGTTGCGGACTCTTATGGTTTGAAAATAGATGATATCGTTTCAAGTCGGATTCTAAAGCATTGTAAATAGATGACTTTGTTTAAGTTGAGGATTCTCAAGGTTTGAAAATAGATGATATTGTTTAAAGTCGGACTCTAAAGCATTGTAAATAGATGACTTTGTTCAAGTTGCGGATTCTTAAGGTTTAAAAATAGATGATATCGTTTAAAGTCGGATTCTAAGGCATTGTAAATAGATCACTTTGTTCAAGTTGCGGATTCTTTAGGTTTGAAAATAGATCATATCGTTTAAAGTCGGATTCTAAAGCATTGTAAGTAGATGACTTTGTTCAAGTTGCGGATTATTAATGTTTGAAAATAGATGATATCGTTTAAAGTCGGATTCTAAAGCATTGTAAATAGATGACTTTGTTCCAGTTGCGGATTCTTAATGGTTTGAAAATAGATTATATCGTTTCAAGTCGGATTCTAAAGCATTGTAAATAGATGACTTTGTTCAAGTTGCCGATTCTTAAAGTTTGAAAATAGATTATATCGTTTAAAGTCGGATTCTAAATAATTGTAAATAGATGACTTTGTTCCAGTTTCGGATTCTTAAGGTTTGAAAATAGATTATATTGTTTAAAGTCGGATTCTAAAGCATTGTAAGTAGATGACTTTGTTCAAGTTGCGGACTCTTATGGTTTGAAAATAGATGATATTGTTTAAAGTCGGATTCTAAAGCATTGTAAATAGATGACTTTGTTCAAGTTGAGGATTCTCAAGGTTTGAAAATAGATGATATTGTTTAAAGTCGGATTCTAAAGCATTGTAAATGGATGACTTTGTTCAAGTTGCGGATTCTTAAGGTTTAAAAATAGATGATATCGTTTAAAGTCGGATTCCAAGGCATTGTAAATAGATCACTTTGTTCAAGTTGCGGATTCTTTAGGTTTGACAATAGATCATATCGTTTAAAGTCGGATTCTAAAGCATTGTAAGTAGATGACTTTGTTCAAGTTGCCGATTCTTAATGTTTGAAAATAGATGATATCGTTTAAAGTCGGATTCTAAAGCATTGTAAATAGATTACTTTGTTCAATTTGCAGACTCTTAAGGTTTGAAAATAGATAGTATCGTTTCAATTCGGATTCTAAAGCATTGTAAATAGATGACTATGTTCAAGTTGCGGACTGCTAAGATTTGAAAATAGATGATATCCTTTAAAGTCGGATTCTAAAGCATTGTAAATAGATGACTTTGTCTAAGTTGGTGGATACTTAGGGTTTTAAAATAGATGATATCGTTTAAAGTCGGATTCTAAAGTAGGGAACATGACACGAAGAGGGCTTACTTGCGAAACGTTATCGGGTTTGCTTGTCCTGTGCGCTGCGAGTGAAAGAAAGAAAGAAGGAAAGAAATCCAACATGGCGTCCCTGAATGTTTATTACATACAGTTCACGCAAAATCTCGCAAAGTCTCGCTGCACGTATGGAAATTAGGTGTGACTGGATATTATAAAAAGCGAGTCTCGTACCGTCTCAGAAGAACGGAGTGTGCAAAGCGAGTGCACGTGTCGAGCAGTAAGAGCTGCTTTGGAGGTTAACAGTGACTTGCGACCTTCGTTATTATTTCAAGCTATCTCGGCGATGGACAAGTTCGACGGCTCCCCCATCCGGACCCTCTGTAGTCGAGTGGTGGGAGAAAGCCGAGCGCGTCTGCAGACTTTGCAATATAAAGGATCCTGCACTGGTCATCCCGCTGAGGCTGACCAAAGGAGCATATTCGGTGTATCAGCAGCTCGGAGACGAACCAGGCCTGGAGGAAATTAGGCAGGCGCTATACGCAGCCTTTGCTGTGGACCCTTTCGTCGCCTGGAGGCAGTTCACCGAACGGCGGCTTGGGCTAGATGAGACTGTGGACGTCTACCTGGCCGATTGGAGGAGGCTAGCCGCGCCGTTTGGTGGAACAAGCGAGCGAATACTGGGATGCGCTTTTCTGACTGGACTCCCAGACGGCGCCAGCAGACTGCTGCAGACATCGTCCAGACTCAGTGAGATTGGGCTTGACAAGTTGTTGGCCAGAGCCCGAAACATTTTGAAAGAGGACACAGAGCCGGTTTCGGCAGCTGCGGAAGCGTCTTCACCACCAACAGAAGACGTGAGATGCTACAAATGTGGCGGGCCGAATCATTTTTCAAAAGACTGCCGTAGCCGAAGCGGTGCAAAGGACGCGCCCGATCGAGGAACGTTAAAACGCGTGCGTTGTTACCGGTGCAACAAGCTGGGTCACGTGGCAAGAGGTTGTCCGGGAAACGGGCAAGGGGAGTGAGCTATAGCGCCAGTCTTCTCCCCAGATTGTCGCCAAATAAGGCGCTACCCACAGTGAGCGTGCGCGTAAACGGGCGTGAGCGCTTCGCGCTCGTAGACACCGGGTGCACGCAGACCCTCGTGCGCAAAGCATGCTGTGACGCATGGGATAAGGAAAGGATCCCGGTATTGACGGTTGGCGGTGGCTCGATTGCCTCTTGTGGCGTTAGCATCATTCGCGCAGGTGTCGGCGATGGGCCTACAGTAACCGCACGAGCCTTGGTTATAAACGGTGACCTGCTCGGTTACGACCTACTCCTGGGAATGGACGTCATCAAGGAATTGGGAAGTGTACGCATTGATGGTGAGGGTAGGGCACATTTTGCAAAAGCGGGCCTTGCTCTGAGTGCAGCTATGAAGCTGGAACAGCCTGATTTTTGTGCGGAATTCGACCAGCGCACAAAATCCTAGACAGCCTCCTGGAAGTGGTCGGAGGAGCAGCCACCCGAGAAATTATGCAATAAGGTGCCAGAATACAAAATCCCCCCCGGAGCTCGTGCAGAATACGACAAGGAACTACAAACTTGGATTAGTAATGGATGGCTAGTTCCGTATTCAGAGAAGGAATTGGGTCCTCCAAAGTGCCTAATCCCGTTAATGGCGGTTATCCAACAGAATAAGCAGAAGGTGAGGCCGGTGCTCGACTATCGAGAATTGAATGAGCACGTGGACCCTTTTACAGCTTGCGCGGACGTATGCACTGAAAAGTTGAGGGAATGGCGGCAAGTGGGATCTAATGTATCTGTACTGGATCTTCACAAAGAATACCTTCAAGTGCGTGTACACAAATCACTATGGCCCTATCAAACGGTGCTCATCAAGGGAAAAAGGTATTGCCTAACCCGCATGGGATTTGGACTTAATTTTGCGCCATCAATTATGCAAATGATTGTTGACACCATTCTGACTAAAGATGAGCGCATTCAGCGGGCAACGTCTGCATATATTGATGACGTGTACGTGGACGAGGAAATTGTATCTGCGGCGCGCGTGAGGGAGCATCTCTACAACTTTGGCCTTCTCAGCAAGGAACCGGAAAGGCTACGAGATGGCGCACGGGTACTTGGTTTGCAGGTCTGGGAGGAAGATGACGTTCTGTATTGGAAACGAGGAAATGAAACCCCGGACATGCCTTGTATTGTTACACGACGAAACGTGTTTTCCTTGTGCGGAAAGTTAGTTGGACACCTTCCTGTCGGCGGCTGGCTTCGTGTTGCGGTGGCATTTATTAAGCGAAGACCCTCCGCCGTCACCACTGGATAAGATGACGAAACTCATGACGTCCCTCTCAATACAATGCTCAAAGAAGTCCTCACCAGGGTGCACAAGGAAGACCCAACGCGAGGCAGATGGTGCGTCGACAGCCAGAACCTTAGTGTGTGGGTTGATGCAAGCTCTCTCGCCATTGGTGTATCGGTGGTCCATGATGGAATGGTGGTGGAAGACGCTTGCTGGTTACGCCCAGAAAAGGACTCCCAGCACATAAACCTGGCAGAACTTAATGCGGTTATCAAGGGGATAAACTTGCCAATCCTTTGGAAGACGACCACCCTGCGACTATTCACGGATTCTGCTTGCGTCCATAAGTGGATTTCAGATACTCTCACCGGGAGGGCCAGAATACGAACCAAAGCCACGAGCGAGATGCTCATCCGACGGCGGCTCGACACGATCATGAAGCTGGTGAACGAATATGCTCTGTCAATAGAGGTGTCCCTGGTCAAATCCAGCCTGAACAAAGCAGATTGTTTGACGAGAGTACCTCAAAGATGGCTTGATGCCATAAGAAAGACTATTGAACCCATGCAGCCCGCCTGCGCCGCTTCCATGAGCCCCGTTCGATCTAATACCATCAAAGAAGTCCACCAACAAACCGGGCACCCTGGGGTCAAGCGGACCCTATATTTCGCTAAGTTGGTTGAACCAGGAGTACAAAAGGCAGACGTCAGGAAAGTGGTCAAAGATTGTATAGCATGCCAATCCATTGATCCAGCACCCGTTCGCTGGGAGAAAGGAAAGCTGGTAGTGGAAAGCCATTGGAACCGGCTGGCGATGGATATTACTCACCACAACGGTGAGGATTTCTTGACTCTCATTGATTGCGGTCGATCCAGGTTTGCGATATGGCGCATGCTGCGCCGGCAGGATGCAGCCAGCATCATCCGTCAGTTAAACAATATTTTTCTTGAACGTGGCCCCCCAACGGAGATATTAACCGACAATGGCGCTGCATTCACTAGTGAGCAGTTCAGAAAGTTTGCTGATGGCTGGGGAGTACACCTGAGGTTTCGATGCGCCCACGTACCGAGTGGAAATGGGGTCATCGAGCGGAATCACAGAACCGTCAAAACCATTGCGGCCAGGACGGGCTGCACGGTATTTGAGGCAGTCTACCTGTATAACGTAACCCCAAAGGATAATGTTTCACCCTCTACAGCGCCGGCTGACACCTTGCACAGGTATCACGTCAGGGGGAAAGGCATAGAGACTAACCCGCTGCCCGAACTGGAAGTAACCAAAGAGAAACTGAAAAAAGGGGATGTCGTCTGGATTAAGAACCCGCGCGGCAAGTGTACAACGAAATACGGAGTTGGACGCGTACCGAGGTAATCAGCCCACAGGCGGTGCGAGTCGACGGTATGCCCCGTCACATTAGGGACCTACGGTTAGCAACGCAATCATCACTGAACGACAAGAGCGAGTCGGAGTCAGAGAGCAGTGAGGCATCGCTCTGGCTTGCAGCAGCCCCATCGGACAGTGACTCGGATATCAGCAGTATCCCAGCGGACGCGATGTTTCTCGACCCTCAGACCGCGGACGAGAGCACAAGCGAAGATGAGGCTTGCGTTGTCCCCCTCCGAAGAAGCAACCGGCGAAGGCGATCGAGGCCTCCCTGCCATCTCTGTGATCATGAGATCAGGGGGGAGTGTAGGGAACATGAACATAAAGAGGGCTTACTTGCGAAACGTCCTCGTGTTTGCTAGGCCTGTGCGCTGCGAGTGAAAGAAAGAAAGAAGGAAAGAAATCCAACATGGCGTCCCTGAATGTTTATTACATACAGTTCACGCAAAATCTCGCAAAGTCCCGCTGCACTTATGGAAATTAGGTGTGACTGGATATTATAAAAAGCGAGTCTCGTACCGTCTCAGAAGAACGGAGTGTGCGAAGCGAGTGCACGTGTCGAGCAGTAAGAGCTGCTTTGGAGGTTAACAGTGACTTGCGACATTCGTTATTATTTCAGTAAATAGATGACTTTGTTCAAGTTGCGGATTCTTAGGGTTTGAAAATAGATGATATCCTTTAAAGTCGGATTCTAAAGCATTGTAAATAGATGTCTTTAGTCAAGTTGGTGGATTCTTACGGTTTGAAAATAGATGATATCGTTTAAAGTCGGATTCTAAAGCATTGTAAATAGATAACTTTGTTAAAGTTGCCGATGCTTAATGTTTGAAAATAGATGATATCGTTTAAAGTCAGATTCTAAAGCATTGTAAATAGATGACTTTGTTTAAAGTTGCAGACACTTACGGTTTGAAAATAGATGATATCGTTTCAAATCGGATTCTAAAGCATTGTAAGTAGATGACTTTATTACAGTTGCGGATTCTGAAGGTTTGAAAATAGATGATAATGTTTAAAGTCGCATCTTAAAGCATTGTAAATAGATGACTTTGTTCAAGTTGCCGATTCTTAAGGTTTGAAAACAGATGATATTGTTTGAAGTCGGATCCTAAATCATTGTAAGTAGATGACTTAATTACAGTTGCGGATTCTTAAGGTTTGAAAATAGATGATAATGTTTAAAGTCGCATTCTAAAGCATTGTAAATAGATGACCTTGTTAAGTTGCGGACTATTAAGGTTTGAAAATAGTTGATGGCGTTTAAAGTCGGATTCTAAAGCATTGTAAATACATGACTTTCTTCAAGTTGCCGATTCTTAAGGTTTGAAAATACGTAATATTGTTTAAAGTACGATTCTAAAGCATTGTAAGTAGATGACTTTATTACAGTTGCGGATTCTTTAGGTTTGAAAATAGATTATAATGTTTGAAGTCGGATTCTAAAGCATTGTAAATAGATGACTTTGTTCAAGTTGCGGATTCTAAAGGTTTGAAAATAGATGATATCGTTTAAAGTCGGATTCTAAAGCATTGTAAATAGATGACTTTGTTCGAGTTGCGGATTTATAAGGTTTGAAAATAGATGATATCGTTTAAAGTCGGATTCTAAAGCATTGTAAATAGATGACTTTGTTCAAGTTGCGGATTCTTAAGGTTTGAAAATAGATGATATCGTTTAAATTCGGATTCTAAAGCATTGTAAATAGATGACATTGTTACAGTTGCGGACTCTTAAGGTTTGAAAATAGATGATATCGTTTAAAATCGGATTCTAAAGCATTGTAAATACCTGACTTTGTTCAAGTTGCGAATTCTTTAGGTTTGATAATAGATGATATCGGTTGAAGTCGGATTCTAAAGCATTGTAAATAGATGACTTTGTTCAAGTTGCCGATTCTTAAGGTTAGAAAATAGATGATATCGTTTAAAGTCAGATTCTAAAACATTGTAAGTAGATGACTTTGTTCAAGTTTGCGATTCTTAATGTTTGAAAATAGATGATATCGTTTAAAGTCGGATTCTAAAGCATTGTAAATAGATGACTTTGTTCGAGTTGCGGATTCTTAAGGTTTGAAAATAGATGATATCGTTTAAAGTCGAATTCTAAAGCATTGTAAATAGATGACTTTGTTCAAGTTGCGGATTCTTAAGGTGTGACAATTGATGATATCGTTTAAAATCGGATTCTAACGCATTGTAAACAGATGACTTTGTTGAAGTTGCGAATTCTTTAGGTTTGAAAATAGATGATATCGGTTTAAGTCGGATTCTAAAACATTGTAAATAGAGGACTTTGTTCAAGTTGCCGATTCTTAAGGTTTGAAAATAGATGATATCGTTTAAAGTCGGATTCTAAAGCATTGTAAGTAGATGACTTTGTTCAAGTTGGCGATTCTTAATGTTTGAAAATAGATGATATCGTTTAAAGTCGGATTCTGAAGCATTGTTAAATAGATTACTTTGTTCAAGTTGCAGACTCTTAAGGTTTGTAAATAGATGATATCGTTTAAAGTCGGATTCTAAAGCATTGTAAATAGATGACATTGTTCAAGTTGCGGACTCTTATGGTTTGAAAATAGATGATATTGTTTCAAGTGGGATTCTAAAGCATTGTAAATAGATGACTTTGTTCAAGTTGAGGATTCTCAAGGTTTGAAAATAGAGTATATTGTTTGAAGTCGGATTCTAAAGCATTGTAAATAGATGACTTTGTTATAGTTGCGGATTCTTAAGGTTTCAAAATATGTTTTATATTGGTTTAAGTCTGATACTAAAGAATTGTAAATGGATGACTTTGTTCACGTTGCAGATTCTTAAGGTTTGAAAATAGATGATATCGTTTGAAGTCGGATTCTAAAGCATTGTAAATAAATGACTTTGTTATAGTTGTCGATTCGAAATGTTTGAAAATACATGATATCGGTTAAAGTCGGATTCTAAAGCATTGTTAATAGATGACTTTGTTCAAGTTGCAGATTCTTAAGGTTTCAAAATAAATGATATCGTTTAACGTCGGATTCTACAGCATTGTACATAGATTACTTTGTTCATGTTGCAGATTCTTAATGTGTCAACATAGATGATATCGTTTAAAGTCGGATTCTAAAGCATTGTAAATAGGTGACTTTGTTCAAGTTGCCGATTCTTAATGTTCGAAAATCGATGATATCGGTTAAAGTCAGATTCTAAAGCATTGTAAATAGATGACTTTGTTAAGGTTGCGGATTCTTAAGGTTTGAAAATAGATGATATCGTTTAAAGTCGGTTTCTAAAGAATTGTAAATAGGTGACTTTGTTCACGTTGCCGGTGTTTAAGGTTTGAAAATAGATGATATTGTATGAAGTCGGATTCAAAATAATTGTAAATAGATGACTTTGTTCAAGTTTCCGATTCTTATGGTTAGAAAAAAGATGATATCAGTGAAAGTCGGATTCTAAAGCATTGTAAATAGATGACTTTGTGCAAGTTGCGGATTCTAAAGCTTTGAAAGATGATGACATTGTTTAAAGTCGGATTCTAAAGCATTGTGAATAGATGACTTTGTTCAAGTTGCCGATTCTTAAAGTTTGAAAATAGATGATATTGTTTAAAGTCGGATGCTAAAGCATTGTAAATAGACGACTTTGTGCAAGTTGCGGATTCTTAAAGTTTCAAAATAGATGATATCGTTTAAAGTCGGATTCTAAAGCAATGTAAATAGATGACTGTGTTCAAGTTGCCGATTGTAAAGCTTTGAATATAGAGAATATCGTTAAAAGTCGGATTCTAAAGCATTGTAAATAGATGACTTTGTTCGAGTTCTCGATTAAAAGGGTTTTAAAATAGATGATATCGTTTAAAGTAGGTTTCTAAAGCATTGTAAATACATGACTTCGTTCCAGTTGCGGATTTTTAAGCTTTGAGAATAGACGATATCGTTAAAAGTCGTATTCTAAAGCATTGTAAATAGATGACTTTGTTTATTTTGCCGATTCGTAAGGTTTGAAAAAAGATGATATCGTTTAAAGTCGGATTCTAAAGCATTGTAAGTAGATGAGTTAGTTCAAGTTACCGATTATTGAGGTTTGAAAATATATGATATCGTTTAAAGTCGGATTCTTAAGCATTGTAAATAGATGACTTAGTTTTAGTTGCCGATTCTTAATGGTTTGAAAATAGATGATACTGTTTAAAGTCGGATTCTATAGCATTGTACCTATATGACTTTGTTCCAGTTGCCGTTTCTTAAGGTTTGAAAATAGATGATATCGTCTAAAGTCGGATTCTAAAGCATTGTAAATAGATGATTTGTTTAAAGTTGAGGATTCTTAAGGTTTGAAAATAGATGATATCGTTTATAGTCGGATCCTATAGCATTGTAAATAGATGACTTAGTTCAAGTTGCAGATTCCTAAGGTTTGCAAATAGATGATATCGTTTAAAGTCGGATTCTAAAGCATTGTAAATAGATGACTTTGTTATAGTTGCGGATTCTTTAGGTTTGAAAATAGATTATATTGTTTAAAGTCTGATACTAAAGAATTGTAAATAGATGACTTTGTTCAAGTTTCAGATTCTTAAGGTTTGAAATTGATGATATCGTTTAAAGTCGGATTCTAAAGCATTGTAAATAAATGACTTTGTTATAGTTGTCGATTCGAAATGTTTGAAAATAGATGATATCGTTTAAAGTCGGATTCTAAAGTATTGTTAATAGAAGAGAGAGTTCAAGTTGCAGATTCTTAAGTTGTGAAAATAGATGATATCCTTTGAAGTCGGATTCTAAAACATTGTAAATAGATGACTTTGTTCGTGTTGAGGATTCTAAAGGTGTCAACATAGATGATATCGTTTAAAGTCGGATTCTAAAGCATTGTAAATAGGTGACTTTGTTCAAGTTGCCGATTCTTGAGGTTTAAAAATAGAGGATATTGTTTTAAGTCGGATTCTAAAGCATTGTAAATAGATGACTTTATTCAAGTGGCTGATTCTTAATGTTTGAAAATCGATGATATCGTTTGAAGTCATATTTTAAAGCATTGTAAATAGATGACTTTGTTAAGGTTGCGGATTCTTAAGGTTTGAAGATAGATGATATTTGTAATGTAAAAAGAAGACACGAATAGAAAAACCTTTTCTAAGGCTTTATTCAATTAATTCAAAACTACAATGCCAACAAGGCAAGAGGCCAAGAACGTATATATGGTAAAAGAAAGAGAACGCATTTAAATTAAAAAGTCACGTGGACAAGAAAACCCAGTAATTTTACTTTAACGGAAATATATGCAAGTGCACGTAATCCATCTCGTAATCCCAAGGTGGTGAGTTCAATCCTGGGCAAATGCAGCTGAAGAAATATAATATACATAACATTTTCCCCTACTTGTAACAGAGATTGTTATCAGAAAGTTTTATAAATCCAGACGCTGGACTGGTTTGCGAATCCTGCTAGACCGGCGGGGAAGTAGTTCACTCTCAGAAGCACCATATCTCTGGGAAGGTGGATTCTCTGAATTCTGATTCACTAATTCATTTTCTGTATTACTTTTCCTGAGGTGAAGGAGTATTTGTGGAACTTGTATCAGGCAAAGGGCCCATGTCAGGTAGAACGTTTTCAGCAGAAGCTTGAGATCGACCCGAGCGTGGAAAACGTGCTAAATGTCTTAGTGCTACTGAATCTTCCCGGCCATCATGATATCGTATTCTTGCATGTGTAGGGTTAGCCTCGAAGAGGTCCACTTCCTCAACGATCGGGTCATATTTACTCCTGTTACCAAATCGCTTTAATAACACCTCCCCAGGCTCACAGAGCCAAACAGGTAATGCAGTGCCAGTGGAAGAGCGCCTTTTAAAATTGAACATGCGTTCGTGAGGCGTAGCATTTGTGGAGGTGCATAGTAGAGAGCGAATAGTTTGTAAAACATCCTGTAGAACATCCTGCCAAGCGCTAATGGGTAACCGTTTTGATCCCAAAGCTAATAAGATGGTGTTCCAAATAATGCCGGTCTAGCGCTCACATTGGCTGTTACCTCTTGGGTTATACGCAGTAGTATTACTGGATCCAATTCCAAGTCGCAGCAAAAATTGTTTGAATTCCTCCGACATAAACGAAGTTCCTCGATCGGAATGGATGAATGAGGGAAGTCCAAAAATAGAAAAGATATTCACCAGGCACTGAATCGCGGTTTGAAAGGAGCAATCACGACAAGGGAAAGCAAACGGAAATCGACTGTATTCATCGACGACTGTAAATATGTAACGGCAACCTGATGAAGATGCCGGGATAGGTCCTTTGTAATCGACAGAAAGACGCTGGAATGGAGCAGTAGAACGGATAAGAATATTATTAGTAGAAGTAAAGAATTGGGGTTTTATTTTGGCGCAAGTAGTACATTGAGATGTCACACGTCGGATTTCATCAAGTGAATATGGCAAATTTTGTGACCTTACAAAATGCCAAAAGCGTTGTACTCCAGGATGTATTAAGGAATCATGAATTGATTTTAGTTCCTCCAAGGAAGAAACAGCAGCACCACATACTCTGGATAATGTGTCAGCGACAATATTTTCATTCCCGGGACGGTGTTTTATATCATATGAAAAGGGAAGAAGTTCCATTTTCCACCGTATAATTTTATCGTTTTTAATTTTTCCACGATTAGCAGGTTTAAACACAAAAGATACGGCTTGTTGATCAGTAATAATAGTAAAATGTTTCCCAACAATGAGATCTCTCAATTTACGAACACATTCGACTATGGCATATGCTTCTTTTTCGACTATATGAAGTCGCATTTCAGAGAGGTTTAACGACCGAGAAAAGAATGCTTCAGGTCTCCCAGCTTGTAAAAGAGTGCCTCCGATAGCCTTTTCTGAGGCATCGGTTTCAATAATAAACGGCAATTCATCATCAATAACTTTTACGGATGATTCAGCAATGTCTTTCTTGAGTTTTTCGAAAGAATTTACAACTATAGGAGGCATAGGGAATTGTTTATTTTCGACCAGTGGACGAATTTTGTATGAATACTTAGGTATCCATTTCGCATAGTAAGCAAACATACCAAGACACCTTTTTAACGATTTTGAATCGGAAGGGGGAGGCATTTGCACAAGAGGTCTCAAACGCTCTGGATCAGGTTGAAGAGTTCCGTTACAAATTTGGTATCCAAGCACGTTAATAGAACGAAGTAAAAACTTTGATTTTTCCCGGTTTATTTCGAGGTTGTATGTCGAGGCAGCTTTTAAGAAATACTCCAAATTGACGTCATGCTCCTCCTGGGTTTTACCGCAAATAGTTATATCATCTATATACGAGAAGGTTCCAGGTAATTTGTTATCAGAAATGAAAGAATTCATAAATCGTTGAAAGGCAGAAACCCCGTTTGTGACCCCCATGGGTATTCGTTTAAATTGGTACAGACGGTTTCCAGCCTGAAAGGCCGTATAGGGGCGATCTTCAGGGCAAATTTCAATCTGATAGTATGCTTTGGACAAGTCAATTATACTAAAGATACGATACTGGGCTATTTGGTCAACGAGATCCCCAATTCGTGGCAAGGGGTATGCATCAAGTAAGGTGAAACGGTTAATAGTTTGGGAGAAATCGACTACCAATCGTTTCTTTTTATTAGTTGACGAAGTCACAACAATTTGAGCGCGCCACGGAGAGTAACTTGGTTCAATTATATCATCCTCAAGGATTTGTAGAATTTCTTTTTCAATGAATCGAGAGTCCTCCGCACGGTAATTTCGGGACCCAGTAGCAATAGGTTTGCAATCACGGGTCAAGTTTCGGAACAATTTAACGGGTGCACAACTGATTTTGGTTAAAGCGCAGATTTTTAGAATATCCTGAGACCCTCCAAAAGAAATAGTGATACTCTGGTGTAGTTTTAAGAAGGGCACTCCGAGTATAATATCCATACAGGAATCAGGAAGTACTGTGAAGTCAATTTCTTTATATTCGTAACCATTGAAGATAACGTCCTCAGTACAATATTCAGATAGCTTGAGGGAAATGGCCAATGATGCCATGGAAATTACGGAATTCCGTTTAGAAGTAGACAGTTTCATTGTTTTAACAATACGAGCACTGATAAAGTTATCAGAACTGCCGGTGTCTATGAGAGCAGTTAATCGTTTACCCTTTAATTTTACAATTTTAGTAATAGGAGGGAACCTATCATCATCTTTAGCACGGGCTACTATAATAGCTGAGGTGGAACGTGAAGGTGTAGACATGGTAGAACGACAAACTTTGGCAAAATGGCCGAGTTTGCCACAGTTTCGACATACTTTATCGCGGGCAGGACAGTGGCGGCGATCATCCTTAATGTGACGTTTCCCTCCGCAGTTGTAGCACTTTCCATGAGCAGGAAGGGCAGCAGACAATTGTACAGATTCACACTTCATAGGAGCAGTAATAGTGGCCTCCTCGACAGAATCAGTAAACACATTTTTAGTCGTGGTAGCAGCAACGGTAGGTCCAATCTGAGAAGCGTATGACTCAGCACGAAATTGAGCCTGTTCTAAAGCTCTAGCACATTGAGTAGCCTCCTTGAGATTTAACGTATCATTTTCAAGTAGTCTGGCACGTATTACGGAAGACCGGAGACCACGTATAAATGAATCACGGACAGATTCATCTCTGTAAGTAGTAGCAGTAACATCTTTGAAGCAACAGTCTGCGGCAAGTCGGTTCAAGGCCTGAAGGTACTGGTCTACAGACTCATTTTCCTGTTGTAGACGTGTAGAAAGCAAATGTCTAGCATGAATAACGCTTGGAGACTTATCATAAACACTTTTCAGCAATTCAACAGCATCTTCGAATCCAGAACAACCCTCGATAATGTCAGCAACGGTAGCACCAAGGTTTAAATAAAGGACTTCGAGTTTGTCTGGATTTAAAGAAGCAATAGTAGATAAGTAATAAGTAAAATTACGGTACCATAGTCTCCAGAGCTTGCCAGCCTGAGGGTCTGCAGAAGATATATCAAACTTGTCCAGACGAATAATCTTATCCATGAGTAATTTAGTAAATGAATTAATTGAATAAATTGTTATGTAAAACCAAGACACGAATAGAAAAACCTTTTCTAAGGCTTTATTCAATTAATTCAAAACTACAATGCCAACAAGGCAAGAGGCCAAGAACGTATATATGGTAAAAGAAAGAGAACGCATTTAAATTAAAAAGTCACGTGGACAAGAAACCCCAGTAATTTTACTTTAACGGAAATATATGCAAGTGCACGTAATCCATCTCGTAATCCCAAAGTGCTGAGTTCAATCCTGGGTAAATGCAGCTGAAGAAATATAATATACATAACAATATTGTTTAAAGTCGGATTCTAAAGCAGTGTAAAAAGATGACTTTGTTCAAGTTACCGATTGTGGAGGTTTGAAAATAGATGATATCGTTTAAAGTCGGATTGTAAAGCAATGTAAATAGATGACTGTGTTCAAGTTGCCGATTCTAAAGCTTTTAAAATAGATGATATCGTTTAAAGTCGGATTCTAAAGCATTGTAAATACATGATTTCGTTCCAGTTGCGGATTCTTAAGCTTTGAGAATAGACGATATCGTTTAAAGTCGGATTCTGAAGCATTGTAAATAGATTACTTCGTTCAAGTTGCAGATTCTAAAGGTTTGAAAGTAGATGATATCGTTTACAGTCGTATTCTAAAGCATTGTAAATAGATGACTTTGTTTAGTTTGCCGATTCGTAAGGTTTGAAAAAAGATGATATCGTTTGAAGTCGGATTATAAAGCATTGTTAATAGATGACTTAGTTCAAGTTGCAGATTCTTAAGGTTTGAAAATGGATGATAACGTTTAAAGTCGGATTCTAAAGCATTGTAAATAGATGACTTTGTTCAAGTTGCGGATTCTTAAGGTTTGAAAATAGATGATATCGTTTTAAGTTGGATTCTAAAGCATTGTAAATAGATGACTTTTTGTTAAGTTGCGGATACTTAATATTTGAAAATATGTTATAATGTTTAAAGTCGCATTCTAAAGCATTGTAAATAGATGACTTTGTTCAAGTTGCGGATTCTTAAAGTTTGAAAATAGATGATATCGTTTAAAGTCGGATTCTAAAGCATTGTAAATAGATGACTTTCTTCGAGTTGCGGATTCTTAAGGTTTGAAAATAGATGATATCGTTTAAAGTCGGATTCTAAAGCATTGTAAGTAGATGACTTTGTTCAAGTTGGCGATTCTTAATGTTTGAAAATAGATAATACCGTTTAAAGTCGGATTCTAAAGCATTGTAAATAGATTACTTTGTTCAAGTTGCAGACTCTTAAGGTTTGAAAATAGATGATATCGTTTAAAGTCGGATTCTAAAGCATTGTAAATAGATGACTTTGTTCAAGTTGCGGACTCTTATGGTTTGAAAATAGATGATATCGTTTCAAGTCGGATTCTAAAGCATTGTAAATAGATGACTTTGTTCAAGTTGAGGAATCTCAAGGTTTGAAAATAAAGTATATTGTTTCAAGTCGGATTCTAAAGCATTGTAAATAGATGACTTTGTTATAGTGGCGGATTCTTAAGGTTTGAAAATAGATTATATTGGTTTAAGTCTGATACTAAAGAATTGTAAATAGATGACTTTGTTCAAGTTGCGGATTCTTAAGGTTTAAAAATAAATGATATCGTTTAACGTCGGATTCTACAGCACTGTAAATAGATTACTTTGTTCATGTTGCAGATTCTTAATGTGTCAACATAGATGATATCGTTTAAAGTCGGATTCTAAAGCATTGTAAATAGGTGACTTTGTTCAAGTTGCCGATTCTTAATGTTCGAAAATCGATGATATCGTGTAAAGTCGGATTCTAAAGCATTGTAAATAGATGACTTTGTAAAGGTTGCGGATTCTTAATGTTTTAAAATAGATGATATCGTTTAAAGTCGGATTCTAAAGCATTGTAAATAGATGACTTTGTTCACGTTGCCGATGTTTAAGGTTTGAAAATAGATAATATTGTATGAAGTCGGATTCGAAATCCTTGTAAATGGATGACTTTGTTCAAGTTTCCGATTCTTATGGTTAGAAAAAAGATGATATCAGTGAAAGTCAGATTCTAAAGCATTGTAAATAGATGACTTTGTTCAAGTTGCGGATTCTTAAGCTTTGAAATTAGATGATATTGTTTAAAGTCGGATTCTAAAGCATTGTACATAGATGACTTTGTTCAAGTTGCCGATTCTTAAGGTTTGAAAATAGATGATATCGTTTAAAGTCGGATTCTAAAGCATTGTAAGTAGATTACTTTGTTCAAGTTAGCGATTCTTAATGTTTGAACATAGATGTTATCGTTTAAAGTCGGATTCTAAAAAATCGTAAATAGATTACTTTGTTCAAGTTTAGGATTCACAAGGTTTGAAAATAGAGTATATTGTTTGAAGTCGGATTCTAAAGCATTGTAAATAGATGACTTTGTTATAGTTGCGGATTCTTAAGGTTTGAAAATAGATTATATTGGTTTAAGTCTGATACTAAAGAATTGTAAATAGATGACTTTGTTCAAGTTGCAGATTCTTAAGGTTTGAAAATAGATGATATCGTTTGAAGTCGGATTCTAAAGCATTGTAAATAAATGACTTTGTTATAGTTGTCGATTCGAAATGTTTGAAAATAGATGATATCGGTTAAAGTCGGATTCTAAAGCATTGTTAATAGAGGACTTAGTTCAAGTTGCAGATTCGTAAGGTTTCAAAATAAATGATATCGTTTAACGTCGGATTCTACAGCATTGGAAATGGATTACTTTGTTCATGTTGCAGATTCTTAATGTGTCAACATAGATGATATCGTTTAAAGTCGGATTCTAAAGCATTGTAAATAGGTGACTTTGTTCAAGTTGCCGATTCTTAATGTTCGAAAATCGATGATATCGGTTTAAGTCGGATTCTAAAGCATTGTAAATAGATGACTTTGTTAAGGTTGCGGATTCTTAAGGTTTGAAAATAGATGATATCGTTTAAAGTCGGATTCTAAAGCATTGTAAATAGGTGACTTTGTTCACGTTGCCGGTGTTTAAGGTTTGAAAATAGATGATATTGTATGAAGTCGGATTCAAAATAATTGTAAATAGATGACTTTGTTCAAGTTTCCAAATCTTATCATTAGAAAAAAGATGATATCAGTGAAAGTCGGATTCTTAAGCATTGTAAATAGATGACTGTGTTCAAGTTGCGGATTCTAAAGCTTTGAAATTAGATGATATTGTTTAAAGTCGGATTCTAAAGCATTGTAAATAGATGACTTTGTTCAAGTTGCCGATTCTTAAAGTTTGAAAATAGATTATATTGTTTAAAGTCGGATGCTAAAGCATTGTAAATAGACGACTTTGTGCAAGTTGCGGATTCTTAAAGTTTCAAAATAGATGATATTGTTTAAAGTCGGATTCTAAAGCATTGTAAATAGATTACTTTGTTCAAGTTGCGGATTCTTAAGGTTTAAAAATAGATGATATCGTTTAAAGTATGATTCTGAAGCATTGTAAGTAGATAACTTTGTTCAAGTTGCGGATTCTTAAGGTAAAAAAATAGATGATATAGTTGAAAGTCGGATTCTAAAGCATTGTAAATAGATGACTTTGTTCAAGTTGCCGATTCTTAAGGTTTTAAAATTGATTATATTGTTTAAAGTCTGATTCTAAAGAATAGTAAATATATGGTGTTGTTCAAGTTTCCGGTTCTTTAGGTTGGAGAATAGATTATATCGTTTAAAGTCGGATTCTAAAGCATTGTAAATGGATGACATTGTTACAGTTGCGGATTCTTAAGGTTCGAAAATAGATGATATCGTTTAAAGTCGGATTCTAAAGCATTTTAAATAGATGACTTTGTTCAAGTTGCCGATTCTTAAGGTTTGAAAATAGATGATATCGTTTAAAGTCGGATTCTAAAGCATTTTAAATAGATGACTTTGTTCAAGTTGCCGATTCTTAAGGAGTGAAAATAGATGATATCGGTTAAAGTCGGATTCTAAAGCATTGTAAATAGGTGACTTTTTCGAAGTTGCCGATTCTTAAGGTTTAAAAATAGAGGATATTGTTTTAAGTCGGATTCTAAAGCTTTGTAAATAGATGACTTTGTTCAAGTTGCTGATTCTTAATGTTCGAAAATCGATGATATCGTTTAAAGTCTGATTTTAAAGTATTGTAAATAGATTACTTTGTTAAGGTTGCGAATTCTTAAAGTTTGAAGCTAGATGATATTCTTTAAAGTCGGATTCTGAAGCAGTGTAAAAAGATGACTTTGTTAAAGTTACCGATTCTGAGGGTTTGAAAATAGATGATATCGTTTAAAGTCCGATTGTAAAGCAATGTAAATAGATGACTGTGTTCAGGTTCTCGATTAAAAGGGTTTTAAAATAGATGATATCGTTTAAAGTAGGTTTCTAAAGCATTGTAAATACATGACTTCGTTCCAGTTGCGGATTCTTAAGCTTTGAGAATAGACCATATCGTTAAAAGTCGGATTCTAAAGCATTGTCAATAGATTACTTCGTTCAAATTGCTGATTCTTAAGGTTTGAAAGTAGATGATATCGTTTAAAGTCGTATTCTAAAGCATTGTAAATAGATGACTTTGTTTATTTTGCCGATTCGTAAGGTTTGAAAAAAGATAATATCGTTTAAAGTCGGATTCTAAAGCATTGTAAGTAGATGACTTAGTTCAAGTTACCGATTATTGAAGTTTAAAAATAGATGATATCGTTTACAGTCGGATTCTTAAGCAATGTTAATAGATGACTTAGTTTTAGTTGCCGATTCTTAATGGTTTGAAAATAGATGATACTGTTTAAAGTCGGATTCTATAGCATTGTACCTAGATGACTTTGTTCCAGTTGCCGATTCTTAAGGTTTCAAAATAGATGATATCGTCTAAAGTCGGATTCTAAAGCATTGTAAATAGATGACTTTTTTGAAGTTGCGGATTCTTAAGGTTTGAAAATAGATGATATCGTTTATAGTCGGATCCTATAGCATTGTAAATAGATGACTTTGTTCAAGTTGCAGATTCTTAAGGTTTGAAAATAGATGATATCGTTTAAAGTCGAATTCTAAAGCATTGTAAATAGATGACTTTGTTCAAGTTGCTGATTGTTAAGGTTTAAAAATAGATGAGATCGTTTAAAGTTGGATTCTAAAGCATTGTAAATAGATGACTTTTTTAAAGTCGTGGATACTTAATGTTTGAAAATAGATGATATCGTTGAAAGTCGGATTCTACAGCATTGTAAATAGATGACTTTGAATAAGTTGCAGATTCTTAAGGTTTGAAAATAGATGATATCGTTTAAAGTCTGATTCGAAAGCATTGTAAATAGATGACTTTGTTCAAGTTGCCGATTCTTAAGGTTTGAAAATAGATGATCTTGTTTAAAGTCGGATTCTAAAGCATTGTAAATAAAACTTAGTTTCAGTTTCCGATTCTTAACGTTTTAACATAGATGATATCGTTTAAAGTCGGATTCTAAAGCATTGTAAATAGATGACTTTGTTCAAGTTGCCGATTGTTTAGGTTTGAAAATAGACGCTATCGTTTAAAGTCAGATTCTAAAGCATTGTAAATAGATGACTAAGTTCAAGTTGCCGATTCTTAAGGTTTGAAAATAGATGATATTGTTTAAAGTAAGATTCGTAAAGCATTGTAAATAGATGACTTTGTTCAATAGCTGATTCTTAAGGTTTGAACATAGATAATATCGTTTAAAGTCGGATTCTAAAGCATTGTAAATAGATGACTTTGTTCAAGTTGCCGATTCTGTATGTTTGAACATAGATGATATCGTGAAAAGTCGGATTCTTAAGCATTGTAAATAGATGACTTTGTTCAAGTGGCTGATTGTTACGGTTTGAAAATAGATGACATCGTTTAAAGTCAGATTCTAAAGCATTGTAAATAGATGACTTTGTTCAAGTTGCGCATTCTTAAGGTTGGACAATAGATGATATTGTGTGAAGTCGGATTTCAAAGCATTGTTAATAGATGACTTTGTTCAAGTTGCGGATTCTAAAGCCTTGAAAATAGATGATATCGTTTAAAATCGGATTCTAAAGCATTGTAAATAGATGACTTTGTTCAAGTTGCGGATTCTTAAGGTTTGAAAATAGATGATATTGTTTAAAGTCGGATTCTAAAGCATTGTAAATAGATGACTTTGTTCAAGTTACTGATTCTGGTTGTTTGAAAATATATGATATCGTTTAAAGTCGGAGTGTAAAGCAATGTAAATAGATGACTGTGTTCAAGTTGCCGATCCTTAAAATTTAAAAACAGATGATATTATTAAAAGTCGGATTCTAAAGCATTGTAAATAGATGACTTTGTTCAACTTGCGGATTTTTTAGCTTTGAAAATAGAGTATATCGTTTGGAGTCGGATTCTAAAGCATTGTAAATAGATGACTTCGTTCGAGTTCCCGAATAAAAGGATTTAAAAATAGAGGATATCGTTTAAAGTAGGATTGTAAAGCATTGTAATTATATGACTTTGTTTTAGTAGCGGATTCTTAAGCTTTGAGAATAGATAATATCGTTTAAAGTCGGATTCTAAAGCATTGTCAATAGATTACTTCGTTCAAATTGCTGATTCTTAAGGTTTGAAAGTAGATGATATCGTTTAAAGTCGTATTCTAAAGCATTGTAAATAGATGACTTTGTTTATTTTGCCGATTCGTAAGGTTAGAAAAAAAATAATATCGTTTAAAGTCGGATTCTAAAGCATTGTAAGTAGATGACTTAGTTCAAGTTACCGATTATTGAAGTTTAAAAATAGATGATATCGTTTACAGTCGGATTCTTAAGCATTGTAAATAGATGACTTAGTTTTAGTTGCCGATTCTTAATGGTTTGAAAATAGATGATACTGTTTAAAGTCGGATTCTATAGCATTGTACCTAGATGACTTTGTTCCAGTTGCCGATTCTTAAGGTTTCAAAATAGATGATATCGTCTAAAGTCGGATTCTAAAGCATTGTAAATAGATGACTTTTTTGAAGTTGCGGATTCTAAAGGTTTGAAAATAGATGATATCGTTTATAGTCGGATCCTATAGCATTGTAAATAGATGACTTTGTTCAAGTTGCAGATTCTTAAAGTTTGAAAATAAATGATATCGTTTAAAGTCGAATTCTAAAGCATTGTAAATAGATGACTTTGTTCAAGTTGCTGATTGTTAAGGTTTAAAAATAGATGAGATCGTTTAAAGTTGGATTCTAAAGCATTGTAAATAGATGACTTTTTTAAAGTCGTGGATACTTAATGTTTGAAAATAGATGATATCGTTGAAAGTCGGATTCTACAGCATTGTAAATAGATGACTTTGAATAAGTTGCAGATTCTTAAGGTTTGAAAATAGATGATATCGTTTAAAGTCTGATTCGAAAGCATTGTAAATAGATGACTTTGTTCAAGTTGCCGATTCTTAAGGTTTGAAAATAGATGATCTTGTTTAAAGTCGGATTCTAAAGCATTGTAAATAAAACTTAGTTTCAGTTTCCGATTCTTAACGTTTTAACATAGATGATATCGTTTAAAGTCGGATTCTAAAGCATTGTAAATAGATGACTTTGTTCAAGTTGCCGATTGTTTAGGTTTGAAAATAGACGCTATCGTTTAAAGTCGGATTCTAAAGCATTGTAAATAGATGACTAAGTTCAAGTTGCCGATTCTTAAGGTTTGAAAATAGATGATATTGTTTAAAGTAAGATTCGTAAAGCATTGTAAATAGATGACTTTGTTCAATAGCTGATTCTTAAGGTTTGAACATAGATAATATCGTTTAAAGTCGGATTCTAAAGCATTGTAAATAGATGACTTTGTTCAAGTTGCCGATTCTGTATGTTTGAACATAGATGATATCGTGAAAAGTCGGATTCTTAAGCATTGTAAATAGATGACTTTGTTCAAGTGGCTGATTGTTACGGTTTGAAAATAGATGACATCGTTTAAAGTCAGATCCTAAAGCATTGTAAATAGATGACTTTGTTCAAGTTGCGCATTCTTAAGGTTGGACAATAGATGATATTGTGTGAAGTCGGATTTCAAAGCATTGTTAATAGATGACTTTGTTCAAGTTGCGGATTCTAAAGCCTTGAAAATAGATGATATCGTTTAAAATCGGATTCTAAAGCATTGTAAATAGATGACTTTGTTCAAGTTGCGGATTCTTAAGGTTTGAAAATAGATGATATTGTTTAAAGTCGGATTCTAAAGCATTGTAAATAGATGACTTTGTTCAAGTTACTGATTCTGGTTGTTTGAAAATATATGATATCGTTTAAAGTCGGAGTGTAAAGCAATGTAAATAGATGACTGTGTTCAAGTTGCCGATCCTTAAAATTTAAAAACAGATGATATTATTAAAAGTCGGATTCTAAAGCATTGTAAATAGATGACTTTGTTCAACTTGCGGATTTTTAAGCTTTGAAAATAGAGTATATCGTTTGGAGTCGGATTCTAAAGCATTGTAAATAGATGACTTCGTTCGAGTTCCCGAATAAAAGGATTTAAAAATAGAGGATATCGTTTAAAGTAGGATTGTAAAGCATTGTAAATATATGACTTTGTTTTAGTAGCGGATTCTTAAGCTTTGAGAATAGATAATATCGTTTAAAGTCGGATTCTAAAGCATTGTCAATAGATTACTTCGTTCAAATTGCTGATTCTTAAGGTTTGAAAGTAGATGATATCGTTTAAAGTCGTATTCTAAAGCATTGTAAATAGATGACTTTGTTTATTTTGCCGATTCGTAAGGTTAGAAAAAAGATAATATCGTTTAAAGTCGGATTCTAAAGCATTGTAAGTAGATGACTTAGTTCAAGTTACCGATTATTGAAGTTTAAAAATAGATGATATCGTTTACAGTCGGATTCTTAAGCATTGTAAATAGATGACTTAGTTTTAGTTGCCGATTCTTAATGGTTTGAAAATAGATGATACTGTTTAAAGTCGGATTCTATAGCATTGTACCTAGATGACTTTGTTCCAGTTGCCGATTCTTAAGGTTTCAAAATAGATGATATCGTCTAAAGTCGGATTCTAAAGCATTGTAAATAGATGACTTTTTTAAAGTTGCGGATTCTTAAGGTTTGAAAATAGATGATATCGTTTATAGTCGGATCCTATAGCATTGTAAATAGATGACTTTGTTCAAGTTGCAGATTCTTAAGGTTTGAAAATAGATGATATCGTTTAAAGTCGAATTCTAAAGCATTGTAAATAGATGACTTTGTTCAAGTTGCTGATTGTTAAGGTTTAAAAATAGATGAGATCGTTTAAAGTTGGATTCTAAAGCATTGTAAATAGATGACTTTTTTAAAGTCGTGGATACTTAATGTTTGAAAATAGATGATATCGTTGAAAGTCGGATTCTACAGCATTGTAAATAGATGACTTTGAATAAGTTGCAGATTCTTAAGGTTTGAAAATAGATGATATCGTTTAAAGTCTGATTCGAAAGCATTGTAAATAGATGACTTTGTTCAAGTTGCCGATTCTTAAGGTTTGAAAATAGATGATCTTGTTTAAAGTCGGATTCTAAAGCATTGTAAATAAAACTTAGTTTCAGTTTCCGATTCTTAACGTTTTAACATAGATGATATCGTTTAAAGTCGGATTCTAAAGCATTGTAAATAGATGACTTTGTTCAAGTTGCCGATTGTTTAGGTTTGAAAATAGACGCTATCGTTTAAAGTCGGATTCTAAAGCATTGTAAATAGATGACTAAGTTCAAGTTGCCGATTCTTAAGGTTTGAAAATAGATGATATTGTT
Organism: Sepiola atlantica; assembly: GCA_963556195.1. NCBI lineage: Eukaryota > Metazoa > Mollusca > Cephalopoda > Sepiida > Sepiolidae > Sepiola > Sepiola atlantica. The sequence continues at coordinate 471,272 of CAUVYP010000558.1, forward strand.
TAAAGTAAGATTCGTAAAGCATTGTAAATAGATGACTTTGTTCAATAGCTGATTCTTAAGGTTTGAACATAGATAATATCGTTTAAAGTCGGATTCTAAAGCATTGTAAATAGATGACTTTGTTCAAGTTGCCGATTCTGTATGTTTGAACATAGATGATATCGTGAAAAGTCGGATTCTTAAGCATTGTAAATAGATGACTTTGTTCAAGTGGCTGATTGTTACGGTTTGAAAATAGATGACATCGTTTAAAGTCAGATTCTAAAGCATTGTAAATAGATGACTTTGTTCAAGTTGCGCATTCTTAAGGTTGGACAATAGATGATATTGTGTGAAGCCGGATTTCAAAGCATTGTTAATAGATGACTTTGTTCAAGTTGCGGATTCTAAAGCCTTGAAAATAGATGATATCGTTTAAAATCGGATTCTAAAGCATTGTAAATAGATGACTTTGTTCAAGTTGCGGATTCTTAAGGTTTAAAAATAGATGATATTGTTTAAAGTCGGATTCTAAAGCATTGTAAATAGATGACTTTGTTCAAGTTACTGATTCTGGTAGTTTGAAAATATATGATATCGTTTAAAGTCGGAGTGTAAAGCAATGTAAATAGATGACTGTGTTAAAGTTGCCGATCCTTAAAATTTAAAAACAGATGATATTATTAAAAGTCGGATTCTAAAGCATTGTAAATAGATGACTTTGTTCAACTTGCGGATTTTTAAGCTTTGAAAATAGAGTATATCGTTTGGAGTCGGATTCTAAAGCATTGTAAATAGATGACTTCGTTCGAGTTCCCGAATAAAAGGATTTAAAAATAGAGGATATCGTTTAAAGTAGGATTGTAAAGCATTGTAAATAGATGACTTTGTTTTAGTAGCGGATTCTTAAGCTTTTAGAATAGATAATATCGTTTAAAGTCGGATTCTAAAGCATTGTAAATATATTACTGCGTTCAAGTTGCCGATTCTTAAGGTTTGAAAATAGATGATATCGTGTAAAGTCGTATTCTAAAGCATTGTAAATAGATGACTTTGTTTAAGTTGCATTTTCTTAAAGTTTGAAAATAGATGATGTCGTTTAAAGTCGGATTCTAAAGCATTGTAAATAGATGCCTTAGTTTTAGTTGCCGATTCTTTAGGTTTGAAAATAGATTATATCGTTTAAAGTCGGATTCTATAGCATTGTAAATAGATGACTTTTTGCTAGTTGCGGATTCTTAAGGTTTGAAAATAGATGATATCGTATAAAGTGGGATTCTTAAGCATTGTAAATAGATGAACTTGTTCAAGTTGCGGATGCTTTAGGTGTGAAAATAGATGATATCATTTAAAGTCGGATTCTAAAGCATTGTAAATAGATTACTTTGTTCAAGTTGCGGACTCCTACGGTTTGAAAATAGATGATATCGTTTAAAGTCGGATTCTAAAGCATTGTAAATAGATTACTTTGTTTATTTTGCCGATTCTTAAGTTGTGAAAAAAGATGATATCGTTTAAAGTCGGATTCTAAAGCATTGTAAATAGATGACTTTGTTCAAGTTGCCGATTCTTAAGGTTTGAAAATAGATGATATCGTTTAAAGTCGGATTCTAAAGCATTGTAAATAGATGACTTTGTTCAAGTTGCGAGCTGTTAAGGTTTAAAAGTAGATGAATTCGTTTAATGTCGGATGCTGATGCATTGTAAATAGATGACTTCGTTTAAGTTGCGGATTCTTAATGTATGAAAATAGTATGTATCGTTTAAAGTAACATTCTAAAGCATTGTAAATAGATGCCTTTGTTAAAGTTGCGGATTCTTAAGGTTTGAAAATAGATGATATCGTTTGAAGTCGGATTCTAAAGCATTGTAAATAGATGACTTTGTTCAAGTTGCGGATTCTTAATGTTTGAAAATAGATGATATCGTGTAAAGTCGGATTCTATAGCATTGTAAGTAGATGACTTTGTTCAAGTTGCGGATTCTTTTTTTTTGAAAATAGATCATATCGTTTAAAATCGGATTCTAAAGCATTGTAAATAGATACTTTGTTCAAGTGGCGAAGCCTAAAGTTTTGAAAATAGATGCTATCTTTTCAAGTCGGATTCTAAAGCATTGTAAATCGATGACTGTGTTCAAGTTGCGGATTCTTAAAGTTTACAAATAGATGATATCGTTTAAAGTCTGATTCTAAAGCCTTGTAAATAGATGACTTTGTTCAAGTTGCGAATTCTTAATGTGTGAAAATAGATGTTTTCGTTTAAAGTCGGATTCTAAAGCATTGTAAATAGATTACTTTGTTCAAGTTGCGGATTCCTTAGGTTTGAAAATAGATGATATCGTATAAAGTCGGATTCTAAAGCATTGTAAATAGATGACTTTGTTCAAGTTGCGGATTCTTAATGTTTGAAAATAGATAATACGTTTAAAGTCGAATTCTAAAGCATTGTAAATAGATGACTTCGTTAGAGTTGCGGATTCTTAATGTTTTAAAATATATGATATCGTTTAAGTCGGATTCTAAAGCATTGTAAATAGATGAAGTTGTTCAAGTTGCGGATACTTAATGTTTGCAAATAGATGATATCGTTTAAAGTCGGATTCTAAAGCATTGTAAATAGATTACTTTGTTCAAGTTGCGACCTCTTAAGGTTTGAAAAGAGATGATATCGTTTAAAGTCGGATTCTAAAGCATTGTAAATAGATTCTTTGTTCACGTTGCGGAGTCTAAAGGTTTGAAAATAGATGATATCGTTTAAAGTCGGATGCTAAAGCATTGTAAATAGATACTTTGTTCACGTTGCAGAGTCTAAAAGTTTGAAAATAGATTATATTGTTTAAAGTCGGATGCTAAAGCATCGTAAGTAGATTACTATATTACAGTTGCGGATTCTTAATGTTTGAAAATAGATGATACGTTTAAAGTCGGATTCTAAAGCATTGTAAATAGATGACTTTGTTACAATTGTTGATACTTAAGGTTTGAAAATAGATGATATCGTTTAAAGTGTGATTTAAAAGCATTGTAAATAGATGACTTTGTTCAAGTTGCGGATTCTAAACGTTTGAACCTAGATGATATCGTTTAAATCGGATTCTAAAGCATTGTAAATAGATGACTTTGTTACAGTTTCGGACCTTTGAGGATTGAAAATAGATGATATCGTTGAAAGTTGGATTCTAAAGCATTGAAAATAGATGACTTTGTTCAAGTTGCGGATTCTTAAGGTTTGAAAATAGATGATATCGTTGAAAGTCGGATTCTAAAGCATTGAAAATAGATGTCTTTATTCAAGTTGCGGATTCTTAAGGTTTGAAAATAGATGATATCGTTGAAAGTCGGATTCTAAAGCATTGTAAATAGATGACTTTGTTCAAGTTCCGATTCTAAAGGTTTGAAAATAGATTATATCGTCTAAAGTCGGACTCTAAAGCATTGTAAATACATGACTTTGTTACAGTGTCGGATTGTTAAGGTTTGAAAATAGATGATATCCTTTAAAGTCGGATACTAAAGCATTGTAAATAGATGACTTTGTTCAAGTTGCGGACTCCTAATGTTTGAAAACAGATGATATCGTTTAAAGTCGGATTCTAAAGCATTGTAAATAGATGATTTTGTTTAAGTTGCTGATTCTTGGGGTTTGAAAATAGACGATATCGTTCAAAGTCGGATTCTAAAGCCATGTAAATAGATGACTTTGTTCAAGTTGCGGACTCTTAAGGTTTGAAAATAGATGATATCGTTTAAAGTCGGATTCTAAAGCATTGTAAATAGATGACTTTGTTCAAGTTGAGGATTCTTAAGGTTTGAAAATAGATGATAATGTTTAAAGTCTGATTCTAAAGCATTGTAAATAGATGACATTGTTCTAGGTGCGGATTCTTGAGGTTTGAAAATAGATGATATCGTTAGAAGTGTGATTCTAAAGCATTGTAAATAGATGACTTTTTGCTAGTTGCGGATTCTTAAGGTTTGAAAATAGATGATATCGTTTGAAGTCGGATACTATAGCATTGTAAATAGATGACTGTGATCAAGTTGCGGATTCTTAAGGTTTGAAAATAGATGATATCCTTTAAAGTCGGATTCTAAATCATTGTAAATAGATGACTTTGTTCAAGTTGCGGATTCTTAAGGTGTGAAAATAGATGTTATCGTTTAAAGTCGAATTCTAAAGCATTGTAAATAAATGACTTTGTTCAAGTTGCCGATTCTTAAGGTTTGAAAATAGATGATATCGTTTAAAGTCGGATGCTAAAGCATTGTAAATAGATACTTTGTTCACGTTGCAGAGTCTAAAGGTTTGAAAATAGATGATATTGTTTAAAGTCGGATGCTAAAGCATCGTAAGTAGATTACTATATTACAGTTGCGGATTCTTAATGTTTGAAAATAGATGATACGTTTAAAGTCGGATTCTAAAGCATTGTAAATAGATGACTTTGTTACAATTGCTGATACTTCAGGTTTTAAAAGTAGATGATATCGTTTAATGTCGGATGCTGATGCATTGTAAATAAATGACTTTGTTTAAGTTGCGAATTCTTAATGTTTCAAAATAGTATGTATCGTTTAAAGTAACATTCTAAAGCATTGTAAATAGATGACTTTGTTCAAGTTGCGCATTCTAAGGGTTTGACCATAGATGATATCGTTTAAAGTCGGATTCTAAAGCATTGTAAATAGATGACTTTGTTCAAGTTGCGGATTCTTAGGGTTTTTAAACCCTAAGAATCCGCAACTTGAACAAAGTAGATGATATCGTTACTAGTCGGATTCTAAAGCATTGTAAATAGATGACTTTGTTCAAGTTGCGAACTCTTTAGGTTTGAAAATAGATGATATCGTTTAAAGTCGGATCTAAAGCATTGTAAATAGATGACTTTTTGCTAGTTGCGGATTCTTAAGGTTTGAAAATAGATGATATCGTTTGAAGTCGGATTCTATAGCATTGTAAATAGATGACTGTGATCAAGTTGCGGATTCTTAAGGTTAGAAAATAGATTATATCGTTTAAAGTTGGATTCTGAAGAATTGTAACTAGATGATTTTGTTCAAGTTGCGGATTCTTAAGGTGTCAAAATAGATGATATCGTTTGAAGTCGGATTCTAAAGCATTGTAAATAGATTACTTTGTTCAAGTTGCGGACTCCTAAGGTTTGAAAATAGATGATATCGTTTAAAATCGGATTCTAAAGCATTGTAAATAGATTACTTTGTGCAAGTTGCGGATTCTTAGGTTTTTAAAATAGATGATATCGTTTCAAGTGGGATTCTAAAGCATTGTAAATAGATTAATTTGTTCAAGTTGCCGATTCTTAAGGTTTGAAAATAGATGATATCGTTTAAAGTCTGATTCTAAAGCATTGTAAATAAATTCTTTGTTCACGTTGCGGAGTCTAAAGGTTTGAAAATAGATGATATCGTTTAAAGTCGGATGCTAAAGCATTGTAAATAGATACTTTGTTCACGTTGCAGAGTCTAAAGGTTTGAAAATCGATGATATTGTTTAATATCGGATGCTAAAGCATTGTAAGTAGATTACTTTATTACAGTTGCGGATTCTTAATGTTATAATATAGATGATACGTTTAAAGTCGGATTCTAAAGCATTGTAAATAGATGACTTTGTTCAAATTGCGGATACTTAAGGTTTGAAAATAGATGATATCGTTTAAAGTGTGATTCAAAAGCATTGTAAATAGATGACTTTGTTCAAGTTGCGGATTCTAAACGTTTGAACCTAGATGATATCGTTTAAATCGGATTCTAAAGCATTGTAAATAGATGACTTTGTTACAGTTGCGGACTCTTGAGGTTTGAAAATAGATGATATCGTTGAAAGTTGGATTCTAAAGCATTGAAAATAGATGACTTTGTTCAAGTTGCGGATTCTTAAGGTTTGAAAATAGATATCGTTGAAAGTCGGATTCTAAAGCATTGAAAACAGATGACTTTATTCAAGTTGCGGATTCTTAAGGTTTGAAAATAGATGATATGGTTGAAAGTCGGATTCTAAAGCATTGTAAATAGATGACTTTGTTCAAGTTCCGATTCTTAAGGGTTGAAAATAGATTATATCGTCTAAAGTCGGACTCTAAAGCATTGTAAATAGATGACTTTGGTCAAGTTGCGGATTCTTAAGGTTTGAAAATAGATGATATCGTTTAAAGTCGAATTCTAAAGCATTGTAAATAGATGATTTTGTTAAGGTTGCTGATTCTTAGGGTTTGAAAATAGACGATATCGTTTAAAGTCGGATTCTAAAGCATTGTAAATAGATGACTTTGTTCAAGTTGTGGACTCTTAAGGTTTGAAAATAGATGATATCGTTTAAAGTCGAATTCTAAAGCATTGTAAATAGATGACTTTGTTCAAGTTGAGGATTCTTAAGGTTTGAAAATAGATAATAATGTTTAAAGTCGGATTCTAAAGCATTGTAAATAGATGACATTGTTCTAGGTGCGGATTCTTGAGGTTTGAAAATAGATGATATCGTTAGAAGTGTGATTCTAAAGCATTGTAAATAGATGACTTTTTGCTAGTTGCGGATTCTTAAGGTTTGAAAATAGATGCTATCGTTTGAAGTCGGATTCTATAGCATTGTAAATAGATGACTGTGTTCAAGTTGCGGATTCTTAAGGTTTGAAAATAGATGATATCGTTTAAAGTCGGATGCTAAAGCATTGTAAATAGATGACTTTGTTCAAGTTGCGGATTCTTAAGGTGTGAAAATAGATGTTATCGTTTTAAGTCGAATTCTAAAGCATTGTAAATAGATGACTTTGTTCAAGTTGCGGATTCTTAAGGTTTGAAAATAGATGATATCGTTTAAAGTCGGATGCTAAAGCATTGTAAATAGATGACTTTGTTCAAGTTGCAAGTTGTTAAGTTTTAAAAGTAGATGATATCGTTTAATTTCGGATGCTGATGCATTGTAAATAAATGACTTAGTTTAAGTTGCGGATTCTTAATGTTTTAAAATAGTATGTATCGGTTAAAGTAACATTCTAAAGCATTGTAAATAGATGACTTTGTTCAAGTTGCGCATTCTTAGGGTTTGACCATAGATGATATCGTTTAAAGTCGGATTCTAAAGCATTGTAAATAGATGACTTTGTTCAAGTTGCGGATTCTTAGGGTTTTTAAACCCTAAGAATCCGCAACTTGAACCAAGTAGATGATATCGTTACTAGTCGGATTCTAAAGCATTGTAAATAGATGATTTTGTCCAAGTTGCGAACTCTTTAGGTTTGTAAATAGATGATATCGTTTAAAGTCGGATCTAAAGCATTGTAAATAGATGACTCTATTCAAGTTGCGGATTCTTAAGGTTCGAAAATAGATGATATCGTTTAACGTCGGATTCTAAATCATTGTAAATAGATGACTTTGTTCAAGTTGCGGATTCTTAAGGTTTGAAAATAGATGATATCGTTTAAAGTCGGATTCTAAAGCATTGTAACTAGATGACTTTGTTCAAGTTGCGGATTCTGAAGGTGTCAAAATAGATGATATCGTTTGAAGTCGGATTCTTAAGCATTGTAAATAGATTACTTTGTTCAAGTTGCGGACTCCTAAGGTTTGAAAATAGATGATATCGTTTAAAGTCGGATTCTAAAGCATTGTAAATAGATTACTTTGTGCAAGTTGCGGATTCTTAGGTTTTGAAAATAGATGATATCGTTTCAAGTGAGATTCTAAAGCATTGTAAATAGATTAATTTGTTCAAGTTGCCGATTCTTAAGGTTTGAAAATAGATGATATCGTGTAAAGTCAGATTCTAAAGCATTGTAAATAGATGACTTTGTTCAAGTTGCGAGTTGTTAAGTTTTAAAAGTAGATGATATCGTTTAATGTCGGATGCTGATGCATTGTAAATAGATGACTTCGTTTAAGTTGCGGATTCTTAATGTATAAAATAGTATGTATCGTTTAAAGTAACATTCTAAAGCATTGTAAATAGATGACTTTGTTCAAGTTGCGGATTCTTAGGGTTTAAAAGTAGATGATATCGTTTCAAGTCGGATTCTAAAGCATTGTAAACAGATGACTTCGTTCAAGTTGCCGATACTTAAGGTTTGAAAATAGATGATATCGTTTAAAGTCGGATTCTAAAGCATTGTAAATAGATGACTTTGTTCAAGTTGCGAGTTGTTAAAGTTCGAAAATAGATTATATCGTTTAAAGTCGGATTCTAAAGCATTGTAAATAGATGACATTGTTAAAGTTGCGGATTCTTAATGTTTGAAAATAGATTATATCGTTTAAAGTAGGATTCTAAAGCATTGTAAATAGATGACTTTGTTCAAGTTACGGATTCTTAAGGTTTGAAAATAGATGATATCGTTTAAAGTCGGATTCTAAAGCATTGTAAATAGATGACTTGGTTCAAGTTGCGGATTCTTAAGGTTTGAAAATAGATGATATCGTTTTAAGTCGGATTCTAAAGCATTGTAAATTGATGACTTTGTTAAAGTTGCGGACTCTTAAGGTTTGAAAATAGATGATATCGTTTAAGATCGGTTTCCAAACTATTGAAAATAGATGACTTTGTTCAAGTTGCGGATTCTTAAGGTTTGAAAATAGATGATATCGTTTGAAGTCGGATTCTAAAGCATTGTAAATAGATTACTTTGTTAGAGTTGCGGATCCTTTCTGTTTGAAAATAGATGATATCGTTTAAGGCGGATTCTAAAGCATTGTATATAGATGACATTGTTCAAGTTGCGGATACTTAATGTTTGAAAATAGATGATATCGTTTAAAGTCGGATTCTAAAGCATTGTAATTTGATGACTTTGTTCCAATTTCGGATTCTTAAGGTTTGAAAATAGATGATATCGTTTAAAGTCGGATTCTAAAGCACTTTAAATAGATGACTTTGTTCACGTTGCGGATTCTTAAGGTAGGAAAATAGATGATATCATTTAAAGTCGGATTCTAAAGCATTGTAAATAGATTACTGTGTTCAAGTTGCGGATTCTTAAGGTTTGAAAACAGATGATACCGGTAAAAGTCGGATTCTAAAGCATTGTAAATAGATGACTTTGTTCAAGTGGCGGACTAAAATAGATGATATTGTTACAAGTACGATTCTAAAGCATTGTAAGTTGATGACTTTATTACAGTTGCGGATTCTTTAGGTTTGAAAATATATGATAATGTTTACAGTCGCATTCTTAAGCATTGTAAATAGATGACATTGTTAAAGTTGCGGATTCTTAAGGTTTGAAAATAGATGATATCGTTTCAAGTCGGATTCTAAAGCATTGTAAATAGATGACTTTGTTCAAGTTGCGGATTCTTAAGGTTTTAAAATAGATGATATCGTTTAAAGTCGGATTCTAAAGCATTGTAAATAGATGACTTAGTTCAAGTTGCGGATTCTTCAGGTTTGAAAATAGATGATATCGTTTTAAGTCGGATTCTAAAGCATTGTAAATTGATGACTTTGTTAAAGTTGCGGACTCTTAAGGTTTGAAAATAGATGATATCGCTTAAGATCGGATTCCAAACTATTGAAAATAGATGACTTTGTTCAAGTTGCGGATTCTTAAGGTTTGAAAATAGATGATATCGTTTAAAGTCGGATTCTAAAGCATTGTAAATAGATTACTTTGTTAGAGTTGCGGATCCTTACTGTTTGAAAATAGATGATATCGTTTAAGTCGGATTCTAAAGCATTGTATATATATGACATTGTTCAAGTTGCGGATACTTAATGTTTGAAAATAGATGATATCGTTTAAAGTCGGATTCTAAAGCATTGTAATTTGATGACTTTGTTCCAGTTGCGGATTATTAAGGTTTTAAAATAGATGATATCGTTTAAAGTCGGATTCTAAAGCACTTTAAATAGATGACTTTGTTCAAGTTGCGGATTCTTAAGGTTAGGAAATTGATGATATCGTTTAAAGTCGGATTCTAAAGCATTGTAAATAGATGGCTGTGTTCAAGTTGCTGATTCTTATGGTTTGAAAATTCATGATATCGGTTAAAGTCGGATTCTAAAGCATTGTAAATAGATGACTTTCTTCAAGTGGCGGATTCTTAAGTTTTGAACCTAGATAGTATCGTTTAAAGTCGGATTCCAAAGCATTGTAAATAGATGACTTTGTTCAAGTTGCAGATTCTTAAGGTTTGAAAATAGATGATAATGTTTACAGTCGTCTTCTAAAGCAGTGTAAATAGATGACTTTGGTCAAGTTGCGCATTCTCAAGGTAGGAAAATAGATGATATTGTTTATAGTCGGATTCTAAAGCATTGTAAGTAGATGACTTTATTACAGTTGCGGATTCTTAAGCTTTGAAAATAGATGATAATGTTTAAAGTCGCATTCTAAAGCATTGTAAATAGATGATTTTGTTCAAGTTGCAGATTCTGAAGGTTTGAAAATAGATGATATCGTTTCAAGTCGGATTCTAAATCATTGTAAATAGATGACTTTGTTCAAGTTGCCGATTCTCCAGGTTTGAAAATAGATGATATCGTTTAAAGTCGGATTCTAAAGCATTGTAAGTAGATGACTTTATTACAGTTGCGGATTCTTAAGGTGTTTAAATAGATGATAATGTTTAAAGTGGCATTCTAAAGCTTTGTTGATAGATTACTTTGTTCAAATTGCGGATTCTTAAGGTTTAAACCTAGATGATATCGTTTAAAGTCGGATTCTAAAGCATTGTAAATAGATGACTTTGTTCAAGTTGCAGATTCTAAAGGTTTGAACCTAGATGATATCGTTTGAAATCAGATTCTAAAGCATTGTAAATAGATGACTTTGTTCAAGTTGCAGATTCTTAAGGTTTGAAAATTGATGATATCGTTTAAAGTCGGATTCTAAAGCATTGTAAATAGATGACTTTGGTCAAGTTTCGGATACTTAAGGTTTAAAAATAGATGATAACGTGGAAAGTCGGATTCTAAAGCATTGTAAATAGATGACATTGTTAGAGTTGCGGATTCTTAATGTTTGAAAATAGATGATATCGTTTAAGTCGGATTCTAAAGCATTGTAAATAGATGACTTTGTTCAAGTTTCGGATACTTTATGTTTGAAAATAGATGATATTGTTTAAAGTCGGATTCTAAAGCATTGTAAATAGATGACTTTGTTTAAGTTGCGGATTCTTAATGTTTGAAAATAGATGATATCGTTTAAGGTCGGATTCTAAAGCATTGTAAATAGATATTTTGGTCAAGTTGCGGAGTCTAAAAGTTTGAAAATAGATGATATCGTTTCAAGTCTGATTCTAAAGCATTGTAAATAGATGACTTTGTTGAAGTTGCGGATTCTCAAGGTTTGAAAATAGATGATATTGTTTATAGTCGGATTCTAAAGCATTGTAAGTAGATGACTTTATTACAGTTGCGGATTCTTAAGCTTTGAAAATAGATGATAATGTTTAAAGTCGCATTCTAAAGCATTGTAAATAGATGATTTTGTTCAAGTTGCAGATTCTGAAGGTTTGAAAATAGATGATATCGTTTAAAGTCGGATTCCAAAGCATTGTAAATAGATGTCTTTGTTTAAGTTGCGGATTCTTAAGGTTTAAAAATAGATTATATCGTTTAAAGTCGGATTCTAAAGCATTGTTAATAGATACTTTGTTCAAGTTGCACCGTCTAAAGGTTTGAAAATAGATGATATCGTTTCAAGTCGGATTCTAAATCATTGTAAATAGATGACTTTGTTCAAGTTGCCGATTCTCCAGGTTTAAAAATAGATGATATTGTTTAAAGTCGGATTCTAAAGCATTGTAAGTAGATGACTATATTACAGTTGCGGATTCTTAAGGTGTTTAAATAGATGATAATGTTAAAAGTCGCATTCTAAAGCATTGTAAATTGATGACTTTGTTCAAATTGCGGATTCTTAAGGTTTGAAAATATATGATATCGTTTAAAGTCGGATCCTAAAGCATTGTAAATAGATGTCTTAGTTCAAGTTTCGGATTCGTAAGGTTTAAAAATAGATTATATCGTTTACAGTCGGATTCTAAAGCATTGTAAATAGATACTTTGTTCAAGTTGCACCGTCTAAAGGTTTGAAAATAGATGATATCGTTTCAAGTCGGATTCTAAAGCATTGTAAATAGATGACTTTGTTCAAGTTGCGGATTCTAAAGGTTTGAACCTAGATGATATCGTTTAAAGTCGGATTCTAAAGCCTTTTAAATAGATGACTTTGTTCAAGTTGCGGATTCTTAAGGTTTGAAAATAGATTCTATCGTTTTAAGTCGGATTCAAAAGCATTGTAAATAGATGACTTTGTTCAAGTTGCGGAGGGTTATGGTTTAAAAATAGATGATATCGTTTAAAGTCGGATTCTAAAGCATTGTAAATAGATGACTTTGTTCAAGTTGCGGATTCTTAAGGTTTGAAAATAGATTATATCGTTTAAAGTCGGATTCAAAAGCATTGTAAATAGATGACTTTGTTCAAGTTGCGGATTCTTAAGGTTTAAAAATAGAATATATCGTAAAAAGTCGGATTCTAAAGTATTGTAAATAGATGACTTTGTTCAAGTTTCCGATTCTTAAGGTTTGAAAATAGATGATATCGTTCAAAGTCGGATTCTACAGCATTGTAAATAGATGACTTTGTTCAAGTTGCGGATTCTTAATGTTTGAAAATAGATGATATCGTTTACGGTCGGATTTTAAAGCATTGTAAATAGATGACTTTGGTCAAGTTGCGGATGCTGTATTTTTGAAAATAGATGATATCGTTTAAAGTCGGATGCTAAAGCATTGTAAGTGGATGACTTTATTACAGTTGCGGATTCTTAAGGTTTGAAAATAGATGATAATGTTTAAAGTTGCATTCTAAAGCATTGTTAATTGATGACTTTGTTCAAATTGCGGATTCTTAAGGTTTGAAAATAGATGATATCGTTTAAAGTCGGTATCTAAAGCATTGTAAATATATGACTTTGTTCAAGTTGCGAATTCTTAAGGTTTGAACCTAGATAGTATCGTTTAAAGTCGGATTCCAAAGCATTGTAAATAGATGACTTTGTTCAAGTTACAGATTCTTAAGGTTTGAAAATAGATGATAATGTTTACAGTCGTCTTCTAAAGCATTGTAAATAGATGACTTTGGTCAAGTTGCGCATTCTCAAAGATGGAAAATAGATGATATTGTTTATAGTCGGATTCTAAAGCATTGTAAGTAGATGACTTTATTACAGTGACGGATTCTTAAGCTTTGAAAATAGATGATAATGTTTAAAGTCGCATTCTAAAGCATTGTAAATGGATGACTTTGTTCAAGTTGCAGATTCTGAAGGTTTGAAAATAGATGATATCGTTTAAAGTCGGATTCTAAAGCATTGTAAATTGATGTCTTTGTTCAAGTTGCGGATTCTTAAGGTTTAAAAATAGATTATATCGTTTAAAGTCGGATTATAAAGCATTGTTAATAGATACTTTGTTCAAGTTTCACCGTCTAAAGGTTTGAAAATAGATGATATCGTTTCAAGTCGGATTCTAAATCATTGTAAATAGATGACTTTGTTCAAGTTGCCGATTCTCCAGGTTTGAAAATAGATGATATCGTTTAAAGTCGGATTCTAAAGCATTGTAAATAGATGACTTTGTTCAAGTTTCGGATTCTTAGGGTTTGAAAATAGATGTTATCGTTTAAAGTTCGATTCTAAAGCATTGTAAATAGATGACTTTGTTTAAGTTGCTGATTCTCAAGGATTCAAAATAGATAGTATCGTTTAAAGTCGGATTCTAAAGCATTGTAAATAGATGACTTTGTTAAAGTTGCGGATTCTTAAGGTTTGTAAATAGATGATATCGTTTAAAGTCGGATTCTAAAGCTTTGTAAATAGATGACTTTGGTCAAGTTGCGGATACTTAAGGTTTAAAAATAGATGATATCGTTTAAGTCGGATTCTAAAGCATTGTTAATAGATGACATTGTTAGAGTTGCGGATTCTTAATGTTTGAAAATAGATGATATCGTTTAAGTCGGATTCTAAAGCATTGTAAATAGATGACTTTGTTTAAGTTGCGGATTCGTAATGTTTGAAAATAGATGATATTGTTTAAAGTCGGATTCTAAAGCATTGTAAATTGATGACTTTGTTTAAGTTGCGGATTCTTAATGTTTGAAAATAGATGATATCGTTTAAGTCGGATTCTAAAGCATTGTAAATAGATGACTTTGTTCAAGTTGCGGATACTTAATGTTTGAAAATAGATGATATTGTTTAAAGTCGGATTCTAAAGCATTGTAAATTGATGACTTTTGTCAAGTTGCGGATACTTAAGGTTTAAAAATAGATGATATCGTGTAAGTCGGATTCTAAAGCATTGTAAATAGATGACTTTGTTCAAGTTGCAGATACTTAATGTTTGAAAATAGATGATAATGTTTAAAGTCGCATTCTAAAGCATTGTAAATTGATGACTTTGTTCAAATTGCGGATTCTTAAGGTTTGAAAATATATGATATCGTTTAAAGTCGGATCCTAAAGCATTGTAAATAGATGTCTTTGTTCAAGTTGCGGATTCTTAAGGTTTAAAAATAGATTATATCGTTTACAGTCGGATTCTAAAGCATTGTAAATAGATGACTTTGTTCAAGTTGCCGATTCTCCCGGTTTGAAAATAGATGATATTGTTTCAAGTCAGATTCTAAAGCATTGTAAGTAGATGACTTTATTACAGTTGCGGATTCTTAAGGTTTGAACCTAGATGATATCGTTTCAAGTCGCATTCTAAAGCTTTGTAAATAGATGACTTTGTTCAAGTTGCGGATTCTTAAGGTTTGAAAATAGATTATATCGTTTAACGTCGGGTTAAAAGCATTGTAAATAGATGAGTTTGTTCAAGTTGCGGATTCTTAAGGTTTAAAACTAGATGATATCGTTTAAAGTCGGATTCAAAAGCATTGTAAATAGATGACTTTGTTCATGTTGCGGATTCTTAATGTTTGAAAATAGATGATATCGTTTACCGTCGGACTCTAATGCATTGTAAATAGATGACTTTGGTCAAGTTGCAGATTCTTAATGTTTGAAAATAGATGATATTGTTTAAAGTGTGATGCTAAAGCATTGTAAGTAGATGACTTTATTACAGTTGCGGATTCTTAAGGTTTGAAAATAGATGGTAATGTTTAAAGTCGCATTCTAAAGCATTGTAAATAGATGACTTTGTGCAAATTGCGGATTCTAAATGTTTGAAAATAGATGATATCGTTTAAAGACGGATTTTAAAGCATTGTAAGTAGATGACTTTATTACAGTTGCGGTTTCTTCAGGTTTTAAAAAAGATGATAATGTAAAAAGTTGCATTCTAAAGCTTTGTAAATAGATGACATTGTTCAAGTTGCCGTTTCTAACGGTTTGAAAATAGATGATATCGTTTAAAGTCAGATTCTAAAGCATTGTAAATAGATGACTTTGTTCAAGTTGCAGATTCTAAAGGTTTGAACCTAGATGATCTCGTTTGAAATCGGATTCAAAAGCATTGTAAATAGATGACTTTGTTCAAGTTGCGGATTCTTAAGGTTTGAAAATAGATGATTTCGTTTAAAGTCGGATTCTAAAGCATTGTAAATAGATGACTTTGGTCAAGTTGCGGATACTAAAGGTTTGAAAATAGATGATAATGTTTAAAGTGGCAGTCTAAAGCTTTGTTGATAGATGACTTTGTTCAAATTGCGGATTCTTAAGGTTTTAACCTTAGTCATATCGTTTAAAGTCGGATTCTAAAGCATTGTAAATAGATGACTTTGTTCAAGTTGCAGATTCTAAAGGTTTGAACCTAGATGATATCGTTTGAAATCGGATTCTAAAGCATTGTAAATAGATGACTTTGTTCAAGTTGCGGATTCTTAAGGTTTGAAAATAGATGATATCGTTTAAAGTCGGATTCTAAAGCATTGTAAATAGAGGACTTTGGTCAAGTTGCGGATACTTTAGGTTTAAAAATAGATGATATCGTGGAAAGTCGGATTCTAAAGCATTGTAAATAGATGACATTGTTAGAGTTGCGGATTCTTAATGTTTGAAAATAGATGATATCGTTTAAGTCGGATTCTAAAGCATTGTAAATAGATGACTTTGTTCAAGTTGCGGATACTTAATGTTTGAAAATAGATGATATTGTTTAAAGTCGGATTCTAAAGCATTGTAAATAGATGACTTTGTTTAAGTTGCGGATTCTTAATGTTTTAAAATAGATGATATCGTTTAAGGTCGGATTCTAAAGCATTGTAAATAGATATTTTGGTCAAGTTGCGGAGTCTAAAAGTTTGAAAATAGAAGATATCGTTTCAAGTCTGATTCTAAAGCATTGTAAATAGATGACTTTGTTAAAGTTGCGGATTCTCAAGGTTTGAAAATAGATGATATTGTTTATAGTCGGATACTAAAGCATTGTAAGTAGATGACTTTATTACAGTTGCGGATTCTTAAGCTTTGAAAATAGATGATAATGTTTAAAGTCGCATTCTAAAGCATTGTAAATTGATGACTTTGTTCAAATTGCGGATTCTTAAGGTTTGAAAATATATGATATCGTTTAAAGTCGGATCCTAAAGCATTGTAAATAGATGTCTTAGTTCAAGTTTCGGATTCTTAAGGTTTAAAAATAGATTATATCGTTTACAGTCGGATTCTAAAGCATTGTAAATAGATACTTTGTTCAAGTTGCACCGTCTAAAGGTTTGAAAATAGATGATATCGTTTCAAGTCGGATTCTAAAGCATTGTAAATAGATGACTTTGTTAAAGTTGCGGATTCTAAAGGTTTGAACCTAGATGATATCGTTTTAAGTCGGATTCTAAAGCCTTTTAAATAGATGACTTTGTTCAAGTTGCGGATTCTTTAGGTTTGAAAATAGATTCTATCGTTTTAAGTCGGATTCAAAAGCATTGTAAATAGATGACTTTGTTCAATTTGCGGAGGGTTAAGGTTTAAAAATAGATGATATCGTTTAAAGTCGGATTCTAAAGCATTTTTAATAGATGACTTTGTTCAAGTTGCGGATTCTTAAGGTTTGAAAATAGATTATATCGTTTAAAGTCGGATTCTAAAGCATTGTAAATAGATGACTTTGTTCAAGTTTCGGATTCTTAGGGTTTGAAAATAGATGTTATCGTTTAAAGTTCGATTCTAAAGCATTGTAAATAGATGACTTTGTTTAAGTTGCTGATTCTCAAGGATTCAAAATAGATAGTATCGTTTAAAGTCGGATTCTAAAGCATTGTTAATAGATGACTTTGTTCAAGTTGCGGATTCTTAAGGTTTGTAAATAGATGATATCGTTTAAAGTCGGATTCTAAAGCTTTGTAAATAGATGACTTTGGTCAAGTTGCGGATACTTAAGGTTTAAAAATAGATGATATCGTGGAATGTCGGATTCTAAAGCATTGTAAATAGATGACATTGTTAGAGTTGCGGATTCTTAATGTTTGAAAATAGATGATATCGTTTAAGTCGGATTCTAAAGCATTGTAAATAGATGACTTTGTTCAAGTTGCGGATACTTAATGTTTGAAAATAGATGATAATGTTTAAAGTCGCATTCTAAAGCATTGTAAATTGATGACTTTGTTCAAATTGCGGATTCTTAAGGTTTGAAAATATATGATATCGTTTAAAGTCGGATCCTAAAGCATTGTAAATAGATGTCTTTGTTCAAGTTGCGGATTGTTAAGGTTTAAAAATAGATTATATCGTTTACAGTCGGATTCTAAAGCATTGTAAATAGATACTTTGTTCAAGTTGCACCGTCTAAAGGTTTGAAAATAGATGATATCGTTTCAAGTCGGATTCTAAAGCATTGTAAATAGATGACTTTGTTCAAGTTTCCGATTCTGCCGGTTTGAAAATAGATGATATTGTTTCAAGTCAGATGCTAAAGCATTGTAAGTAGATGACTTTATTACAGTTGCGGATTCTTAAGGTTTGAAAATAGATGATAATGTTTAAAGTCGCATTCTAAAGCTTTGTAAATAGATGACTTTGTTCAAGTTGCGGATTCTAAAGATATGAACCTAGATGATATCGTTTAAAGTCGGATTCTAAAGCATTGTAAATATATGACTTTGTTCAAGTTGCGGATTCTTAAGGTTTGAAAATAGATTATATCGTTTAACGTCGGGTTAAAAGCATTGTAAATAGATGACTTTGTTCAAGTTGCGGATTCTTAATGTTTGAAAATAGATGATATCGTTTACCGTCGGACTCTAAAGCATTGTAAATAGATGACTTTGGTCAAGTTGCGGATTCTTAATGTTTGAAAATAGATGATATCGTTTAAAGTCGGATGCTAAAGCATTGTAAGTAGATGACTTTATTACAGTTGCGGATTCTTAAGGTTTGAAAATAGATGATAATGTTTAAAGTCGCATTCTAAAGCTTTGTAAATAGATAACTTTGTTCAAGTTGCCGATTCTAACGGTTTGAAAATAGATGATATTGTTTAAAGTCGGATTCTAAAGCATTGTAAATAGATGACTTTGTTCAAGTTGCGGATTCTAAACGTTTGAACTTAGATGATATCGTTTAAAGTCGGATTCTAAAGCATTGTAAATAGATGACTTTGTTCAAGTTGCGGATTCTTAAGGTTTGAAAATAGATGATATCGTTTAAAGTCGGATTCTAAAGCATTGTAAATATATTACTTTGGTCAAGTTGCGCATTCTCAAGGTTGGAAAATAGATGATATCGTTGAAAGTCGGATTCTAAAGCATTGTAAATAGATGACTTTGGTCAAGTTGCGGATACTTAAGGTTTAAAAATAGATGATATCGTGGAAAGTCGGATTCTAAAGCATTGTAAATAGATGACATTGTAAGAGTTGCGGATTCTTAATGTTTGAAAATAGATGATATCGTTTAAGTCGGATTCTAAAGCATTGTAAATAGATGACTTTGTTCAAGTTGCGGATACTTAATGTTTGAAAATAGATGATATTGTTTAAAGTCGGATTCTAAAGCATTGTAAATAGATGACTTTGTTTAAGTTGCGGATTCTTAATGTTTGAAAATAGATGATATCGGTTAAAGTCGGATTCTAAAGCATTGTAAATAGATGACTTTCTTCAAGTTGCGAGTTGTTTAGGTTTAAAATTAGAGGATATCGTTTAATGTCGAATACTAAAGCATTGTAAATAGATGACTTTGTTTAAGTTGCGAATTCTTAATGTCTGAAAATAGATGATATCGTTTAAAGTCGGATTCTAAAGCATTGTAAATAGATGAATTTTTTTAAGTTGCGGATTCTTAATGTTTGAAAATAGATGATATCGTTTAAAGTTAGATTCTAAAGCATTGTAAATAGATGACTTTGTTCAAGTTGCGGATTCTTTAGGTTTACAAATCGATGATATCGTTTAAAGTCGGATTCTAAAGCATTGTAAATAGATGACTTTGTTCAAGTTGCGGATTCTTGATGTTTTAAAATAGATGATATCGTTTAAAGTCGGATTCTAAAGCATTGTAAGTAGATGACTTTGTTCAAGGATCCAATTCTTAATGTTAGAAAATGCATGATATCGTTTTAAGTCGGATTCTAAAGCATTGTAAATAGATTACTTTGTTCAAGTTGCCGACTCTTGAGGTTTTAAAATAGATGATATCGTTTCAAATCGGATTCTAAAGCATTGTAAATTAATGACTTTGTTCAAGTTGCCAATTCTTAAGGTGTGAAAATAGATGATATCGTTTAAAGTCGAATTCTAAAGCATTGTAAATAGATTACTTTGTTTAAGTTGCGGACTGCTCAGGTTTGAAAATAGATTATATCGTTTAAAGTCGGATTCTAAAGCATTGTAAATAGATGACTTTGTTCAAGTTGGTGGATTCTTAGGGTTTGAAAATAGATGATATCGTTTAAAGTCGGATTCTAAAGCATTATAAATAGATGACTTTGTTCAAGTTGCGGATTCTCAGGGTTTGAAAATAGATGATATCGTTTAAAGTCGGATTCTAAAGCATTGTAAATAGATGACTTTGTTAAAGTTGCCGATTCTTGAGGATTGAAAATAGATAATATCGTTTAAAGTCGGATTCTAAAGCATTGTAATTCGATGACTTTGGTCCAGTTGCGGATTCTTTAGGTTTGAAAATAGATGATATCGTTTAAAGTCGGATTCTAAAGCATTGTAAGTTGATGACTTTGTTCAAGTTGCCGATTCTTAAAGTTTGAAAATATATTATATCGTTTAAAATCGGATTCCAAATCATTGTAAATAGATGACTTTGTTCAAGTTGCGGATTCTTAAGATTTAAAAATAGATGATATCGTTTAAAGTCGGATTCTAAAGCATTGTAAATTTATGACTTTGTTCAAGTTGCGGACTCTTATTGTTTGAAAAGAGATGATATCGTTTCAAGTCGGATTCTAAAGCATTGTAAATAGATTACTTTGTTCAAGTTGAGGAAGCTCAAGGTTAGAAAATAGATGATATTGGTTAAAGTCGGATTCTTAAGCATTGTAAGTACATTACTTTATACAGTTGCGGATTATTAAGGTTTGAAAATAGATGACAATGTTTACAGTCGCATTCTAAAGCATTGTAAATAGATGACTTCGTTCAAGTTGTGCATTCTTGAGGTTTGTGAATAGATGATATCGTTTAAAGTCGGATTCTAAAGCACTTTAAATAGATGACTTTGTTCAAGTTGCGGATTCTTAAGGTTTGAAAATAGATGATATCGTTTAAAGTCGGATTCTAAAGCATTGTAAATAGATGACTTTGTTCAAGTTGCAGATTCTTTAATGTTTGAAAATAGATGATATCGTTTTAAGTTGGATTCTTAAGCATTGTAAATAGATGACTTTGTTCAAGTTGCGGATTCTTAAGGTGTCAAAATAGATGATTTCGTTTAAAGTCGGATTCTAAAGCATTGTAAATAGATTACTTTGTTCAAGTTGCGGATTCTTAGGTTTTGAAAATAGATGATATCGTTTAAAATCGGATTCTAAAGCATTGTAAATAGATGACTTTGTTCAAGTTGCGAGTTGTTAAGGTTTAAAAGTAGATGAATTCGTTTAATGTCGGATGCTGATGCATTGTAAATAGATGACTTCGTTTAAGTTGCGGATTCTTAATGTTTGAAAATAGTATGTATCGTTTAAAGTAACATTCTAAAGCATTGTAAATAGATGACTTTGTTCAAGTTGCGGATTCTTAAGGTTTGAAAATAGATGATATCGTTTGAAGTCGGATTCTAAAGCATTGTAAATAGATGACTGTGTTAAAGTTGCGGATTCTTAAGGTTTGAAAATAGATGATATCTTTTAAAGTCGGATTCTAAAGCATTGTAAATAGATGACTTTGTGAAAGTTGCGGATTCTTAAGGTGTGAAAATAGATGTTATCGTTTAAAGTCGGATTCTAAAGCATTGTAAATAGATGACTTTGTTCAAGTTGCGGATTCTTTATGTTTGAAAATAGATGATATCGTTTAAAGTCTGATTCTAAAGCATTGTAAATAGATGACTTTGTTCAAGTTGCGGATTCTTAAGGTTGGAAAATAGATGATATCGTTTAAAGTCGGATTCTAAAGCATTGTAAATATATGACATTGTTCAAGTTGCGGATTCTTAATGTTTGAAAATAGATGATATCGTGTAAAGTCGGATTCTTAAGCATTGTAAATAGATGACTTTGTTCAAGTTGCGGATTCTTATTTTTTGAAAATAGATCATATCGTTTAAAGTCGGATACTAAAGCATTGAAAATAGATGACTTTGTTAAAGTTGCGGATTCTTAATGTTTGAAAATAGATGATATCGTTTAAGTCGGATTCTAAAGCACTGTAAATAGATGACTTTGTTCAAGTTGCGGATACTTAATGTTTGAAAATTGATGATATCGTTTAAAGTCGGATTCTAAAGCATTGTAAATAGATACTTTGTTCAAGTTGCGGAGTCTAAAGTTTTAAAAATAGATGCTATCTTTCCAAGTCGGATTCTAAAGCATTGTAAATCGATGACTGTGTTAAAGTTGCGGATTCCTAAGGTTGACAAATAGATGATATCATTTAAAGTCGGATTCTAAAGCATTGTAAATAGATGACTTTGTTCAAGTTGCGAATTCTTAAGGTGTGAAAATAGATGTTTTCGTTTAAAGTCGGATTCTTAAGCATTGTAAATAGATTACCTTGTTCAAGTTGAGGATTCTTAAGGTTTGAAAATAGATGATATCATTTAAAGTCGGATTCTAAAGCATTGTAAATAGATGACTTTGTTCAAGTTGCGAGATCTTAAGGTTATAAACTAGATAATATCGTTTAATGTCGGATACTAAAGCATTGTAAATAGATGACTCTGTGTAAGTAGCGGATGCTTACGGGTTTAAAATAGATGATATCGTTTAAAGTGGGATTCTAAAGCATTGTAAATAGATTACTTTGTTTAAATTGCCGATTCTTCAGCTTTGAAAATAGATGATATCGTTTAAAGTCGGATTCCAAAGCATTGTAAATAGATAACTTTGTTCAAGTTGCGGATTCTTAAGGTTTGAAAATAGATGATATCGGTTAAGTCGGATTCTAAAGCATTGTAAATAGATGATATGTTCAAGTTGCCGATTCTTAAGCTTTGAAAATAGATGATATCGTTTAAAGTCAGATTCTGAAGCACTGTAAATTGATGACTTTGTTCAAGTTGCCGATTCTTAATGTTCGAAAATAGATGATATCGTTTAAAGTTTGATTCTAAAGCATTGTAAATAGATGACTTGTTCAAGTTGTGGATTCTTGAGCTTAGAAAATAGATTATATCGTTTAAAGTCTAATTCTAAAGCACTGTAAATGGATGAATTTGTTAAAGTTGCCCAATCTTAAGGTTCGAAAATAGATGATATCGTTGAAAGTCGGATTCTAAAGCATTGTAAATAGATGACTTTGGTCAAGTTGCGGATTCTGAAGGTTTGAAAATAGAAGGTAAGTTTTAAAGTAGGATTCAAAAGCATTGTAAATAGATGACTTTGTTCAAGTTGCGGATTCTTAAGGTTTGAAAATAGATAATATCGTTGAAAGTGTGATTCTAAAGCATTGTACATAGATGACTTTGTTCAAGTTGCGGATTCTTAAGGTTTGAAAATCGATGATATCGTTTACAGTCGGATTCTAAAGCATTGTAAATAGATGACTTGTTCAAGTTGCCGATACTTAAGCTTTGAAAATAGATGATATCGTTTGAAGTCGGATTCTAAAGCATTGTAAATAGACGACTTTGTTCAAGTTACGTATTCTTAAGGTTCGAAAATAGATGATACCGTTAAAGTCGGATTATAAAGCATTTTAAATAGATGACTTTGTTCAAGTTGCGGATTTTTTAGGTTTGAAAATAGATGATATCGTTTAAAGTCGGATTCTAAAAGATTGTAAATAGATGACTTTGTTTAAGTTCCGGATTCTTAAGGGTTGAAAATAGATGATAATGTTTAAAGTCCCATTCTAAAGCATTGAAAATAGATGACTTTGTTCAAGTTGCGGATTCTTAAGTTTTTAAAATAGATGATATCGTTTAAAGTCGGATTCTAAAGCATTGTAAATAGATGATCTTGTTCAAGTTGCGGATTCTTAAGGTTTGTAAATCGATGATATCGTTAAAAGTCGGATTGTTAAGCATTGTAAATAGATGACTTTGTTCAAGTTGCGGATTCTTGAGGTTTTAAAATAGATGATATCGGTCAAAGTCGGATTCAAAAGCATTGTAAATAGATGACTTTGTTCAAGTTGCGGATGCTTAAGAATTGAAAATAGATTATAATGTTTAAAGTCGGATTCTAAAGCATTGTAAATAGATGACTTTGTTCAAGTTGCATATTCTTAAGGTTTGAAAATAGATGATATCGTTTAAAGTGTGATTCTAAAGCATTGTAAATAGATGACTTGTGTACGTTACGGATTCTTAAGGTTTGAAAATAGATGATATCGTTTAAAGTGTGATTCTAAAGCATTGTAAATAGATGACTTGGGTACGTTGCGGATTCTTAACGTTTGAAAATCGATGATATCGTTTAAAGTCGGATTCTAAAACATTGTAAATAGATGACTTTGTTTAAGTTGCGGATTCTTAAGGTTCGAAAATAGATGATATTGTTACAAGTACGATTCTAAAGCATTGTAAGTAGATGACTTTATAACAGTTGCGGATTCTTTAGGTTTAAAAATAGATGATAATGTTTAAAGTCGCATTCTTAAGCATTGTAAATAGATGACTTTGTTCAAGTTGCGGATTCTTAAGGTTTGAAAATAGATGATATCGTTTAAAGCCGGATTCTAAAGCATTGTAAGTAGATGACTGTGTTCAAGTTGCCGATTCTTAAAGTTTGAAAATATATTATATCGTTTAAAATCGGATTCCAAATCATTGTAAATAGATGACTTTGTTCAAGTTGCGGATTCTTAAGATTTAAAAATAGATGATATCGTTTAAAGTCGGATTCTAAAGCATTGTAAATAGATGACTTTGTTCAAGTTGCGGACTCTTATTGTTTGAAAATAGATGATATCGTTTCAAGTCAGATTCTATAGCATTGTAAATAGATGACTTTGTTACAGTTGAGGAGGCTCAAGGTTAGAAAATAGATGATATTGGTTAAAGTCGGATTTTTAAGCATTGTAAGTACATTACTTTATTACAGTTGCGGATTCTTAAGGTTTGAAAACAGATGGTAATGTTTACAGTCGCATTCTAAAGCATTGTAAATAGATGACTTCGTTCAAGTTGTGCATTCTTGAGGTTTGTGAATAGATGATATCGTTTAAAGTCGGATTCTAAAGAACTTTAAATAGATGACTTTGTTCAAGTTGCGGATTCTTAAGGTTTTTAAATAGATGATATCAATTAAAGTCGGATTCTAAAGCATTGTAAATAGATGACTTGGTTCAAGTTGCAGACTCTGAAGGTTTAAAAATAGATGATATCGTTTCAAGTCGGATTTTAAAGCATTGTAAATAGATGACTGTGTTCCAGTTGCTGATTCTTATGGTTCCAAAATTGATGATATCGGTTAAAGTCGGATTCTAAAGCATTGTAAATTGATGACTTTGTTCAAGTTGCGGATTCTTAATGTTTTAAAATAGATGATATAGTTTTAAGTCGGATTCTAAAGCATTGTAAATAGATGACTTTGTTACAGTTGCGGATTCTTAAGGTTTAAATATAGATAATATCGGTTAAAGTCGGATTCAAAAGCATTGTAAATAGATGACTTTGTTCAAGTGGCGGACTAAAATAGGTGATATTGTTTACAGTACGATTCTAAAGCATTGTAAGTAGATGACTTTATTACAGTTGCGGATTCTTAAGGTTTCTAAATAGATGATAATGTTTAAAGTCGCATTCTTAAGCATTGTAAATAGATGACATTGTTAAAGTCGCGGATTCTTAAGGTTTGTAAATAGATGATATCGTTTAAAGTCGGATTCTAAAGCATTGTAAATAGATGACTTTGTTCAAGTTGCGGATTCTTAAGGTTTGAAAATAGATGATATCGTTTAAAGTCGGATTCTAAAGCATTGTAAATAGATCACTTTGTTCAAGTTGCGGATTCTTAAAGTTAGAAAATAGATGATATAGTTTTAAGTCGGATTCTAAAGCATTGTAAATTGATGACTTTGTTAAAGTTGCGGACTCTTCAGGTTTGAAAATAGATGATATCGTTTAAGATCGGATTCCAAACTATTGAAAATAGATGACTTAGTTCATGTTGCGGATGGTTAAGGTTTAAAATAGATGATATCGTTTAAAGTCGGATTATAAAGCATTGTAAATAGATTACTTTGTTAGATTAGCGGATCCTTACTGTTTGAAAATAGATGATATCGTTTAAGTCGGATTCTAAAGCATTGTATATAGATGACATTGTTCAAGTTGCGGATACTTAATGTTTGAAAATAGATGATATCGTTTAAAGTCGGATTCTAAAGCATTGTTATTTGATGACTTTGTTCCAGTTTTGGATTCTTAAGGTTTGAAAATAGATGATATCGTTTAAAGTCGGATTCTAAAGCACTTTAAATAGATGACTTTGTTCAAGTTGCGGATTCTTTATATTAGAAAATAGATGATATCGTTTAAAGTCGGATTCTAAAGCATTGTAAATCGATGACTGTGTTCAAGTTGCGGATTATTGAGGTTTGAAAACAGATGAGACCGGTTAAAGTCAGATTCTAAAGCATTGTAAATAGATGACTTTGTTCAAGTGGCGGACTAAAATAGATGATATTGTTACAAGTACGATTCTAAAGCATTGTAAGTTGATGACTTTATTACAGTTGCGGATTCTTTAGGTTTGAAAATAGATTATAATGTTTAAAGTCGCATTCTTAAGCATTGTAAATAGATGACTTTGTTCAAGTTGCGGATTCTTAAGGTTTGAAAATAGATGATATCGTTTTAAGTCGGATTCTAAAGCATTGTAAATAGATGACTTTGTTCAAGTTGCGGATTCTTAAGGTTTGAAAATAGATGATATCGTTTAAAGTCGGATTCTAAAGCATTGTAAATAGATGACTTTGTTCAAGTTGCGGATTCTTAAGGTTTGAAAATAGATGATATCGTTTTAAGTCGGATTCTAAGCATTGTAAATTGATGACTTTGTTAAAGTTGCAGCCTCTTAACGTTTGAAAATAGATCATATCGTTTAAGATCGGATTCCAAACTATTGAAAATAGATGACTTTGTTCAAGTTGCGGATTCTTAAGGTTTGAAAATAGATGATATCGTTTACAGTCGGATTCTAAAGCATTGTAAATAGATTACTTTGTTAGAGTTGCGGATCCTTACTGTTTGAAAATAGATGATATCGTTTAAGTCGGATTCTAAAGCATAGTATATAGATGACATTGTTCAAGTTGCGGATACTTAATGTTTGAAAATAGATGATATCGTTAAAAGTCGGATTCTAAACATTGTAATTTGATAACTTTGTTCCAGTTGCGGATTCCTAAGGTTTTAAAATAGATGATATCGTTTAAAGTCGGATTCTAAAGCACTTTAAATAGATGACTTTGTTCAAGTTGCGGATTCTTAAGGTTAGAAAATAGATGATATCGTTTAAAGTCGGATTCTAAAGCATTGTAAATAGATGACTGTGTTCAAGTTGCGGATTCTTAAGGTTTGAAAACAGATGATACCGGTTAAAGTCGAATTCTAAAGCATTGTAAATAGATGACTTTGTTCAAGTGGCGGACTAAAATAGATGATATTGTTACAAGTACGATTCTAAAGCATTGTAAGTTGATGACTTTATTACAGTTGCGGATTCTTTAGGTTTGAAAATTAATGATAATGTTTAAAGTCGCATTCTTAAGCATTGTAAATGGATGACTTTGTTCAAGTTGCGGATTCTTAAGGTTTGAAAATAGATGATATCGTTTTAAGTCGGATTCTAAAGCATTGTAAATAGATGACTTTGTTCAAGTTGCGGATTCTTAAGGTTTGAAAATAGATGATATCGTTTAAAGTCAGGTTCTAAAGCATTGTAAATAGATGACTTTGTTCAAGTTGCGGATTCTTAAGGTTTGAAAATAGATGATATCGTTTTAAGTCTGATTCTAAAGCATTGTAAATTGATGACTTTGTTAAAGTTGCGGACTCTTAAGGTTTGAAAATGGATGATATCGTTTAAGATCGGATTCCTAACTATTGAAAATTGATGACTTTGTTAAGTTGCGGATTCTTAATGTTTGAAAATAGATGATATCGTTTAAAGTCGGATTCTACAGCATTGTAAATAGATGACTTTGTTCAAGTGGCCGATTCTTAAAGTTTGAAAATAGATGATATCGTTTAAAGTCGGATTCTAAAGCATTGTAAATAGATGACTTTGTTCAAGTTGCGGATTCTTAATGTTTGAAAATAGGTGATATAGTTTAAAGTTGGATTCTAAAGCATTGTAAATAGATGACTTTGTTCAAGTTGCGGATTCTTAAGGTTTAAAAATAGATAATATCGTGTAAAGTAATATTCTAAAGCATTGTAAATAGATGACTTTGTTCAAGTGCCGGACTAAAATAGAGTATATTGTTTAAAGTCGGATTCTAAAGCATTGTACGTAGATGACTTTATTACAGTTGCGGGTTCTTTAGGTTTGAAAATAGATGATAATGTTTAAAGTCGAATTCTAAAGCATTGTAAATAGATGACTTTGTTCATGTTGCGGATTCTTAAGGTTTGAAAATAGATGATATCGTTTTAAGTCGGATTACAAAGCATTGTAAATAGATGACTTTGTTCAAGTTGCGGATTCTTAAGGTTTGAAAATAGATGATATCGTTTAAAGTCGGATTCTAAAGCATTCTAAATAGATGACTTTGTATAAGTTGCGGATTCTTAAGGTTTGAAAATAGATGATATCGTTTTAAGTCGGATACTAAAGCATTGTAAATTGATGACTTTGTTAAAGTTGCGGACTCTTAAGGTTTGAAAATAGATGATATCGTTTAAGATCGGATTCCAAACTATTGAAAATAAATGACTTTGTTCAAGTTGCGGATTCTTAAGGTTTGGAAATCGATGATATCGTTTAAAGTCAGATTCTAAAGCCTTGTAAATAGATGACGTTGTTCAAGTTGCGGATTCTTGATGTTTTAAAATAGATGATATCGTTTGAAGTCGGATTCTAAAGCATTGTAAATAGATTACTTTGTTAGAGTTGAGGATCCTTACTGTTTGAAAATAGATGATATCGTTTAAGGCGGATTCTAAAGCATTGTATATAGATGACATTGTTCAAGTTGCGGATACTTAATGTTTGAAAATAGATGATATCGTTTAAAGTCGGATTCTAAAGCATTGTAGTTTGATGACTTTGTTCCCGTAGCGGATTCTTAAGGTTTGAAAGTAGATGATATCGTTTAAAGTCGGATTCTAAAGCACTTTAAATTAATGACTTTGTTCAAGTTGCGGATTCTTAAGGTTTGAAAATAGATGATATCGGTTAAAGTCGGATTCTAAAGCATTGTAAATAGATGACTTTGTTCAAGTTGCGGATTCTTAGGGTTTGAAAATAGATGATATCGTTTAAAGTCGGATTCTAAAGCATTGTAAATAGATGACTTTGTTCAAGTTGCGGACTTAAATAGATGATATTGTTTAAAGTACGATTCTAAAGCATTGTAAGTAGATGACTTCATTACAGTTGCGGATTCTTAAGGTTTGAAAATAGATGATAATGTTTAAAGTCGCATTCTAAAGCATTGTAAATAGATGACTTTGTTCAAGTTGCGGATTCTTAAGGTTTGGCAATAGATGATATCGTTTAAAGTCGGATTCTAAAGCATTGTAAATAGATGACTTTGTTAAAGTTGCCGATTCTTAAGGTTTGAAAATAGATGATATCGGTTAAAGTCGGATTCTAAAGCATTGTAAATAGATGACTTTGTTCAAGTTGCGGATTTTTTAGGTTTGAAAATAGATGATATCGCTTAAAGTCGGATTCCAAAGCATTGTAAATAGATGACTTTGTTCAAGTTGCGGATTCTTTAGGTTTGAAAATAGATGAGTTCGTTTAAAGTCGGATTCTAAAGCATTGTAAATAGATGTCTTTGTTCAAGTTGCGGATTCTTAAGGTTTGAAAATGGATGATATCGTTTAAAGTAGGATTCTAAAGCATTGTAAATAGGTGACTTTTTTCAAGTTGCGAATTCTTAAGTTTTGAAAATCGATGATATCATTAAAAGTCGGATTCTAAAGCATTGTAAATAGATGACTTTGTTCAAGTTGCGGATTCTTAAGGTTTGAAAATAGAAGATAATGTTTAAAGTAGTATTCAAAAGCATTGTAAATAGATGACTTTGTTCAAGTGGCTGATTCTGAACGTTTGAAAATAGATGATATCGTTGAAAGTGTGATTCTAAAGAATTGTAAATAGATGACTTTGTTCAAGTTGCGGATTCTTAAGGTTTGAAAATCGATGATATCGTTTAAAGTCGGATTCTAAAGCATTGTAAATGGACGACTTTGTTCAAGTGGCGGATTCTTCAGGTTTGAAAATAGATCATATCGTTTAATGTCGTATACTAAAGCATTGTAAATAGATTACTAAGTTCAAGTTACGTATTCTTAAGGTGTCAAAATAGATTGTATCGTTTAAAGTAAGATTAGAAAGCATTGTAAATAGATGACTTTGTTCAAGTTGCGGATCTTGCATACTTAATGTTTGAAAATAGATGATATTGTTTAAAGTCGGATTCTAAAGCATTGTAAATAGATGACTTTGTTTAAGTTGCGGATTCTGAATGTTTGAATATAGATGATATCGGTTAAAGTCGGATTCTAAAGCATTGTAAATAGATGACTTTCTTGAAGTTGCGAGTTGTTTAGGTTAAAAAGTAGATGATATCGTTTAATGTCGGATACTAAAGCATTGTAAATAGATGACTTTGTTTAAGTTGCGGATTCTTAATGTCTGAAAATAGATGATATCGTTCAAAGTCTGATTCTAAAGCATTGTAAATTGATGACTTTGTTAAAGTTGCGGACTCTTAAGGTTTGAAAATGGATGATATCGTTTAAGATCGGATTCCTAACTATTGAAAATTGATGACTTTGTTAAGTTGCGGATTCTTAATGTTTGAAAATAGATGATATCGTTTAAAGTCGGATTCTACAGCATTGTAAATAGATGACTTTGTTCAAGTGGCGGACTCTTAAGGTTTGAAAATAGATGATATTGTTTAAAGTACGATTCTAAAGCATTGTAAGTAGATGACTTTATTACAGTTGCGGATTCTTTAGGTTTGAAAATAGATGATAATGTTTAAAGTCGCATTCTAAAGCATTGTAAATAGATGACTTTGTTCAAGTTGCTGATACTTCAGGTTTGAAAATAGATGATATCGTTTAAAGTCGGATTCTAAAGCATTGTAAATAGATGACTTTGTTATAGTTTCCGATTTTTAAGGTTTGAAAATAGATGATATCGTTTAAAGTCGGATTCTAAAGCATTGTAAATAGATGACTTGGTTCCAGTTGCGGATTCTTAATGTTTGAAAATAGATGATATCGTTTAAAGTCGGATTCTAAAGCATTGTAAATAGATGACTTTGTTCAAGTTGCGGATTCTTTGTGGTTGAAAATAGATGATATCGTTTAAAGTCGGATTCTAAAGCATTGTAAATAGATGACTTTGTTCAAGTTGCGGATTATTAAGGTTTGAAAATAGATGATATCGTTTAAAATCGGATTCTAAAGCATTGTAAATAGATGACTTTGTTCAAGTTGGTGATTCTTAAGGTTTGAAAATAGATGATATCGTTTAAAGTCGGATTCTAAAGCATTTTAAATAGATGATATTGTTCAAGTTGCAAATTCTTAAGGTTTAAAAATAGATGATATTGTTTATAGTCGGATTCTAAAGCATTGTAAATAGATGACTTTGTTCAAGTTGCCGATTCTTAATGTTTGAAAATAGATGATATCGTTTAAAGTCGGATTCTACAGCATTGTAAATAGATTACTTTGTTCAAGTTGCATACTCTTAAGGTTTGAAAATAGATGATATTGTTTAAACTCGGATTCTACAGCATTGTAAATAGATGACTTTGTTCAAGTTGCGAATTCTTAAGGTTGTAAAATAGATTATATGGTTTAAAGTCGTATTCTAAAGCATTGTAAATAGATGACTTTGTTCAAGTTGCCGATTCTTAAGGTTCGACAATAGATGATATCGTTTAAAGTCGGATTCTAAAGCATTGTAAATAGATTACTTTGTTTAAGTTGCCGATTCTTAAAGTTTGAAAATAGATGATATCGTGTAAAGTCGGATTCGAAAGCATTGTAAATAGATGACTTTGTTCAAGTTGCCGATTCTTAAGGTTTGAAGATAGATGATATTGTTTAAAATCGGATTCTAAAGAATCGTAAATACATGACTTTGTTGAAGTTGCCGATTCGTAAGCTTTGAAAATAGATGATATTGTTTAAAGTCGGATTCTAAAGCATTGTAAATAGATGACTTTGTTCAAGTTGCCGAGACTTTA
Organism: Sepiola atlantica; assembly: GCA_963556195.1. Lineage (NCBI taxonomy): Eukaryota > Metazoa > Mollusca > Cephalopoda > Sepiida > Sepiolidae > Sepiola > Sepiola atlantica. The sequence continues at coordinate 503,226 of CAUVYP010000558.1, forward strand.
GGTTTCGAAAACAGATGATATCGTTTAAAGTCGTATTCTTAAGCATCGTAAATAGATGACTTTGTTCAAGTTGCGGATTCTTAAGGTTTGGAAAAAGTATGATGTCGTGTAAAGTCGGATTCTAAAGCATTGTAAATAGATCACTTTGTTCAAGTTGCCTATCTTAAGGTTTGAGAATAGATGATATCGTTTAAAGTCGGATTCTAAAGCATCGTAAATAGATTGCTTTGTTCAAGTTGCCGATTCTTAAGGTTCGAAAATAGATGATATCGTTTAAAGTCGGATAATAAAGCATTGTAAATAGATGACTTTGTTCAAGTTTCGGATTCTTAAGGTTTGAAAATAGATGATATTTTTAAAGTCGGATTGTAAAGCATTGTAAATAGATGACTTTGTTAAAGTTGCCGATTCGTAAGGTTTGAAACTAGATTATATCGTTTAAAGTTGCCGATTCTTAAGGTTTGCGAATTCTTAAGGTTTGAAAATAGATGATATTGTTTTAAGTCGGGTTCTAAAGAATGGTAAATCCATGACTTTGTTCAAGTTGCCGATTCTTAAGGTTTTAGAATAAATGATATCGTTTAAAGTATGATTCTGAAGCATTGTAAATAGATGACTTAGTTCAAGTTGCCGATTCTTAAGGTTTGAAAATAGATGATATCGTTGAAAGTCGGATTCTAAAGCATTGTAAATAGATTACTTTGTTCAAGTTGCGGAGTCTTAAGGGTTGAAAATAGATGATATCGTTTAAAGTCGGATTGTAAAGCATTGTAAATAGATGACTTTGTTCAAGTTGCCGATTCGAAAGGTTTGAGAAGTAATGATATCGTTTAAAGTCGGATTCTAAAGCATTGTAAATAAATGACTTTGTTAAAGTTGCCGATAGTTTAACTTGTAAAATAGATGATATCGTGAAAAGTACGATTCTAAAGCATCGTAAATAGATGACTTTGTTCAAGTTGCCCATTCGTAAGCTTTGAAAATATATTATATTGTTTAAAGTTGGATTCTAAAGCATTGTAAATAGATGACTTTGTTCAAGTTGCCGATTCGTAAGGTTTGAAAATAGATGATATCGGTTAAAGTCGGATTCGAAAGCATTGTAAATAGATGACTTTGTTCAAGTTGCAGATTCTTAAGGTTTGAAAATAGATGATATCGTTTAAAGTCGGATTCTAAAGCATTGTAAATAGATGACTTTGTTCAAGTTACCGATTCTTAAGGTTTGAGAATAGATGATATCGTTAAAGTATGATTCTAAAGCATTGTAAATAGATGACTTAGTTTTAGTTGCCGATTCTTAAGGTTTGAAAATAGATGATATTGTTTAAAGTCGGATTCTAAAGCATCGTAAATAGATGACTTTGTTCAAGTTGCCAATTCGTAAGCTTTGAAAATAGATGATATCGTTTAAAGTCGGATTCTAAAGCATTGTAAATAGATGACCTTTTTCAAGTTGCGGATTCTTAAAGTTTGAACATACAAGATATCGTTTAAAGTCGGATTCTAAAGCATTGTAAGTAGATGACTTTGTTCAAGTTGCGGACTCTTAAGGTTTGAAAATAGATTATATGGTTTCAAGTCGGATTCTAAAGCATTGTAAATAGATAACTTTGTTCAAGTTGCGGACACTTAATGTTTGAAAATAGATGATATCGTTTTAAGTCGGATTCCAACGCATTGTAAATAGATCACTTTGTTCAAGTGGCCGATTCTTAAGGTTTGAAAATGAATGATATCGTTTAAAGTCGGATTCTAAAGCATTGTAAATAGATGACTTTGTACAAGTTGCGGATTCTTAATGTTTGAAAATAGATGATATAGTTTAAAGTCGGATTCTAAAGCATTGTAAATAGATTACTTTGTTCAAGTTGCGGATTCTTAAAGTTTGAAAATAGATTATATCGTTTAAAGTCGGATTCTAAAGCATTGTAAATAGATGACTTTGTTCAAGTGGCGGACTCTTAAGGTTTGAAAATAGATGATATTGTTTAAAGTACGATTCTAAAGCATTGTAAGTAGATGACTTTATTACAGTTGCGGATTCTTTAGGTTTGAAAATAGATGATAATGTTTAAAGTCGCATTCTAAAGCATTGTAAATAGATGACTTTGTTCAACTTGCTGATTCTTCAAGTTTGAAAGTAGATGATATCGTTTAAAGTCGGATTCTAAAGCATTGTAAATAGATGACTTTGTTCAAGTTGCGCATTCTTAAGGTTTGAAAATAGATGATATCGTTTAAAGTCGGATTCTAAAGCATTGTAAATAGATTGCTTTGTTCAAGTTGCTGATTCTAAAGGTTTGAGAATAGATGATATTTTAAAAGTCGGATGCTAAAGCATTTTAAATAGATGACTTTGTTCAAGTTGCCGATTCTGTAGCTTTGAAAAATAGATGATATCGTTTAAAGTCGGATTCTTCAGCATTGTAAATAGATGACTTTGTTCAATTTGCCGATTCTAAAGGTTTGAGAATAGATGATATTGTTTAAAGTGGGATTCTAAATCATTGTAAATAGATTACTTTGTTCAAGTTGCCGATACCAAAGGTTTGAGAATAAATGATATCGTTTAAAGTCGGATTCTAAAGCATTGTAAATAGATGACTTAGTTCAAGTTGCGGATTCTTAAGGTTTGAAAATAGATTATATCGTGTAAATTCGGATTCTAAAGCCTCTTAAATAGATGACTTTGTTCAAGTTGCGGATTCTTAAGGTTAGAAAATAGATGATATCGCTTAAAATCGGATTCTAAAGCATTTTAAATAGATGACTTTGTTCAAGTGTCGAGGTGTTAATGTTTAAAAATAGATGATATCGTTTTATGTCGGATACTAAAGCATTGTAAATAGATGACTTTGTTTAAGTTGAGGATTCTTAATGTTTGAAAATAGATGATATCTTTTAAAGTCGGATTCTAAAGCATTGTAAATAGATGACTTTGTTTATGTTGCCGATTCTTCAGGTTTGAAAATAGATGAAATTGTTTAAAGTCGGATTCTAAAGCATTGTAAATAGATGACTTTGTTCAAGTTGCGGATTCTTAAGGTTTGAAAATAGATGATATCGTTTCAAGTCGGATTCTAAAGCATTGTAAATAGATGACTTTGTTAAAGTTGCGGACTCTTAAGGTTAAAAAATAGATGATATCGTTTCAAGTCGGATTCTAAAGCATTGTAAATAAATGACTTTGTTCAAGTTGCCGATTCTTAAAGTTTGAAAATAGATGATATCGTTTAAAGTCAGATTCTAAAGCATTGTAAATAGATAACTTTGTTCAAGTTGCAGACTCTTATGGTTTGACAACAGATGATATCGTTGAAAGTCGAATTCTAAAGCATTGTAAATATATGACTTTGTTCAAGTTGAGGATTCTCAAGGTTTGAAAATAGATGATAAGGGTTAGAAATAGGTGATATCGTTTAAAGTCGGATTCTAAAGCATTGTAAATAGATTACTTTGTTCAAGTTGCGGATTGTTTGTGTTTGAAAATAGATGATATCGTTTAAAGTCGGATTCTAAAGCATTGTAAATAGATGACTTTGTTCAAGTTGCGGACTTAAGTTTTGAAAATAGATGATATCGTTTAAAATCGGATTCTAAAGCATTGTAAATAGATGACTTTGTTCAAGTTGGTGATTCTTAAGGTTTGAAAATAGATGATATCGTTTCAGGTCGGATTCTAAAGCATTGTAAATAGATGATATTGTTCAAGTTGCAAATTCTTAAGGTTTAAAAATAGATGATATCGTTTATAGTCGGATTCTAAAGCATTGTAAATAGATGACTTTGTTCAAGTCGCCGATTCTTAATGTTTGAAAATAGATGATATCGTTGTACGTCGGATTCTACAGCATTGTAAATAGATGACTTTGTTCAAGTTGCGGATTCTTATGGTTTGAAAATAGAATTTATGGTTTAAAGTCGGATTCTAAAGCATTGTAAATAGATTACTTTGTTCAAGTTGCGGACTGCTAAGGTTTGGAAATAGATGATATCGTTTAAAGTCGGATTCTAAAGCACTGTAAATAGATGACTTTGTTGAAGTTGGTGGATTCTTAGAGTTTGAAAATAGATGATATCGTTGTAAGTCGGATTCTAAAGCATTGTAAATAGATGACTTTGTTCAAGTTGCGAGTTGTTTAGGTTTAAAAGTAGATTATATCGTTTAAAGTATGATGCTAAAGCATTGTAAATAGATGACTTTGTTTAAGTTGCCGATTCTTAAGGTTTGACAATAGATGATATCGTTTAAAGTCAGATTCTAAAGCAGTATAAATAGATAACTTTGTTAAAGTTGCCGATTCTTAAAGTTTGAAAATAGATGATATTGTTTAAAGTCGTATTCTAAAGCATTGTAAATAGATGACTTTGTTCAAGTTGCCGATTCTAAAGGTTCGACAATAGATGATATCGTTTAAAGTCAGATTCTAAAGCAGTATAAATAGATAACTTTGTTTAAGTTGCCGATTCTTAAAGTTTGAAAATAGATGATATCGTGTAAAGTCGGATTCGAAAGCATTGTAAATAGATGACTTTGTTCAAGTTGCCGATTCTTAAGGTTTGAAGATAGATGATATTGTTTAAAATCGGATTCTAAAGAATCGTAAATACATGACTTTGTTGAAGTTGCCGATTCGTAAGCTTTGAAAATAGATGATATTGTTTAAAGTCGGATTCTAAAGCATTGTAAATAGATGACTTTGTTCTAGTTGCCGAGACTTTAGGTTTCGAAAACAGATGATATCGTTTAAAGTCGTATTCTTAAGCATCGTAAATAGATGACTTTGTTCAAGTTGCGGATTCTTAAGGTTTGAAAATAGATGATATCGTTAAAAGTCGGATAATAAACCATTGTAAATAGATGACTTTGTTGAAGTTTCGGATTCTTAAGATTTCAAAATAGATGATATTTTTAAAGTCGGATTCTAAAGAATTGTAAATAGATGACTTTGTTCAAGTTACACATTCTTAAGCTTTGAAAAATAGATGATATCGTTTAAAGTCGGATTCTACAGCATTGTAAATAGATGACTTTGTTCAATTTGCCGATTCTAAAGGTTTGAGAATAGATGATATTGTTTAAAGTCGGATTCTAAAGAATTGTAAGTAGATGACTTTGTTCAAGTTGCCGATACTAAAAGTTTGAGAATAGATGATATCGTTTAAAGTCGGATTCTAAAGCATTGTAAATAGATGACTTAGTTCAAGGGTCCGATTCTTAAGGTTTGAAAATAGATGATATCGTGTAAAGTCGGATTCTAAAGCATCGTAAATAGATGACTTTGTTCAAGTTGTGGATTCTTAAGGTTAGAAAATAGATGATATCGTGTAAAGTCGGATTCTAAAGCATTGTAAATAGATGACTTTGTTCAAGTTGCCTATTCTTAAGGTTTGAGAATATATGATATCGTTTAAAGTCAGATTCTAAAGAATTGTAAATAGATGACTTTGTTCAAGTTCTATATTCTTTAGGTAGAAAATAGATAATATTGTTTAAAGTCGGATCATAAAGCATTGTAAATAGATGACTTAGTTCAAGTTGCGAATTCTTAAAGTTTGAAAATAGATGATATTGGTTTTAGTCGGGTTCTAAAGCATTGTAAATAGATGACTTTGTTCAAGTTACTGATTCTTAAGGTTTGAGAATAGATGATATCGTTTAAAGTCGGATTCTAAAGCATTGTAAATAGATGACTTAGTTCAAGTTGCCGATTCTTAAGGTTTGAAAATAAATGATATCCTTTAAAGTCGGATTCTAAAGCATTGTAAATAGATGACTTTGTTTAAGTTGCCGATTCTAAAGGTTTGCGAATTCTTAAGGTTTTAAAATAGATGATATTGTTTTAAGTCGGGTTCTAAAGAATGGTAAATTTATGATTCTTAAGGTTTTATAATAGATGATATCGTTTAAAGTATGATTCTAAAGCATTGCGTATTCTTTAGGTTTGGAAATAGATGATATCGTTTAAAGTCGGATTGTAAAGCATTGTAAATAGATGACTTTGTTCAAGTTGCCGATTCTAAAGGTTTGCGAATTATTAAGGTTTGAAAATAGATGATATCGTTTTATGTCAGATTCTAAAGCAGTATAAATAGATAACTTTGTTCAAGTTGCCGATTCTGTAAGTTTGAAAATAGATGATATTGTTTAAAGTCGTATTCTAAAGCATTGTACATAGATGACTTTGTTCAAGTTGCCGATTCTTAAGGTTCGAAAATAGATGATATCTTTTAAAGTCGGATTCTAAAGCATTGTAAATAGATTACTTTGTTTAAGTTGCCCATTCTTAAAGTTTGAAAATAGATGATAACGTTAAAAGTCGGATTCGAAAGCATTGTAAATAGATTACTTTGTTAAAGTTACCGATTCTTAAGGTTTGAGAATAGATGATATCGTTTAAAGTCGGATTCTAAAGCATTGTAAATAGATGACTTTGTTAAAGTTGCCGATTCGTAAGGTTTGAAACTAGATTATATCGTTTAAAGTTGCCGATTCTTAAGGTTTGCGAATTCTTAAGGTTTGAAAATAGATGATATTGTTTTAAGTCGGGTTCTAAAGAATGGTAAATCCATGACTTTGTTCAAGTTGCCGATTCTTAAGGTTTTAGAATAAATGATATCGTTTAAAGTCGGATTGGAAAGCATTGTAAATAGATGACTTTGTTCAAGTTACCGATTCTTAAGGTTTGAGAAAATATGATATCGTTTAAAGTCGGATTCTAAAGCATTGTAAATAGATGACTTAGTTCAAGTTGCCGATTCTTAAGGTTTGAAAATACATGATATCCTTTAAAGTCGGATTCTAAAGCATTGTAAATAGATGACTTTGTTCAAGTTGCCGATTCTAAACGTTTGCGAATTCTTAAGGTTTGAAAATAGATTATATTGTTTTAAGTCGGGTTCTAAAGAATGGTAAATTCATGATTCTTAAGGTTTTATAATAGATGATATCGTTTAAAGTATGATTCTAAAGCATTGCGTATTCTTAAGGTTTGGAAATAGATGATATCGTTTAAAGTCGGATTGTAAAGCATTGTAAATAGATGACTTTGTTCAAGTTGCCGATTCTAAAGGTTTGCGAATTATTAAGGTTTGAAAATAGATGATATCGTTTTATGTCAGATTCTAAAGCAGTATAAATAGATAACTTTGTTCAAGTTGCCGATTCTGTAAGTTTGAAAATAGATGATATTGTTTAAAGTCGTATTCTAAAGCATTGTACATAGATGACTTTGTTCAAGTTGCCGATTCTTAAGGTTCGAAAATAGATGATATCGTTTAAAGTTGGATTCTAAAGCATTGTAAATAGATTACTTTGTTTAAGTTGCCGATTCTTAAAGTTTGAAAATAGATGATATCGTGTAAAGTCGGATTCGAAAGCATTGTAAATAGATTACTTTGTTAAAGTTACCGATTCTTAAGGTTTGAGAATACATGATATCGTTTAAAGTCGGATTCTAAAGCATTGTAAATAGATGACTTTGTTAAAGTTGCCGATTCGTAAGGTTTGAAACTAGATTATATCGTTTAAAGTTGCCGATTCTTAAGGTTTGCGAATTCTTAAGGTTTGAAAATAGATGATATTGTTTTAAGTCGGGTTCTAAAGAATGGTAAATCCATGACTTTGTTCAAGTTGCCGATTCTTAAGGTTTTAGAATAAATGATATCGTTTAAAGTCGGATTCGAAAGCATTGTAAATAGATGACTTAGTTCAAGTTGCCGATTCTTAAGGTTTGAAAATAAATGATATCGTTGAAATTCGGATTCTAAAGCATTGTAAATAGATTACTTTGTTCAAGTTGCTGATTCCTAAGGTTTAAAAATAGATGATATTGTTTAAAGTCAGATTCTAAAGTATTGTAAATCGATGTCTTTGTTCAAGTTGCCGATTCTTAAGGTTTGAAAATAGATGATATCGTTTAAAGTCGGATTGTAAAGCATTGTAAATAGATGACTTTGTTCAAGTTGCCGATTCGAAAGGTTTGAGAAGTAATGATATCGTTTAAAGTCGGATTCTAAAGCATTGTAAATAGATGACTTTGTTAAAGTTGCCGATACTTGAAGTTTGAAAATAGATGATATCGTGAAAAGTACGATTCTAAAGCATCGTAAATAGATGACTTTGTTCAAGTTGCCAATTCGTAAGCTTTGAAAATAGATTATATTGTTTAAAGTTGGATTCTAAAGCATTGTAAATAGATGACTTTTTTCAAGTTGCCGATTCGTAAGGTTTGAAAATAGATGATATCGGTTAAAGTCGGTCTCGAAAGCATTGTAAATAGATGACTTTGTTCAAGTTGCAGATTCTTAAGGTTTGAAAATAGATAATATCGTTTAAAGTCGGATTCTAAAGCATTGTAAATAGATGACTTTGTTCAAGTTACCGATTCTTAAGGTTTGAGAATAGATGATATCGTTAAAGTATGATTCTAAAGCATTGTAAATAGATGACTTAGTTTAAGTTGCCGATTCTTAAGGTTTGAAAATAGATGATATTGTTTAAAGTCGGATTCTAAAGCATCGTAAATAGATGACTTTGTTCAAGTTGCCAATTCGTAAGCTTTGAAAATAGATGATATCGTTTAAAGTCGGATTCTAAAGCATTGTAAATAGATGACCTTTTTCAAGTTGCGGATTCTTAATGTTTGAACATAGACGATATCGTTTAAAGTCGGATCCTAAAGCATTGTAAGTAGATGACTTTGTTCAAGTTGCGGACACTTAATGTTTGAAAATAGATGATATCGTTTAAAGTCGGATTCCAAAGCATTGTAAATAGATCACTTTGTTCAAGTGGCCGATTCTTAAGGTTTGAAAATGAATGATATCGTTTAAAGTCGGATTCTAAAGCATTGTAAATAGATGACTTTGTACAAGTTGCGGATTCTTAATGTTTGAAAATAGATGATATAGTTTAAAGTCGGATTCTAAAGCATTGTAAATAGATGACTTTGTTCAAGTTGCAGATTCTTAAAGTTTGAAAATAGATGATATCGTTTAAAGTCGGATTCTAAAGCATTGTAAATAGATGACTTTGTTCAAGTGGCGGACTCTTAAGGTTTGAAAATAGATGATATCGTTTAAAATCGGATTCTAAAGCATTGTAAGTAGATGACTTTATTACAGTTGCGGATTCTTTAGGTTTGAAAATAGATGATAATGTTTAAAGTCGCATTCTAAAGCATTGTAAATAGATGACTTTGTTCAAGTTGCTGATACTTCAGGTTTGAAAATAGATGATATCGTTTAAAGTCGGATTCTAAAGCATTGTAAATAGATGACTTTGTTATAGTTGCCGATTTTTAAGGTTTGAAAATAGATGATATCGTTTAAAGTCGGATTCTAAAGCATTGTAAATAGATGACTTTGTTCCAGTTGCGGATTCTAAATGTTTGAAAATAGATGATATCGTTTAAAGTCGGATTCTAAAGCATTGTAAATAGATGACTTTGTTCAAGTTGCGGATTCTTTGTGGTTGAAAATAGATGATATCGTTTAAAGTCGGATTCTAAAGCATTGTAAATAGATGACTTTGTTCAAGTTGCGGATTATTAAGGTTTGAAAATAGATGATATCGTTTAAAATCGGATTCTAAAGCATTGTAAATAGATGACTTTGTTCAAGTTGGTGATTCTTAAGGTTTGAAAATAGATGATATCGTTTAAAGTCGGATTCTAAAGCATTTTAAATAGATGATATTGTTCAAGTTGCAAATTCTTAAGGTTTAAAAATAGATGATATCGTTTATAGTCGGATTCTAAAGCATTGTAAATAGATGACTTTGTTCAAGTTGCCGATTCTTGATGTTTGAAAATAGATGATATCGTTTAAAGTCGGATTCTACAGCATTGTAAATAGATTACTTTGTTCAAGTTGCATACTCTTAAGGTTTGAAAATAGATGATATTGTTTAAACTCGGATTCTACAGCATTGTAAATAGATGACTTTGTTCAAGTTGCGAATTCTTAAGGTTGTAAAATAGATTATATGGTTTAAAGTCGTATTCTAAAGCATTGTAAATAGATGACTTTGTTCAAGTTGCCGATTCTTAAGGTTCGACAATAGATGATATCGTTTAAAGTCGGATTCTAAAGCATTGTAAATAGATTACTTTGTTTAAGTTGCCGATTCTTAAAGTTTGAAAATAGATGATATCGTGTAAAGTCGGATTCGAAAGCATTGTAAATAGATGACTTTGTTCAAGTTGCCGATTCTTAAGGTTTGAAGATAGATGATATTGTTTAAAATCGGATTCTAAAGAATCGTAAATACATGACTTTGTTGAAGTTGGAGATTCGTAAGCTTTGAAAATAGATGATATTGTTTAAAGTCGGATTCTAAAGCATTGTAAATAGATGACTTTGTTCAAGTTGCCGAGACTTTAGGTTTCGAAAACAGATGATATCGTTTAAAGTCGTATTCTTAAGCATCGTAAATAGATGACTTTGTTCAAGTTGCGGATTCTTAAGGTTTGGAAAAAGTATGATGTCGTGTAAAGTCGGATTCTAAAGCATTGTAAATAGATCACTTTGTTCAAGTTGCCTATCTTAAGGTTTGAGAATAGATGATATCGTTTAAAGTCGGATTCTAAAGCATCGTAAATAGATTGCTTTGTTCAAGTTGCCGATTCTTAAGGTTCGAAAATAGATGATATCGTTTAAAGTCGGATAATAAAGCATTGTAAATAGATGACTTTGTTCAAGTTTCGGATTCTTAAGGTTTGAAAATAGATGATATTTTTAAAGTCGGATTGTAAAGCATTGTAAATAGATCACTTTGTTAAAGTTGCCGATTCGTAAGGTTTGAAACTAGATTATATCGTTTAAAGTTGCCGATTCTTAAGGTTTGCGAATTCTTAAGGTTTGAAAATAGATGATATTGTTTTAAGTCGGGTTCTAAAGAATGGTAAATCCATGACTTTGTTCAAGTTGCCGATTCTTAAGGTTTTAGAATAAATGATATCGTTTAAAGTATGATTCTGAAGCATTGTAAATAGATGACTTAGTTCAAGTTGCCGATTCTTAAGGTTTGAAAATAGATGATATCGTTGAAAGTCGGATTCTAAAGCATTGTAAATAGATTACTTTGTTCAAGTTGCGGAGTCTTAAGGGTTGAAAATAGATGATATCGTTTAAAGTCGGATTGTAAAGCATTGTAAATAGATGACTTTGTTCAAGTTGCCGATTCGAAAGGTTTGAGAAGTAATGATATCGTTTAAAGTCGGATTCTAAAGCATTGTAAATAGATGACTTTGTTAAAGTTGCCGATAGTTTAACTTGTAAAATAGATGATATCGTGAAAAGTACGATTCTAAAGCATCGTAAATAGATGACTTTGTTCAAGTTGCCCATTCGTAAGCTTTGAAAATATATTATATTGTTTAAAGTTGGATTCTAAAGCATTGTAAATAGATGACTTTGTTCAAGTTGCCGATTCGTAAGGTTTGAAAACAGATGATATCGGTTAAAGTCGGATTCGAAAGCATTGTAAATAGATGACTTTGTTCAAGTTGCAGATTCTTACGGTTTGAAAATAGATGATATCGTTTAAAGTCGGATTCTAAAGCATTGTAAATAGATGACTTTGTTCAAGTTACCGATTCTTAAGGTTTGAGAATAGATGATATCGTTAAAGTATGATTCTAAAGCATTGTAAATAGATGACTTAGTTTAAGTTGCCGATTCTTAAGGTTTGAAAATAGATGATATTGTTTAAAGTCGGATTCTAAAGCATCGTAAATAGATGACTTTGTTCAAGTTGCCAATTCGTAAGCTTTGAAAATAGATGATATCGTTTAAAGTCGGATTCTAAAGCATTGTAAGTAGATGACTTTGTTCAAGTTGCGGACTCTTAAGGTTTGAAAATAGATTATATGGTTTCAAGTCGGATTCTAAAGCATTGTAAATAGATAACTTTGTTCAAGTTGCGGACACTTAATGTTTGAAAATAGATGATATCGTTTTAAGTCGGATTCCAACGCATTGTAAATAGATCACTTTGTTCAAGTGGCCGATTCTTAAGGTTTGAAAATGAATGATATCGTTTAAAGTCGGATTCTAAAGCATTGTAAATAGATGACTTTGTACAAGTTGCGGATTCTTAATGTTTGAAAATAGATGATATAGTTTAAAGTCGGATTCTAAAGCATTGTAAATAGATTACTTTGTTCAAGTTGCGGATTCTTAAAGTTTGAAAATAGATTATATCGTTTAAAGTCGGATTCTAAAGCATTGTAAATAGATGACTTTGTTCAAGTGGCGGACTCTTAAGGTTTGAAAATAGATGATATTGTTTAAAGTACGATTCTAAAGCATTGTAAGTAGATGACTTTATTACAGTTGCGGATTCTTTAGGTTTGAAAATAGATGATAATGTTTAAAGTCGCATTCTAAAGCATTGTAAATAGATGACTTTGTTCAACTTGCTGATTCTTCAAGTTTGAAAATAGATGATATCGTTTAAAGTCGGATTCTAAAGCATTGTAAATAGATGACTTTGTTCAAGTTGCGCATTCTTAAGGTTTGAAAATAGATGATATCGTTTAAAGTCGGATTCTAAAGCATTGTAAATAGATTGCTTTGTTCAAGTTGCTGATTCTAAAGGTTTGAGAATAGATGATATTTTAAAAGTCGGATGCTAAAGCATTTTAAATAGATGACTTTGTTCAAGTTGCCGATTCTGTAGCTTTGAAAAATAGATGATATCGTTTAAAGTCGGATTCTTCAGCATTGTAAATAGATGACTTTGTTCAATTTGCCGATTCTAAAGGTTTGAGAATAGATGATATTGTTTAAAGTCGGATTCTAAAGCATTGTAAATAGATTACTTTGTTCAAGTTGCCGATACCAAAGGTTTGAGAATAAATGATATCGTTTAAAGTCGGATTCTAAAGCATTGTAAATAGATGACTTAGTTCAAGTTGCGGATTCTTAAGGTTTGAAAATAGATTATATCGTGTAAATTCGGATTCTAAAGCCTCTTAAATAGATGACTTTGTTCAAGTTGCGGATTCTTAAGGTTAGAAAATAGATGATATCGCTTAAAATCGGATTCTAAAGCATTGTAAATAGATGACTTTGTTCAAGTGTCGAGGTGTTAATGTTTAAAAATAGATGATATCGTTTTATGTCGGATACTAAAGCATTGTAAATAGATGACTTTGTTTAAGTTGCGGATTCTTAATGTTTGAAAATAGATGATATCTTTTAAAGTCGGATTCTAAAGCATTGTAAATAGATGACTTTGTTTATGTTGCCGATTCTTCAGGTTTGAAAATAGATGAAATTGTTTAAAGTCGGATTCTAAAGCATTGTAAATAGATGACTTTGTTCAAGTTGCGGATTCTTAAGGTTTGAAAATAGATGATATCGTTTCAAGTCGGATTCTAAAGCATTGTAAATAGATGACTTTGTTAAAGTTGCGGACTCTTAAGGTTAAAAAATAGATGATATCGTTTCAAGTCGGATTCTAAAGCATTGTAAATAAATGACTTTGTTCAAGTTGCCGATTCTTAAAGTTTGAAAATAGATGATATCGTTTAAAGTCAGATTCTAAAGCATTGTAAATAGATAACTTTGTTCAAGTTTCAGACTCTTATGGTTTGACAACAGATGATATCGTTGAAAGTCGAATTCTAAAGCATTGTAAATATATGACTTTGTTCAAGTTGAGGATTCTCAAGGTTTGAAAATAGATGATAAGGTTTAGAAATAGGTGATATCGTTTAAAGTCGGATTCTAAAGCATTGTAAATAGATTACTTTGTTCAAGTTGCGGATTGTTTGTGTTTGAAAATAGATGATATCGTTTAAAGTCGGATTCTAAAGCATTGTAAATAGATGACTTTGTTCAAGTTGCGGACTTAAGTTTTGAAAATAGATGATATCGTTTAAAATCGGATTCTAAAGCATTGTAAATAGATGACTTTGTTCAAGTTGCGGATTCTTAAGGTTTGAAAATAGATGATATCGTTTAAAGTCGGATTCTAAAGCATTGTAAATAGATGACTTTGTTCATGTTGCCGATTCTTCAGGTTTGAAAATAGATGATATCGTTTAAAGTCGGATTCTAAAGCATTGTAAATAGATGACTTTGTTCAAGTTGCGGATTCTTAAAATTTGAAAATAGATGATATCGTTTAAAGTCGGATTCTAAAGCATTGTAAATAGATGCCTTTGTTCAAGTTGCGGATTCTTACGGTTTGAAAATAGATGATATCGTTCAAAGTCGGATTCTAAAGCATTGTAAATAGATGACTTTGTTATAGTTTCCGATTTTTAAGGTTTGAAAATAGATGATATCGTTTAAAGTCGTATTCTTAAGCATCGTAAATAGATGCCTTTGTTCAAGTTGCGGATTCTTAAGGTTTGAAAAAAGATGATATCGTTTAAAGTCGGATTCTAAAGCATTGTAAATAGATTGCTTTGTTCAAGTTGCGGATTCTTAAGGTTTGAAAATAGATGATATCGTTTCAAGTCGGATTCTAAAGCATTGTAAATAGATGACTTTGTTCAAGTTGCGGACTCTTAAGGTTAAAAAATAGATGATATCGTTTCAAGTCGGATTCTAAAGCATTGTAAATAAATGACTTTGTTCAAGTTGCCGATTCTTAAAGTTTGAAAATAGATGATATCGTTTAAAGTCAGATTCTAAAGCATTGTAAATAGATAACTTTGTTCAAGTTGCAGACTCTTATGGTTTGACAACAGATGATATCGTTGAAAGTCGAATTCTAAAGCATTGTAAATATATGACTTTGTTTAAGTTGCGGATTGTTTGTGTTTGAAAATAGATGATATCGTTTAAAGTCGGATTCTAAAGCATTGTAAATAGATGACTTTGTTCAAGTTGCGGATTCTTAAGGTTTGAAAATAGATGATATCGTTTAAAGTCGGATTCTAAAGCATTGTAAATAGATGACTTTGTTCATGTTGCCGATTCTTCAGGTTTGAAAATAGATGATATCGTTTAAAGTCGGATTCTAAAGCATTGTAAATAGATTGCTTTGTTCAAGTTGCGGATTCTTTAGGTTTGAAAATAGATGATATCGTTTAAAGTCGGATTCTAAAGCATTGTAAATAGATGACTTTGTTCAAGTTGCGGATTCTTAATGTTTGAAAATAGATGATATCGTTTAAAGTCGGATTCTAAAGCATTGTACATAGATTACTTTGTTCAAGTTGCGCATTCTTTGTGTTTGAAAATAGATGATATCGTTTAAAGTCGGATTCTAAAGCATTGTAAATAGATGACTTGGTTACAGTTGCGGACTCTTAAGTTTTGAAAATTAATGATATCGTTTAAAATCGGATTCTAAAGCATTGTAAATAGATGACTTTGTTCAAGTTGCGGATTCTTAAGGTTTGAAAATAGATAATATCGTTTAAAGTCGGATTCTCAAGCATTGTAAATAGATGATATTGTTCAAGTTGCAAATTCTTAAGGTTTAAAAATAGATGATATCGTTTATAGTCGGATTCTAAAGCATTGTAAATAGATGACTTTGTTCAAGTTGCCGATTCTTAATGTTTGACAATAGATGATATCGTTTAAAGTCGGATTCTACAGCATTGTAAATAGATGACTTTGTTCAAGTTGCGGATTCTTAAGGTTTGAAAATAGATTATATGGTTAAAATCGGATTCTAAAGCATTGTAAATAGATTACTTTGTTCAAGTTGCGGACTGCTAAGGTTTGAAAATAGATGATATCGTTCATAGGCGGATTCTAAAGCATTGTAAATAGATGACTTTGTTCAAGTTGGGTGATTCTTAGAGTTTGAAAATAGATGATATCGTTTAAAGTCGGATTCTAAAGCATTGTAAATAGATGACTTTGTTCAAGTTGCGAGTTGTTTAGGTTTAAAAGTAGATTATATCGTTTAATGTCGGATACTAAAGCATTGTAAATAGATTACTTTGTTTAAGTTGCGGATTATTAATGTTTGAAAATAGATGATATCGTTTAAGTCGGATTATAAAGCATTGTAAATAGATGACTTTGTTCAAGTTGCGGATACTGAATGTTTGAAAATAGATGATATCGTTTAAAGTCGGATTCTAAAGCATTGTAAATAGATGACTTTGTTTCAGTTTCGGATTCTTAAGGTTTGAAAATAGATGATTTCGTTTAAAGTCGGATTCTAAAGCATTGTAAATAGATTACTTTGTGCAAGTTGCCGATTCTGAAAGTTTGAAAATAGATTATATCGTTTAAAGTCGGATTCTAAAGCATTGTAAATAGATGACTTTGTTCAAGTTGCGGATTCTTAAGATTTGAAAATAGATGATATCGTTTAAAGTCGGATGTTAAAGCATTGTAAATAGATGACTTTGTTTAAGTTGCGGACTCTTATGGCTTGAAAATAGATGATATCGTTTGAAATCGGATTCTAAAGCATTGTAAATAGATGAGTTTGTTCAAGTTGCGGATTCTTAAGGTTTGAAAATAGATGATATCGTTTAAAGTCGGATTCTAAAACATTGTAAGTAGATGACTTTGTTCCAGTTGCCGATTCTTAATGTTTGTAAAATAGATGATATCTTTTAAAGTCGTATTCTAAAGCATTGTAAATAGATGACTTTGTTCAAGGTGCAGACTCTGAAGGTTTGAAAATAGATGATGTCGTTTCAAATCAGATTCTAAAGCATTGTAAATAGATGACTTTGTTTAAGTTTCCGATTCTTAAGGTGTGAAAATAGAAGTTATCGTTTAAAGTTCGATTCTAAAGCATTGTAAATTGATGACTGTATTCAAGTTGCGGACTACTAAGGTTTGATAATAGATGATATCCTTTAAAGCCGGATTCAAAAGCATTGTAAATAGATGACTTTGTTCAAGTTGCGCATTCTTCAGCTTTGAGAATAGACAGTATTGTTTACAGTCGGATTCTAAAGCATTGTAAATAGATGACTTCGTTGAAGTTGCCGGTTCCTAAGGTTTGAAAATAGATTATATCGTTTTAAGTCAGATTCTAAAGCATTGTAAATAGATGACTTTGTTCAAGTTTCCGATTGTTAAGGTTTGAAAATAGATAATATCGTTTAAAGTTCGATTCTAAAGCATTGTAAATAGATTACTTTGTTCAAGTTGCGGACTGCTAAGGTTTGAAAATAGATGATATCCTTTAAAGTCTGATTCTAAAGCATTGTAAATAGATGACTTTGGTCAAGTTGCCGATTCTTAATGTTTGACAATAGATGATATCGTTTACAGTCGGATTCTACAGCATTGTAAATAGATGACTTTGTTCAAGTTGCGGATTCTTAAGGTTTGAAAATAGATTATATGGTTTAAAGTCGGATTCTAAAGCATTGTAAATAGATTACTTTGTTCAAGTTGCGGACTGCTAAGGTTTGAAAATAGATGATATCGTTTATAGTCGGATTCTAAAGCATTGTAAATAGATGACTTTGTTCAAGTTGGGTGATTCTTAGAGTTTGAAAATAGATGATATCGTTTAAAGTCGGATTCTAAAGCATTGTAAATAGATGACTTTGTTCAGGTTGCGGACTCTTAAGATTTGAAAATAGATGATATCGTTTAAAGTCGGATGTTAAAGCATTGTAAATAGATGACTTTGTTTAAGTTGCGGACTCTTATGGTTTGAAAATAGATGATATCGTTTGAAATCGGATTCTAAAGCATTGTAAATAGATGACTTTGTTTAAGTTTCCGATTCTTAAGGTGTGAAAATAGAAGTTATCGTTTAAAGTTCGATTCTAAAGCATTGTAAATTGATGACTGTATTCAAGTTGCGGACTGCTAAGGTTTGAAAATAGATGATATCGTTTATAGTCGGATTCTAAAGCATTGTAAATAGATGACTTTGTTCAAGTTGGGTGATTCTTAGAGTTTGAAAATAGATGATATCGTTTAAAGTCGGATTCTAAAGCATTGTAAATAGATGACTTTGTTCAGGTTGCGGACTCTTAAGATTTGAAAATAGATGATATCGTTTAAAGTCGGATGTTAAAGCATTGTAAATAGATGACTTTGTTTAAGTTGCGGACTCTTATGGTTTGATAATAGATGATATCCTTTAAAGTCGGATTCTAAAGCATTGTAAATAGATTACTTTGTTCAAGTTGCGGACTGCTAAGGTTTGAAAATAGATGATATCGTTTAAAGTCGGATTCTAAAGCATTGTAAATAGATGAATTTGTTCACGTTGGTTCATTCTTAGAGTTTGAAAATTGATGATATCGTTTAAAGTCGGATTCTAAAGCATTGTAAATAGATGACTTTGTTCAAGTTGCGAGTTGTTTAGGTTTAAAAGTAGATTATATTGTTTAATGTCGGATACTAAAGCATTGTAAATAGATTACTTTGTTTAAGTTGCGGATTCTTAATGTTTTAAAATCGATGATATCGTTTAAAGTCAGATTATAAAGCATTGTAAATTTTTGACTTTGTTCAAGTTGTGGATTCTTGATGTTTGAAAATAGATGATATCGTTTAAAGTCGGATTCTTAAGCATTGTAAATAGATGACTTTGTTAGAGTTGCGGATCCTACATGTTTGAAAATACATGATATAGTTTTAGTCGGATTATAAAGCATTGTAAATAGATGAGTTTGTTCAAGTTGCGGATACTTAATGTTTGAAAATAGATGATATCGTTTAAAGTCGGATTCTAAAGCATTGTAAATAGATGACTTTGTTTCAGTTTCGGATTCTTAAGGTTTGAAAATAGATGATTTCGTTTAAAGTCGGATTCTAAAGCATTGTAAATAGATGACTTTGTTCAAGTTGCCGATTCTGAAAGTTTGAAAATAGATTATATCGTTTAAAGTCAGATTCTAAAGCATTGTAAATAGATGACTTTGTTCAAGTTGCGGATTCTCAAGATTTGAAAATAGATGATATCGTTTAAAGTCGGATTCTAAAGCATTGTAAATAGATGACTTTGTTTAAGTTGCGGACTCTTATGGTTTGAAAATAGATGATATCGTTTCAAATCGGATTCTAAAGCAGTTTAAATAGATGACTTTGTTCAAGTTGCGGATTCTTAAGGTTTTAAAATAGATGATATCGTTTAAAGTCGGATTCTAAAACATTGTAAGTAGATGACTTTGTTCAAGTTGCCGATTCTTTATGTTTGTAAAATAGATGATATCTTTTAAAGTCGGATTCTAAAGCATTGTAAATAGATGACTTTGTTCAAGTTGAAGACTCTGAAGGTTTCAAAATAGATGATGTCGTTTAAATCGGATTCTAAAGCATTGTAAATAGATGAATTTGTTCAAGTTTCCGATTCTTAAGGTGTGAAAATAGAAGTTATCGTTGAAGTTCGATTCTAAAGCATTGTAAATTGATGACTGTATTCAAGTTGCGGACTGCTAAGGTTTGATAATAGATGATATCCTTTAAAGTCGGATTCTAAAGCATTGTAAATAGATGACTTTGTTATAGTTGCCGATTTTTAAGGTTTGAAAATAGATGATATCGTTTGAAGTCGGATTCTAAAGCATTGTAAATAGATGACTTTGTTCCAGTTGCGGATTCTTAATGTTTGAATATAGATGATATCGTTTAAAGTCGGATTCTAAAGCATTGTAAATAGATGACTTTGTTCAAGTTGCGGATTCTTAAGGTTTGAAAATAGATGATATCGTTTAAAGTCGGATTCTAAAGCATTGTAAATAGATGACTTTGTTCAAGTTGCCAATTCGTAAGCTTTGAAAATAGATGATATCGTTTAAAGTCGGATTCTAAAGCATTTTAAATAGATTACTTTGTTCAAGTTGCGGATTCTTTGTGTTTGAAAATAGATGATATCGTTTAAAGTCGGATTCTAAAGCATTGTAAAAAGATGACTTTGTTCAAGTTGCGGATTCTTAATGTTTAAAAATAGATGATATCGTTTAAAATAGGATTCTAAAGCATTATAAATAGATGACTTTGTACAAGTTGGTGATTCTAAGGTTTGAAACTAGATGATATCGTTTAAAGTCGGATTCTAAAGCATTGTAAATAGATGATATTGTTCAAGTTGCAAATTCTTAAGGTTTAAAAATAGATGATATCGTTTATAGTCGGATTCTAAAGCATTGTAAATAGATGACTTTGTTCAAGTTGCCGATTCTTAATGTTTGAAAATAGATGATATCGTTTAAAGTCGGATTCTACAGCATTGTAAATAGATTACTTTGTTCAAGTTGCATACTCTTAAGGTTTGAAACTAGATGATATCGTTTAAACTCGGATTCTACAGCATTGTAAATAGATGACTTTGTTCAAGTTGCGGATTCTTAAGGTTGTAAAATAGATTATATGGTTTAAAGTCGGATTCTAAAGCATTGTAAATAGATTACTTTGTTAAAGTTGCGGACTGCTAAGGTTTGGAAATAGATGATATCGTTTAAAGTCGGATTCTAAAGCACTGTAAATAGATGACTTTGTTCAAGTTGGTGGATTCTTAGAGTTTGAAAATAGATGATATCGTTTAAAGTCGGATTCTAAAGCATTGTAAATAGATGACTTTGTTCAAGTTGCGAGTTGTTTAGGTTTAAAACTAGATTATATCGTTTAAAGTATGATTCTAAAGCATTGGAAATAGATGATATTGTTTAAGTTGCCGATTCTTAAGGTTTGACAACAGATGATATCGTTTATAGTCAGATTCTAAAGCAGTATAAATAGATAACTTTGTTCAAGTTGCCGATTCTTAAATTTGAAAATAGATGATATTGTTTAAAGTCGTATTCTAAAGCATTGTAAATAGATGACTTTGTTCAAGTTGCCGATTCTTAAGGTTCGACAATAGATGATATCGTTTAAAGTCGGATTCTAAAGCATTGTAAATAGATTACTTTGTTTAAGTTTCCGATTCTTAAAGTTTGAAAATAGATGATATTGTGTAAAGTCGGATTCGAAAACATTGTAAATAGATGACTTTGTTCAAGTTGCCGATTCTTAAGGTTTGAAGATAGATGATATTGTTTAAAATCGGATTCTAAAGAATCGTAAATACATGACTTTGTTGAAGTTGCCGATTCGTAAGCTTTGAAAATAGATGATATTGTTTAAAGTCGGATTCTAAAGCATTGTAAATAGATGACTTTGTTCAAGTTGCCGAGACTTTAGGTTTCGAAAACAGATGATATCGTTTAAATTCGTATTCTTAAGCATCGTAAATAGATGACTTTGTTCAAGTTGCGGATACTTAAGGTTTGAAAAAAGTATGATATCGTGTAAAGTCGGATTCTAAAGCATTGTAAATAGATGACTTTGTTCAAGTTGCCTATCTTAAGGTTTGAGAATAGATGATATCGTTTTAAAGTCGGATTCTAAAGCATCGTAAATAGATTGCTTTGTTCAAGTTGCCGATTCTTAAGGTTCGAAAATAGATGATATCGTTTAAAGTCGGATAATAAAGCATTGTAAATAGATTACTTTGTTCAAGTTTCGGATTCTAAAGGGGTGTAAAATAGATGATATTTTTAAAGTCGGATTCTAAAGAATTGTAAATAGATGACTTTGTTCAAGTTACCGATTCTTAAGCTTTTAAAAATAGATGATATCGTTTAAAGTCGGATTCTACAGCATTGTAAATTGATGACTTTGTTCAAGTTGCCGATTCTAAAGGTTTGAGAATAGATGATATTGTTTAAAGTCGGATTCTAAAGCATTGTAAGTAGATGACTTTGTTAAAGTTGCCGATACTAAAAGTTTGAGAATAGATGATATCGTTTAAAGTCGGATTCTAAAGCATCGTAAATAGATTGCTTTGTTAAAGTTGCCGATTCTTAAGGTTTGAAAATAGATGATATCGTTTAAAGTCGGATAATGAACCATTGTAAATAGATGATTTTGTTGAAGTTTCGGATTCTCAAGATTTCAAAATAGATGATATTTTTAAAGTCGGATTCTAAAGAATTGTAAATAGATGACTTTGTTCAAGTTACACATTCTTAAGCTTTGAAAAATAGATGATATCGTTTAAAGTCGGATTCTACAGCATTGTAAATAGATGACTTTGTTCAAGTTGCCGATTCTAAAGGTTTGAGAATAGATGATATTGTTTAAAGTCGGATTCTAAAGAATTGTAAGTAGATGACTTTGTTCAAGTTGCCGATACTAAAAGTTTGAGAACAGATAATATCGTTTAAAGTCGGATTCGAAAGCATTGTAAATAGATGACTTAGTTCAAGGGTCCGATTCTTAAGGTTTGAAAATAGATGATATCGTGTAAAGTCGGATTCTAAAGCATCGTAAATAGATGACTTTGTTCAAGTTGCGGATTCTTAAGGTTAGAAAATAGATGATATCGTGTAAAGTCGGATTCTAAAGCATTGTAAATAGATGACTTTGTTCAAGTTGCCTATTCTTAAGGTTTGAGAATAGATTATATCGTTTAAAGTCAAGTTCTAAAGAATTGTAAATAGATGACTTTGTTCAAGTTCTAGATTCTTTAGGTAGAAAATAGATAATATGGTTTAAAGTCGGATCATGAAGCATTGTAAATAGATGACTTAGTTCAAGTTGCGAATTCTTAAGGTTTGAAAATAGATGATATTTGTTTTAGTCGGGTTCTAAAGCATTGTAAATAGATGACTTAGTTCAAGTTGCCGATTCTTAAGGTTTGAAAATAAATGATATCCTTTAAAGTCGGATTCTAAAGCATTGTAATTAGATGACTTTGTTCAAGTGTCCGATTCGTAAGGTTTTAAACTAGAATATATCGTTTAAAGTCGGATTCTAAAGCATTGTAAATAGATGACTTTGTTAAAGTTGCTGATTCGTAAGGTTTGAAACTAGATTATATCGTTTAAAGTTGCCGATTCTTAAGGTTTGCGAATTCTTAAGGTTTGAAAATAGATGATATTGTTTTAAGTCGGGTTCTAAAGAATGGTAAATCCATGACTTTGTTCAAGTTGCCGATTCTTAAGGTTTTAGAATAAATGATATCGTTTAAAGTATGATTCTAAAGCATTGTAAATAGATGACTTAGTTCAAGTTGGCGATTCTGAAGGTTTGAAAATAGATGATATCGTTGAAAGTCGGATTCTAAAGCATTGTAAATAGATTACTTTGTTCAAGTTGCTGATTCCTAAGGTTTAAAAATAGATGATATTGTTTAAAGTCAGATTCTAAAGGATTGTAAATCGATGACTTTGTTCAAGTTGCCGATTCTTAAGGTTTGAACATAGATGATATCGTTTAAAGTCGGATTGTAAAGCATTGTAAATAGATGACTTTGTTCAAGTTGCGTATTCGAAAGGTTTGAGAAGTAATGATATCGTTTAAAGTCGGATTCTAAAGCATTGTAAATAGATGACTTGATTAAAGTTGCCGATACTTGAAGTTTGAAAATAGATGATATCGTGAAAAGTACGATTCTAAAGCATTGTAAATAGATTACTTCGTTCAAGTTGCTGATTCTTAAGGTTTGAAAATAGATGATATTGTTTAAAGTCGGATTCTAAAGCATCGTAAATAGATGACTTTGTTCAAGTTGCCAATTCGTAAGCTTTGAAAATAGATTATATTGTTTAAAGTTGGATTCTAAAGCATTGTAAATAGATGACTTTGTTCAAGTTGCCGATTCGTAAGGTTTCAAAATAGATGATATCGTTTAAAGTCGGATTCTAAAGCATTGTAAATAGATGACTTTGTTCAAGTTACCGATTCTTAAGGTTTGAGAATAGATGATATCGTTAAAGTATGATTCTAAAGCATTGTAAATAGATGACATTTTTCAAGTTGCGGATTCTTAATGTTTGAACATAGAAGATATCGTTTAAAGTCGGATTCTAAAGCATTGTAAGTAGATGACTTTGCTCAAGTTGCGGACTCTTAAGGTTTGAAAATAGATAATATGGTTTCAAGTCGGATTCTAAAGCATTGTAAATAGATGACTTTGTTCAAGTTGCGCATTCTTAAGGTTTGAAAATAGATGATATCGTTTAAAGTCGGATTCTAAAGCATTGTAAATAGATGCCTTTGTTCAAGTTGCGGATTCTTAAGGTTTAAAAATAGATGATATCGTTCAAAGTCGGATTCTAAAGCATTGTAAATAGATGACTTTGTTATAGTTGCCGATTTTTAAGGTTTGAAAATAGATGATATCGTTTAAAGTCGTATTCTTAAGCATCGTAAATAGATGACTTTGTTCAAGTTGCGGATTCTTAAGGTTTGAAAATAGATTATATCGTTTAAAGTCGGATTCTAAAGCATTGTAAATAGATTGCTTTGTTCAAGTTGCTGATTCTTAAGGTTTGAGAATAGATGATATTTTAAAAGTCGGATTCTAAAGCATTGTAAATAGATGACTTTGTTCAAGTTGCCGATTCGCTTTGAAAAATAGATGATATCGTTTTAAGTCGGATTCTTCAGCATTGTAAATAGATGACTTTGTTCAAGTTGCCGATTCTAAAGGTTTGAGAATAGATGATATTGTTTAAAGTCGGATTCTAAAGCATTGTAAATAGATTACTTTGTTCAAGTTGCCGATACCCAAGGTTTGAGAATAAATGATATCGTTTAAAGTCGGATTCTAAAGCATTGTAAATAGATGACTTAGTTCAAGTTGCGGATTCTTAAGGTTTGAAAATAGATTATATCGTGTAAATTCGGATTCTAAAGCCTCTTAAATAGATGACTTTGTTCAAGTTGCGGATTCTTAAGGTTAGAAAATAGATGATATCGCTTAAAATCGGATTCTAAAGCATTGTAAATAGATGACTTTGTTCAAGTGTCGAGGTGTTAATGTTTAAAAATAGATGATATCGTTTTATGTCGGATACTAAAGCATTGTAAATAGATGACTTTGTTTAAGTTGCGGATTCTTAATGTTTGAAAATAGATGATATCGTTTAAAGTCGGATTCTAAAGCATTGTAAATAGATGACTTTGTTTATGTTGCCGATTCTTCAGGTTTGAAAATAGATGAAATTGTTTAAAGTCGGATTCTAAAGCATTGTAAATAGATGACTTTGTTCAAGTTGCGGACTCTTAAGGTTAAAAATAAGATAATATCGTTTCAAGTCGGATTTTAAAGCATTGTAAATAGATAACTTTGTTCAAGTTGCGGACTCTTATGGTTTGACAACAGATGATATCGTTGAAAGTCGAATTCTAAAGCATTGTAAATATATGACTTTGTTCAAGTTGAGGATTCTCAAGGTTTTAAAATAGATGATAATGTTTAAAGTCTGATTCTAAAGCATTGTAAATGGATGACTTTGTTCAAGTTGCGGATTCTTAAGGTTTAGAAATAGGTGATATCGGTTAAAGTCGGATTCTAAAGCATTGTAAATAGATGACTTTGTTCAAGTGGCCGATTCTTAAAGTTCGAAAATGAATGATATCGGTTAAAGTCGGATTCTAAAGCATTGTAAATAGATGACTTTGTTCCAGTTGCGGATTCTTAATGTTTTAAAATAGATGATATCGTTTAAAGTCGGATTCTAAAGCATTGTAAATAGATGACTTGTTCAAGTTGCGGATTCTTAAGGATTGAAAATAGATGATATCGTTTAAAGTCGGATTCTAAAGCATTGTAAATAGATGACTTTGTTCAAGTTGCGCATTCTTAAGGTTTGAAAATAGATGATATCGTTTAAAGTCGGATTCTAAAGCATTGTAAATAGATTACTTTGTTCCAGTTGCGGATTGTTTGTGTTTGAAAATAGATGATATCGTTTAAAGTCGGATTCTAAAGCATTGTAAATAGATGACTTTGTTTATGTTGCCGATTCTTCAGGTTTGAAAATAGATGATATCGTTTAAAGTCGGATTCTAAAGCATTGTAAATAGATGACTTTGTTCAAGTTGCCGATTCTTAATGTTTGAAATTAGATGATTTCGTTTAAAGTCGGATTCGAAAGCATTGTAAATGGATGACTTTGTTCAAGTTGCGGATTCTTAAGGTTTGAAAATAGATGATATCGTTTCAAGTCGGATTCTAAAGCATTGTAAATAGATGACTTTGTTCAAGTTGCGGACTCTTAAGGTTAAAAAATAGATGATATCGTTTCAAGTCGGATTCTAAAGCATTGGAAATAAATGACTGTTCAAGTTGCCGATTCTTAAAGTTTGAAAATAGATGATATCGTTTAAAGTCGGATTCTAAAGCATTGTAAATAGATGACTTTGTTCAAGTTGCGGACTCTTATGGTTTGACAACAGATGATATCGTTGAAAGTCGAATTCTAAAGCATTGTAAATATATGACTTTGTTCAAGTTGAGGATTCTCAAGGTTTGAAAATAGATGAAAAGGTTTAGAAATAGGTGATATCGTTTAAAGTCGGATTCTAAAGCATTGTAAATAGATTACTTTGTTCAAGTTGCGGATTGTTTGTGTTTGAAAATAGATGATATCGTTTAAAGTCGGATTCTAAAGCATTGTAAATAGATGACTTTGTTCAAGTTGCGGACTTAAGTTTTGAAAATAGATGATATCGTTTAAAATCGGATTCTAAAGCATTGTAAATAGATGACTTTGTTCAAGTTGCGGATTCTTAAGGTTTGAAAATAGATGATATCGTTTAAAGTCGGATTCTAAAGCATTGTAAATAGATGACTTTGTTTATGTTGCCGATTCTTCAGGTTTGAAAATAGATGATATCGTTTAAAGTCGGATTCTAAAGCATTGTAAATAGATGACTTTGTTCAAGTTGAGGATTCTCAAAGTTTTGAAAATGAATGATAATGTTTAAAGTCGCATTCTAAAGCATTGTAAATGGATGACTTTGTTCAAGTTGCGAATTCTTAAGGTTTGAAAATAGATGATATCGTTTAAAGTCGGATTGTAAAGCATTGTAAATAGATGACTGTGTTCAAGTTGCGGATTCTTAAGGTTTGAAAATAGATGATATCGTTTAAAGTCGGATTCTAAAGAATTGTAAATAGATGACTTTGTTCAAGTTGCGGATTCTTAAGTTTGAAAATAGATGATATCGTTTAAAGTCGGATTCAAAAGCATTGTAAATAGATGACTTTGTTCAAGTGGCGGACTCTTAATGTTTGTAAAATAGATGATATTGTTTTAAGTACGATTCTAAAGCATTGTTAGTAGATGACTTTATTACAGTTGCGGATTCTTTAGGTTTGAAAATAGATGATAATGTTTAAAGTCGCATTCTAAAGCATTGTAAATAGATGACTTTGTTCAAGTTGCGGATTCTTTAGGTTTGAAAATAGATGATATCGTTTAAAGTCGGATTCTAAAGCATTGTAAATAGATGACTTTGTTCAAGTTGCGGATTCTTAATGTTTGAAAATAGATGATATCGTTTAAAGTCGGATTCTAAAGCATTGTACATAGATTACTTTGTTCAAGTTGCGGATTCTTTGTGTTTGAAAATAGATGATATCGTTTAAAGTCGGATTGTAAAGTATTGTAAATAGATGATAGTGTGCAAGTTGCGGATTCTTAAGGTTTGAAAATAGATGATATCGTTTTACGTCGGATTCTAAAGCATTGTAAATAGATGACTTTGTTCAAGTGGCCGATCCTTAAAGTTTTAAAATGAATGATATCGTTTAAAGTCGGATTCTAAAGCATTGTAAATAGATGACTTTGTTCTAGTTGTGGATTCTTAATGTTCGAAAATAGATGATATCGTTTAAAGTCGGATTCTAAAGCATTGTAAATAGATGACTTTGTTCAAGTTGCGGATTCTTAAGGTTTGAAAATAGATGATATCGTTTAAAGTCGGATTCTAAAGCATTGTAAATAGATGACTTTGATCAAGTTGCGCATTCTTAAGGTTTGAAAATAAGTTATATCGTTTAAAGTCGGATTCTAAAGCATTGTAAATAGATGCCTTTGTTCAGGTTCCGGATTCTTACGGTTTGAAAATAGATGATATCGTTTAAAGTCGGATTCTAAAGCATTGTAAATAGATGACTTTGTTATAGTTGCCGATTTTTAAGGTTTGAAAATAGATGATATCGTTTAAAGTCGTATTCTTAAGCATCGTAAATAGATGCCTTTGTTCAAGTTGCGGATTCTTAAGGTTTGAAAATAGATGATATCGTTTAAAGTCGGATTCTAAAGCATTGTAAATAGATTGCTTTGTTCAAGTTGCGGATTCTTTAGGTTTGAAAATAGATGATATCGTTTAAAGTCGGATTCTAAAGCATTGTAAATAGATGACTTTGTTCAAGTTGCGGATTCTTAATGTTTGAAAATAGATGATATCGTTTAAAGTCGGATTCTAAAGCATTGTACATAGATTACTTTGTTCAAGTTGCGGATTCTTTGTGTTTGAATATAGATGATATCGTTTAAAGTCGGATTCTAAAGCATTGTAAATAGATGACTTTGTTCAAGTTGCGGACTCTTAAGTTTTGAAAATAGATGATATCGTTTCAAATCGGATTCTAAAGCATTGTAAATAGATGACTTTGTTCAAGTTGCGGATTCTTAAGGTTTGAAAATAGATAATATCGTTTAAAGTCGGATTCTAAAGCATTGTAAATAGATGATATTGTTCAAGTTGCAAATTCTTAAGGTTTAAAAATAGATGATATCGTTTATAGTCGGATTCTAAAGCATTGTAAATAGATGACTTTGTTCAAGTGGCCGATTCTTAATGTTTGACAATAGATGATATCGTTTAAAGTCGGATTCTACAGCATTGTAAATAGATGACTTTGTTCCAGTTGCGGATTCTTAAGGTTTGAAAATAGATTATATGGTTTAAAGTCGGATTCTAAAGCATTGTAAATAGATTACTTTGTTCAAGTTGCGGACTGCTAAGGTTTGAAAATAGATGATATCGTTTATAGTCAGATGTTAAAGCATTGTAAATAGATGACTTTGTTCAAGTTGGGTGATTCTTAGAGTTTGAAAATAGATGATATCGTTTAAAGTCGGATTCTAAAGCATTGTAAATAGATGACTTTGTTCAAGTTGCGAGTTGTTTAGGTTTAAAAGTAGATTATATCGTTTAATGTCGGATACTAAAGCATTGTAAATAGATTACTTTGTTTAAGTTGCGGATTATTAATGTTTGAAAATAGATGATATCGTTTAAGTCGGATTATAAAGCATTGTAAATAGATGACTTTGTTCAAGTTGCGGATACTTAATGTTTGAAAATAGATGATATCGTTTAAAGTCGGAATCTAAAGCATTGTAAATAGATGACTTTGTTTCAGTTTCGGATTCTTAAGGTTTGAAAATAGATGATTTCGTTTAAAGTCGGATTCTAAAGCATTGTAAATAGATGACTTTGTGCAAGTTGCCGATTCTGAAAGTTTGAAAATAGATTATATCGTTTAAAGTCGGATTCTAAAGCATTGTAAATAGATGACTTTGTTCAAGTTGCGGATTCTTAAGATTTGAAAATAGATGATATCGTTTAAAGTCGGATTCTAAAGCATTGTAAATAGATGACTTTGTTTAAGTTGCGGACTCTTATGGTTTGAAAATAGATGATATCGTTTGAAATCGGATTCTAAAGCATTGTAAATAGATGACTTTGTTCAAGTTGCGGATTCTTAAGGTTTGAAAATAGATGATATCGTTTAAAGTCGGATTCTAAAGCATTGTAAGTAGATGACTTTGTTCAAGTTGCCGATTCTTAATGTTTGTAAAATAGATGATATCTTTTAAAGTCGTATTCTAAAGCATTGTAAATAGATGACTTTGTTCAAGGTGCAGACTCTGAAGGTTTGAAAATAGATGATGTCGTTTCAAATCAGATTCTAAAGCATTGTAAATAGATGACTTTGTTTAAGTTTCCGATTCTTAAGGTGTGAAAATAGAAGTTATCGTTTAAAGTTCGATTCTAAAGCATTGTAAATTGATGACTGTATTCCAGTTTCGGACTGCTAAGGTTTGATAATAGATGATATCCTTTAAAGTCGGATTCTAAAGCATTGTAAATAGATGACTTTGTTCAAGTTGCGCATTCTTCAGCTTTGAGAATAGACAGTATTGTTAACAGTCGGATTCTAAAGCATTGTAAATAGATGACTTCGTTCAAGTTGCCGGTTCCTAAGGTTTGAAAATAGATAATATCGTTTAAAGTCGGATTCTAAAGCATTGTAAATAGATGACTTTGTTCAAGTTTCCGATTGTTAAGGTTTGAAAATAGATAATATCGTTTAAAGTCGGATTCTAAAGCATTGTAAATAGATGACTTTGTTCAAGTTGCGGATTCTTAAGGTTTGAAAATAAATGATATCGTTTAAAGTCGGATTCCAAAGCATTGTAAATAGATGACTTTGTTAAAATTGCGGATCGTTTAGGTTTGAAAATAGATGATATAGTTTCAAGTCGGATTCTAAAGAATTGTAAATAGATGACTTTGTTCAAGTTGCGGATTCTTAAGGTTTGAAAATAGATGATATCTTATAAAGTCGGATTCTAAAGCATTGTAAATAGATGACATTGTGTAAGTTGCCGATGCTTAAGGTTTGAAAATAGATGATATCGCTTAAAGTCGGATTCTAAAGCATTGTAAATAGATGACTTTGTTCAAGTCTCGAGTGGTTAAGGGTTAAAAATAGATGATATCGTTTAATGTAGGATTCTAAAGCATTGTAAATAAATGACTTTGTTTAAGTTGCGGATTCTTAATGTTTGAAAATAGATGATATCGTTTCGAGTCGGATTCTATGCATTGTAAATAGATGACTTTGTTCAAGTTTCCGATTCTTAATGTTTGAAAATAGACGATGTCGTTTAAAGTCGGATTTTAAAGCATTGTAAATGGATGACTTTGTTCAAGTTGCGGATTCTTAAGGTTTGAAAATAGATGATATCGTTTCAAGTCGGATTCTAAAGCATTGTAAATAAATAACTTTGTTCAAGTTGCGGATTCTTAATGTTTGAAAATAGATGATATAGTGTAAAGTCGGATTCTAAAGCATTGTAAATAGATGACTTTGTTCAAGTGTCGGATTCTTTGTGTTTTAAAATAGATGATATGGTTTAAATTCGGATTCTAAAGCATTGTAAATAGATGACTTTGTCTAAGTTGCGAATTCTTGAGATTTGAAAATAGATGATATCGTTTAAAGTCGGATTCTAAAGCATTTTAAATAGATGTCTTTGTTCAAGTCGCGGACTGTTATGGTTTGAAAATAGATGATATCGTTTCAAGTCGGATTCTAAACCATTGTAAATAGATGACTTTGTTCAAGTTTCCGATTCTTAAGTTGTGAAAATAGATGTTGTCGTTTAAAGTTCGATTCTAAAGCATTGTAAATAGATTACTTTGTTCAAGTTGCGGACAGCTAAGGTTTGAAAATAGATGATATCCTTTAAAGTCTGATTCTAAAGCATTGTAAATAGATGACTTTGGTCAAGTTGGTAGAATTTTAAGGTTTGAAAATAGATGATATCGTTTAAAGTTCGATTCTAAAGCATTGTAAATAGATGACTTTGTTCAAGTTTCCGATTGTTAAAGATTGAAAATAGATGATATCGTTTAAAGTTGGATTCTAAAGCATTGTAAATAGATGATATTGTGCAAGTTGCAAATTCTTAAGGTTTAAAAATAGATTATATCGTTTATAGTCGGATTCTAAAGCATTGTAAATAGATGACTGTGTTCAAGTTGCCGATTCTTAATGTTTGAAAATAGATGATATCGTTTAAAGTCGGATTCTACAGCATTGTAAATAGATTACTCTGTTCAAGTTGCATACTCTTAAGGTTTGAAAATAGATGATATCGTTTAAAGTCGGATTCTACAGCATTGTAAATGGATGACTTTGTTCAAGTTGCGGATTCTTAAGGTTTGAAAATAGATTATATGGTTTAAAGTCGGATTCTAAAGCATTGTAAATAGATTACTTTGTTCAAGTTGCGGACTGCTAAGGTTTGAAAATAGATGATATCGTTTAAAGTCGGATTCTAAAGCATTGTAAATAGATGACTTTGTTCACGTTGGTTGATTCTTAGAGTTTGAAAATAGATGATATCATTTAAAGTCGGATTCTAAAGCATTGTAAATAGATGACCTTGTTCAAGTTGCGAGTTGTTTAGGTTTAAAAGTAGATTATATCGTTTAATGTCGGATACTAAAGCATTGTAAATAGATTACTTTGTTTATATTGCGGATTCTTAATGTTTGAAAATCGATGATATCATTTAAAGTCGGATTATAAAGCATTGTAAATATTTGACTTTGTTCAAGTTGTGGATTCTTGATGTTTGAAAATAGATGATATCGTTTACAGTCGGATTCTAAAGCATTGTAAATAGATGTCTTTGTTCAAGTCGCGGACTCTTATGGTTTGAAAATAGATGATATCGTTTCAAGTCGGATTCTAAACCATTGTAAATAGATGACTTTGTTTAACTTTCCGATTCTTAAGGTGTGAAAATAGAAGTTATCGTTTAAAGTTCGATTCTAAAGCATTGTAAATTGATAACTGTATTCAAGTTGCGGACTGCTAAGGTTTGATAATAGATGATATCCTTTAAAGTCGGATTCTAAAGCATTGTAAATAGATGACTTTGTTCAAGTTGCGCATTCTTCAGCTTTGAGAATAGACAGTATTGTTTACAGTCGGATTCTAAAGCATTGTAAATAGATGACTTCGTTCAAGTTGCCGGTTCCTAAGGTTTGAAAATAGATAATATCGTTTAAAGTCGGATTCTAAAGCATTGTAAATAGATGACTTTGTTCAAGTTTCCGATTGTTAAGGTTTGAAAATAGATGATATAGTTTCAAGTCGGATTCTAAAGAATTGTAAATAGATGACTTTGTTCAAGTTGCGGATTCTTAAGGTTTGAAAATAGATGATATCTTATAAAGTCGGATTCTAAAGCATTGTAAATAGATGACATTGTGTAAGTTGCCGATTCTTAAGGTTTGAAAATAGATGATATCGCTTAAAGTCGGATTCTAAAGCATTGTAAATACATGACTTTGTTCAAGTTTCGAGTGGTTAAGGGTTAAAAATAGATGATATCGTTTAATGTAGGATTCTAAAGCATTGTAAATAAATGACTTTGTTTAAGTTGCGGATTCTTAATGTTTGAAAATAGATGATATCGTTTCAAGTCGGATTCTAAAGCATTGTAAATAGATGACTTTGTTCAAGTTTCCGATTCTTAATGTTTGAAAATAGATGATATCGTTTAAAGTCGGATTCTAAAGCATTGTAAATAGATGACTGTATTCAAGTTGCGGACTCTTAAGTTTTGAAAATAGATGATATCGTTTAAAATCGGATTCTAAGCATTGTAAATAGATTACTTTGTTCAAGTTGCGGATTCTTAAGGTTCGAAAATAGATGATATCGTTTAAAGTCGGATTCTAAAGACTTGTAAATAGATGATATTGTTCAAGTTGCAAATTCTTAAGGTTTAAAAATAGATGATATCGTTTATAGTCGGATTCTAAAGCATTGTAAATGGATGACTTTGTTCAAGTTGCCGATTCTTAATGTTTGAAAATAGATGATATCGTTTAAAGTCGGATTCTACAGCATTGTAAATAGATTACTTTGTTCAAGTTGCATACTCTTAAGGTTTGAAACTAGATGATATCGTTTAAAGTGGGATTCTACAGCATTGTAAATGGATGACTTTGTTCAAGTTGCGGATTCTTAAGGTTTGAAAATAGATTATATGTTTTAAAGTCGGATTCTAAAGCATTGTAAATAGATTACTTTGTTCAAGTTGCGGACTGCTAAGGTTTGAAAATAGATGATATCGTTTAAAGTCGGATTCTAAAGCATTGTAAATAGATGACTTTGTTCACGTTGGTTGATTCTTAGAGTTTGAAAATAGATGATATCGTTTAAAGTCGGATTCTAAAGCATTGTAAATAGATGACCTTGTTCAAGTTGCGAGTTTTTTAGGTTTAAAAGTAGATTATATCGTTTAATGTCGGATACTAAAGCATTGTAAATAGATTACTTTGTTTAAGTTGCGGATTCTTAATGTTTTAAAATCGATGATATCATTTAAAGTCGGATTATAAAGCATTGTAAATTTTCGACTTTGTTCAAGTTGTGGATTCTTGATGTTTGAAAATAGATGATATCGTTTAAAGTCGGATTCTTAAGCATTGTAAATAGATGACTTTGTTAGAGTTGCGGATCCTACATGTTTGAAAATAGATGATATAGTTTTAGTCGGATTATTAAGCATTATAAATAGATGACTTTGTTCAAGTTGCGGATACTTAATGTTTGAAAATAGATGATATCGTTTAAAGTCGGATTCTAAAGCATTGTAAATAGATGACTTTGTTTCAGTTTCGGATTCTTAAGGTTTGAAAATAGATGATTTCGTTTAAAGTCGGATTCTAAAGCATTGTAAATAGATGACTTTGTTCAAGTTGCAGATTCTGAAAGTTTGAAAATAGATTATATCGTTTAAAGTCAGATTCTAAAGCATTGTAAATAGATGACTTTGTTCAAGTTGCGGATTCTTAAGATTTGAAAATAGATGATATCGTTAAAAGTCGGCTTCTAAAGCATTGTAAATAGATGACTTTGTTTAAGTTGCGGACTCTTATGGTTTGAAAATAGATGATATCGTTTCAAATCGGATTCTAAAGCATTTTAAATAGATGACTTTGTTCAAGTTGCGGATTCTTAAGGTTTTAAAATAGATGATATCGTTTAAAGTCGGATTCTAAAACATTGTAAGTAGATGACTTTGTTCAAGTTGCCGATTCTTAATGTTTGTAAAATAGATGATATCTTTTAAAGTCGGATTCTAAAGCATTGTAAATAGATGACTTTGTTCAAGTTGCAGACTCTGAAGGTTTTAAAATAGATGATGTCGTTTAAATGGGATTCTAAAGCATTGTAAATAGATGAATTTGTTCAAGTTTCCGATTCTTGAGGTGTGAAAATAGAAGTTATCGTTTAAAGTTCGATTCTAAAGCATTGTAAATTGATGACTGTATTCAAGTTGCGGACTGCTAAGGTTTGATAATAGATGATATCCTTTAAAGTCGGATTCTAAAGCATTGTAAATAGATGACTTTGTTCAAGTTGCGGATTCTTCAGCTTTGAGAATAGACAGTATTGTTTACAGTCGGATTCTAAAGCATTGTAAATAGATGACTTCGTTCAAGTTGCCGATTCCTAAGGTTTGAAAATAGATAATATCGTTTAAAGTCGGATTCTAAAGCATTGTAAATAGATGACTTTGTTCAAGTTTCCGATTGTTAAGGTTTGAAAATAGATGATATCGTTTAAAGTCGGATTCTAAAGCATTGTAAATAGATGACTTAGTTAAAGTTGCGGATTCTTAAGGTTTGAAAATAGATGATATCGTTTAAAGTGGGATTCTACAGCATTGTAAATAGATTACTTTGTTCAAGTTGCGGATTCTTAAGGTTTGAAAATAGATTATATGGTTTAAAGTCGGATTCTAAAGCATTGTAAATAGATTACTTTGTTCAAGTTGCGGACTGCTAAGGTTTCAAAATAGATGATATCGTTTAAAGTCGGATTCTAAAGCATTGTAAATAGATGACTTTGTTCAAGTTGTCAGATTCTTAGAGTTTGAAAATAGATGATATCGTTTAAAGTCGGATTCTAAAGCATTGTAAATAGATGACTTTGTTCAAGTTGCGAGTTTTTCAGGTTTAAAAGTAGATTATATCGTTTAATGTCGGATACTAAAGCATTGTAAATAGATTACTTTGTTTAAGTTGCGGATTCTTAATGTTTGAAAATCGATGATATCGTTTAAAGTCGGATTATAAAGCATTGTAAATAGATGACTTTGTTCAAGTTGTGGATTCTTGATGTTTGAAAATAGATGATATCGTTTAAAGTCGGATTCTTAAGCATTGTAAATAGATGACTTTGTTAGAGTTGCGGATCCTTAATGTTTGAAAATAGATGATATCGTTTTAGTCGGATTATAAAGCATTGTAAATAGATGACTTTGTTCAAGTGGCGGATACTTAATGTTTGAAAATAGATGATATCGTTTAAAGTCGGATTCTAAAGCATTGTAAATAGATGACTTTGTTTCAGTTTCGGATTCTTAAGGTTTGAAAATAGATGATTTCGTTTAAAGTCGAATTCTAAAGCATTGTAAATAGATGACTTTGTTCAAGTTGCCGATTCTGAAAGTTTGAATATAGATGATATCGTTTAAAGTCGGATTCTAAAGCATTGTAAATAGATGACTTTTTTCAAGTAGCGGATTCTTAAGGTTTGAAAATAGATGATATCGTTTAAAGTCGGATTCTAAAACATTGTAAGTAGATGACTTTGTTCAAGTTGCCGATTCTTAATGTTTGTAAAATAGAAGTTATCGTTTAAAGTTCGATTCTAAAGCATTGTAAATTGATGACTGTATTCAAGTTGTGGTCTGCTAAGGTTTGATAATAGATGATATCCTTTAAAGTCGGATTCTAAAGCATTGTAAATAGATTACTTTGTTCAAGTTGCGGATTCTTCAGCTTTGAGAATAGACAGTTTTGTTTACAGTCGGATTCTAAAGCATTGTAAATAGATGACTTCGTTCACGTTGCCGATTCGTTAGGTTTGAAAATAGATAATATCGTTTAAAGTCGGATTCTAAAGCATTGTACATAGATGACTTTGTCCAAGTTTCCGATTGTTAAGGTTTGAAAATAGATAATATCGTTCAAAGTCGGATTCTAAAGCATTGTAAATAGATGACTTTGTTCAAGTTGCGGATTCTTAAGGTTTGAAAATAAATGATATCGTTTAAAGTCGGATTCCAAAGCATTGTAAATAGATGACTTTGTTAAAATTGCGGATTCTTTAGGTTTGAAAATAGATGATATAGTTTCAAGTCGGATTCTAAAGAATTGTAAATAGATTACTTTGTTCAAGTTGCGGATTCTAAAGGTTTGAAAATAGATGATATCGCTTGAAGTCGGATTCTAAAGCATTGTAAATAGATGACTTTGTTCAAGTTTCGAGTAGTTAAGGTTTAAAAATAGATGATATCGTTTAATGTAGGATTCTAAAGCATTGTAAATAAATGACTTTGTTTAAGTTGCGGATTCTTAATGTTTGAAAATAGATAATATAGTTTAAAGTCGGATTCTAAAGCATTGTAAGTAGATGACTTTGTTTCAGTTGCGGACTCTTAAGGTTTGAAAATAGATGATATCGTTTCAAGTCGGATTCTAAAGCATTGTAAATAGATGACTTTGTTCAAGTTGCGGATACCTAATGTTTGAAAATAGATGATATCGTTTAAGGTCGGATTCCAAAGCATTGTAAATAGATGACTTTGTTCAAGTGGCCGATTCTCAAAGTTTGAAAATGAATGATATCGTTTAAAGTCGGATTCTAAAGCATTGTAAAAAGATGACTTTGTTCAAGTTGCGGATTCTTAATGTTTGAAAATAGAGGATATAGTCCAAAGTCGGATTCTAAAGCATTGTAAATAGATTACTTTGTTCAAGTTGCGGATTCTTATGTTTGAAAATAGATGATATCGTTTAAAGTCGGATTCTAAAGCATTGTAAATAGATTACTTTTTTCAAGTTGCAGACTCTCAAGGTTTGAAAATAGATGATATCGTTTCAAATCGGATTCTAAAGCATTGTAAATAGATGACTTTGTTCACGTTGCGAGTTGTGAAGTTTAAAACTAGATGATATCGTTTAATGTACGATACTAAAGCATTGTAAATAGATGACTTTGTTCAAGTTGCGGATTCTTAATGTTAGAAAATAGATGATATCGTTTAAAGTCGGATTCTAAAGCATTGTAAATCTTTGGCTTTGTTCAAGTTGCGGATTCTTGATGTTTGAAAATAGATGATATCGTTTAAAGTCGGATTCTAAAGCATTGTAGATAGATGAATCTGTTTCAGTTGCGGATTCTTAATGTTTGAAAATCGATGATATCCTTTAAAGTCGGATTCTAAAGCATTGTAAATAGATAACTTTGTTCAAGTTGCGGATTCTCAAGGTTTGAAAATAGATGATATCGTTTAAAGTCGGATTCTAAAGCATTGTAAATAGATTACTTTGTTCCAGTTGCGGATTCTTAAGGTTCGAAAATAGATGATATCGTTTCAAGTCGGATTCTAAAGCATTGTAAATAGATGACGTTGTTAAAGTTGCAGATTCTTAAAGTTTAAAAATAGATTATATCGTTTGAAGTTGGATTCTAAATCATTGTAAATAGATGACTTAGTTCCAGTTGAGGATTCTTAATGTTTGAAAATAGATGATATCGTTTAAAGTCGGATTCTAAAGCATTGTAAATAGATGACATTGTTCAAGTTCTGAGTGGTTAAGGTTTAAAAATAGATGATATCGTTTAATGTCGGATACTAAAGCATTGTAAATAGATGACTTGGTTTAAGTTGCGGATTCTTAATGTTTGAAAATAGATGATATCGTTTAAAGTCGGATTCTAAAGCATTGTAAATAGATGACTTTGTTCATGTTGCCGATACTTCAGGTTTGAAAATAGATGATATCGTTTAAAGTCGGATTCTAAAGCATTGTAAATAGATGACTTTGTTCAAGTTGCCGATTCTTAAGGATTGAAAATAGATGATATCGTTTAAAGTCGGATTCTAAAGCATTGTAAATAGAGTACTTTGTTCAAGTGGCGAGTTGTTAAGGTTTAAAAGTAGATGATATCGTTAAATGTCGGATACTAAAGCATTGTAAATAGATGACTTTGTTTAAGTTGCGGATTCTTGATGTTTGAAAATAGATGATATCGTTTAAAGTCGGATTCTAAAGCATTGTAAATAGATGAACTGTTCAAGTTACGGATTCTTAATGTTTAGAAAATAGATGATATCGTTTAAAGTTGAATTCTAAAGCATTGTAAATAGATGATATGTTCAAGTTGCGGATTCTTAATGTTTGAAAATCGATGATATCGTTTAAAGTCGGATTCTAAAGCATTGTAAATCTTTGACTTTGTTCAAGTTGCGGATTCTTCATGGTTGAAAATAGATGATAATATTTGAAGTCAGATTCTAAAGCATTGTAAATAGATGACTTTGTTCAAGTTGCGGATTCTTAAGATTTAAAAATAGATGATATCGTTTAAAGTCGGATTCTAAAGCATTGTAAATAGATGACTTTGTTTAAGTTGCGGACTCTTATGGTTTGAAAATAGATGATATCGTTTATAGTCGGATTCTAAAGCATTGTAAATAGATGGCTTTGTTCAAGTTGCGGATTCTTAATGTTTGAAAATAGATGATATCGTTTAAAGTCGGATTCTAAAGCATTGTAAATAGATGAATTTGTTCAAGTTGCGGATTCTTAAGGATTGAAAATAGATGATATCGTTTAAAGTCGGATTCTAAAGCATTGTAAATAGATGACTTAGTTCAAGTTGCGGATTCTTGATGTTTTAAAATAGATGATATCGTGTAAAGTCGGATTCTAAAGCATTGTAAATAGATGACTTTGTTAGAGTTGCGGATTCTTAATGTTTGAAAATAGATGATATCGTTTAAAGTCGGATTCTAAAGCATAGTAAATAGATGTATTTGTTTAAGTTACGGATTGTTAATGTTTCAAAATAGATGATATCGTTTAAAGTCGGATTCTAAAGCATTGTAAATCTTTGACTTTGTTCAAGTTGCGGATTCTTGATGTATGAAAATAGATG
This sequence comes from Sepiola atlantica, assembly GCA_963556195.1. NCBI lineage: Eukaryota > Metazoa > Mollusca > Cephalopoda > Sepiida > Sepiolidae > Sepiola > Sepiola atlantica. The sequence goes on from CAUVYP010000558.1 coordinate 542,746, forward strand.
ATATCGTTTAAAGTCGGATTCTAAAGCATTCTAAATAGATGACTTTGGTAGAGGGGCGGATCCTTAATGTTTGAAAATAGATGATATCGTTTAAGTTGGATTATAAAGCATTGTAAATAGATGACTTTTTTCAAGTTGCCGATTGTTAAGGATTCAAAATAGATGATATCGTTTAAAGTCAGATTCTAAAGCATTGTCAATAGATGACTTTGTTCAAGTTGCGAGTTGTTAAGGTTTGAAAGTAGATTATATCATTTAATGTCGGATACTAAAGCATTGTAAATAGATGACTTTGTTTAAGTTGCGGATTCTTAATAATTAGAAATAGATGATATCGTTTAAAGTCGGATTCTAAAGCATTGTAGATAGATGAATCTGTTTCAGTTGCGGATTCTTAATGTTTGAAAATCGATGATATCCTTTAAAGTCGGATTCTAAAGCATTGTAAATAGATAACTTTGTTCAAGTTGCGGATTCTCAAGGTTTGAAAATAGATGATATCGTTTAAAGTCGGATTCTAAAGCATAGTAAATAGATGAATTTGTTTAAGTTACGGATTGTTAATGTTTCAAAATAGATGATATCGTTTAAAGTCGGATTCTAAAGCATTGTAAATCTTAGACTTTTTTCAAGTTGCGGATTCTTGATGTTTTAAAATAGATGATATCGTTTAAAGTCGGATTCTAAAGCATTCTAAATAGATGACTTTGGTAGAAGGGCGGATCCTTAATGTTTGAAAATAGATGATATCGTTTAAGTCGGATTATAAAGCATTGTAAATAGATGACTTTTTTCAAGTTGCCGATTGTTAAGGATTGAAAATAGATGATATCGTTTAAAGTCAGATTCTAAAGCATTGTCAATAGATGACTTTGTTCAAGATGCGAGTTGTTAAGGTTTGAAAGTAGATTATATCATTTAATGTCGGATACTAAAGCATTGTAAATAGATGACTTTGTTTAAGTTGCCGATTCTTAAAGTTTGATAATAGATTATATCGTTTAAAGTCGGATTCTAAAGCATTGTAAATAGATGACTTTGTTCAAGTTGCCGATTCTTAAAGTTTGAAAATAGATGATAATGTTCAAAGTCGCATTCTAAAGCATTGTTAATAGATGACTTTGTTAGAGTTGCGGATTCTTAAAGGTTTAAAAATAGATGATATCGTTTAAAGTCGGATTCTAAAGCATTGTAAATAGATTACTTTGTTCAAGTTGCGGATTCTTAAGGTTTCAAAATAGATGATATCGATTAAATCGGATTACAAAGCATTGTAAATAGATGACTCTGTTCAAGTTGCGGATTCTTAAAGGTTTGAAAATAGATGATATCGTTTAAAGTCGGATTCTAAAGCATTGTAAATAGATTACTTTGTTCAAGTTGCGGATTTTAAGGTTTCAAAATAGATGATATCGTTTAAAGTCGGATTCTAAAGCATTGTAAATAGATGACTTTGTTCAAGTTGCAGATTCTTAAAGTTTGAAAATAGATTATATCGTTTAAAGTCGGATTCTATAGCATTGTAAATAGATGACTTTGTTCAAGTTGCCGATTCTTAAAGTTTTAAAATAGATGATAATGTTCAAAGTCGCATTCTAAAGCATTGTAAATAGATGACTTTGTTCAAGTTGCGGATTCTAAAGGTTTCAAAATAGATGATATCGTTTAAAGTCGGATTCCAAAGCATTGTAAATAGATGACTTTGTTCAAGTTGCGGATTCTTAAAGTTTTGAAAATAGATGATATCGTTTAAAGTCGGATTCTAAAGCATTGTAAATAGATTACTTTGTTTAAGTTGCCGATTTTAAGGTTTCAAAATAGATGATATCGTTTAAAGTCGGATTCTAAAGCATTGTAAATAGATGACATTGTTCCAGTTGCGGACTCTTAAGGTTTGAAAATAGATGATATAGTTTAAAATCGGATTCTAAAGCATTGTAAATAGATTACTTTGTTCAAGTTGCGGATTCTTAAGGTTTGAAAATAGATGATATCGTTTAAAGTCGGATTCTAAAGCATTGTAAGTAGATGACTTTGTTCAAGTTGCCGATTCTTAATGTTTGAAAATAGATGATATCGTTTAAAGTCGGATTCTAAAGCATTGTAAATAGATGACTTTGTTCAAGTTGCAGACTCTCAATGTTTGACAATAGATGATATCGTTTCAAATCGGATTCTAAAGCATTGTAAATAGATGACTTTGTTCAAGTTGCCGATTCTTAAGGTGTTAAAATAGATGTTATCGTTTCAAGTCGGATTCTAAAGCATTGTAAATAGATGACTTTGTTCAAGTTGCGGATTCTTAGGGTTTGAAAATAGATGATATCGTTTAAAGTCGGATTCTAAATCATTGTAAATAGATGACTTTGTTCAAGTTGCGAGTTGTTAAGGTTTAAAAGTAGATGGTATCGTTTAATGTCGGATACTAAAGCATTGTAAATAGATGACTTTGTTCAAAGTGCGGATTCTTGATCTTTGAAAATAGATGATATCGTTTAAAGTCGGATTCTAAAGCATTGTAAGTAGATGGCGTTGTTAGAGTGGCGGATCCTTAATGTTTGAAAATTGATGATATCGTTTAAGTCGGATTCTAAAGCATTGTAAATAGATGACTTTGTTCAAGTTGCGGATACCTTATGTTTGAAAATAGATGATATCGTTTGAAGTCGGATTCTTAAGCATTGTAAATAGATGACTTTGTTCCAGTTTCGGATTCTTAAGGTTTGAAAATAGATGATTTCTTTTAAAGTCGGATTCTAAAGCAGTGTAAATAGATGACTTTGTTCAAGTTGCAGATTCTTAAAGTTTGAAAATAGATTATATCGTTTAAAGTCGAATTCTAAAGCACTGTAAATTAATGACTTTGTCTAAGTTGCGAATTCTTAAGATTTGAAAATAGATGATATCGTTTAAAGTCAGATTCTAAAGCATTGTAAATAGATGTCTTTGTTCAAGTTGCGGACTCTTATGGTTTGAAAATAGATGATATCGTTTCAAGTCGGATTCTAAAGCATTGTAAATAGATTACTTTGTTCAAGTTTCCGATTGTTAAGGTGTGAAAATAGATGTTATCGTTTAAAGGTCGATTCTAAAGCATTTTAAATAGCTTACTTTGTTCAATTTGCGGACTGCTAAGGTTTGAAAATAGATGATATCCTTTAAAGTCGGATTCTAAAGCATTGTAAATAGATGACTTTGTTCAAGTGTCCTATTCTTAAAGTTTGAAATAGATGATAATGTTCAAAGTCGCATTCTAAAGCATTGTAAATAGATGACTTTGTTCAAGTTGCGGATTCTTAAGGTTTGAAAATAGATGATATCGTTTAAAGTCGGAATCCAAAGCATTGTAAATAGATGACTTTGTTCAAGTTGCGGATTCTTAAGGGTTGAAAATAGATTATATCGTTTAAAGTCGGATTCTTAAGCATTGTAAATAGATGACATTGTTTCAGTTGCGGAATCTTAAGGTTTGAAAATAGATGATATCGTTTAAAGTCGGATTCTAAAGCATCGTAAATAGATTACTTTGTTCAAGTTGCGGATTCTTAAGGTTTAAAAATAGATGATATCGTTTAAAGTCGGATTCTAAAGCATTGTAAGTAGATGACTTTGTTCAAGTTGCCGATTCTTAATGTTTGAAAATAGATGATATCGTTTAAAGTCGGATTCTAAAGCATTGTAAATAGATTACTTTGTTTAAGTTGCAGACTCTCAATGTTTGAAAATAGATGATATCGTTTCAAATCGGATTCTAAATCATTTTAAATAGATGACTTTGTTCAAGTTGCCGATTCTTAAGGTGTTAAAATAGATGTTATCGTTTCAAGTCGGATTCAAAAGCATTGTAAATAGATGACTTTGTTCAAGTTGCGGACTGCTAAGGTTTGAAAATAGATGATATCGTTTAAGTCGGATTCTAAAGCATTGTAAATAGATGACTTTGTTCAAGTTAGTGGATTCTTAGGGTTTGAAAATAGATGATATCGTTTACAGTCGGATTCTAAAGCATTGTAAATAGATGAATTTGTTTAAGTTACGGATTCTTAATGTTTGAAAATTGATAGTATCGTTTAAAGTTGAATTCTAAAGCATTGTAAATCTTTGACTTTGTTCAAGTTGCGGATTCTTGATGTTTGAAAATAGATGATATCGTTTAAAGTCGGATTCTAAAGCATTGTAAGTAGATGACGTTGTTAGAGTTGCGGATCCTTAATGTTTGAAAATAGATGATATCGTTTAAGTCGGATTCTAAAGCATTGTAAATAGATGACTTTGTTCAAGTTGCGGATACTTAATGTTTGAAAATAGATGATATCGTTTAAAGTCTGATTCTAAAGCATTGTAAATAGATGACTTTGTTCCAGTTTCGGATTCTTAAGGTTTGAAAAAAGATGATTTCTTTTAAAGTCGGATTCTAAAGCAGTGTAAATAGATGACTTTGTTCAAGTTGCCGGTTTTTTAAAGTTGCAAAATAGATTATATCGTTTAAAGTCGGATTCTTAAGCATTGTAAATTAATGACTTTGTCTAAGTTGCGAATTCTTAAGATTTGAAAATAGATGATATCGTTTAAAGTCAGATTCTAAAGCATTGTAAATAGATGTCTTTGTTCAAGTTGCGGACTCTTATGGTTTGAAAATAGATGATATCGTTTCAAGTCGGATTCTAAAGCATTGTAAATAGATTACTTTGTTCAAGTTTCCGATTCTTAAGGTGTGAAAATAGATGTTATCGTTTAAAGGTCGATTCTAAAGCATTGTAAATAGATTACTTTGTTCAAGTTGCGGACTGCTAAGGTTTGAAAATAGATGATATGCTTTAAAGTCGGATTCTAAAGCATTGTAAATAGATGAATTGTTCAATGTCCTATTCTTAAAGTTTGAAAATAGATGATATCGTTCAAAGTCGGATTCTAAAGCATTGCAAATAGATGACTTTGTTCAAGTTGCCGAATCTTAAGGATTGAAAATAGATGATATCGTTTAAAGTCGGATTCTAAAGCATTGTAAATAGATGACTTTGTTCAAGTTGCGAGTTTTTAAGGTTTAAAAGTAGATGATATCGTTAAATGTCGGATACTAAAGCATTGTAAATAGATGACTTTGTTTAAGTTGCGGATTCTTAATGTTTGAAAATAGATTATATCGTTTAAAGCCGGATTCTTAAGGATTGTAAATAGATGAATTTGTTTAAGTTACGGATTCTTAATGTCTGAAAATAGATGATATCGTTTAAAGTTGAATTCTAAAGCATTGTAAATAGATGACTTTGTTCAAGTTGCGAATTTTTAATGTTTGAAAATCGATGATATCGTTTAAAGTCGGATTCTAAAGCATTGTAAATCTTTGACTTTGTTTAAGTTGCGGATTCTTGATTGTTGAAAATAGATGAAATCGTTTATAGTCGGATTCTAAAGCATTGTAAATAGATGAATTTGTTTAAGTTACGGATTTTTAATGTTTGAAAATAGATGATATCGTTTAAAGTTGAATTCTAAAGCATTGTAAATAGATGAATTTGTTCAAGTTGCGAATTCTTAATGTTTGAAAATCGATGATATCGTTTAAAGTCGGATTCTTAAGCATTGTAAATCTTTGACTTTGTTCAAGTTGCGGATTCTTGATAGTTGAAAATAGATTATATCGTTTAAAGTCGGATTCTAAAGCATTGTAAATAGATGACTTTGTTCAAGTTGCCGATTCTTAAAGTTTGAAAATAGATGATAATGTTCAAAGTCGCATTCTAAAGCATTGTAAATAGATGACTTTGTTCAAGTTGCGGATTCTTAAGGTTTCAAAATAGATGATATCGTTTAAAGTCGGATTCCAAAGCATTGTAAATAGATGACTTTGTTCAAGTTGCGGATTCTTAAAGGTTTCAAAATAGATGATAACCTTTAAAGTCGGATTCTAAAGCATTGTAAATAGATTACTTTGTTCAAGTTGCCGATTTTAAGGTTTCAAAATAGATGATATCGTTTAAAGTCGGATTCTAAAGCATTGTAAATAGATGACATTGTTCCAGTTGCGGACTCTTAAGGTTTGAAAATAGATGATATAGTTTAAAATCGGATTCTAAAGCATTGTAAATAGATTACTTTGTTCAAGTTGCGGATTCTTAAGGTTTGAAAATAGATGATATCGTTTAAAGTCGGATTCTAAAGCATTGTAAGTAGATGGCGTTGTTAGAGTGGCGGATCCTTAATGTTTGAAAATTGATGATATCGTTTAAGTCGGATTCTAAAGCATTGTAAATAGATGACTTTGTTCAAGTTGCGGATACCTTATGTTTGAAAATAGATGATATCGTTTGAAGTCGGATTCTTAAGCATTGTAAATAGATGACTTTGTTCCAGTTTCGGATTCTTAAGGTTTGAAAATAGATGATTTCTTTTAAAGTCGGATTCTAAAGCAGTGTAAATAGATGACTTTGTTCAAGTTGCAGATTCTTAAAGTTTGAAAATAGATTATATCGTTTAAAGTCGAATTCTAAAGCACTGTAAATTAATGACTTTGTCTAAGTTGCGAATTCTTAAGATTTGAAAATAGATGATATCGTTTAAAGTCAGATTCTAAAGCATTGTAAATAGATGTCTTTGTTCAAGTTGCGGACTCTTATGGTTTGAAAATAGATGATATCGTTTCAAGTCGGATTCTAAAGCATTGTAAATAGATTACTTTGTTCAAGTTTCCGATTCTTAAGGTGTGAAGATAGATGTTATCGTTTAAAGGTCGATTCTAAAGCATTGTAAATAGCTTACTTTGTTCAATTTGCGGACTGCTAAGGTTTGAAAATAGATGATATCCTTTAAAGTCGGATTCTAAAGCATTGTAAATAGATGACTTTGTTCAAGTGTCCTATTCTTAAAGTTTGAAATAGATGATAATGTTCAAAGTCGCATTCTAAAGCATTGTAAATAGATGACTTTGTTCAAGTTGCGGATTCTTAAGGTTTGAAAATAGATGATATCGTTTAAAGTCGGAATCCAAAGCATTGTAAATAGATGACTTTGTTCAAGTTGCGGATTCTTAAGGGTTGAAAATAGATTATATCGTTTAAAGTCGGATTCTTATGCATTGTAAATAGATGACATTGTTCCAGTTGCGGAATCTTAAGGTTTAGAAAATAGATGATATCGTTTAAAGTCGGATTCTAAAGCATCGTAAATAGATTACTTTGTTCAAGTTGCGGATTCTTAAGGTTTAAAAATAGATGATATCGTTTAAAGTCGGATTCTAAAGCATTGTAAGTAGATGACTTTGTTCAAGTTGCCGATTCTTAATGTTTGAAAATAGATGATATCGTTTAAAGTCGGATTCTAAAGCATTGTAAATAGATTACTTTGTTTAAGTTGCAGACTCTCAATGTTTGAAAATAGATGATATCGTTTCAAATCGGATTCTAAATCATTTTAAATAGATGACTTTGTTCAAGTTGCCGATTCTTAAGGTGTTAAAATAGATGTTATCGTTTCAAGTCGGATTCTAAAGCATTGTAAATAGATGACTTTGTTCAAGTTGCGGACTGCTAAGGTTTGAAAATAGATGATATCGTTTAAGTCGGATTCTAAAGCATTGTAAATAGATGACTTTGTTCAAGTTAGTGGATTCTTAGGGTTTGAAAATAGATGATATCGTTTACAGTCGGATTCTAAAGCATTGTAAATAGATGCATTTGTTTAAGTTACGGATTCTTAATGTTTGAAAATTGATAGTATCGTTTAAAGTTGAATTCCAAAGCATTGTAAATCTTTGACTTTGTTCAAGTTGCGGATTCTTGATGTTTGAAAATAGATGATATCGTTTAAAGTCGGATTCTAAAGCATTGAAAGTAGATGACGTTGTTAGAGTTGCGGATCCTTAATGTTTGAAAATAGATGATATCGTTTAAGTCGGATTCTAAAGCATTGTAAATAGATGACTTTGTTCAAGTTGCGGATACTTAATGTTTGAAAATAGATGATATCGTTTAAAGTCTGATTCTAAAGCATTGTAAATAGATGACTTTGTTCCAGTTTCGGATTCTTAAGGTTTGAAAATAGATGATTTCTTTTAAAGTCGGATTCTAAAGCAGTGTAAATAGATGACTTTGTTCAAGTTGCCGGTTTTTTAAAGTTGCAAAATAGATTATATCGTTTAAAGTCGGATTCTTAAGCATTGTAAATTAATGACTTTGTCTAAGTTGCGAATTCTTAAGATTTGAAAATAGATGATATCGTTTAAAGTCAGATTCTAAAGCATTGTAAATAGATGTCTTTGTTCAAGTTGCGGACTCTTATGGTTTGAAAATAGATGATATCGTTTCAAGTCGGATTCTAAAGCATTGTAAATAGATTACTTTGTTCAAGTTTCCGATTCTTAAGGTGTGAAAATAGATGTTATCGTTTAAAGGTCGATTCTAAAGCATTGTAAATAGATTACTTTGTTCAAGTTGCGGACTGCTAAGGTTTGAAAATAGATGATATCCTTTAAAGTCGGATTCTAAAGCATTGTAAATAGATGACTTTGTTCAAGTTGCGAATTTTTAATGTTTGAAAATCGATGATATCGTTTAAAGTCGGATTCTAAAGCATTGTAAATCTTTGACTTTGTTTAAGTTGCGGATTCTTGATTGTTGAAAATAGATGATATCGTTTATAGTCGGATTCTAAAGCATTGTAAATAGATGAATTTGTTTAAGTTACGGATTTTTAATGTTTGAAAATAGATGATATCGTTTAAAGTTGAATTCTAAAGCATTGTAAATAGATGAATTTGTTCAAGTTGCGAATTCTTAATGTTTGAAAATCGATGATATCGTTTAAAGTCGGATTCTTAAGCATTGTAAATCTTTGACTTTGTTCAAGTTGCGGATTCTTGATAGTTGAAAATAGATTATATCGTTTAAAGTCGGATTCTAAAGCATTGTAAATAGATGACTTTGTTCAAGTTGCCGATTACTAAAGTTTGAAAATAGATGATAATGTTCAAAGTCGCATTCTAAAGCATTGTAAATAGATGACTTTGTTCAAGTTGCGGATTCTTAAGGTTTCAAAATAGATGATATCGTTTAAAGTCGGATTCCAAAGCATTGTAAATAGATGACTTTGTTCAAGTTGCGGATTCTTAAAGGTTTCAAAATAGATGATAACCTTTAAAGTCGGATTCTAAAGCATTGTAAATAGATTACTTTGTTCAAGTTGCCGATTTTAAGGTTTCAAAATAGATGATATCGTTTAAATTCGGATTCTAAAGCATTGTAAATAGATGACATTGTTCCAGTTGCGGACTCTTAAGGTTTGAAAATAGATGATATAGTTTAAAATCGGATTCTAAAGCATTGTAAATAGATTACTTTGTTCAAGTTGCGGATTCTTAAGGTTTGAAAATAGATGATATCGTTTAAAGTCGGATTCTAAAGCATTGTAAGTAGATGACTTTGTTCAAGTTGCCGATTCTTAATGTTTTAAAATAGATGATATCGTTTAAAGTCGGATTCTAAAGCATTGTAAATAGATTACTTTGTTCAAGTTGCAGACTCTCAATGTTTGAAAATAGATGATATCGTTTCAAATCGGATTCTACAGCATTTTAAATAGATGACTTTGTTCAAGTTGCCGATTCTTAAGGTGTTAAAATAGATGTTATCGTTTCAAGTCGGATTCTAAAGCATTGTAAATAGATGACTTTGTTCAAGTTGCCGATTCTTAAAGGTTTGAAAATAGATGATAACCTTTAAAGTCGGATTCTAAAGCATTGTAAATAGATTACTTTGTTCAAGTTGCCGATTTTAAGGTTTCAAAATAGATGATATCGTTTAAAGTCGGATTCTAAAGCATTGTAAATAGATGACATTGTTCCAGTTGCGGACTCTTAAGGTTTGAAAATAGATGATATAGTTTAAAATCGGATTTAAAAGCATTGTAAATAGATTACTTTGTTCAAGTTGCGGATTCTTAAGGTTTGAAAATAGATGATATCGTTTAATGTCGGATTCTAAAGCATTGTAAGTAGATGACTTTGTTCAAGTTGCCGATTCTTGATGTTTGAAAATAGATGATATCGTTTAAAGTCGGATTCTAAAGCATTGTAAATAGATGACTTTGTTCAAGTTGCAGACTCTCAATGTTTGAAAATAGATGATATCGTTTCAAATCGGATTCTAAAGCATTGTAAATAGATGACTTTGTTCAAGTTGCCGATTCTTAAGGTGTTAAAATAGATGTTATCGTTTCAAGTCGGATTCTAAAGCATTGTAAATAGATGACTTTGTTCAAGTTGCGGACTGCTAAGGTTTGAAAATAGATGATATCGTTTAAAGTCGGATTCTAAAGCATTGTAAATAGATGACTTTGTTCAAGTTGGTGGATTCTTAAGGTTTGAAAATAGATGATATCGTTTAAAGTCGGATTCTAAAGCATTGTAAATAGATGACTTTGTTCAAGTTGCGGATTCTTAGGGTTTGAAAATAGATGATATCGTTTAAAGTCGGATTCTAAATCATTGTAAATAGATGACTTTGTTCAAGTTGCGAGTTGTTAAGGTTTAAAAGTAGATGGTATCGTTTAATGTCGGATACTAAAGCATTGTAAATAGATGACTTTGTTCCAGTTGTGGATTCTTGATCTTTGAAAATAGATGATATCGTTTAAAGTCGGATTCTAAAGCATTGTAAGTAGATGGCGTTGTTAGAGTGGCGGATCTTTAATGTTTGAAAATAGATGATATCGTTTAAGTCGGATTCTAAAGCATTGTAAATAGATGACTTTGTTCAAGTTGCGGATACTTAATGTTTGAAAATAGATGATATCGTTTAAAGTCGGATTCTAAAGCATTGTAAATAGATGACTTTGTTCCAGTTTCGGATTCTTAAGGTTTTAAAATAGATGATTTCGTTTAAAGTCGGATTCTACAGCAGTGTAAATAGATGACTTTGTTCAAGTTGCAGATTCTTAAAGTTTGAAAATAGATTATATCGTTTAAAATCGGATTCTAAAGCATCGTAAATAGATTACTTTGTTCAAGTTGCGGATTCTTAAGGTTTGAAAATAGATGATATCGTTTAAAGTCGGATTCTAAAGCATTGTAAGTATATGACTTTGTTCAAGTTGCCGATTCTTAATGTTTGAAAGTAGATGATTTCGTTTAAAGTCGGATTCTAAAGCATTGTAAATAGATTACTTTGTTCAAGTTGCAGACTCTCAATGTTTGAAAATAGATGATATCGTTTCAAATCGGATTCTACAGCATTTTAAATAGATGACTTTGTTCAAGTTGCCGATTCTTAAGGTGTTAAAATAGATGTTATCGTTTCAAGGCGGATTCTAAAGCATTGTAAATAGATGACTTTGTTCAAGTTGCGGACTGCTAAAGTTTGAAAATAGATGATATCGTTTAAGTCGGATTCTAAAGCATTGTAAATAGATGACTTTGTTCAAGTTAGTGGATTCTTAGGGTTTGAAAATAGATGATATCGTTTAAAGTCGGATTCTAAAGCATTGTAAATAGATGCATTTGTTTAAGTTACGGATTCTTAATGTTTGAAAATAGATGATATCGTTTAAAGTTGAATTCTAAAGCATTGTAAATCTTTGACTTTGTTCAAGTTGCGGATTGTTGATGTTTGAAAATAGATGATATCGTTTAAAGTCGGATTCTAAAGCATTGTAAGTAGATGACGTTGTTAGAGTTGCGGATCCTTAATGTTTGAAAATAGATGATATCGTTTAAGTCGGATTCTAAAGCATTGTAAATAGATGACTTTGTTCAAGTTGCGGATACTTAATGTTTGAAAATAGATGATATCGTTTAAAGTCTGATTCTAAAGCATTGTAAATAGATGACTTTGTTCCAGTTGCGGATTCTTAAGGTTTGAAAATAGATGATTTCTTTTAAAGTCGGATTCTAAAGCAGTGTAAATAGATGACTTTGTTCAAGTTGCCGGTTTTTTAAAGTTTGAAAATAGATTATATCGTTTAAAGTCGGATTCTAAAGCATTGTAAATTAATGACTTTGTCTAAGTTGCCAATTCTTAAGATTTGAAAATAGATGATATCGTTTAAAGCCAGATTCTAAACTATTGTAAATAGATGTCTTTGTTCAAGTTGCGGACTCTTATGGTTTGAAAATAGATGATATCGTTTCAAGTCGGATTCTAAAGCATTGTAAATAGATTACTTTGTTCAAGTTTCCGATTCTTAAGGTGTGAAAATAGATGTTATCGTTTAAAGGTCGATTCTAAAGCATTGTAAATAGATTACTTTGTTCAAGTTGCGGACTGCTAAGGTTTGAAAATAGATGATATCCTTTAAAGTCGTATTCTAAAGCATTGTAAATAGATGAATTGTTCAAGTGTCCTATTCTTAAAGTTTGAAAATAGATGATATCGTTCAAAGTCGGATTCTAAAGCATTGCAAATAGATGACTTTGTTCAAGTTGCCGAATCTTAAGGATTGAAAATAGATGATATCGTTTAAAGTCGGATTCTAAAGCATTGTAAATAGATGACTTTGTTCAAGTTGCGAGTTTTTTAGGTTTAAAAGTAGATGATATCGTTAAATGTCGGATACTAAAGCATTGTAAATAGATGACTTTGTTTAAGTTGCGGATTCTTAATGTTTGAAAATAGATGATATCGTTTAAAGTCGGATTCTTAAGCATTGTAAATAGATGAATTTGTTTAAGTTACGGATTCTTAATGTTTGAAAATAGATGATATCGTTTAAAGTTGAATTCTAAAGCATTGTAAATAGATGACTTTGTTCAAGTTGCGAATTCTAAATGTTTGAAAATCGATGATATCGTTTAAAGTCGGATTCTCCCGCATTGTAAATCTTTGACTTTGTTCAAGTTGCGGATTCTTGATGGTTGAAAATAGATGATATCGTTTATAGTCGGATTCTAAAGCATTGTAAATAGATCAATTTGTTTAAGTTACGGATTCTTAATGTTTGAAAATAGATGATATCGTTTAAAGTTGAATTCTAAAGCATTGTAAATAGATGAATTTGTTCAAGTTGCGAATTCTTAATGTTTGAAAATCGATGATATCGTTTCAAGTCGGATTCTAAAGCATTGTAAATCTTTGACTTTGTTCAAGTTGCGGATTCTTGATAGTTGAAAATAGATGATATCGTTTAAAGTCGGATTCTAAAGCATTGTAAATAGATGACTTTTTTAGAGGGTCTAATCCTTAATGTTTGAAAATAGATGATATCGTTTAAGTCGGATTATAAAGCATTGTAAATAGATGACTTTGTTCATGTTGCCGATTCTTTCAGTTTGAAAATAGATGATATATCGTTTAAAGTCGGATTCTAAAGCATTGTAAATAGATGACTTTGTTCAAGTTGCCGATTCTTAAGGATTGAATATAGATGATAACATTTAAAGTTGGATTCTAGAGCATTGTAAATAGATGACTTTGTTACAGTTGCGAGTTGTTAAGGTTTAAAAGTAGATGATATCGTAATATGTCGGATACTAAAGCATTGTAACTAGATGACTTTGTTTAAGTTGCGGATTCTTAAGGTTTGAAAAAAAATGATATCGTTTAAAGTCGTATTCTAAAGCATTGTAAATAGATCAATTTGTTTAAGTTACGGATTGTTAATGTTTGAAAATAGATGATATCGTTTAAAGTTGAATTCTAAAGCATTGTAAATAGATGACTTTGTTCAAGTTGCGGATTCTTAATGTTTGAAAATTGATGATATCGTTTAAAGTCGGATTCTAAAGCATTGTAAATAGATGACTTTGTTCAAGTTGCGGATTCTTGATGGTTGAAAATAGATGATATCGTTTAAAGTCGGATTCTAAAGCATTGTAAATAGATGACTTTGTTTGAGTTGCAGATCCTTACTGTTTGAAAATAGATGATATCGTTTAAGTCGGATTATAAAGCATTGTAAATAGATGACTTTGTTAAAGTTGCGGATACTTAATGTTTTAAAATAGATGATATCGTTTCAAGTCGGATTCTAAAGCATTGTAAAGGGATGACTTTGTCCCAGTTGCGGATTCTTAAGATTTGAAAATAGATGATTTCGTTTAAAGTCGGATTCTAAAGCATTGTAAATAGATGACTTTGTGCAAGTTGCGGATTCTTAAGATTTGAAAATAGATGATATCGTTTAAAGTCGGATTCTAAAGCATTGTAAATAGATGACTTTGTTCAAGTTGCGGACTCTTATGGTTTAAAATAGATGATATCGTTTAAAGTCGGATTCCAAAGCATTGTCAATAGATGACTTTGTTCAAGTTGCGGATTCTTAATGTTTGAAAATAGATGATATCTTTTAAAGTCGGATTCTAAAGCATTGTAAATAGATGACTTTGTTCAAGTTGCGGACTCTTAGGGTTTGAAAATAGATGATAATGTTTAAAGTCGGATTCTAAAGCATTGTAAATAGATGACTTTGTTCAAGTTGAGGATTCTCAAGGTTTGAAAATAGATGATATTGTTGAAAGTCGGATTCAAAAGCATTGGAAATAGATGACTTTTTACAAGTTGCGGATTGTCAAGGTTTTAAAATAGATTATATCGCTTTAAGTCGGATTCTAAAGCATTGTAAATAGATGACTTTGTTCAAGTTGCGAGTTGTTAAGGTTTAACAGTAGATGATATCGTTTAATGTCGGATACTAAAGCATTGTAAATAGATGACTTTGTTTAAGTTGCGGATTCTTAATGTTAGAAAATAGATGATATCGTTTAAAGTGTGATTCTAAAGCATTGTAAATAGATGACTTTGTTCATGTTGCCGATTCTTCAGGTTTGAAAATAGATGATATCGTTTAATGTCGGATACTAAAGCATTGCAAATAGATGACTTTGTTCAAGTTGCCGAATCTTAAGGATTGAAAATAGATGATATCGTTTAAAGTCGGATTCTAAAGCATTGTAAATAGATGACTTTGTTCAAGTTGCGAGTTGTTAAGGTTTAAAAGTAGATGATATCGTTAAATGTCGGATACTAAAGCATTGTAAATAGATGACTTTGTTAAAGTTGCGGATTCTTAAGATTTGAAAATAGATGATATCGTTTAAAGTCGGATTCTAAAGCATTGTAAATAGATTAATTTTTTTAAGTTACGGATTCTAAATGTTTCAAAATAGATGATATCGTTTACAGTTTAATTCTTAAGCATTGTAAATAGATGACTTTGTTCAAGTTGCGGATTCTTAATGTTTGAAAATCGATGATATCGTTTAAAGTCGGATTCTAAAGCATTGCAAATCTTTGACTTTGTTCAAGTTGCGGATTCTTGATGGTTGAAAATAGATGATATCGTTTAAAGTCGGATTCTAAAGCATTGTAAATAGATGACTTTGTTAGAGTTGCGGATCCTAATGTTGGAAAATAGATGATATCGTTTAAGTCGGATTATAAAGCATTGTAAATAGATGACTTTGTTCAAGTTGCGGATACTTAATGTTTTAAAATAGATGATATCGTTTCAAGTCGGATTCTAAAGCATTGTAAAGGGATGACTTTGTACCAGTTTCGGATTCTTAAGGTTTGAAAATAGATTATTTCGTTTAAAGTCGGATTCCAAAGCATTGTAAATAGATGACTTTGTCAAAGTTGCCGATTCTTAAAGTTTGAAAATAGATGATATCGTTTAAAGCCAGATTCTAAACTATTGTAAATAGATGTCTTTGTTCAAGTTGCGGACTCTTATGGTTTGAAAATAGATGATATCGTTTCAAGTCGGATTCTAAAGCATTGTAAATAGATTACTTTGTTCAAGTTTCCGATTCTTAAGGTGTGAAAATAGATGTTATCGTTTAAAGGTCGATTCTAAAGCATTGTAAATAGATTACTTTGTTCAAGTTGCGGACTGCTAAGGTTTGAAAATAGATGATATCCTTTAAAGTCGTATTCTAAAGCATTGTAAATAGATGAATTGTTCAAGTGTCCTATTCTTAAAGTTTGAAAATAGATGATATCGTTCAAAGTCGGATTCTAAAGCATTGCAAATAGATGACTTTGTTCAAGTTGCCGATTCTTAAGGTTTGAAGATAGATTATATTGTTTAAAGTCGGATTCTAAAGCATCGTAAATAGATGACTTTGTTCAAGTTGCCGATTCTTAAGCTTTGAAAAATAGATGATATTGTTTAAAGTCGGATTCTAAAGCATCGTAAATAGATGACTTTGTTCAAGTTGCCGATTTTGTAGGTTTGAAAATAGATGATATTGTTTAAAGTCGGATTTTAAAGCATTGTAAATAGATGACTTTGTTCAAGTTGCCGAGACTTTTGGTTTGAAAATAGATGATATCGTTTAAAGTCGGATTCTAAAGCATTGTAAATAGATGATATTGTTCAAGTTGTCGATTCATAAATTTTGAAAACAGATGATATCATTTAAAGTCGGATTCTAAAGCATTGTAAATAGATGATATTGTTCAAGTTGCCGATTCTAAAGGTTTGAAGATGGATTATATTGTTTAATATCGGATTCTAAAGTATTGTAAATAGATGACTTTGTTCGAGTGTCGATTCCAAAATTTTACAAATACATGATATCTTTTAAAGTCGGATTCTAAAGCATTGTAAATAGATGACTTAGTTCAAGTTGCCGAATTTAAAGGTATTAAAATAGATGATATTGTTAAAAGTCGGATTCTAAAGCATTGTAACTAGATGACTTTGTTCAAGTTGCCGATTGTTAAGGTTTGAAAATAGATGTTATTGTCTAAAGTCGGCCTCTAAAGCTTTGTAAATAGATTACTTTGTTCAAGTTATCGATTCTTAAGGTTTGAAAATAGATGATATCGTTTGAAGTCGGAGTCTAAAGCATTGTAAATAGACGACTTAGTTCAAGTCGCCGATTCTAAATGTTTGAGCATAGATTATATCGTTTAAAGTCGGATTCTACAGCATTGTAAATAGATGACTTTGTTCAAGTTGCCGATTTTTAAGGTTTGAAAATGATGATATACTTTAAAGTCGGATTCTAAAGCATTGTAAATTGATGACTATGTTCGAGTTGCCGATTCTGAAGTTTGAAAATAGAAGATATCGTGAAAAGTCGGATTATTAAGCATTGTAAATAGATGACTTTGTTCAAGTTGCCTATTCTTATGGTTTGAAAATAGATGATATCGTGTAAAGTCGGATTCTAAAGCATTGTAAGTAGATGATTTTGTTCAAGTTGCCGATTCTTAAGGTTTGAGAATAGATGATACCGTTTAAAGTATCATTCTAAAGCATTGTAAATAGATGACGTCGTTCAAGTTGCTGATTCTTAAGGTTTGACAATAGATGATATCGTTGAAAGTCGGATTCTTAAGCAGTATAAATAGATCCCTTTGTTCAAATTGCCGATTCTTAAGGTTTGAAAATAGATGATATCGTTTCAAGTCGGATTCTAAAGAATTGTAAATAGACGACTTTGTTCAAGTTGCCGATTCTAAAGGTATGAGAAGTGATGATATCGTTTAAAGTCGGATTCTAAAGCATTGAAAATAGATTACTTTGTTTAAGTTGCGGATTCTTAAGGTTTGAGAATAGATGATATTGTTTAAAGTCGGATTCTAAAGCATCGTAAATAGATGACTTTGTTCAAGTTGCCGATTCGTAAGCTTTGACAATAGATGATATCGGGTAAATTCCGATTGTAAAGCATTGTAAATAGATTACTTTGTTCAAGTTGCGGATTCTTAAAGTTTGAGAATAGATGATATTTTTAAAGTCGGATTCTAAAGCATTGTAAATAGATGACTTTGTTCAAGTTGCCGATTCTTAAGCTTTGATAAATAGATGATATCGTTTAAAGTCAGATTCTAAAGCATTGTAAATAGATGACTTTGTTATAGTTGCCGATTCTTAAGGTTTGAAAATAGATGATATCGTTTAAAGTCGGATTCTAAAGCATCGTAAATAGATGACCTTGTACAAGTTGCGGATTCTTAAGGTTTGAAAGTAGATTATATCGTTTAAAGTCGGATTCTAAACCATAGTAAATAGATCACTTTGTTCAAGTTGCCTATTCTTAAGGTTTGAGAATAGATGATATCGTTTAAAGTCGGATTCTAAAGCATTGTAAATAGATTGCATTGTTCAAGTTGCCGATTCTTAAGGTTTGAAAATAGATGATATCGTTTAAAGTCGGAATATAAAGCATTGTAAATAGATGACTTTGTTCAAGTTTCGGATTCTTAAAGTTTGAGAATAGATGATATTTTTAAAGTCGGATTCTAAAGCATTGTAAATAGATGACTTTGTTCAAGTTGCCGATTCTTAAGCTTTGATAAATAGATGATATCGTTTAAAGTCAGATTCTACAGCATTGTAAATAGATGACTTTGTTCAAGTTGCAGATTCTAAAGGTTTGAGAATACATGATATTGGTTAAAGTCGGATTCTAAAGCATTGTAAATAGATGACTTTGTTCAAGTTGCCTATACTAAAGGTTTGAGAATAAATGATATCGTTAAAGTCGGATTCTAAAGCATTGTAAATAGATGACTTTGTTCAAGTTTCCGATTCTGTAGCTTAGAAAATAGATAATATTGTGTAAAGTTGGATAATAAAGCATTGTAAATAGATGACTTTGTTCAAGTTGCCGATTCTTAAGGTTTGAGAATAGATAATATCGTTTAAAGTCGGATTCTCAAGCATTGTAAATAGATGACTTAGTTGAAGTTGCCGATTCTTAAGGTTTGAAAATAGATGATATCGTTTGAAGTCGGATTCTAAAGCATTGTAAATAGATGATTTTGTTCAAGTGGCCGTGTCTTAAAGTTTGAAAATAGATTATATTGTTTAATGTCGGATTCTAAAGCATTGTAAATAGATGACTTTGTTCAAGTTGCCGATTCTAAAAGTTTGAAAATAGATGATATCGTTTAAAGTCGAATTTTAAAGCATCGTACATCGGTGACTTTGTTAAAGTTGCGGATTTTTTAAGTTTGAAAATAGATGATATCGTTTAAAGTCGGATTCTAAAGCATCGTAAATAGATGACTTTGTTCAAGTTGCGGATTCTTAAGGTTTGAAAATAGATGATATCGTTTAAAGTCGGATTCTAAAGCATTGTAAATAGATGGCTTTGTTCAAGTTGCTGATTCTTAAGGTTTGAAAATAGATGATATCGTTTAAAGTCGGATAATAAAGCATGGTAAATAGATGACTTTTTTCAAGTTTCTAATTCTTAAGGTTTGTGAATAGATTATATAGTTTTAAGTCGGATTCTAAAGCATTGTAAATAGATTACTTTGTTACAGTTGCGGATTCTTAAGGTTTGAGAATAGATGATATTGTTTAAAGTCGGATTCTAAAGCATTGTAAATAGATGACTTTGTTCAAGTTTCGGATTCTTAAGGTTTGAGAATAGATGATATTTTTAAAGTCGGATTCTAAAGCATTGTAAATAGATGACTTTGTTCAAGTTGCCGATGCTAAAGGTTTGAGAATAAATGATATCGTTTAAAGTCGGATTCTAAAACATTGTAAATAGATGACTTAGTTCAAGTTGCGGATTCTTAAGGTTAGAAAATAGATGATATCGTTTAAAGTCGGATTCTAAAGCATTGTAAATAGATGACTTTGTTCAAGTTGCATATTCTTAAGGTTTGAGAATAGATGATATCGTTTAAAGTCGAGTTCTAAAGCATTGTAAATAGATGACTTTGTCAAAGGTTTCGATTATTTAGCTTAAAAAATAGACAATATTGTTTAAAGTGGGATAATAAAGCACTGTAAATAAATGACTTTGTTGAAGTTGCAGATTCTTAAGGTTTGAGAATAGATGATATCGTTTAAAGTCGGATTCTAAAGCATTGTAAATAGATGACTTAGTTGAAGTTGCCGATTCTTAAAGTTTGAAAATAGATGATATCGTTTAAAGTCTGATTCTAAAGCATTGTAAAAAGATGATTTTGTTCTAGTAGCCGAGTCTTAAAGTTTGAAAATAGATGATATTGTTTAAAGTCGGATTCTAAAGCATTGTAAATAGATGACTTTGTTACAGTGGCCGATTCTTAAAGTTTGAAAATAGATGATATTGTTTAAAGTCGGATTCTAAAGCATTGTAAATAGATGACTTTGTTCAAGTTGCCGATTCTTAAAGTTTGAAAATAGATGATATCGTTTAAAGTCGGATTCTAAAGCATTGTAAATAGATGACTTTGTTCAAGTTGCCAGTTCTAAAGGTTTGAGAAGTGATGATATCGTTTAAAGTCGAATTCTAAAGCATCGTACATAGATGACTTTGTTCAAGTTGCGGATTTTTAAAGTTTGAAAATAGATGATATCGTTTGAAGTCGGATTCTAAAGCATCGTTAATAGATGACTTTGTTCAAGTTGCGGATTCTTAAGGTTTTAAAATAGATGATATCGTTAAAAGTCGGATTCTAAAGCATTGTAAATAGATCGCTTTGTTCAAGTTGCCGATTCTTAAGGTTGTAGAATGGATAATATCGTTTAAAATCGGATAATAAAGCATTGAAAATAGATGACTTTGTTCAAGTTTCTAATTCTTAAGGTTTGAGAATAGATGATATTGTTTAAAGTCGGATTCTAAAGCATTGTAAATACATGACTTTGTTCAAGTTGCCGAGACTTTAGGTTTCGAAAATAGATGATATCGTTTAAAGTCGTATTCTTAAGCATGGTAAATAGATGACTTTGTTCAAGTTGCGGATTCTTAAGGTTTGAGAATAGATGATAGGGTTGAAAGTCTGATTCTAAAGCATCGTAAATAGATTGCTTTGTTCAAGTTACCGATTCTTTAGCTTTGAAAAATAGATGATATCGTTTTAAGTCGGATTCGAAAGCATTGTAAATAGATGACTTTGTTCAAGTTGCCGATTCTAAAGGTTTGAGAATAGATGATATTGTTTAAAGTCGGATTCTAAAGCATTGTAAGTAGATTACTTTGTTCAAGTTGCCGATACTACAAGTTTGAGAATAGATGATATCGTTTAAAGTCGGATTCTAAAGCATTGTAAATATATGACTTAGTTCAAGTTGCGTATTCTTAAGGTTTGAAAATAGATGATATCGTGTACAGTCGGATTCTAAAGCATTGTAAATAGATGTCTTTGTTCAAGTTGCCTATTCTGTAGGTTTGAGAATAGATGATATCGTTTGAATTCAGATTCTAAAAGAATTGTAAATAGATGACTTTGTTAAAGTTTCAGATTCTTTAGGTAGAAAACAGATAATATTGTTTATAGTCGGGTTCTAAAGCATTGTAAATAGATGACTTTGGTCAAGTTGCCGATTCTTAAGGTTTGTCAATAGATGATATTTTTAAGTCGGATTCTAAAGCATTGTAAATAGATGACTTAGTTCAAGTTGCCGATTCTTAAGGTTTGAAAATAGATGATATCCTTTTCAGTCGGATTCTAAAGCATTGTAAATAGATGACTTTGTTCAAGTTGCCGATTCGTAAGGTTTGAAACTAGATTATATCGTTTAAAGTCGGATTCTAAAGCATTGTAAATAGATGACTTTGTTCAAGTTGCCGATTCTAAAGGTTTGCGAATTCTTAAGGTTTGAAAATAGAGTATATTGTTTTGAGTCGGGTTCTAAAGAATGGTAAATCCATGACTGTGTCTAAGTTGCTGATTCTTAAGGTTTTAGAATAGATGATATCGTTTAAAGTCGGAATATAAAGCATTGTAAATAGATGACTTTGTTCAAGTTGCCGATTTTTAAGGTTTGAAAATAGATGATATCGTTGAAAGTCGGATTTTAAAGCATTGTAAAATAGATTACTTTGTTCAAGTTGCTGATTCTACAGGTTTAAAAATAGATGATATTGTTTAAAGTCGGATTCTAAAGCATTGTAAATAGATGACTTTGTTCAAGTTGCCGATTCTTAAGGTTTGAAAATAGATGATATCGTTTAAAGTCGGATTGTAAAGCATTGTAAATAGATGACTTTGTTCAAGTTGCCGATTCTTAAAGTTTTAAAATAGATGATATTGTTTAAAGTCGGATTCTAAAGCATTGTAAATAGATGACTTTGTTCAAGTTGCCAGTTCTAAAGGTTTGAGTAGTGATGATATCGTTTGAAGTCGGATTCTAAAGCATCGTTAATAGATGACTTTGTTCAAGTTGCGGATTCTTAAGGTTTGAGAATGGATGATATCGTTTAAAATCGAATTATAAAGCATTGAAAATAGATGACTTTGTTCAAGTTTCTAATTCTTAAGGTTTGAGAATAGATGATATTGTTTAAAGTCGGATTCTAAAGCATTGTAAATAGATGACTTTGTTCAAGTTTCCGAGACTTTAGGTTTCGAAAATAGATGATATCGTTTAAAGTCGTATTCTTATGCATCGTAAATAGATGACTTTGTTTAAGTTGCAGATTCTTAAGGTTTGAAAATAGATGATATCGTTTAAAGTCAGATTCTAAAGCATTGTAAATAGATCAGGTTCTTCAAGTTGCTTATCTTAAGGTTTGAGAATAGATGATAGGGTTGAAAGTCTGATTCATAAGCATCGTAAATAGATTTCTTTGTTCAAGTTACCGATTCTTAAGCTTTGAAAAATAGATGATATCGTTTAAAGTCGGATTCGAAAGCATTGTAAATAGATCGCTTTGTTCAAGTTGCCGATTCTTAAGGTTTTAGAATGGATGATATCGTTTAAAATCGGATAATAAAGCATTGAAAATAGATGACTTTGTTCAAGTTTCTAATTCTTAAGGTTTGAGTATAGATGATATTGTTTAAAGTCGGATTCTAAAGCATTGTAAATAGATGACTTTGTTCAAGTTGCCGAGACTTTAGGTTTTGAAAATAGATAATATCGTTTAAAGTCGTATTCTTAAGAATCATAAATAGATGACTTTGTTCAAGTTGCGGATTCTTAAGGTTTGAAAATAGATGATATCGTTTAAAGTCGGATTCTAAAGCATTGTAAATAGATCAGGTTCTTCAAGTTGCCTATCTTAAGGTTTGAGAATAGATGATAGGGTTGAAAGTCTGATTCTAAAGCATCGTAAATAGATTGCTTTGTTCAAGTTACCGATTCTTAAGCTTTGAAAAATAGATGATATCGTTTAAAGTCGGATTCGAAAGCATTGTAAATAGATGACTTTGTTCCAGTTGCCGGTTCTAAAGGTTTGAGAATAGATGATATTGTTTAAAGTCGGATTCTAAAGCATTGTAAGTAGAGTACTTTGTTCAAGTTGCCGATGCTACAAGTTTGAGAATAGATGATATCGTTTAAAGTCGGATTCTAAAGCATTGTAAATAGATGACTTAGTTCAAGTTGCCGATTCTTAAGGTTTGAAAATAGATGATATCGTGTAAAGTCGGATTCTAAAGCATCGTAAATAGATGACTTTGTTCAAGTTGCGGATTCTTCAGGTTAGAAAATAGATGATATCGTTTAAAGTCGGATTCTAAAGCATTGTAAATAGATAACTTTGTTCAAGTTGCCTATTCTTAAGGTTTGAGAATAGATGATATCGTTTAAAGTCAGATTCTAAATGATTGTAAATAGATGACTTTGTAAAAGTTTCAGATTCTTTAGGTAGAAAACAGATAATATTGTTTAAAGTCGGATCATAAAGCATTGTAAATAAATGACTTAGTTCAAGTTGCGAATTCTTAAGGTTTGAAAATAGATGATATTGGTTTAAGTCGGGTTCTAAAGCATTGTAAATAGATGACTTTGTTCAAGTTGCCGATTCTTAAGGTTTGAGAATAGATGATATTTTTATAGTCGGATTCTAAAGCATTGTAAATAGATGACTTAGTTCAAGTTGCCGATTCTTAAGGTCTGAAAATAGATGATATCCTTTTCAGTCGGATTCTAAAGCATTGTAAATAGATGACTTTGTTCAAGTTGCCGATTCGTAAGGTTTGAAAATAGATTATATCGTTTAAAGTCGGATTCTAAAGCATTGTAAATAGATGACTTTGTTCAAGTTGCCGATTCTAAACGTTTGCGAATTCTTAAGGTTGTAAAATAGATGATATTGTTTTAAGTCGGGTTCTAAAGAATGGTAAATCCATGACTTTGTTCAAGTTGCTGATTCTTAAGGTTTTAGAATAGATGATATCGTTTAAAGTCGGAATATAAAGCATTGTAAATAGATGACTTTGTTCAAGTTGCCGATTCTTCAGGTTTGAAAATAGATGATATCGTTGAAAGTCGGATTCTAAAGCATTGTAAAATAGATTACTTTGTTCAAGTTGCTGATTCTACAGGTTTAAAAATAGATGATATTGTTTAAAGTCGGATTCTAAAGCATTGTAAATAGATGACTTTGTTCAAGTTGCCGATTCTTAAAGTTTGAAAATAGATTATATTGTTTAAAGTCGCATTCTAAAGCATTGTAAATAGATGACTTTGTTCAAGTTGCCAGTTCTAAATGTTTGAGTAGTGATGATATCGTTCGAAGTCGGATTCTAAAGCATCGTTAATAGATGACTTTGTTCAAGTTGCGGATTCTTAAGGTTTGAAAATGGATGATATCGTTAAAAGTCGGATTCTAAAGCATTGTAAATAGATCGCTTTGTTCAAGTTGCCGATTCTTAAGGTTTTAGAATGGATGATATCGTTTAAAATCGGATTATAAAGCATTGAAAATAGATGACTTTGTTCAAGTTTCTAATTCTTAAGGCTTGAGAATAGATGATATTGTTTAAAGTCGGATTCTAAAGCATTGTAAATAGATGACTTTGGTCAAGTTGCCGAGACTTTAGGTTTCGAAAATAGATGATATCGTTTAAAGTCGTATTCTTATACATCGTAAATAGATGACTTTGTTCAAGTTGCAGATTCTTAAGGTTTGAAAATAGATGATATCGTTTAAAGTCGGATTCTAAAGCATTGTAAATAGATCAGGTTCTTCAAGTTGCCTATCTTAATGTTTGAGAATAGATGATAGGGTTGAAAGTCTGATTCTAAAGCATCGTAAATAGATTGCTTTGTTCAAGTTACCGATTCTTAAGCTTTGAAAAATAGATGATATCGTTTAAAGTCGGATTCGAAAGCATTGTAAATAGATGACTTTGTTCAAGTTGCCGATTCTAAAGGTTTGAGAATAGATGATATTGTTTAAAGTCGGATTCTAAAGCATTGTAAGTAGAGTACTTTGTTCAAGTTGCGGATTCTTAAGACTAGAAAATAGATGATATCGTTTAAAGTCGGATTCTAAAGTATTGTAAATAGATGACTTTGTTAAAGTTTTAGATTCTTTAGGTAGAAAACAGATAATATTGTTTAAAGTCCGATCATAAAGCATTGTAAATAGATGACTTAGTTCAAGTTGCGAATTCTTAAGGTTTGAAAATAGATGATATTGGTTTAAGTCGGGTTCTAAAGCATTGTAAATAGATGACTTTGTTCAAGTTGCCGATTCTTAAGGTTTGAGAATAGATGATATTTTTAAAGTCGGAGTCTAAAGCATTTTAAATAGATGACTTTGTTCAAGTTGCCGATTCTTAAAGTTTGAAAATAGATGATATTGTTTAAAGTCGGATTCTAAAGCATTGTAAGTAGATGACTTTGTTCAAGTTCCCGATTCTTTAGGTTTGAAAATAGATGATATCGTTTAAAGTCGGATTGTAAAGCATTGTAAATAGATGACTTTGTTCAAGTTGCCGATTCTTAAAGTTTGAAAATAGATGATAATGTTTAAAGTCGCATTCTAAAGCATTGTAAACAGATGACTTTGTGCAAATTGCGGATTCTTCATGTTTGAAAATAGATGATATCGTTTAAAGACGGATTCTAAAGCATTGTAAGTGGATGACTTTATTACAGTTGCGGTTTCTTAAGGTTTTAAAAAAGATGATAATGTTTAAAGTCGCATTCTAAAGCTTTGTAAGTAGATGACTTTGTTCAAGTTGCCGATTCTAACGGTTTGAAAATAGATGATATTGTTTAAAGTCGGATTCTAAAGCATTGTAAATAGATGACTTTGTTCAGGTTGCGGATTCTAAAGGTTTGAACTTAGATGATATCGTTTAAAGTCGGATTCTAAAGCATTCTAAATAGATGACTTTGGTCAAGTTGCGCATACTCAAGGTTTGAAAATAGATGATATCGTTGAAAGTCGGATTCTAAAGCATTGTAAATAGATGACTTTGGTCAAGTTGCGGATACTTAAGGTTTAAAAATAGATGATATCGTGGAAAGTCGGATTCTAAAGCATTGTAAATAGATGACATTGTTAGAGTTGCGGATTCTTAATGTTTGAAAATAGATGATATCGGTTAAAGTCGGATTCTAAAGCATTGTAAATAGATGACTTTCTTCAAGTTGCGAGTTGTTTAGGTTTAAAAGTAGATGATATCGTTTAATGTCGGATACTAAACCAATGTAAATAGATGACTTTGTTTAAGTTGCGGATTCTTAATGATCTGAAAATAGATGATATCGTTTGAAGTCGGATTCTAAAGCATTGTAAATAGATGAATTTGTTTAAGTTGCGGATTCTTAATGTTTGAAAATAGATTATATCGTTTAAAGTTAGATTCTAAAGCATTGTAAATAGATGACTTTGTTCAAGTTGCGGATTCTTTAGGTTTACAAATCGATGATATCGTTTAAAGTCGGATTCTAAAGCATTGTAAATAGATGACTTTGTTCAAGTTGGTGATTCTTGATGTTTTAAAATAGATGATATCGTTTAAAGTCGGATTCTAAAGCATTGTAAATAGATGACTTTGTTCAAGTTGCAGATACTTAATGTTTGAAAATAGATGATATCGTTTAAAGTCGGATTCTAAAGCATTGTAATTAGATGACTTTGGTCCAGTTGCGGATTCTTTAGGTTTGAAAATAGATCATATCGTTTAAAGTCGGATTCTAAAGCATTGAAAGTAGATTACTTTGTGCAAGTTGCCGATTCTTAAAGTTTTAAAATATATTATATCGTTTAAAATCATATTCCACATCATTGTAAATAGATGACTTTGTTCAAGTTGCGGATTCTTAAGATTTGAAAATAGATGATATCGTTTAAAGTCGGATTCTAAAGCATTGTAAATAGATGACTTTGTTCAAGTTGCGGACTCTTATTGTTTGAAAATAGATGATATCGTTTCAAGTCGGATTCTAAAGCATTGTAAATAGATTACTTTGTTCAAGTTGAGGAAGCTCAAGGTTAGAAAATAGATGATATTGGTTTAAGTCGGATTCTTAAGCATTGTAAGTACATTACTTTATTACAGTTGCGGATTCTTAAGGTTTGAAAATAGATGATAATGTTTACAGTCGCCTTCTAAAGCATTGTAAATAGATGACTTCGTTCAAGTTGTGCATTCTTGAGGTTTGTGAATAGATGATATCGTTTAAAGTCGGATTCTAAAGCACTTTAAATAGATGACTTTGTTCAAGTTGCGGATTCTTAAGGTTTGAAAATAGATGATATCGTTTAAAGTCGGATTCTAAAGCATTGTAAATAGATGACTTTGTTCAAGTTGCAGATTCTTTAATGTTTGAAAATAGATGATATCGTTTAAAGTGGGATTCTTAAGCATTGTAAATAGATGACTTTGTTCAAGTTGCGGATTCTTAAGGTGTCAAAATAGATGATATCGTTTAAAGTCGGATTCTAAAGCATTGTAAATAGATGACTTTGTTAAAGTTGCGGACTCCTAAGGTTTGAATATAGATGATATCGTTTAAAGTCGGATTCTAAAGCATTGTAAATAGATTACTTTGTTCAACTTGCGGATTCTTAGGTTTTGAAAATAGATGATATCGTTTCAAGTGGGATTCTAAAGCATTGTAAATAGATGACTTTGTTCAAGTTGCCGATTCTTAAGGTTTGAAAATAGATGATATCGTTTTAAGTCGGATTCTAAAGCATTGTAAATAGATGACTTTGTTCAAGTTGCGAGTTGTTAAGGTTTAAAAGTAGATGAATTCGTTTAATGTCGGATGCTGATGCATTGTAAATAGATGACTTCGTTTAAGTTGTTGATTCTTAATGTTTGAAAATAGTATGTATCGTTTAAAGTAACATTCTAAAGCATTGTAAATAGATGACTTTGTTCAAGTTGCGGATTCTTAAGGTTTGAAAATAGATGATATCGTTTGAAGTCGGATTCTAAAGCATTGTAAATAGATGACTGTGTTAAAGTTGCGGATTCTTAAGGTTTGAAAATAGATGATATCTTTTAAAGTCGGATTCTAAAGCATTGTAAATAGATGACTTTGTTCAAGTTGCGGATTCTTAAGGTGTGAAAATAGATGTTATCGTTTAAAGTCCGATTCTAAAGCATTGTAAATAGATTCCTTTGTTCAAGTTGCGGATTCTTTATGTTTGAAAATAGATGATGTCGTTTAAAGTCGGATTATAAAGCATTGTAAATAGATGACTTTGTTCAAGTTGCGGATTCTTAAGGTTTGAAAATAGATGATATCGTTTAAAGTCGGATTCTAAAGCATTGTAAATATATGACATTGTTCAAGTTGCGGATTCTTAATGTTTGAAAATAGATAATATCGTGTAAAGTCGGATTCTAAAGCATTGTAAATAGATGACTTTGTTCAAGTTGCGGATTCTTTTTTTTTGAAAATAGATCATATCGTTTAAAGTCGGATTCTAAAGCATTGAAAATAGATGACTTTGTTAAAGTTGCGGATTCTTTATGTTTGAAAATAGATGATATCGTTTAAGTCGGATTCTAAAGCACTGTAAATAGATAACTTTGTTCAAGTTGCGGATACTTAATGTTTGAAAATTGATGATATCGTTTAAAGTCGGATTCTAAAGCATTGTAAATAGATACTTTTTTCAAGTTGCGGAGTCTAAAGTTTTAAAAATAGATGCTATCTTTTCAAGTCGGATTCTAAAGCATTGTAAATCGATGACTGTGTTCAAGTTGCGGATTCCTAAGGTTTACAAATAGATGATATCGTTTAAAGTCGGATTCTAAAGCATTGTAAATAGATGACTTTGTTCAAGTTGCGAATTCTTAAGGTGTGAAAATAGATGTTTTCGTTTAAAGTCGGATTCTTAAGCATTGTAAATAGATTACTTTGTTCAAGTTGCGGATTCTTAAGGTTTGAAAATAGATTATATCGTTTAAAGTCGGATTCTAAAGCATTGTAAATAGATGACTTTGTTCAAGTTGCGAGTTCTTAAGGTTATAAACTAGATAATATCGTTTAATGTCGGATACTAAAGCATTGTAAATAGATGAGTCTGTGTAAGTTGCGGATGCTTACGTGTTTAAAATAGATTATATCGTTTAAAGTGGGATTCTAAAGCATTGTAAATAGATGACTTTGTTCAAATTGCCGATTCTTCAGCTTTGAAAATAGATGATTTCGTTTGAAGTCGGATTCCAAAGCATTGTAAATAGATAACTTTGTTCAAGTTGCGGATTCTTAAGGTTTGAAAATAGATGATATCGGTTAAGTCGGATTCTAATGCATTGTAAATAGATGATATGTTCAAGTTGCCGATTCTTAAGCTTTGAAAATAGATGATATCGTTTAAAGTCGGATTCTGAAGCACTGTAAATTGATGACTTTGTTCAAGTTGCCGATTCTTAATGTTCGAAAATAGATGATATCGTTTAAAGTTTGATTCTAAAGCATTTTAAATAGATGACTTGTTAAAGTTGTGGATTCTTTAGCTTAGAAAATAGATGATATCGTTTAAAGTCCAATTATAAAGCACTGTAAATGGATGACTTTGTTCAAGTTGCCCAATCTTAAGGTTCGGAAATAGATGATATCGTTTAAAGTCGGATTCTAAAGCATTGTAAATAGATGACTTGTTCAAGTTGCGAGTTCTTAAGGTTTAAAACTAGGTGATACTGTGTAATGTCGGATACTAAAGCATTGTAAATAGATGACTTTGTTCATTTTGAGGATTCTCAAGGTTTTAAAATTGATGATATCGTTGAAAGTGTGATTCTAAAGCATTGTAAATAGATGACTTTGTTCAAGTTGCTTATTATTAAGGTTCGAAAATAGATGATATCGTTGAAAGTCGGATTCTAAACCATTGTAAATAGATGACTTTGTTCAAGTTGCGGATTCTTAAGGTTTGAAAATCGATGATATCGTTTAAAGTCGGATTCTAAAGCATAGTAAATAGATGACTTGTTCAAGTTGCCGATTCTTAAGCTTTGAAAATAGATGATATCGTTTGAAGTCGGATTCTAAAGCATTGTAAATAGACGACTTTGTTCAAGTTACGTATTCTTAAGGTTCGAAAATAGATGATACCGTTTAAGTCAGATTATAAAGCATTGTAAATAGATGACTTTGTTCAAGTTGCGGATTTTTTAGGTTTGAAAATAGATGATATCGTTTAAAGTCGGAATCTAAAGCACTGTAAATAGATGACTTTGTTCAAGTTGCGGATTCTTAAGGTTTGAAAATAGATGATATTGTTTAAAGTCGGATTCTAAAAGATTGTAAATAGATGACTTTGTTTAAGTTTCGGATTCTTAAGGGTTGAAAATAGATGATAATGTTTAAAGTCCTATTCTAAAGCATTGAAAATAGATGACTTTGTTCAAGTTGCGGATTCTTAAGTTTTTAAAATAGATGATATCGTTTAAAGTCGGATTCTAAAGCATTGTAAATAGATGATCTTGTTCAAGTTGCGGATTCTTAATGTTTGAAAATAGATGATATCGTTAAAAGTCGGATTCTTAAGCATTGTAAATAGATGACTTTGTTCAAGTTGCAGATTCTTAAGGTTTGAAAATGGATGATATCGTTTAAAGTCGGATTCTAAAGCATTGTAAATAGATGATCTTGTTCAAGTTGCGGATTCTTAATGTTTGAAAATAGATGATATCGTTAAAAGTCGGATTCTTAAGCATTGTAAATAGATAACTTTGTTCAAGTTGCAGATTCTTAAGGTTTGAAAATGGATGATATCGTTTAAAGTCGGATTCTAAAGCATTGTAAATAGATGAATTTGTTTAAGTTGCGGATTCTTAAGGATTGAAAATAGATGATATCGTTTAAGTCGATAGGTGTTATTCTCGTTTCCGAGTTGATTTCAGCCGCTGCATCCGAGATTAAGGCTTTAATGTTCGGTGTAGACCTGTAGGTAACCGACCACTCTCGTTTAATTTTTTGATCTTCTGAGTGGTGTACGAATTTCATGATTTGGCCTTGATAGGTAGCAGCGGCTGCTTTCATTAGAGATTTTATGAAGACGAATTTGTTTTGCCTTACCGTGTCAGAGTTTGTAAATCGATGATATCGTTAAAAGTCGGATTCTTAAGCATTGTAAATAGATGACTTTGTTCAAGTTGCTAATTCTTGAGGTTTAAAAATAGATGATATCGGTCAAAGTCGGATTCAAAAGCATTGTAAATAGATGACTTTGTTCAAGTTGCGGATGCTTAAGAATTGAAAATAGATGATAATGTTTAAAGTCGGATTCTAAAGCATTGTAAATAGATGACTTTGTTCAAGTTGCATATTCTTAAGGTTTAAAAATAGATGATATCGTTTAAAGTGTGATTCTAAAGCATTGTAAATAGATGACTTGTTTACGTTACGGATTCTTAACGTTTGAAAATCGATGATATCGTTTAAAGTCGGATTCTAAAGCATTGTAAATAGATGACTTTGTTCAAGTCGCGGAAACTAAATGTTTGAAAATAGATGTAATCGTTTAAAGTCGGATTCTAAAGCACTGTAAATAGATAACTTTGTTCAAGTTGCCGATTCTTAAGGTTCGAAAATAGATGATATCGTTTGAAATCGGATTCTAAAGCATTGTAAATAGATGACTTTGTTCAAGTTACGTATTCTTAAGGTTTGAAAATAGATGATATCATTTAAAGTCGGATTCTAAAGCATTGTAAATAGATGACTTTGTTCAAGTTGCGGATTTTTTAGGTTTTAAAATAGATGATATCGCTTAAAGTCGGATTCCAAAGCATTATAAATAGATGACTTTGTTCAAGTTGCGGATTCTTTAGGTTTG
Organism: Sepiola atlantica; assembly: GCA_963556195.1. NCBI lineage: Eukaryota > Metazoa > Mollusca > Cephalopoda > Sepiida > Sepiolidae > Sepiola > Sepiola atlantica. The sequence goes on from CAUVYP010000558.1 coordinate 574,619, forward strand.
AAAGTAGATTATATCGTTTAAAGTCGGATTCTAAAGAATTGTAAATAGATGATTTTGTTCAAGTTGCGGATTCTTAAGGTTTGAAAATAGAAGATAATGTTTAAAGTAGGATTCAAAAGCATTGTAAATAGATGACTTTGTTCAAGTGGTGGATTCTTAAGGTTTGAAAATAGATGATATCGTTGAAAGTGTGATTCTAAAACATTGTAAATAGATGACTTTGTTCAAGTTGCGGATACTTAAGGTTTGAAAATCGATGATATCGTTTAAAGTCGGATTCTAAAGCATTGTAAATAGATGACTTTGTTCAAGTTGCCGATTCTTAAGCTTTGCAAATAGATGATATCGTTTAAAGTCGGATTACAAAGCATTGTAAATAGACGACTTTGTTCAAGTTGCGGATTCTTAAGATTTGAAAATAGATGATATCGTTTAATGTCAGATACTAAAGCATTGTAAATAGATTACTAAGTTATAGTTACGTATTCTTAAGGTTTGAAAATAGATGATATCGTTTAAAGTCGGATTATAAAGCATTGTAAATAGATGACTTTGTTGAAGTTGCGGATTTTTTAGGTTTGAAAATAGATGTTATCGTTTAAAGCCGGATTCTAAAGCATTGTAAATAGTTGATATTGTTCAAGTAGCCGATTCTTAAGGTTTGAAAATAGATGATATTGTTTAAATACGGATTCTAAACGATTGTAAATAGATGACTTTGTTCAAGTTGCGGATTCTTAAGGGTTGAAAATAGATGATAATGTTTAAAGTCAGATTCTAAAGCATTGTAAATAGATAACTGTGTTCAAGTTGCATATTCTTAATGTTTGAAAATGGATGATATCGTTTCAAGTCGGATTCTAAAGCATTGTAAATAGATGACTTCTTGAAGTTTCTGATTCTTAAGGTTCGAAAATAGATGATATCGTTTGAAGTCGGATTCTAAAGCATTGTTCATAGATAACTTTGTTCAAGTTGCAGATGTTTTAGGTTTGAAAATAGATGGTATCGTTTAAAGTCGCATTCCAAAGCATTGTAAATAGATGACTTTGTTCAAGTTGCGGATTCGTTAGGTTTGAAAATAGATGATATCGGTTAAAGTCGGATTCTTAAGCATTGTAAATAGATGACTTGTTCAAGTTGCGGACTCTGAAGGTTTGAAAATAGATGATATCGTTTAAAGTCGGATTCTAAAGCATTGTAAATAGATGACTTTGTTCAAGTTGCCGATTCTTAAGGTTTGAAAATAGATGATATTGTTTAAAGTTAGATTCTAAAAGATTGTAAATAGATGACTTTGTTCAAGTTCCGGATTCTAAACGGTTGAAAATAGATGATAATGTTTAAAGTCAGATTCTAAAGTATTGAAAATAGATGACCTTGTTCAAGTTGCGGATTCTTAAGGTTTGTAAATCGATGATATCGTTAAAAGTCGGATTCTTAAGCATTGTAAATAGATGACTTTGTTCAAGTTGCGAATTCTTGATGTTTGAAAATAGATGATATCGGTCAAAGTCGGATTCTAAAGCATTGTAAATAGATGACTTTGTTACAGTTGCGGACTCTGAAGGTTTGAAAATAGAGGATATCGTTTAAAGTCGGATTCTAAAGCATTGTAAATATATGACTTTGTTCAAGTTGCCGATTCTTAAGATTTGAAAATAGATGATATTGTTTAAAGTCGGATTCTTAATGATCGTAAATAGATGACTTTGTCTAAGTTTCGGATTCTTAAGGTTTGAAAATAGAAGATCATGTTAAAAGTAGGATTCAAAAGCATTGTAAATAGATGACTTTGTTCAAGTTGCGGATTCTAAAGGTTTGAAAATAGATGATATCGTTGAAAGTGTTATTCTAAAGCATTGTAAATAGATGACTTTGTTCAAGTTGCGGATTCTTAAAGTTTGAAAATCGATGATATCGTTTAAAGTCGGATTCTAAAGCATTGTAAATAGATGACTTTGTTTAAGTTGCCGATTCTTTAGCTTTGAAAATAGATGATATCGTTTAAAGTCGGATTCCAAAGCATTTTAAATAGATGACTTTGTGCAAGTAACGGATTCTTAAGGTTTAAAAATAGATGATATCGTTTAAAGTCGGATTCTAAAGCATTGTAAATAGATGACTTTGTTCAAGTTGCGAGTTCTTAAGGTTTAAAACTAGATGATATCGTTTTCTGTCGGATACTAAAGCATTGTAAATAGATTACTAAGTGCAAGTTACGTATTCTTAAGGTTTAGAAAATAGATGATATCGTTTTAAGTCGGATTATAAAGCATTGTGAATAGATGACTTTGTTCAAGTTGCGCATTTTTTAAGTTTGAAAATAGATGATATCGTTTAAAGTCGGATTCTAAAGCATTGTACATAGATGACTTTGTTCAAGTTGCCGATTCTTAAGGTTTGTAAAATATATGATATTGTTGAAATTCGGATTCTAAAGGATTGTAAATAGAGGACTTTGTTCAAGTTGCGGATGCTTAAGGGTTCAAAATAGATGATAATGTTTCAAGTCAGATTCTAAAGCATTGTAAATAGATGACTTTGTTCAAGTTGCGGATTCTTAAGGTTTGAAAATAGAGTATATCGTTTAAAGTTGGATTCTAAAGCATTGTAAATAGATGACTTGTTTACGTATCGGATTCTTAACGTTTGAAAATGTATGTTATCGTTTAAAGTCGGATTTTAAAAACATTGTAAATAGATGACTTTGTTCAAGTCGCGGATACTTAAAGTTTGAAAATAGATGATATCGTTTAAAGTCGGATTCTACAGCACTGTAAATAGATAACTTTGTTCAAGTTGACGATTCTTAAGGTTCGAAAATAGATGATATTGTAACAAGTACGATTCTAAAGCATTGTAAGTAGATGACTTTATTACAGTTGCGGATTCTTTAGGTTTAAAAATAGATGATAATGTTTAAAGTCGCATTCTTAAGCCTTGTAAATAGATGACTTTATTCAAGTTGCGGATTCTTAAGGTTTGAAAATAGATGATATCGTTTAAAGCCGGATTCTAAAGCATTGTAAGTAGATGACTTTGTTCAAGTTGCCGATTCTTAAAGTTTGAAAATATATTATATCGTTTAAAATCGGATTCCAAATCATTGTAAATAGATGACTTTGTTCAAGTTGCGGATTCTTAAGATTTAAAAATAGATGACATCGTTTAAAGTCGGATTCTACAGCATTGTAAATAGATGACTTTGTTCAAGTTGCGGACTCTTATTGTTTGAAAATAGATGATATCGTTTCAAGTCGGATTCTATAGCATTGTAAATAGATGACTTTGTTCAAGTTGAGGAGCCTCAAGGTTAGAAAATAGATGATATTGGTTAAAGTCGGATTCTTAAGCATTGTAAGTATATTACTTTATTACAGTTGCGGATTCTTAAGGTTTGAAAATAGATGGTAATGTTTACAGTCGCATTCTAAAGCATTGTAAATAGATGACTTCGTTCAAGTTGTGCATTCTTTAGGTTTGTGAATAGATGATATCGTTTAAAGTCGGATTCTAAAGAACGTAAAATAGATGACTTTGTTCAAGTTGCGGATTCTTAAGGTTTTTAAATAGATGATATCAATTTTAGTCGGATTCTAAAGCATTGTAAATAGATGACTTTGTTCAAGTTGCAGACTCTGAAGGTTTAAAAATAGATGATATCGTTTAAAGTCGGATTCTTAAGCATTGTAAATAGATGACTTGTTCAAGTTGCGGACTCTGAAGGTTTGAAAATAGATGATATCGTTTAAAGTCGGATTCTAAAGCATTGTAAATAGATGACTTTGTTCAAGTTGCCGATTCTTAAGGTTTGAAAATAGATGATATTGTTTAAAGTTAGATTCTAAAAGATTGTAAATAGATGACTTTGTTCAAGTTCCGGATTCTAAACGGTTGAAAATAGATGATAATGTTTAAAGTCAGATTCTAAAGTATTGAAAATAGATGACCTTGTTCAAGTTGCGGATTCTTAAGGTTTGTAAATCGATGATATCGTTAAAAGTCGGATTCTTAAGCATTGTAAATAGATGACTTTGTTCAAGTTGCGAATTCTTGATGTTTGAAAATAGATGATATCGGTCAAAGTCGGATTCTAAAGCATTGTAAATAGATGACTTTGTTACAGTTGCGGACTCTGAAGGTTTGAAAATAGAGGATATCGTTTAAAGTCGGATTCTAAAGCATTGTAAATATATGACTTTGTTCAAGTTGCCGATTCTTAAGATTTGAAAATAGATGATATTGTTTAAAGTCGGATTCTTAATGATCGTAAATAGATGACTTTGTCTAAGTTTCGGATTCTTAAGGTTTGAAAATAGAAGATCATGTTAAAAGTAGGATTCAAAAGCATTGTAAATAGATGACTTTGTTCAAGTTGCGGATTCTAAAGGTTTGAAAATAGATGATATCGTTGAAAGTGTTATTCTAAAGCATTGTAAATAGATGACTTTGTTCAAGTTGCGGATTCTTAAAGTTTGAAAATCGATGATATCGTTTAAAGTCGGATTCTAAAGCATTGTAAATAGATGACTTTGTTTAAGTTGCCGATTCTTTAGCTTTGAAAATAGATGATATCGTTTAAAGTCGGATTCCAAAGCATTTTAAATAGATGACTTTGTGCAAGTAACGGATTCTTAAGGTTTAAAAATAGATGATATCGTTTAAAGTCGGATTCTAAAGCATTGTAAATAGATGACTTTGTTCAAGTTGCGAGTTCTTAAGGTTTAAAACTAGATGATATCGTTTTCTGTCGGATACTAAAGCATTGTAAATAGATTACTAAGTGCAAGTTACGTATTCTTAAGGTTTAGAAAATAGATGATATCGTTTTAAGTCGGATTATAAAGCATTGTGAATAGATGACTTTGTTCAAGTTGCGCATTTTTTAAGTTTGAAAATAGATGATATCGTTTAAAGTCGGATTCTAAAGCATTGTAAATAGATGACTTTGTTCAAGTTGCCGATTCTTAAGGTTTGTAAAATATATGATATTGTTGAAATTCGGATTCTAAAGGATTGTAAATAGAGGACTTTGTTCAAGTTGCGGATGCTTAAGGGTTCAAAATAGATGATAATGTTTCAAGTCAGATTCTAAAGCATTGTAAATAGATGACTTTGTTCAAGTTGCGGATTCTTAAGGTTTGAAAATAGAGTATATCGTTTAAAGTTGGATTCTAAAGCATTGTAAATAGATGACTTGTTTACGTATCGGATTCTTAACGTTTGAAAATGTATGTTATCGTTTAAAGTCGGATTTTAAAAACATTGTAAATAGATGACTTTGTTCAAGTCGCGGATACTTAAAGTTTGAAAATAGATGATATCGTTTAAAGTCGGATTCTACAGCACTGTAAATAGATAACTTTGTTCAAGTTGACGATTCTTAAGGTTCGAAAATAGATGATATTGTAACAAGTACGATTCTAAATCATTGTAAGTAGATGACTTTATTACAGTTGCGGATTCTTTAGGTTTAAAAATAGATGATAATGTTTAAAGTCGCATTCTTAAGCCTTGTAAATAGATGACTTTATTCAAGTTGCGGATTCTTAAGGTTTGAAAATAGATGATATCGTTTAAAGCCGGATTCTAAAGCATTGTAAGTAGATGACTTTGTTCAAGTTGCCGATTCTTAAAGTTTGAAAATATATTATATCGTTTAAAATCGGATTCCAAATCATTGTAAATAGATGACTTTGTTCAAGTTGCGGATTCTTAAGATTTAAAAATAGATGACATCGTTTAAAGTCGGATTCTACAGCATTGTAAATAGATGACTTTGTTCAAGTTGCGGACTCTTATTGTTTGAAAATAGATGATATCGTTTCAAGTCGGATTCTATAGCATTGTAAATAGATGACTTTGTTCAAGTTGAGGAGCCTCAAGGTTAGAAAATAGATGATATTGGTTAAAGTCGGATTCTTAAGCATTGTAAGTATATTACTTTATTACAGTTGCGGATTCTTAAGGTTTGAAAATAGATGGTAATGTTTACAGTCGCATTCTAAAGCATTGTAAATAGATGACTTCGTTCAAGTTGTGCATTCTTTAGGTTTGTGAATAGATGATATCGTTTAAAGTCGGATTCTAAAGAACGTAAAATAGATGACTTTGTTCAAGTTGCGGATTCTTAAGGTTTTTAAATAGATGATATCAATTTTAGTCGGATTCTAAAGCATTGTAAATAGATGACTTTGTTCAAGTTGCAGACTCTGAAGGTTTAAAAATAGATGATATCGTTTAAAGTCGGATTTTATAGCATTGTAAATAGATGACTGTGTTCAAGTTGCTGATTCTTATGGTTTGAAAATTGATGATATCGGTTAAAGTCGGATTCTAAAGCATTGTAAATAGATGACTTTGTTCAAGTTGCGGATTCTTAATGTTTTAAAATAGATGATATAGTTTTAAGTCGGATTCTGAAGCATTGTAAATAGATGACTTTGTTACAGTTGCGGATTCTTAAGGTTTAAATATAGATAATATCGGTTAAAGTCGGATTCTAAAGCATTGTAAATAGATGACTTTGTTCAAGTGGCGGACTAAAATAGATGATATTGTTTAAAGTACGATTCTAAAGCATTGTAAGTAGATGACTATATTACAGTTGCGGATTCTTTAGGTTTCAAAATAGATGATAATGTTTAAAGTCGCATTCTAAAGCATTGTAAATAGATGACATTGTTAAAGTTGCGGATTCTTAAGGTTTGAAAATAGATGATATCGTTTAAAGTCGGATTCTAAAGCATTGTAAATAGATGACTTTGTTCAAGTTGCGGATTCTTAAGGTTTGAAAATAGATGATATCGTTTTAAGTCGGATTCTAAAGCATTGTAAATTGATGACTTTGTTAGAGTTGCGGATCCTTACTGTTTGAAAATAGATGATATCGTTTAAGTCGGATTCTAAAGCATTGTATATAGATGACATTGTTCAAGTTGCGGATACTTAATGTTTGAAAATAGATGATATCGTTTAAAGTCGGATTCTAAAGCATTGTAATTTGATGACTTTGTTCCAGTTGCGGATTCTTAAGGTTTTAAAATAGATGATATAGTTTAAAGTCGGATTCTAAAGCATTGTAAATAGATGACTTTGTTCAAGTTGCGGATTCTTAATGTTTGAAAATAGATGATATAGTTTAAAGTCGGATTCTAAAGCATTGTAAATAGATGACTTTGTTCAAGTTGCGGATTCTTAAGGTTTAAAAATAGATAATATCGTGTAAAGTCGGATACTAAAGCATTGTAAATAGATGACTTTGTTCAAGTGGCGGACTAAAATAGAGTATATTGTTTAAAGTCGGATTCTAAAGCATTGTACGTAGATGACTTTGTTACAGTTGCGGGTTCTTAAGGTTTGAAAATAGATGATAATGTTTAAAGTCGCATTCTAAAGCATTGTAAATAGATGACTTTGTTCAAGTTGCGGATTCTAAAGGTTTAAAAATAGATAATATCGTGTAAAGTCGGATTCTAAAGCATTGTAAATAGATGACTTTGTTCAAGTGGCGGACTAAAATAGAGTATATTTTTTAAAGTCGGATTCTAAAGCATTGTACGTAGATGACTTTGTAAAAGTTGCGGGTTCTTTAGGTTTGAAAATACATGATAATGTTTTAAGTCGGATTCTAAAGCATTGTAAATTGATGACTTTGTTAAAGTTGCGGACTCTTAAGGTTTGAAAATAGATGATATCGTTTAAGATCGGATTCCTAACTATTGAAAATAAATGACTTTGTTCAAGTTGCGGATTCTTAAGGTTTGGAAATCGATGATATCGTTTAAAGTCAGATTCTAAAGCATTGTAAATAGATGACGTTGTTCATGTTGCGGATTCTTGATGTTTTAAAATAGATGATATCGTTTAAAGTCGGATTCTAAAGCATTGTAAATAGATTACTTTGTTAGAGTAGCGGATCCTTACTGTTTGAAATTAGATGATATCGTTAAAGGCGGATTCTGAAACATTGTATATAGATGACATTGTTCAAGTTGCGGATACTTAATGTTTGAAAATAGATGATATCGTTTAAAGTCGGATTCTAAAGCATTGTAATTTGATGACTTTGTTCCAGTAGCGGATTCTTAAGGTTTGAAAGTAGATGATATCGTTTAAAGTCGGATTCTAAAGCACTTTAAATAGATGACTTTGTTCAAGTTGCGGATGCTTAAAGTTTGAAAATAGATCATATCGTTTAAAGTCGGATTCTAAAGCATTGTAAATAGATGACTGTGTTCAAGTTGCGGATTCTTAAGGTTTTAAAATTGATGATATCGGTTAAAGTCGGATTCTAAAGCATTGTAAATAGATGACTTTGTTCAAGTTGCGGATTCTTAAGGTTTGAAAATAGATGATATCGTTGAAAGTGTGATTCTAAAGCATTGTAAATAGATGACTTTGTTCAAGTTGCGGATTCTTAAAGTTTGAAAATCGATGATATCGTTTAAAGTCGGATTCTAAAGCATTGTAAATAGATGACTTTGTTCAAGTTGCGAGTTATTAAGGTTTAAAACTAGATGATATCGTTTTCTGTCGGATACTAAAGCATTGTAAATAGATTACTAAGTGCAAGTTACGTATTCTTAAGGTTTAGAAAATAGATGATATCGTTTAAAGTCGGATTATAAAGCATTGTGAATAGATGACTTTGTTCAAGTTGCGCATTTTTTAAGTTTGAAAATAGATGATATCGTTTAAAGTCGGATTCTAAAGCATTGTAAATAGATGACTTTGTTCAAGTTGCCGATTCTTAAGGTTTGTAAAATATATGATATTGTTGAAATTCGGATTCTAAGAGATTGTAAATAGAGGACTTTGTTCAAGTTGCGGATGCTTAAGGGTTCAAAATAGATGATAATGTTTCAAGTCAGATTCTTAAGCATTGTAAATAGATGACTTTGTTCAAGTTGCGGATTCTTAAGGTTTGAAAATAGAGTATATCGTTTAAAGTGGGATTCTAAAGCATTGTAAATAGATGACTTGTTTACGTTGCGGATTCTTAACGTTTGAAAATGTATGTTATCGTTTAAAGTCGGATTCTAAAACATTGTAAATAGATGACTTTGTTCAAGTCGCGGATACTTAAAGTTTGAAAATAGATGATATCGTTTAAAGTCGGATTCTACAGCACTGTAAATAGATAACTTTGTTCAAGTTGACGATTCTTAAGGTTCGAAAATAGATGATATTGTAACAAGTACGATTCTAAAGCATTGTAAGTAGATGACTTTATTACAGTTGCGGATTCTTTAGGTTTAAAAATAGATGATAATGTTTAAAGTCGCATTCTTAAGCCTTGTAAATAGATGACTTTATTCAAGTTGCGGATTCTTATGGTTTGAAAATAGATGATATCGTTTAAAGCCGGATTCTAAAGCATTGTAAGTAGATGACTTTGTTCAAGTTGCCGATTCTTAAAGTTTGAAAATATATTATATCGTTTAAAATCGGATTCCAAATCATTGTAAATAGATGACTTTGTTCAAGTTGCGGATTCTTAAGATTTAAAAATAGATGACATCGTTTAAAGTCGGATTCTACAGCATTGTAAATAGATGACTTTGTTCAAGTTGCGGACTCTTATTGTTTGAAAATAGATGATATCGTTTCAAGTCGGATTCTATAGCATTGTAAATAGATGACTTTGTTCAAGTTGAGGAGCCTCAAGGTTAGAAAATAGATGATATTGGTTAAAGTCGGATTCTTAAGCATTGTAAGTATATTACTTTATTACAGTTGCGGATTCTTAAGGTTTGAAAATAGATGGTAATGTTTACAGTCGCATTCTAAAGCATTGTAAATAGATGACTTCGTTCAAGTTGTGCATTCTTTAGGTTTGTGAATAGATGATATCGTTTAAAGTCGGATTCTAAAGAACGTAAAATAGATGACTTTGTTCAAGTTGCGGATTCTTAAGGTTTTTAAATAGATGATATCAATTTTAGTCGGATTCTAAAGCATTGTAAATAGATGACTTTGTTCAAGTTGCAGACTCTGAAGGTTTAAAAATAGATGATATCGTTTAAAGTCGGATTTTAAAGCATTGTAAATAGATGACTGTGTTCAAGTTGCTGATTCTTATGGTTTGAAAATTGATGATATCGGTTAAAGTCGGATTCTAAAGCATTGTAAATAGATGACTTTGTTCAAGTTGCGGATTCTTAATGTTTTAAAATAGATGATATAGTTTTAAGTCGGATTCTGAAGCATTGTAAATAGATGACTTTGTTACAGTTGCGGATTCTTAAGGTTTAAATATAGATAATATCGGTTAAAGTCGGATTCTAAAGCATTGTAAATAGATGACTTTGTTCAAGTGGCGGACTAAAATAGATGATATTGTTTAAAGTACGATTCTAAAGCATTGTAAGTAGATGACTATATTACAGTTGCGGATTCTTTAGGTTCCAAAATAGATGATAATGTTTAAAGTCGCATTCTTAAGCATTGTAAATAGATGACATTGTTAAAGTTGCGGATTCTTAAGGTTTGAAAATAGATGATATCGTTTAAAGTCGGATTCTAAAGCATTGTAAATAGATGACTTTGTTCAAGTTGCGGATTCTTAAGGTTTGAAAATAGATGATATCGTTTTAAGTCGGATTCTAAAGCATTGTAAATTGATGACTTTGTTAGAGTTGCGGATCCTTACTGTTTGAAAATAGATGATATCGTTTAAGTCGGATTCTAAAGCATTGTATATAGATGACATTGTTCAAGTTGCGGATACTTAATGTTTGAAAATAGATGATATCGTTTAAAGTCGGATTCTAAAGCATTGTAATTTGATGACTTTGTTCCAGTTGCGGATTCTTAAGGTTTTAAAATAGATGATATAGTTTAAAGTCGGATTCTAAAGCATTGTAAATAGATGACTTTGTTCAAGTTGCGGATTCTTAATGTTTGAAAATAGATGATATAGTTTAAAGTCGGATTCTAAAGCATTGTAAATAGATGACTTTGTTCAAGTTGCGGATTCTTAAGGTTTAAAAATAGATAATATCGTGTAAAGTCGGATACTAAAGCATTGTAAATAGATGACTTTGTTCAAGTGGCGGACTAAAATAGAGTATATTGTTTAAAGTCGGATTCTAAAGCATTGTACGTAGATGACTTTGTTACAGTTGCGGGTTCTTAAGGTTTGAAAATAGATGATAATGTTTAAAGTCGCATTCTAAAGCATTGTAAATAGATGACTTTGTTCAAGTTGCGGATTCTAAAGGTTTAAAAATAGATAATATCGTGTAAAGTCGGATTCTAAAGCATTGTAAATAGATGACTTTGTTCAAGTGGCGGACTAAAATAGAGTATATTTTTTAAAGTCGGATTCTAAAGCATTGTACGTAGATGACTTTGTAAAAGTTGCGGGTTCTTTAGGTTTGAAAATACATGATAATGTTTTAAGTCGGATTCTAAAGCATTGTACATTGATGACTTTATTAAAGTTGCGGACTCTTAAGGTTTGAAAATAGATGATATCGTTTAAGATCGGATTCCTAACTATTGAAAATAAATGACTTTGTTCAAGTTGCGGATTCTTAAGGTTTGGAAATCGATGATATCGTTTAAAGTCAGATTCTAAAGCATTGTAAATAGATGACGTTGTTCAAGTTGCGGATTCTTGATGTTTTAAAATAGATGATATCGTTTAAAGTCGGATTCTAAAGCATTGTAAATAGATTACTTTGTTAGAGTAGCGGATCCTTACTGTTTGAAAATAGATGATATCGTTAAAGGCGGATTCTGAAACATTGTATATAGATGACATTGTTCAAGTTGCGGATACTTAATGTTTGAAAATAGATGATATCGTTTAAAGTCGGATTCTAAAGCATTGTAATTTGATGACTTTGTTCCAGTAGCGGATTCTTAAGGTTTGAAAGTAGATGATATCGTTTAAAGTCGGATTCTAAAGCACTTTAAATAGATGACTTTGTTCAAGTTGCGGATTCTTAAAGTTTGAAAATAGATCATATCGTTTAAAGTCGGATTCTAAAGCATTGTAAATAGATGACTGTGTTCAAGTTGCGGATTCTTAAAGTTTGAAAATTGATGATATCGGTTAAAGTCGGATTCTAAAGCATTGTAAATAGATGACTTTGTTAAAGTTGCGGATTCTTGATGTTTGAAAATAGATGATATAGTTTACAGTCGCATTCTAAAGCATTGTAACTAGATGACTTGGTTCAAGTTGCGGATTCTTAGGGTTTGAAAATAGATGATATCGTTTAAAGTCGGATTCTAAAGCATTGTAAATAGATGACTTTGTTCAAGTTGCGGACTAAAATGGATGATATTGTTTAAAGTACGATTCTAAAGCATTGTAAGTAGATGACTTCATTACAGTTGCGGATTCTTAAGGTTTGAAAATAGATGATAATGTTTAAAGTCGCATTCTAAAGCATTGTAAATAGATGATATTGTTCAAGTTGCGGACTCTTAAGGTTTGAAAATAGATGATATCGTTTAAAGTCGGATTCTAAAGCATTGTAATTAGATGACTTTGTTCAAGTTGCAGATTCTTAAGGTTTAAAAATAGATGATATCGTTTAAAGTAGGATTCTAAAGCATTGTAAATAGATGACTTTGTTCAAGTTGCGGATTTTTTAGGTTTGAAAATAGATGATATCGCTTAAAGTCGGATTCCAAAGCATTGTAAATAGATGACTTTGTTCAAGTTGCGGATTCTTTAGGTTTGAAAATAGATGATATCGTTTAAAGTCGGATTCTAAAGCATTGTAAATAGATGACTTTGTTCAAGTTGCAGATTCTTAAGGTTTGAAAATGGATGATATCGTTTAAAGTCGGATTCTAAAGCATTGTAAATAGATTACTTTGTTCAAGTTGCGGATTCTTAAGCTTTGAGAATAGATGGTATTGTTTAAAAGTCGGATTCTAAAGCATTGTAAATAGATGACTTTGTTCAAGTTTCGGATTCTTAAGGTTTCAAAATAGAAGATTATGTTTAAAGTAGTATTCAAAAGCATTGTAAATAGATGACTTTGTTCAAGTGGCGGATTCTGAAGGTTTGAAAATAGATGATATCGTTGAAAGTGTTATTCTAAAGAATTGTAAATAGATGACTTTGTTCAAGTTGCGGATTCTTAAGGTTTGAAAATCGATGATATCGTTTAAAGTCGGATTCTAAAGCATTGTAAATAGATGACTTCGTTCAAGTTGCCGATTCTTAAGCTTTGAAAATAGATGATATCATTTAAAGTCGTATTACAAAGCATTGTAAATGGACGACTTTGTACAAGTTGCGGATCTTTTAGGTTTGAAAATAGATGATATCGTTTAAAGTCGGATTCTAAAGCATTGTAAATAGATGATATTGTTCAAGTTGCCAATTCTTCAGGTTTGAAAATAGATGATATTGTTGCCATACGGATTCTATACGATTGTAAATAGATGACTTTGTTCAAGTTGCGGATTCTTTAGGGTTGAAAATAGATGATAATGTTTAAAGTGTGATTCTAAAGCATTGTAAATAGATGGTTTTCTTCAAGTTGCCGGTTCTTAAGGGTAGAGAATAGATGATATAGTTTAAAGTCGGATTTTAAAGCATTGTAAATAGATGACATTATTCAAGTTGCGGATTCTTAAGGTTTGAAAATCGATGATATCGGTTAAAGTCGGATTCTAAAGCATCGTAAATAGATCACTTTGTTCAAGTTGAGGATCTTCAAGGTTTTAAAATAGATGATATTGTTTAAAGTCGGATTCTAAAGCATTGTAAATAGATGACTTTGTTCAAGTTGCCGATTTTTAAGGTTTGAAAATAGATTATATCGTTTGAAGTCGTATTCTAAAGCATTGTAAATAGATGACATTCTGCAAGTTTCGGATTCTTAAAGTTTCAAACTAGATGATATCGTTTAAAGTCGGATTATAAATCATTGTAAAAAGATGGTTTTGTTCAAGTTGCCGGTTCTTAAGGTTGGAGAATAGATGATATCGTTTAAAGTCGGATTCTAAAGCATTGTAAATACATGACTTTGTTCAAGTTGCAGATTCTTTAGGTTTGAAAATAAATGATATCGTTAAAAGTCGGATTCTAAAGCATTGTAAATAGATGACTTTGTTCCAGTTGCGGATTCTTTAGGTTAACAAATAGATGATATCGTTGAAAGTTGGATTCTAAAGCATTGTAAATAGATGACTTTGTTAGAGTTGCGGATTCTTCATGTTTGAAAATAGATGATATCGTTTAAGTCGGATTCTAAAGCATTGTAAATAGATGACTGTGTTAAAGTTGCGGATACTTAATGTTTGAAAATAGATGATATCGTTTCAAGTCGGATTCTAAAGCCTTGTAAATAGATGACTTTGTTGAAGTTGCCGATTCTCAAGGTTTGAAAATAGATGATATTGTTTATAGTCGGATTCTAAAGCATTGTAAGTAGATGACTTTATTACAGTTGCGGATTCTTAAGCTTCGAAAATTGATGATAATGTTTAAAGTCGCATTCTAAAGCATTGTAAATTGATGACTTTGTTCAAATTGCGGATTCTGAAAGTTTGAAAATAGATGATATTGTTTAAAGTCGGATTCCAAAGCATTGTAAATAGATGTCTTTGTTCCGGTTGCGGATTCTAAAGGTTTGAACCTAGATGATATCGTTTAAAGTCGGATTCTAAAGCATTGTAAATAGATGACTTTGTTCAAGTTGCGGATTTTTAAGGTTTGAAAATAGTGAATATCGTTTAAAGTCGGATTCTAAAGCATTGTAAATAGATGACTTTGTTTAAGTTGCGGATTCTTATTGTTTCAAAATAGATAATATCGTTTAAAGTCGGATTCTAAAGCATTGTAAATAGATTACTTTGTTAGAGTTGCGGATCATTACTGTTTGAAAATAGATGATATCGTTTAAAGTCGAATTCTAAAGCATTGTAAGTAGATGACTTTGTTCAAGTTGCCGATTCTTAAAGTTTGAAAATAGATTATATCGTTTGAAATCGGATTCCAAATCATTGTAAATAGATGACTTTGTTCAAGTTGCGGATTCTTAAGATTTAAAAATAGATGATATCGTTTAAAGTCGGATTCTAAAGCATTGTAAGTAGATGACTTTGTTCAAGTTGCGGACTCTTATTGTTTGAAAATAGATGATATCGTTTCAAGTCGGATTCTAAAGCATTGTAAATAGATGACTTTGGTCAAGTTGAGGATTCTCAAAGTTTGAAAATAGATGATATTGGTTAAAGTCGGATTCTAAAGCATTGTAAGTACATGACTTTATTACAGTTGCGGATTCTTAAGGTTTGAAAATAGATGATAATGTTTACAGTCGCATTCTAAAGCATTGTAAATAGATGACTTGGTTCAAGTTGTGCATTCTTGAAGTTTTAAAATAGATGATATCGTTTAAAGTCGGATTCTAAAGCACTTTAAATAGATGACTTTGTTCAAGTTGCGGATTCTTAAGGTTTTAAAATAGATGATATCGGTTAAAGTCGGATTCCAAATCAATTTAAATAGATGACTTTGTTCAAGTTGCGGATTTTTAAGATTAAAAATAGATGATATCGTTTAAAGTCGGATTCTAAAGCATTGTAAATAGATGACTTTGTTCAAGTTGCGGACTTTGAAGGTTTAAAAATAGATGATATCGTTTAAAGTCGGATTTTAAAGCATTGTAAATTGATGACTGTGTTCAAGTTGCGGATTCTTAAGGTTTGAAAATAGATGATATCGTTTTAAATCGGATTCCAAATCATTGTAAATAGATGACTTTGTTCAAGTTGCGGATTCTTAATGTTTGAAAATAGATGATATCGTTTAAAGTCGGATTCTAAAGCATTGTAAATAGATGATTTGTTCAGGTTGCGGACTCTTATTGTTTGAAAATAGATGATATCGTTTCAAGTCGGATTCTAAAGCATTGTAAATAGATGACTTTGTTCAAGTTGACGATTCTCGAGGTTTGAAAATAGATGATATTGGTTTAAGTCGGATTCTTAAGCATTGTAAGTACATGACTTTGTTACAGTTGCAGATTCTTAAGGTTTGAAAATAGATGATAATGTTTACAGTCGAATTCTAAAGCATTGTAAATAGATGACTTTGTTACAGTTGCGGATTCTTAAGGTTTAAATATAGATAATATCGTTTAAAGTCGGATTCTAAAGCATTGTAAATAGATGACTTTGTTCAAGTGGCGGACTAAAATAGATGATATTGTTTAAAGTACGATTCTAAAGCATTGTAAGTAGATGACTATATTGCAGTTGGTGATTCTTTAGGTTTGAAAACAGATGATAATGTTTAAAGTCGCATTCTTCAGCATTGTAAATAGATGGCTTTGTTCAAGTTGCGGATTCTTAAGGTTTGAAAATAGATGATATCGTTTAAAGTCGGATTTTAAAGCATTGTAAATAGATGACTTTGTTCAACTTGCCGATTCTTAAGGTTTGAAAATAGATGATATCGTTTAAAGTCGGATTCTAAAGCATTGTAAATAGAAGACTCTGTTCAAGTTGCGGATGCTTAAGGTTTGAAAATAGATGATATTGTTTTAAGTCGGATTCTAAAGCATTGTAAATTGATGACTTTGTTCAAGTTGCGGATTCTTAAGGTTTGAAAATAGATGATATCGTTTAAAGTCGGATTCTAAAGCATTGTAAATAGATTACTTTGGTCAAGTTGCAGACTCTTAAGGTTTGAAAATAGATGATATCGTTTCAATTCGGATTCTAAAGCATTGTAAATAGACGACTTTGTTCAAGTTGCCGATTCTTAAGGTGTGAAAATAGATTATATCGTTTAACATCGGATTCTAAAGCATTGTAAATAGATGACTTTGTTCAAGTAGCGAGTTGTTTAGGTTTAAAAGTAGATGATATCATTTAATGTCGTATACTAAAGCATTGTAAATAGATGACTTTGTTTAAGTTGCGGATTCTTAATGTTTTAAAATAGATTATATCGGTTAAAGTTGGATTCTAAAGCATTGTAAATAGATGACTTTGTTCAAGTTGCGGATTCTTTAGGTTTGAAAATCGATGATATCGTTTAAAGTCGGATTCTAAAGCATTGTAAGTAGATGACTTTGTTCAAGTTGCCGATTCTTAAGATTTGAAAATAGATGATATCGTTTAAAGTCAGATTTTAAAGCATTGTAAATTGATGACTGTGTTCAAGTTGCGGATTCTTAAGGTTTGAAAATAGATGATATCGTTTAAAATCGGATTCCAAATCATTGTAAATAGATGAGTTTGTTCAAGTGGCGGATTCTTAAGATTTAAAAATAGATGATATCGTTTAAAGTTGGATTCTAAAGCATTGTAAATAGATGACTTTGTTCAAGTTGCGGACTCTTATTGTTTGAAAATAGATGATATCGTTTCAAGTCGGATTCTAAAGCATTGTAAATAGATGACTTTGTTCAAGTTGAGGATTCTCGAGGTTTGAAAATAGATGATATTGGTTAAAGTCGGATTCTTAAGCATTGTAAGTACCTGACTTTATTACAGTTGCGGATTCTTAAGGTTTGAAAATAGATGATAATGTTTACAGTCGCATTCTAAAGCATTGTAAATAGATGACTTCGTTATAGTTGTGCATTCTTGAGGTTTGAAAATAGATGATATCGTTTAAAGTCGGATTCTAAAGCACTTTAAATAGATGACTTTGTTCAAGTTGCGGACTCTGAAGGTTTAAAAATAGATGATATCGTTTAAAGTCGGATTTTAAAGCATTGTAAATAGATGACTGTGTTCAAGTTGCGGATTCTTAAGGTTTGAAAATAGATGATATCGTTTTAAATCGGATTCCAAATCATTGTAAATAGATGACTTTGTTCAAGTTGCGGATTCTTAATGTTTGAAAATAGATGATATCGTTTAAAGTCGGATTCTAAAGCCTTGTAAATAGATGACTTTGTTCAAGTTGCGGACTCTTATTGTTTGAAAATAGATGATATCGTTTCAAGTCGGATTCTAAAGCATTGTAAATAGATGACTTTGTTCAAGTTGACGATTCTCGAGGTTTGAAAATAGATGATATTGGTTAAAGTCGGATTCTTAAGCATTGTAAGTACATGACTTTATTACAGTTGCGGATTCTTAAGGTTTGAAAATAGATGATAATGTTTACAGTCGAATTCTAAAGCATTGTAAATAGATTACTTCGTTATAGTTGTGCATTCTTGAGGTTTGAAAATAGATGATATCGTTTAAAGTCGGATTCTAAAGCACTTTAAATAGATGACTTTGTTCAAGTTGCGGACTCTGAAGGTTTAAAAATAGATGATATCGTTTAAAGTCGGATTTTAAAGCATTGAAAATAGATGACTGTGTTCAAGTTGCGAATTCTTATGGTTTGAAAATTGATGATATCGGTTAAAGTCGGATTCTAAAGCATTGTAAATAAATGACTTTGTTCAAGTTGCGGATTCTTAATGTTTTAAAATAGATGATATAGTTTTAAGTCGGATTCTAAAGCATTGTTAATAGATTACTTTGTTACAGTTGCGGATTCTTAAGGTTTAAATATAGATAATATCGTTTAAAGTCGGATTCTAAAGAATTGTAAATAGATGACTCTGTTCAAGTGGCGGACTAAAATAGATGATATTGTTTAAAGTACGATTCTAAAGCATTGTAAGTAGATGACTATATTACAGTTGGTGATTCTTTAGGTTTGAAAACAGATGATAATGTTTAAAGTCGCATTCTTCAGCATTGTAAATAGATGGCTTTGTTCAAGTTGCGGATTCTTAAGGTTTGAAAATAGATGATATCGTTTAAAGTCGGATTTTAAAGCATTGTAAATAGATGACTTTGTTCAACTTGCCGATTCTTAAGGTTTGAAAATAGATGATATCGTTTAAAGTCGGATTCTAAAGCATTGTAAATAGAAGACTCTGTTCAAGTTGCGGATTCTTAAGGTTTGAAAATAGATGATATTGTTTTAAGTCGGATTCTAAAGCATTGTAAATTGATGACTTTGTTCAAGTTGCGGATTCTTAAGGTTTGAAAATAGATGATATCGTTTAAAGTCGGATTCTAAAGCATTGTAAATAGATTACTTTGGTCAAGTTGCAGACTCTTAAGGTTTGAAAATAGATGATATCGTTTCAATTCGGATTCTAAAGCATTGTAAATAGACGACTTTGTTCAAGTTGCCGATTCTTAAGGTGTGAAAATAGATTATATCGTTTAAAGTCGGATTCTAAAGCATTGTAAATAGATGACTTTGTTCAAGTAGCGAGTTGTTTAGGTTTAAAAGTAGATGATATCGTTTAATGTCGTATACTAAAGCATTGTAAATAGATGACTTTGTTTAAGTTGCGGATTCTTAATGTTTTAAAATAGATTATATCGTTTAAAGTCGGATTCTAAAGCATTGTAAGTAGATGACTTTGTTCAAGTTGCCGATTCTTAAGATTTGAAAATAGATGATATCGTTTAAAGTCAGATTTTAAAGCATTGTAAATTGATGACTGTGTTCAAGTTGCGGATTCTTAAGGTTTGAAAATAGATGATATCGTTTAAAATCGGATTCCAAATCATTGTAAATAGATGGGTTTGTTCAAGTGGCGGATTCTTAAGATTTAAAAATAGATGATATCGTTTAAAGTCGGATTCTAAAGCATTGTAAATAGATGACTTTGTTCAAGTTGCGGACTCTTATTGTTTGAAAATAGATGATATCGTTTCAAGTCGGATTCTAAAGCATTGTAAATAGATGACTTTGTTCAAGTTGAGGATTCTTGAGGTTTGAAAATAGATGATATTGGTTAAAGTCGGATTCTTAAGCATTGTAAGTACATGACTTTATTACAGTTGCGGATTCTTAAGGTTTGAAAATAGATGATTATGTTTACAGTCGCATTCTAAAGCATTGTAAATAGATGACTTCGTTATAGTTGTGCATTCTTGAGGTTTGAAAATAGATGATATCGTTTAAAGTCGGATTCTAAAGCACTTTAAATAGATGACTTTGTTCCAGTTGCGGACTCTGAAGGTTTAAAAATAGATGATATCGTTTAAAGTCGGATTTTAAAGCATTGTAAATAGATGACTGTGTTCAAGTTGCGAATTCTTATGGTTTGAAAATTGATGATATAGTTTTAAGTCGGATTCTAAAGCATTGTAAATAGATGACTTTGTTACAGTTGCGGATTCTTAAGGTTTAAATATAGATAATATCGTTTAAAGTCGGATTCTAAAGCATTGTAAATAGATGACTTTGTTCAAGTGGCGGACTAAAATAGATGATATTGTTTAAAGTACGATTCTAAAGCATTGTAAGTAGATGACTATATTACAGTTGGTGATTCTTTAGGTTTGAAAACAGATGATAATGTTTAAAGTCGCATTCTTTAGCATTGTAAATAGATGACTTTGTTCAAGTTGCGGATTCTTAAGGTTTGAAAATAGATGATATCGTTTAAAGTCGGATTTTAAAGCATTGTAAATAGATGGCTTTGTTCAAGTTGCCGATTCTTAAGGTTTGAAAATAGATGATATCGGTTAAAGTCGGATTCTAAAGCATTGTAAATAGATGACTTTGTTCAAGTGGCGGACTAAAATAGATGATATTGTTAAAGTCGGATTCTAAAGCATTGGAAGTAGATGACTTTATTACAGTTGCGGGTTCTGTAGGTTTGAAAATAGATGATAATGTTTAAAGTCGCATTCTAAAGCATTGTCAATTGATGACATTGTTAAAGTTGCGGATTCTTAAGGTTTTAAAATAGATGATATCGTTCAAAGTCGGATTCTAAAGCATTGTAAATAGATGACTTTGTTCAAGTTGCGGATTCTTAAGGTTGTAAAATAGATGATATCGTTTAATGTCGGATTCTAAAGCATTGTAAATAGATGAATTTGGTTAAGTTGCGGATCTTAATGTTTGAAAATAGATGATATCGTTTAAAGTTGGATTCTAAAGCATTGTAAATAGATGACTTTGTTCTAGTTGCGGATTCTTATGGTTTGGAAATCGATGATATCGTTTAAAGTCTGATTCTAATGCATTGTAAATAGATGACTTTGTTCAAGTTGCGGATTCCTGATGTTTTAAAATAGATGATATCGTTTAAAGTCGGATTCTAAAGCATTGTAAATAGATTACTTTGTTAAGGTTGCGGATCCTTACTGTTTGAAAATAGATGATATCGTTTAAGTCGGATTCTAAAGCATTGTATATAGATGAGATTGTTCAAGTTGCGGTTACTTAATGTTTGAAAATAGATAATATCGTTTAAAGTCGGATTCTAAAGCATTGTAATTTGATGACTTTGTTCAAGTTGCGGATTCTTACGGTTTGAAAATAGATGATATCGTTTAAAGTCGGATTCTAAAGCACTGTAAATAGATGACTGTGTTCAAGTTGCGGATTCTTAAGGTTTGAAAATAGATGATATCGGTATAAAGTCGGATTCTAAAACATTGTAAATAGATGACTTTGTGCAAGTTGCAGATTCTTAATGTTTGAAAATAGATGATATAGTTTAAAGTCGGATTCTAAAGCATTGTAAATAGATGTCTTTGTTCAAGTTGCGGATTCTTAAGGTTTAAAAATAGATAATATCGTTTAAAGTCGGATTCTAAAGCATTGTAAATAGATGACTTTGTTCAGGTTGCGGATTCTTAAGGTTTGAAAATAGATGATATTGGTTAAAGTCGGATTCTAAAGCATTGTAAGTACATGACTTATTACAGTTGCGGATTCTTAAGGTTTGAAAATAGATGATAATGTTTACAGTCGCATTCGAAAGCATTGTAAATAGATGACTTCGTTCAAGTTGTGCATTCTTAAGGTTTGAAAATAGATGATATCGGTTAAAGTCGGATTCTAAAGCATTGTAAATAGATGACTTTGTTCAAGTTGCGGACTCGGAAGGTTTGAAAATAGATGATATCGTTTAAAGTCGGATTCTAAAGCATTGTTAATAGATGACTTTGTAAAAGTTGCGGACTCTTAAGGTTTGAAAATAGATGATATCGTTTAAAATCGGATTCTAAAACATTGTAAATAGATGACTTTGTTAAAGTTGCGGATTCTTAAGGTTTGAAAATAGATGATATCGTTTAAAGTCGGATTCTAAAGCATTGTAAATAGATGACTTTGTTCAAGTTGCCGATTCTGAAGGTTTGAAAATAGATGATATCGTTTATAGTCGGAGGCTAAAGCATTGTAAATAGATGACTTTGTTCAAGTTGCGGATACTTAAGGTTTGAACATAGATGATATCGTTTAAAGTCGGATTCTAAAGCATTGTAAGTAGATGACTTTGTTCACGTTGCCGATTCTTAAGGTTTGAAAATAGATGATATCGTTTAAAGTGTTATTCTAAAACCTTGTAAATAGATGACTTTGTTCAAGTTTCGGATTCTTAAGGTTTAAAAATAGATGATATCGTTTCAAATCGGATTCTAAAGTATTGTAAATAGATGACTTTGGTCAAGTTGCGGATTCTTAAGGTTTGAAAATAGATGATATCGTTTAAAGTCGGATTCTAAAGCATTGTAAATAGATGACTTTGTTCAAGTTGCCGATTCTTATGGTTTGAAAATCGATGATATTGTTTAAAGTCGGATTCTAAAGCATTGTAAATAGATGGTTTTGTTCAAGTTGCCGGTTCTTAAGGTTAGAGAATTGATGATATCGGTTAAAGTCGGATTTTAAAGCATTGTAAATAGATGACATTGTTCAAGTTGCGGATTCTTAATGTTTGAAAGTCGATGATATCGTTTAAAATCGGATTCTAAAGCATTGTAAATAGATGACTTTGTTCAAGTTGCGGACTCGGAAGGTTTGTAAAATAGATGATATCGTTTAAAGTCGGATTCTAAAGCATTGTTAATAGATTACTTTGTTCAAGTTGCGGATTCTTAAGGTTTGAAAATAGATGATATCTTTTAAAGTCGGATTCTAAAGCATTGTAAATAGATGACTTTGTAAGAGTTGCGGATCCTTCATGTTTGAAAATTGATAATATCGTTTAAGTCGGATTCTAAATAATTTTAAATAGATGACTTTGTTAACGTTGCCGATTCTTAAGGTTTGAAAATTGATGATATCGTTTTTAGTGTGATTCTAAAACCTTGTAAATAGATGACTTTGGTAAAGTTTCGGATTCTTAAGGTTTAAAAATAGATTATATCGTTTCAAATCGGATTCTAAAGCATTGTAATTTGATGACTTTGTTCAAGTTGCGGATTCTTAAGGTTTGAAAATAGATGATATCGTTTAAAGTCGGATTCTAAAGCACTGTAAATAGATGACTGTGTTCAAGTTGCGGATTCTTAAGGTTTGAAAATAGATGATATCGGTATAAAGTCGGATTCTAAAACATTGTAAATAGATTACTTTGTGCAAGTTGCAGATTCTTAATGTTTGAAAATAGATGATATAGGTTAAAGTCGGATTCTAAAGCATTGTAAATAGATGTCTTTGTTCAAGTTGCGGATTCTTAAGGTTTAAAAATAGATAATATCGTTTAAAGTCGGATTCTAAAGCATTGTAAATAGATGACTTTGTTCAGGTTGCGGATTCTTAAGGTTTGAAAATAGATGATATTGGTTAAAGTCGGATTCTAAAGCATTGTAAGTACATGACTTATTACAGTTGCGGATTCTTAAGGTTTGAAAATAGATGATAATGTTTACAGTCGCATTCGAAAGCATTGTAAATAGATGACTTCGTTCAAGTTGTGCATTCTTAAGGTTTGAAAATAGATGATATCGGTTAAAGTCGGATTCTAAAGCATTGTAAATAGATGACTTTGTTCAAGTTGCGGACTCGGAAGGTTTGAAAATAGATGATATCGTTTAAAGTCGGATTCTAAAGCATTGTTAATAGATTACTTTGTTCAAGTTGCGGATTCTTAAGGTTTGAAAATAGATGATATCGTTTAAAGTCGGATTCTAAAGCATTGTAAATAGATGACTTTGTAAAAGTTGCGGACTCTTAAGGTTTGAAAATAGATGATATCGTTTAAAATCGGATTCTAAAACATTGTAAATAGATGACTTTGTTAAAGTTGCGGATTCTTAAGGTTTGAAAATAGATGATATCGTTTAAAGTCGGATTCTAAAGCATTGTAAATAGATGACTTTGTTCAAGTTGCCGATTCTGAAGGTTTGAAAATAGATGATATCGTTTATAGTCGGATTCTAAAGCATTGTAAATAGATGACTTTGTTCAAGTTGCGGATACTTAAGGTTTGAACATAGATGATATCGTTTAAAGTCGGATTCTAAAGCATTGTAAGTAGATGACTTTGTTCACGTTGCCGATTCTTAAGGTTTGAAAATAGATGATATCGTTTAAAGTGTTATTCTAAAACCTTGTAAATAGATGACTTTGTTCAAGTTTCGGATTCTTAAGGTTTAAAAATAGATGATATCGTTTCAAATCGGATTCTAAAGTATTGTAAATAGATGACTTTGGTCAAGTTGCGGATTCTTAAGGTTTGAAAATAGATGATATCGTTTAAAGTCGGATTCTAAAGCATTGTAAATAGATGACTTTGTTCAAGTTGCCGATTCTTATGGTTTGAAAATCGATGATATTGTTTAAAGTCGGATTCTAAAGCATTGTAAATAGATGGTTTTGTTCAAGTTGCCGGTTCTTAAGGTTAGAGAATTGATGATATCGGTTAAAGTCGGATTTTAAAGCATTGTAAATAGATGACATTGTTCAAGTTGCGGATTCTTAATGTTTGAAAGTCGATGATATCGTTTAAAATCGGATTCTAAAGCATTGTAAATAGATGACTTTGTTCAAGTTGCGGACTCGGAAGGTTTGTAAAATAGATGATATCGTTTAAAGTCGGATTCTAAAGCATTGTTAATAGATTACTTTGTTCAAGTTGCGGATTCTTAAGGTTTGAAAATAGATGATATCTTTTAAAGATGGATTCTAAAGCATTGTAAATAGATGACTTTGTTCAAGTTGCCGATTCTTAAGGTTTGAAAATAGATGATATCGGTTAAAGTCGGATTCTAAAGCATTGTAAATAGATGACTTTGTAAGAGTTGCGGATCCTTCATGTTTGAAAATAGATAATATCGTTTAAGTCGGATTCTAAATAATTTTAAATAGATGACTTTGTTAACGTTGCCGATTCTTAAGGTTTGAAAATCGAGGATATCGTTTTAAGTGTGATTCTAAAACCTTGTAAATAGATGACTTTGGTAAAGTTTCGGATTCTTAAGGTTTAAAAATAGATTATATCGTTTCAAATCGGATTCTAAAGCATTGTAAATAGATGACTTTGTTCAAGTTGCGGACTCGGAAGGTTTGAAAATACATGATATCGTTTAAAGTCGGATTCTAAAGCATTGTAAATAGATTACTTTGTTAAGGTTGCGGATCCTTACTGTTTGAAAATAGATGATATCGTTTAAAGTCGGATTCTAAAGCATTGTAAATAGATGACTTTGTGTAAGTTGCCGATTCTTAAGGTTTGAAAATAGATGATATCGGTGAAAGTCGGATTCTAAAGCATTGTAAATAGATGACTTTGTTCAAGTTGCGGATTCTTAATGTTTGAAAATAGATGATATAGTTTAAAGTCGGATTCTAAAGCATTGTAAATAGATGACTTTGTTCAAGTTGCGGATTTATAAGGTTTAAAAAAAGATAATATCGTTTAAAGTCGGATTCTAAAGCATTGTAAATAGATGACTTTGTTCAAGTGGCGGACTAAAATAGATGATATTGTTTAAAGTACGATTCTAAAGCATTGTAAGTAGATGACTTTATTACAGTTGCGGATTCTTTAGGTTTGAAAATAGATGATATTGTTTAAAGTACGATTCTAAAGCATTGTAAGTAGATTACTTTATTACAGTTGCGGATTGTTTAGGTTTGAAAATAGATGATAATGTTTAAAGTCACATTCTAAAGCATTGTAAATAGATGACTTTGTTTAAGTTGCGGACTCTTAATGTTTTAAAATAGATGACATACTTTAAAGTCGGATTCTAAAGCATTGTAAATAGATGACTTTGTTCAAGTTGCGGATTCTTAAGGTTTGAAAATAGATGATATCGTTTAAAGTACGATTCTAAAGCATTGTAAATAGATGACTTTGTTAAAGTTGCGTACTCTTAAGGTTTGAAAATAGATGATATCGTTTAAAATCGGATTCTAAAACATTGTAAATAGATGACTTTGTTCAAGTTGCGGATTCTTAAGGTTTGAAAATAGATGATATCGTTTAAAGTCGGATTCTAAAGCATTGTAAGTAGATGACTTTGTTCAAGTTACCGATTCTTAAGGTTTGAAAATAGATGATATCGTTTAAAGTGTGATTCTAAAACCTTGTAAATAGATGACTTTGTTCAAGTTTCGGATTCTTAAGGTTTAAAAATAGATGATATTGTTTTAAATCGGATTCTAAAGTGCTGTAAATAGATGACTTTGTTCAAGTTGTGGATTCTTCTGGTTTGAAAATAGATGATATCGTTTAAAGTCGGATTCTAAAGCATTGTAAATAGATGACTTTGTTCAAGTTGCCGATTCTTAAGGTTTGAAAATCGATGGTATTGTTTAAAGTCGGATTCTAAAGCATTGTAAATAGATGACTTTGTTTAAGTTGAGGATTCTTAAGGTTTGAAAATAGATGATAATGTTTAAAGTCGGATTCTAAATCATTGTAAATAGATGGTTTTGTACAAGTTGCCGGTTCTAAAGGTTAGAGAATTGATGATATCGGTTAAAGTCGGATTTTAAAGCATTGTAAATATATGACATTGTTCAAGTTGCGGATTCTTAATGTTTGAAAGTCGATGATATCGTTTAAAATCGGATTCTAAAGCATTGTAAATAGATGACTTTGTTCAAGTTGCGGACTCGGAAGGTTTGAAAATAGATGATATCGTTTAAAGTCGGATTCTAAAGCATTGTTAATAGATTACTTTGTTCAAGTTGCGGATTCTTAAGGTTTGAAAATAGATGATATCTTTTTATATCGGATTCTAAAGCATTGTAAATAGATGACTTTGTTCAAGTTGCCGATTCTTAAGGTTTGAAAATAGATGATATCGGTTAAAGTCGGATTCTAAAGCATTGTAAATAGATGACTTTGTAAGAGTTGCCGATCCTTAAGGTTTAAAAATAGATGATATCGTTTACAAATCGGATTCTAAAGCATTGTAAATAGATGTCTTTGTTCAAGTTGCGGACTCGGAAGGTTTGAAAATAGATGATATCGTTTAAAGTCGGATTCTAAAGCATTGTTAATAGATGACTTTGTTCAAGTTGCGGATTCTTAAGGTTTGAAAATTGATGATATCGTTTAAAGTCGGATTCTAAAGCATTGTAAATAGATGACTTTGTGTAAGTTGCCGATTCTTAAGGTTTGAAAATAGATGATATCAGTGAAAGTCGGATTCTAAAGCATTGTAAATAGATGACTTTGTTCAAGTTGCGGATTCTTAATGTTTGAAAATAGATGATATAGTTAAAAGTCGGATTCTAAAGCATTGTAAATAGATGACTTTGTTCAAGTGGCGGACTAAAATAGATGATATTGTTTAAAGTACGATTCTAAAGCATTGTAAGTAGATGACTTTATTACAGTTGCGGATTCTTTATGTTTGAAAATAGATGATATTGTTTAAAGTACGATTCTAAAGCATTGTAAGTAGATTACTTTATTACAGTTGCGGATTCTTTAGGTTTGAAAATAGATGATAATGTTTAAAGTCGCATTCTAAAGCATTGTAAATAGATGACTTTGTTTAAGTTGCGGACTCTTAATGTTTGTAAATAGATGATATACTTTAAAGTCGGATTCTAAAGCATTGTAAATAGATGACTTTGTTCAAGTTGCGGATTCTTAAGGTTTGAAAATAGATGATGTTGTTTAAAGTCGGATTCTAAAGCATTGTAAATAGATGACTTTGTTAAAGTTGCGGACTCTTAAGGTTTGAAAATAGATGATATCGTTTAAAATCGGATTCTAAAACATTGTAAATAGATGACTTTGTTCAAGTTGCGGATTCTTAAGGTTTGAAAATAGATGATATCGTTTAAAGTCGGATTCTAAAGCATTGTTAATAGATGACTTTGTTCAAGTTGCCGATACTGAAGGTTTGAAAATAGATGATATCGTTTATAGTCGGATTTTAAAGCATTGTAAATTGATGACTGTGTTCAAGTTGCGGATTCTTAAGGTTTGAAAATAGATGATATCGTTTAAAATCGGATTCTTAATCATTGTAAATAGATGAGTTTGTTCAAGTGGCGGATTCTTAAGATTTAAAAATAGATGATATCGTTTAAAGTCGGATTCTAAAGCATTGTAAATAGATGACTTTGTTCAAGTTGCGGACTCTTATTGTTTGAAAATAGATGATATCGTTTCAAGTCGGATTCTAAAGCATTGTAAATAGATGACTTTGTTCAAGTTGAGGATTCTCGAGGTTTGAAAATAGATGATATTGGTTAAAGTCGGATTCTTAAGCATTGTAAGTACATGACTTTATTACAGTTGCGGATTCTTAAGGTTTGAAAATAGATGATAATGTTTACAGTCGCATTCTAAAGCATTGTAAATAGATGACTTCGTTATAGTTGTGCATTCTTGAGGTTTGAAAATAGATGATATCGTTTAAAGTCGGATTCTAAAGCACTTTAAATAGATGACTTTGTTCAAATTGCGGACTCTGAAGGTTTAAAAATAGATGATATCGTTTAAAGTCGGATTTTAAAGCATTGTAAATAGATGACTGTGTTCAAGTTGCGAATTCTTATGGTTTGAAAATTGATGATATCGGTTAAAGTCGGATTCTAAAGCATTGTAAATAGATGACTTTGTTCAAGTTGCGGATTCTTAATGTTTTAAAATAGATGATATAGTTTTAAGTCGGATTCTAAAGCATTGTAAATAGATGACTTTGTTACAGTTGCGGATTCTTAAGGTTTAAATATAGATAATATCGTTTAAAGTCGGATTCTAAAGCATTGTAAATCGATGACTTTGTTCAAGTGGCTGACTAAAATAGATGATATTGTTTAAAGTACGATTCTAAAGAATTGTAAGTAGATTACTATATTACAGTTGGTGATTCTTTAGGTTTGAAAACAGATGATAATGTTTAAAGTCGCATTCTTTAGCATTGTTAATAGATGACTTTGTTCAAGTTGCGGATTCTTAAGGTTTGAAAATAGATGATATCGGTTAAAGTCGGATTTTAAAGCATTGTAAATAGATGACTTTGTTCAAGTTGCCGATTCTTAAGGTTTGAAAATAGATGATATCGTTTAAAGTCGGATTCTAAAGCATTGTAAATAGATGACTTTGTTCAAGTGGCGGACTAAAATAGATTATATTGTTAAAGTCGGATTCTAAAGCATTGGAAGTAGATGACTTTATTACAGTTGCGGGTTCTGTAGGTTTGAAAATAGATGATAATGTTTAAAGTCGCATTCTAAAGCATTGTCAATTGATGACATTGTTAAAGTTGCGGACTCTTAAGGTTTTAAAATAGATGATATCGTTTAAAGTCGGATTCTAAAGCATTGTAAATAGATGACTTTGTTCAAGTTGCGGATTCTTAAGGTTGTAAAATAGATGATATCGTTTAATGTCGGATACTAAAGCATTGTAAATAGATGACTTTGTTTAAGTTGGTGATTCTTAATGTTTTAAAATAGATGATATCGTTTAAAGTCGGATTCTAAAGCATTGTAAATAGATGAATTTTGTTAAGTTGCGGATCTTAATGTTGGAAAATAGATGATATCGTTTAAAGTTGGATTCTAAAGCATTGTAAATAGATGACTTTGTTCAAGTTGCGGATTCTTATGGTTTGGAAATCGATGATATCGTTTAAAGTCTGATTCTAATGCATTGTAAATAGATGACTTTGTTCAAGTTGCGGATTCCTGATGTTTTAAAATAGATGATATCGTTTAAAGTCGGATTCTAAAGCATTGTAAATAGATTACGTTGTTAAGGTTGCGGATCCTTACTGTTTGAAAATAGATGATATCCTTTAAGTCGGATTCTAAAGCATTGTATATAGATGAGATTGTTCAAGTTGCGGTTACTTAATGTTTGAAAATAGATGATATCGTTTAAAGTCGGATTCTAAAGCATTGTAATTTGATGACTTTGTTCAAGTTGCGGATTCTTAAGGTTTGAAAATAGATGATATTGGTTAAAGTCGGATTCTAAAGCATTGTAAGTACATGACTTTATTACAGTTGCGGATTCTTAAGGTTTGAAAATAGATGATAATGTTTACAGTCGCATTCGAAAGCATTGTAAATAGATGACTTCGTTCAAGTTGTGCATTCTTAAGGTTTGAAAATAGATGATATCGGTTAAAGTCGGATTCTAAAGCATTGTAAATAGATGACTTTGTTCAAGTTGCGGACTCGGAAGGTTTGAAAATAGATGATATCGTTTAAAGTCGGATTCTAAAGCATTGTTAATAGATTACTTTGTTCAAGTTGCGGATTCTTAAGGTTTGAAAATAGATGATATCGTTTAAAGTCGGATTCTAAAGCATTGTAAATAGATGACTTTGTAAAAGTTGCGGACTCTTAAGGTTTGAAAATAGATGATATCGTTTAAAATCGGATTCTAAAACATTGTAAATAGATGACTTTGTTAAAGTTGCGGATTCTTAAGGTTTGAAAATAGATGATATCGTTTAAAGTCGGATTCTAAAGCATTGTAAATAGATGACTTTGTTCAAGTTGCCGATTCTGAAGGTTTGAAAATAGATGATATCGTTTATAGTCGGATTCTAAAGCATTGTAAATAGATGACTTTGTTCAAGTTGCGGATTCTAAAGGTTTGAACATAGATGATATCGTTTAAAGTCGGATTCTAAAGCATTGTAAGTAGATGACTTTGTTCACGTTGCCGATTCTTAAGGTTTGAAAATAGATGATATCGTTTAAAGTGTTATTCTAAAACCTTGTAAATAGATGACTTTGTTCAAGTTTCGGATTCTTAAGGTTTAAAAATAGATGATATCGTTTCAAATCGGATTCTAAAGTATTGTAAATCGATGACTTTGGTCAAGTTGCGGATTCTTAAGGTTTGAAAATAGATGATATCGTTTAAAGTCGGATTCTAAAGCATTGTAAATAGATGACTTTGTTCAAGTTGCCGATTCTTAAGGTTTGAAAATCGATGATATTGTTTAAAGTCGGATTCTAAAGCATTGTAAATAGATGGTTTTGTTCAAGTTGCCGGTTCTTAAGGTTAGAGAATTGATGATATCGGTTAAAGTCGGATTTTAAAGCATTGTAAATAGATGACATTGTTCAAGTTGCGGATTCTTAATGTTTGAAAGTCGATAATATCGTTTAAAATCGGATTCTAAAGCATTGTAAATAGATGACTTTGTTCAAGTTGCGGACTCGGAAGGTTTGTAAAATAGATGATATCGTTTAAAGTCGGATTCTAAAGCATTGTTAATAGATTACTTTGTTCAAGTTTCGGATTCTTAAGGTTTGAAAATAGATGATATCTTTTAAAGTCGGATTCTAAAGCATTGTAAATAGATGACTTTGTTCAAGTTGCCGATTCTTAAGGTTTGAAAATAGATGATATCGGTTAAAGTCGGATTCTAAAGCATTGTAAATAGATGACTTTGTAAGAGTTGCGGATCCTTCATGTTTGAAAATCGATAATATCGTTTAAGTCGGATTCTAAATAATTTTAAATAGATGACTTTGTTAACGTTGCCGATTCTTAAGGTTTGAAAATTGATGATATCGTTTTAAGTGTGATTCTAAGACCTTGTAAATAGATGACTTTGGTAAAGTTTCGGATTCTTAAGGTTTAAAAATAGATTATATCGTTTCAAATCGGATTCTAAAGCATTGTAAATAGATGACTTTGTTCAAGTTGCGGACTCGGAAGGTTTGAAAATACATGATATCGTTTAAAGTCGGATTCTAAAGCATTGTTAATAGATGACTTTGTCTAAGTTGCGGATTCTTAAGGTTTGAAAATAGATGATATCGTTTAAAGTCGGATTCTAAAGCATTGTAAATAGATGACTTTGTGTAAGTTGCCGATTCTTAAGGTTTGAAAATAG
Organism: Sepiola atlantica; assembly: GCA_963556195.1. Taxonomy (NCBI): domain Eukaryota; kingdom Metazoa; phylum Mollusca; class Cephalopoda; order Sepiida; family Sepiolidae; genus Sepiola; species Sepiola atlantica. Next base: position 606,656 of record CAUVYP010000558.1, read on the forward strand.
ATGATATCGGTGAAAGTCGGATTCTAAAGCATTGTAAATAGATGACTTTGTTCAAGTTGCGGATTCTTAATGTTTGAAAATAGATGATATAGTTTAAAGTCGGATTCTAAAGCATTGTAAATAGATGACTTTGTTCAAGTTGCGAATTTATAAGGTTTAAAAAAAGATAATATCGTTTAAAGTCGGATTCTAAAGCATTGTAAATAGATGACTTTGTTCAAGTGGCGGACTAAAATAGATGATATTGTTTAAAGTACGATTCTAAAGCATTGTAAGTAGATGACTTTATTACAGTTGCGGATTCTTTAGGTTTGAAAATAGATGATATTGTTTAAAGTACGATTCTAAAGCATTGTAAGTAGATTACTTTATTACAGTTGCGGATTGTTTAGGTTTGAAAATAGATGATAATGTTTAAAGTCGCATTCTAAAGCATTGTAAATAGATGACATTGTTAAAGTTGCGGACTCTTAATGTTTTAAAATAGATGACATACTTTAAAGTCGGATTCTAAAGCATTGTAAATAGATGACTTTGTTAAAGTTGCGGATTCTTAAGGTTTGAAAATAGATGATATCGTTTAAAGTCGGATTCTAAAGCATTGTAAATAGATGACTTTGTTCAAGTTGCCGATTCTGAAGGTTTGAAAATAGATGATATCGTTTATAGTCGGATTCTAAAGCATTGTAAATGGATGACTTTGTTCAAGTTGCGGATTCTTAAGGTTTGAACATAGATGATATCGTTTAAAGTCGGATTCTAAAGCATTGTAAGTAGATGACTTTGTTCACGTTGCCGATTCTTAAGGTTTGAAAATAGATGATATCGTTTAAAGTGTTATTCTAAAACCTTGTAAATAGATGACTTTGTTCAAGTTTCGGATTCTTAAGGTTTAAAAATAGATGATATCGTTTCAAATCGGATTCTAAAGTATTGTAAATCGATGACTTTGGTCAAGTTGCGGATTCTTAAGGTTTGAAAATAGATGATATCGTTTAAAGTCGGATTCTAAAGCATTGTAAATAGATGACTTTGTTCAAGTTGCCGATTCTTAAGGTTTGAAAATAGATGATATTGTTTAAAGTCGCATTCTAAAGCATTGTAAGTAGATGGTTTTGTTCAAGTTGCCGGTTCTTAAGGTTAGAGAATTGATGATATCGGTTAAAGTCGGATTTTAAAGCATTGTAAATAGATGACATTGTTCAAGTTGCGGATTCTTAATGTTTGAAAGTCGATAATATCGTTTAAAATCGGATTCTAAAGCATTGTAAATAGATGACTTTGTTCAAGTTGCGGACTCGGAAGGTTTGTAAAATAGATGATATCGTTTAAAGTCGGATTCTAAAGCATTGTTAATAGATTACTTTGTTAAAGTTGCGGATTCTTAAGGTTTGAAAATAGATGATATCTTTTAAAGTCGGATTCTAAAGCATTGTAAATAGATGACTTTGTTCAAGTTGCCGATTCTTAAGGTTTGAAAATAGATGATATCGGTTAAAGTCGGATTCTAAAGCATTGTAAATAGATGACTTTGTAAGAGTTGCGGATCCTTCATGTTTGAAAATAGATAATATCGTTTAAGTCGGATTCTAAATAATTTTAAATAGATGACTTTGTTAACGTTGCCGATTCTTAAGGTTTGAAAATTGATGATATCGTTTTAAGTGTGATTCTAAAACCTTGTAAATAGATGACTTTGGTAAAGTTTCGGATTCTTAAGGTTTAAAAATAGATTATATCGTTTCAAATCGGATTCTAAAGCATTGTAAATAGATGACTTTGTTCAAGTTGCGGACTCGGAAGGTTTGAAAATACATGATATCGTTTAAAGTCGGATTCTAAAGCATTGTTAATAGATGACTTTGTCTAAGTTGCGGATTCTTAAGGTTTGAAAATAGATGATATCGTTTAAAGTCGGATTCTTAAGCATTGTAAATAGATGACTTTGTGTAAGTTGCCGATTCTTAAGGTTTGAAAATAGATGATATCGGTAGAAAGTCGGATTCTAAACCATTGTAAATAGATGACTTTGTTCAAGTTGCGGATTCTTAATGTTTGAAAATAGATGATATAGTTTAAAGTCGGATTCTAAAGCATTGTAAATAGATGACTTTGTTCAAGTTGCGGATTTATAAGGTTTAAAAAAAGATAATATCGTTTAAAGTCGGATTCTAAAGAATTGTAAATAGATGACTTTGTTCAAGTGGCGGATTCTTAAGGTTTGAAAATAGATGATATCGTTTAAAGTCGGATTCTAAAGCATTGTAAATAGATGACTTTGTTCAAGTTGCCGATTCTGAAGGTTTGAAAATAGATGATATCGTTTATAGTCGGATTCTAAAGCATTGTAAATAGATGACTTTGTTCAAGTTGCGGATTCTAAAGGTTTGAACATAGATGATATCGTTTAAAGTCGGATTCTAAAGCATTGTAAGTAGATGACTTTGTTCACGTTGCCGATTCTTAAGGTTTGAAAATAGATGATATCGTTTAAAGTGTTATTCTAAAACCTTGTAAATAGATGACTTTGTTCAAGTTTCGGATTCTTAAGGTTTAAAAATAGATGATATCGTTTCAAATCGGATTCTAAAGTATTGTAAATCGATGACTTTGGTCAAGTTGCGGATTCTTAAGGTTTGAAAATAGATGATATCGTTTAAAGTCGGATTCTAAAGCATTGTAAATAGATGACTTTGTTCAAGTTGCCGATTCTTAAGGTTTGAAAATCGATGATATTGTTTAAAGTCGGATTCTAAAGCATTGTAAATAGATGGTTTTGTTCAAGTTGCCGGTTCTTAAGGTTAGAGAATTGATGATATCGGTTAAAGTCGGATTTTAAAGCATTGTAAATAGATGACATTGTTCAAGTTGCGGATTCTTAATGTTTGAAAGTCGATAATATCGTTTAAAATCGGATTCTAAAGCATTGTAAATAGATGACTTTGTTCAAGTTGCGGACTCGGAAGGTTTGTAAAATAGATGATATCGTTTAAAGTCGGATTCTAAAGCATTGTTAATAGATTACTTTGTTCAAGTTTCGGATTCTTAAGGTTTGAAAATAGATGATATCTTTTAAAGTCGGATTCTAAAGCATTGTAAATAGATGACTTTGTTCAAGTTGCCGATTCTTAAGGTTTGAAAATAGATGATATCGGTTAAAGTCGGATTCTAAAGCATTGTAAATAGATGACTTTGTAAGAGTTGCGGATCCTTCATGTTAGAAAATAGATAATATCGTTTAAGTCGGATTCTAAATAATTTTAAATAGATGACTTTGTTAACGTTGCCGATTCTTAAGGTTTGAAAATTGATGATATCGTTTTAAGTGTGATTCTAAAACCTTGTAAATAGATGACTTTGGTAAAGTTTCGGATTCTTAAGGTTTAAAAATAGATTATATCGTTTCAAATCGGATTCTAAAGCATTGTAAATAGATGACTTTGTTCAAGTTGCGGACTCGGAAGGTTTGAAAATACATGATATCGTTTAAAGTCGGATTCTAAAGCATTGTTAATAGATGACTTTGTCTAAGTTGCGGATTCTTAAGGTTTGAAAATAGATGATATCGTTTAAAGTCGGATTCTAAAGCATTGTAAATAGATGACTTTGTGTAAGTTGCCGATTCTTAAGGTTTGAAAATAGATGATATCGGTGAAAGTCGGATTCTAAAGCATTGTAAATAGATGACTTTGTTCAAGTTGCGGATTCTTAATGTTTGAAAATAGATGATATAGTTTAAAGTCGGATTCTAAAGCATTGTAAATAGATGACTTTGTTCAAGTTGCGAATTTATAAGGTTTAAAAAAAGATAATATCGTTTAAAGTCGGATTCTAAAGCATTGTAAATAGATGACTTTGTTCAAGTGGCGGACTAAAATAGATGATATTGTTTAAAGTACGATTCTAAAGCATTGTAAGTAGATGACTTTATTACAGTTGCGGATTCTTTAGGTTTGAAAATAGATGATATTGTTTAAAGTACGATTCTAAAGCATTGTAAGTAGATTACTTTATTACAGTTGCGGATTGTTTAGGTTTGAAAATAGATGATAATGTTTAAAGTCGCATTCTAAAGCATTGTAAATAGATGACATTGTTAAAGTTGCGGACTCTTAATGTTTTAAAATAGATGACATACTTTAAAGTCGGATTCTAAAGCATTGTAAATAGATGACTTTGTTAAAGTTGCGGATTCTTAAGGTTTGAAAATAGATGATATCGTTTAAAGTCGGATTCTAAAGCATTGTAAATAGATGACTTTGTTCAAGTTGCCGATTCTGAAGGTTTGAAAATAGATGATATCGTTTATAGTCGGATTCTAAAGCATTGTAAATAGATGACTTTGTTCAAGTTGCGGATTCTTAAGGTTTGAACATAGATGATATCGTTTAAAGTCGGATTCTAAAGCATTGTAAGTAGATGACTTTGTTCACGTTGCCGATTCTTAAGGTTTGAAAATAGATGATATCGTTTAAAGTGTTATTCTAAAACCTTGTAAATAGATGACTTTGTTCAAGTTTCGGATTCTTAAGGTTTAAAAATAGATGATATCGTTTCAAATCGGATTCTAAAGTATTGTAAATCGATGACTTTGGTCAAGTTGCGGATTCTTAAGGTTTGAAAATAGATGATATCGTTTAAAGTCGGATTCTAAAGCATTGTAAATAGATGACTTTGTTCAAGTTGCCGATTCTTAAGGTTTGAAAATAGATGATATTGTTTAAAGTCGCATTCTAAAGCATTGTAAGTAGATGGTTTTGTTCAAGTTGCCGGTTCTTAAGGTTAGAGAATTGATGATATCGGTTAAAGTCGGATTTTAAAGCATTGTAAATAGATGACATTGTTCAAGTTGCGGATTCTTAATGTTTGAAAGTCGATAATATCGTTTAAAATCGGATTCTAAAGCATTGTAAATAGATGACTTTGTTCAAGTTGCGGACTCGGAAGGTTTGTAAAATAGATGATATCGTTTAAAGTCGGATTCTAAAGCATTGTTAATAGATTACTTTGTTAAAGTTGCGGATTCTTAAGGTTTGAAAATAGATGATATCTTTTAAAGTCGGATTCTAAAGCATTGTAAATAGATGACTTTGTTCAAGTTGCCGATTCTTAAGGTTTGAAAATAGATGATATCGGTTAAAGTCGGATTCTAAAGCATTGTAAATAGATGACTTTGTAAGAGTTGCGGATCCTTCATGTTTGAAAATAGATAATATAGTTTAAGTCGGATTCTAAATAATTTTAAATAGATGACTTTGTTAACGTTGCCGATTCTTAAGGTTTGAAAATTGATGATATCGTTTTAAGTGTGATTCTAAAACCTTGTAAATAGATGACTTTGGTAAAGTTTCGGATTCTTAAGGTTTAAAAATAGATTATATCGTTTCAAATCGGATTCTAAAGCATTGTAAATAGATGACTTTGTTCAAGTTGCGGACTCGGAAGGTTTGAAAATACATGATATCGTTTAAAGTCGGATTCTAAAGCATTGTTAATAGATGACTTTGTCTAAGTTGCGGATTCTTAAGGTTTGAAAATAGATGATATCGTTTAAAGTCGGATTCTTAAGCATTGTAAATAGATGACTTTGTGTAAGTTGCCGATTCTTAAGGTTTGAAAATAGATGATATCGGTGAAAGTCGGATTCTAAACCATTGTAAATAGATGACTTTGTTCAAGTTGCGGATTCTTAATGTTTGAAAATAGATGATATAGTTTAAAGTCGGATTCTAAAGCATTGTAAATAGATGACTTTGTTCAAGTTGCGGATTTATAAGGTTTAAAAAAAGATAATATCGTTTAAAGTCGGATTCTAAAGCATTGTAAATAGATGACTTTGTTCAAGTGGCGGACTAAAATAGATGATATTGTTTAAAGTACGATTCTAAAGCATTGTAAGTAGATGACTTTATTACAGTTGCGGATTCTTTAGGTTTGAAAATAGATGATATTGTTTAAAGTACGATTCTAAAGCATTGTAAGTAGATTACTTTATTACAGTTGCGGATTGTTTAGGTTTGAAAATAGATGATAATGTTTAAAGTCGCATTCTAAAGCATTGTAAATAGATGACTTTGTTTAAGTTGCGGACTCTTAATGTTTTAAAATAGATGACATACTTTAAAGTCGGATTCTAAAGCATTGTAAATAGATGACTTTGTTCAAGTTGCGGATTCTTAAGGTTTGAAAATAGATGATATCGTTTAAAGTACGATTCTAAAGCATTGTAAATAGATGACTTTGTTAAAGTTGCGTACTCTTAAGGTTTGAAAATAGATGATATCGTTTAAAATCGGATTCTAAAACATTGTAAATAGATGACTTTGTTCAAGTTGCGGATTCTTAAGGTTTGAAAAAAGATGATATCGTTTAAAGTCAGATTCTAAAGCATTGTAAGTAGATGACTTTGTTCACGTTGCCGATTCTTAAGGTTTGAAAATAGATGATATCGTTTAATGTGTGATTCTAAAACCTTGTAAATAGATGGTTTTGTTCAAGTTTCGGATTCTTAAGGTTTAAAAATAGATGATATTGTTTCAAATCGGATTCTAAAGTGCTGTAAATAGATGACTTTGTTCAAGTTGTGGATTCTTCTGGTTTGAAAATAGATGATATCGTTTAAAGTCGGATTCTAAAGCATTGTAAATAGATTACTTTGTTCAAGTTGCCGATTCTTAAGGTTTGAAAATCGATGGTATTGTTTAAAGTCGGATTCTAAAGCATTTTAAATAGATGACTTTGTTTAAGTTGAGGATTCTTAAGGTTTGAAAATAGATGATAATGTTTAAAGTCGGATTCTAAATCATTGTAAATAGATGGTTTTGTACAAGTTGCCGGTTCTTAAGGTTAGAGAATTGATGATATCGGTTAAAGTCGGATTTTAAAGCATTGTAAATAGATGACATTGTTCAAGTTGCGGATTCTTAATGTTTGAAAGTCGATGATATCGTTTAAAATCGGATTCTAAAGCATTGTAAATAGATGACTTTGTTCAAGTTGCGGATTCGGAAGGTTTGAAAATAGATGATATCGTTTAAAGTCGGATTCTAAAGCATTGTTAATAGATTACTTTGTTCAAGTTGCAGATTCTTAAGGTTTGAAAATAGATGATATCTTTTAAAGTCGGATTCTAAAGCATTGTAAATAGATGACTTTGTTCAAGTTGCCGATTCTTAAGGTTTGAAAATAGATGATATCGGTTAAAGTCGGATTCTAAAGCATTGTAAATAGATGACTTTGTAAGAGTTGCCGATCCTTAATGTTTGAAAATAGATGATATCGTTTAAGACGGATTCTAAATAATTTTAAATAGATGACTTTGTTCACGTTGCCGATTCTTAAGGTTTGAAAATTGATGATATCGTTTAAAGTGTGATTCTAAAACCTTGTCAATAGATGACTTTGGTCAAGTTTCGGATTCTTAAGGTTTAAAAATAGATGATATCGTTTACAAATCGGATTCTAAAGCATTGTAAATAGATGTGTTTGTTCAAGTTGCGGACTCGGAAGGTTTGAAAATAGATGATATCGTTTAAAGTCGGATTCTAAAGCATTGTTAATAGATGACTTTGTTCAAGTTGCGGATTCTTAAGGTTTGAAAATTGATGATATCGTTTAAAGTCGGATTCTAAAGCATTGTAAATAGATGACTTTGTGTAAGTTGCCGATTCTTAAGGTTTGAAAATAGATGATATCAGTGAAAGTCGGATTCTAAAGCATTGTAAATAGATGACTTTGTTCAAGTTGCGGATTCTTAATGTTTGAAAATAGATGATATAGTTAAAAGTCGGATTCTAAAGCATTGTAAATAGATGACTTTGTTCAAGTTGCGGATTCTTAAGGTTTGAAAATATATAATATCGTTTAAAGTCGGATTCTAAAGCATTGTAAACATATGACTTTGTTCAAGTGGCGGACTAAAATAGATGATATTGTTTAAAGTACGATTCTAAAGCATTGTAAGTAGATGACTTTATTACAGTTGCGGATTCTTTAGGTTTGAAAATAGATGATATTTTATAAAGTACGATTCTAAAGCATTGTAAGTAGATTACTTTATTACAGTTGCGGATTCTTTAGGTTTGAAAATAGATGATAATGTTTAAAGTCGCATTCTAAAGCATTGTAAATAGATGACTTTGTTTAAGTTGCGGACTCTTAATGTTTGTAAATAGATGATATACTTTAAAGTCGGATTCTAAAGCATTGTAAATAGATGACTTTGTTCAAGTTGCGGATTCTTAAGGTTTGAAAATAGATGATATCGTTTCAAGTCGGAGTCTAAAGCATTGTAAATAGATGACGTTGTTCAAGTTGCCGATTCTTAAAGTTTGAAAATAGATTATATCGTTTGAAGTCGGATTCTAAATCATTGTAAATAGATGACTTTGTTCAAGTTGCGGATTCTTAAGATTTGAAAATAGATGATATCGTTTAAAGTCGGATTCTAAAGCATTGTAAATAGATGACTTTGTTCAAGTTGCCGATTCTTAAGGTTTGAAAATCGATGGTATTGTTTAAAGTCGGATTCTAAAGCATTTTAAATAGATGACTTTGTTTAAGTTGAGGATTCTTAAGGTTTGAAAATAGATGATAATGTTTAAAGTCGGATTCTAAATCATTGTAAATAGATGGTTTTGTACAAGTTGCCGGTTCTTAAGGTTAGAGAATTGATGATATCGGTTAAAGTCGGATTCTAAAGCATTGTAAATAGATGACTTTGTTAGAGTTGCGGATCCTTAATGTTTGAAAATAGATGATATCGTTTAAGTCGGATTATAAAGTATTGTAAATAGATGACTTTGTTCAAGTTGCGGATACTTAATGTTTTAAAATAGATGATATCGTTTCAAGTCGGATTCTAAAGCATTGTAAATAGATGACTTTGTTAAAGTGGCCGATTCTTAAAGTTTGAAAATAGATTATATCGTTTAAAGTCGGATTCTAAATCATTGTAAATAGATGACTTTGTTCAAGATGCGGATTCTTAAGATTTGAAAATAGATGACATCGTTTAAAGTCGGATTCTAAAGCATTGTAAATAGATGACTTTGTTCAAGTTGCGGACTCTTATGGTTTGAAAATAGATGATATCGTTTAAAGTCGTATTCTAAAGCATTGTAAATAGATAGCTTTGTTCAAGTTGCGGATTCTTAATGTTTGAAAATAGATGATATCGTTTTAAGTCGGATTCTAAAGCATTGTAAATAGATGACTTTGTTCAAGTTGCGGATTCTTAAGGTGTGAAAATAGATGATATCGTTTCAAGTCGGAGTCTAAAGCATTGTAAATAGATGACGTTGTTTAAGTTGCCGATTCTTAAAGTTTGAAAATAGATTATATCGTTTGCAGTCGGATTCTAAATCATTGTAAATAAATGACTTTGGTTCAAGTTGCGGATACTTAATGTTTTAAAGTAGATGATATCGTTTCAAGTCGGATTCTAAAGCATTGTAAAGAGATGACTTTGTTCTAGTTTCAGATTCTTAAGGTTTGAAAATAGATGATTTCGTTTAAAGTCGGATTCTAAAGCATTGTAAATAGATTACTTTGTTCAAGTAGCCGATTCTTAAAGTTTGAAAATAGATTATATCGTTTGCAGTCGGATTCTAAATCATTGTAAATAAATGACTTTGGTTCAAGTTGCGGATACTTAATGTTTTAAAGTAGATGATATCGTTTCAAGTCGTATTCTAAAGCATTGTAAATAGATAGCTTTGTTCAAGTTGCGGATTCTTAATGTTTGAAAATAGATGATATAGTTTAAAGTCGGATTCTAAAGCATTGTAAATAGATTACTTTTTTCAAGTTGCGGACACTTATGGTTTGAAAATCGATGATATCGTTTAAAGTGTGATTCTAAAGCATTGAAATAGATGACTTGTTTACGTTGCGGATTTTTAACGTTTGAAAATCGATGATATCGTTTAAAGTCGGATTCTAAAACATTGTAAATAGATAACTTTGTTCAAGTAACAGATACTTAATGTTTGAAAATAGATGATATCGTTTAAAGTCGGATTCTACAGCACTGTAAATAGATAACTTTGTTCAAGTTGCCGATTCTTAAGGTTCGAAAATAGATGATATTGTTTGAAATCGGATTCATAAGCATTGTAAATAGATGACTTTGTTCAAGTTACGTATTCTTAAGGTTTGAAAATAGATGATATCATTTAAAGTCGGATTCTAAAGCATTGTAAATAGATGACTTTGTTCAAGTTGCGGATTGTTTAGGTTTGAAAATAGATGATATCGCTTAAAGTCGGATTCCAAAGCATTGTAAATAGATGACTTTGTTGAAGTTGCGGATTCCTTAGGTTGTAAAATAGATTATACCGGTTAAAGTCGGATTCTAAAGCATTGTAAATAGATGACTTTGTTCAAGTGGCGGACTTAAATAGATGATATTGTTACAAGTACGATTCTAAAGCATTGTAAGTAGATGACTTTATTACAGTTGCGGATTCTTTAGGTTTAAAAATAGATGATAATGTTTAAAGTCGCATTCTTAAGCATTGTAAATAGATAGCCTTGTTCCAGTTTCGGATTCTTAAGGTTTGAAAATAGATGATATCGTTTAAAGCCGGATTCTAAAGCATTGTAAGTAGATGACTTTGTTCAAGTTGCCGATTCTTAAAGTTTGAAAATATATTATATCGTTTAAAATCGGATTCCAAATCATTGTAAATAGATGACTTTGTTCAAGTTGCGGATTCTTAAGATTTAAAAATAGATGATATCGTTTAAAGTCGGATTCTAAAGCATTGTAAATAGATGACTTTGTTCAAGTTGCGGACTCTTATTGTTTGAAAATAGATGATATCGTTTCAAGTCGGATTCTATAGCATTGTAAGTAGATGACTTTGTTCAAGTTGAGGAGGCTCAAGGTTAGAAAATAGATGATATTGGTTAAATTCGGATTCTTAAGCATTGTAAGTACATTACTTTATTACAGTTGCGGATTCTTAAGGTTTGAAATTAGATGGTAATGTTTACAGTCGCATTCTAAAGCATTGTAAATAGATGACTTCGTTCAAGTTGTGCATTCTTGAGGTTTGTGAATAGATGATATCGTTTAAAGTCGGATTCTAAAGCATTGTAAATAGATTACTTTGTTCAAGTTGCAGACTCTAAAGGTTTAAAAATAGATGATATCGTTTAAAGTCGGATTTTAAAGCATTGTACATAGATGACTGTGTTCAAGCTGCTCATTCTTATGGTTTGAAAATTGATGATATCGGTCAAAGTAAGATTCTAAAGCATTGTAAATAGATGACTTTGTTCAAGTTGCGGATTTTTTAGGTTTGAAAATAGATGATATAGTTTTAAGTCGGATTCTAAAGCATTGTAAATAGATGACTTTGTTACAGTTGCGGATTCTTAAGGTTTAAATATAGATAATATCGGTTAAAGTCGGATTCTAAAGCATTGTAAATAGATGTCTTTGTTCAAGGTTCGGATTCTTAATGTTTAAAAATAGATTATATCGTTTAAAGTCGGATTCTCAAAGCATTATAAATAGATACTTTGTTCAAGTTGCACCGTCTAAAGGTTTGAAAATAGATGATATAGTTTCAAGTCGGATTCTAAAGCATTGTAAATAGATGACTTTGTTAAAGTTGCGGATTCTAAAGGTTTTAACCTAGATGATATCGTTTAAAGTCGGATTCTAAAGCCTTTTAAATAGATGACTTTGTTCAAGTTGCGGATTCTTAAGGTTTGAAAATAGATTCTATCGTTTAAAGTCGGATTCAAAAGCATTGTAAATAGATTACTTTGTTCAAGTTGCGGAGGGTTAAGGTTTAAAAATAGATGATATCGTTGAAAGTCGCATTCTAAAGCATTGTAAATAGATGACTTTGTTCAAGTTGCGGATTCTTAAGGTTTGAAAATCGATGATATCGTTTAAAGTCGGATTCTAAAGCATTGTAAATAGATGACTTTGTTCAAGTTGCCGATTCTTAAGGTTTGAAAATAGATGATATCGTTTAAAGTCGGATGCATTTTAAATAGATGACTTTGTGCAAGTAACGGATTCTTAAGGTTTAAAAATAGATGATATCGTTTAAAGTCAGATTCTAAAGCATTGTAAATAGATGACTTTGTTCAAGTTGCGAGTTCTTAAGGTTTAAAACTAGATGATATCGTTTTCTGTCGGATACTAATACATTGTAAATAGATTACTAAGTGCAAGTTACGTATTCTTAAGGTTTAGAAAATAGATGATATCGTTTAAAGTCGGATTATAAAGCCTTGTAAATAGATGACTTTGTTCAAGTTGCGGATTTTTTCAGTTTGAAAATAGATGATATCGTTTAAAGTCGGATTCTAAAGCATTGTAAATAGATGACTTTGTTCAAGTTGCCGATTCTTAAGGTTTGTAAAATATATGATATTGTTCAAATTCGGATTCTAAAGGATTGTAAATAGAGGACTTTGTTCAAGTTGCGGATGCTTAAGGGTTCAAAATAGATGATAATGTTTCAAGTCAGATTCTAAAGCATTGTAAATAGATGACTTTGTTCAAGTTGCGGATTCTTAAGGTTTGAAAATAGATGATATCGTTTAAAGTGTGATTCTAAAGCATTGTAAATAGATGACTTGTTTACGTTGCGGATTTTTAACGTTTGAAAATCGATGATATCGTTTAAAGTCGGATTCTAAAACATTGTAAATAGATGACTTTGTTCAAGTAACGGATACTTAATGTTTGAAATTAGATGATATCGTTTAAAGTCGGATTCTACAGCACTGTAAATAGATAACTTTGTTCAAGTTGCCGATTCTTTAGGTTCGAAAATAGATGATATTGTTTGAAATCGGATTCATAAGCATTGTAAATAGATGACTTTGTTCAAGTTACGTATTCTTAAGGTTTGAAAATTGATGATATCATTTAAAGTCGGATTCTAAAGCATTGTAAATAGATGACTTTGTTCAAGTTGCGGATTGTTTAGGTTTGAAAATATATGATATCGCTTAAAGTCGGATTCCAAAGCATTGTAAATAGATGACTTTGTTGAAGTTGCGGATTCTTTAGGTTGTAAAATAGATTATACCGGTTAAAGTCGGATTCTAAAGCATTGTAAATAGATGACTTTGTTCAAGTGGCGGACTAAAATAGATGATATTGTTACAAGTACGATTCTAAAGCATTGTAAGTAGATGACTTTATTACAGTTGCGGATTCTTTAGGTTTAAAAATAGATGATAATGTTTAAAGTCGCATTCTTAAGCATTGTAAATAGATAGCCTTGTTCCAGTTTCGGATTCTTAAGGTTTGAAAATAGATGATATCGTTTAAAGCCGGATTCTAAAGCATTGTAAGTAGATGACTTTGTTCAAGTTGCCGATTCTTAAAGTTTGAAAATATATTATATCGTTTAAAATCGGATTCCAAATCATTGTAAATAGATGACTTTGTTCAAGTTGCCGATTCTTAAGGTTTGTAAAATATATGATATTGTTCAAATTCGGATTCTAAAGGATTGTAAATAGAGGACTTTGTTCAAGTTGCGGATGCTTAAGGGTTCAAAATAGATGATAATGTTTCAAGTCAGATTCTAGAGCATTGTAAATAGATGACTTTGTTCAAGTTGCGGATTCTTAAGGTTTGAAAATAGATGATATCGTTTAAAGTGTGATTCTAAAGCATTGTAAATAGATGACTTGTTTACGTTGCGGATTTTTAACGTTTAAAAATCGATGATATCGTTTAAAGTCGGATTCTAAAACATTGTAAATAGATGACTTTGTTCAAGTAACGGATACTTAATGTTTGAAAATAGATGATATCGTTTAAAGTCGGATTCTACAGCACTGTAAATAGATAACTGTGTTCAAGTTGCCGATTCTTAAGGTTCGAAAACAGATGATATTGTTTGAAATCGGATTCATAAGCATTGTAAATAGATGACTTTGTTCAAGTTACGTATTCTTAAAGTTTGAAAATAGATGATATCATTTAAAGTCGGATTCTAAAGCATTGTAAATAGATGACTTTGTTCAAGTTGCGGATTGTTTAGGTTTGAATATATATGATATCGCTTAAAGTCGGATTCCAAAGCATTGTAAATAGATGACTTTGTTGAAGTTGCGGATTCTTTAGGTTGTAAAATAGATTATACCGGTTAAAGTCGGATTCTAAAGCATTGTAAATAGATGACTTTGTTCAAGTGGCGGACTAAAATAGATGATATTGTTACAAGTACGATTCTAAAGCATTGTAAGTAGATGACTTTATTACAGTTGCGGATTCTTTAGGTTTAAAAATAGATGATAATGTTTAAAGTCGCATTCTTAAGCATTGTAAATAGATAGCCTTGTTCCAGTTTCGGATTCTTAAGGTTTGAAAATAGATGATATCGTTTAAAGCCGGATTCTAAAGCATTGTAAGTAGATGACTTTGTTCAAGTTGCCGATTCTTAAAGTTTGTAAAATATATTATATCGTTTAAAATCGGATTCCAAATCATTGTAAATAGATGACTTTGTTCAAGTTGCGGATTCTTAAGATTTAAAAATAGATGATATCGTTTAAAGTCGGATTCTAAAGCATTGTAAATAGATGACTTTGTTCAAGTTGCGGACTCTTATTGTTTGAAAATAGATGATATCGTTTCAAGTCGGATTCTATAGCATTGTAAATAGATGACTTTGTTCAAGTTGAGGAGGCTCAAGGTTAGAAAATAGATGATATTGGTTAAAGTCGGATTCTTAAGCATTGTAAGTACATTACTTTATTACAGTTGCGGATTCTTAAGGTTTGAAAATAGATGGTAATGTTTACAGTCGCATTCTAAAGCATTGTAAATAGATAACTTTGTTCAAGTTGCCGATTCTTAAGGTTTGTAAAATATATGATATTGTTGAAATTCGGATTCTAAAGGATTGTAAATAGAGGACTTTGTTCAAGTTGCGGATGCTTAAGGGTTCAAAATAGATGATAATGTTTCAAGTCAGATTCTAAAGCATTGTAAATAGATGACTTTGTTCAAGTTGCGGATTCTTAAGGTTTGAAAATAGATGATATCGTTTAAAGTCGGATTCTTAAGCATTGTAAATAGATGACTTGTTTACGTTGCGGATTCTTAACGTTTGAACATCGATGATATCGTTTAAAGTCGGATTCTAAAACATTGTAAATAGATGACTTTGTTCAAGTCGCGGATACTTAATGTTTGAAAATAGATGATATCGTTTAAAGTCGGATTCTACAGCACTGTAAATTGATAACTTTGTTTAAGTTGCCTATTCTTTAGGTTCGAAAATAGATGATATTGTTACAAGTACGATTCTAAAGCATTGTAAGTAGATGACTTTATTACAGTTGCGGATTCTTTAGGTTTAAAAATAGATGATAATGTTTAAAGTCGCATTCTTAAGCATTGTAAATAGATGACTTTGTTCAAGTTGCGGATTCTTAAGGTTTGAAAATAGATGATATCGTTTAAAGCCGGATTCTAAACATTGTAAGTAGATGACTTTGTTCAAGTTGCCGATTCTTAAAGTTTGAAAATATATTATATCGTTTAAAATCGGATTCCAAATCATTGTAAATAGATGACTTTGTTCAAGTTGCGGATTCTTAAGATTTAAAAATAGATGATATCGTTTAAAGTAGGATTCTAAAGCATTGTAAATAGATGACTTTGTTAAAGTTGCGGACTCTTATTGGTTGAAAATAGATGATATCGTTTAAAGTCGGATTCTAAAGCATTGTAAATAGCTGACTTTGTTCAAGTTGCCGATTCTTAAGGTTTGAAAATAGATGATATTGTTTAAAGTCGGATTCTAAAAGATTGTAAATAGATGACTTTGTTCAAGTTCCGGATTCTAAACGGTTGAAAATAGATGATAATGTTTAAAGTCAGATTCTAAAGTATTGAAAATAGATGACTTTATACAATTTGCGGATTCTTAAGGTTTTAAAATAGATGATATCGTTTAAAGTCGGATTCTAAAGCATTGTAAATAGATGACTTTGTTCAAGGTGCAAATTCTTAAGGTTTGTAAATCGATGATATCGTTAAAAGTCGGATTCTTAAGCATTGTAAATAGATGACTTTGTTCAAGTTGCGGATTCTTGATGTTTGAAAATAGATGATATCGGTCAAAGTCGGATTCTAAAGCATTGTAAATAGATTACTTTGTTACAGTTGCGGACTCTGAAGGTTTGAAAATAGAGGATATCGTTTAAAGTCGGATTCTAAAGCATTGTAAATATATGACTTTGTTCAAGTTGCCGATTCTTAACATTTGAAAATAGATGATATTGTTTAAAGTCGGATTCTAAATGATCGTAAATAGATGACTTTGTCTAAGTTTCGGATTCTTAAGGTTTAAAAATAGAAGATCATGTTTAAAGTAGGATTCAAAAGCATTGTAAATAGATGACTTTGTTCAAGTTGCGGATTCTTTAGGTTTGAAAATAGATGATATCGTTGAAAGTGTGATTCTAAAGCATTGTAAATAGATGACTTTGTTCAAGTTGCGGATTCTTAAGGTTTGAAAATCGATGATATCGTGTAAAGTCGGATTCTAAAGCATTGTAAATAGATGACTTTGTTCAAGTTGCCGATTCTTAAGCTTTGAAAATAGATGATATCGTTTAAAGTCGGATTCCAAAGCATATGAAATAGATGACTTTGTTCAAGTTGCGAGTTCTTAAGGTTTAAAACTAGATGATATCGTTTTCTGTCGGATACTAAAGCATTGTAAATAGATTACTAAGTGCAAGTTACGTATTCTTAAGGTTTAGCAAATAGATGATATCGTTTAAAGTCGGATTATAAAGCCTTGTAAATAGATGACTTTGTTCAAGTTGCGCATTTTTTAAGTTTGAAAATAGATGATATCGTTTAAAGTCGGATTCTGAAGCATTGTAAATAGATGACTTTGTTCAAGTGGCCGATTCTTAAGGTTTGTAAAATATATGATATTGTTGAAATTCGGATTCTAAAGGATTGTAAATAGAGGACTTTGTTCAAGTTGCGGATGCTAAAGGGTTCAAAATAGATGATAATGTTTCAAGTCAGATTCTAAAGCATTGTTAATAGATGACTTTGTTCAAGTTGCGGATTCTTAAGGTTTGAAAATAGATGATATCGTTTAAAGTGTGATTCTAAAGCATTGTAAATAGATAACTTTGTTTAAGTTGCCGATTCTTTAGGTTCGAAAATAGATGATATTGTTACAAGTACGATTCTAAAGCATTGTAAGTAGATGACTTTATTACAGTTGCGGATTCTTTAGGTTTAAAAATAGATGATAATGTTTAAAGTCGCATTGTTAAGCATTGTAAATAGATGACTTTGTTCAAGTTGCGGATTCTTAAGGTTTGAAAATAGATGATATCGTTTAAAGCCGGATTCTAAAGCATTGTAAGTAGATGACTTTGTTCAAGTTGCCGATTCTTAAAGTTTGAAAATATATTATATCGTTTAAAATAGGATTCCAAATCATTGTAAATAGATGACTTTGTTCAAGTTGCGGATTCTTAAGATTTAAAAATAGATGATATCGTTTAAAGTCGGATTCTAAAGCATTGTAAATAGATGACTTTGTGAAAGTTGCGGACTCTTATTGGTTGAAAATAGATGATATCGTTTCAAGTCGGATTCTATAGCATTGTAAATAGATGACTTTGTTCAAGTTGAGGTGGCTCAAGGTTAGAAAATAGAGGATATTAGTTAAAGTCGGATTCTTAAGCATTGTAAGTACATTACTTTATTACAGTTGCGGATTCTTAAGGTGTGAAAATAGATGGTAATGTTTACAGTCGCATTCTAAAGCATTGTAAATAGATGACTTCGTTCAAGTTGTGCATTCTTGAGGTTTGTGAATAGATGATATCGTTTAAAGTCGGATTCTAAAGAACTTTAAATAGATGACTTTGTTCAAGTTGCGGATTCTTTAGGTTTTTAATAGATGATATCAATTAAAGTCGGATTCTAAAGCATTGTAAATAGATGACTTTGTTCAAGTTGCAGACTCTGAAGGTTTAAATATAGATAATATCGGTTAAAGTCAGATTCTAAAGCATTGTAAATAGATGACTTTGTTCAAGTGGCGGACTAAAATAGATGATATTGTTTAAAGTACGATTCTAAAGCATTGTAAGTAGATGACTTTATTACAGTTGCGGATTCTTTAGGTTTCAAAATAGATGATAATGTTTAAAGTCGCATTCTTAAGCATTGTAAATAGATGACGTTGTTAAAGTTGCGGATTCTTAAGGTTTGAAAATAGATGATATCGTTTAAAGTCGGATTCTAAAGCATTGTAAATAGATGACTTTGTTCAAGGTGCGGATTCTTCAGGTTTTAAAATAGATGATATCGTTTAAAGTCGGATTCTAAAGCATTGTAAATAGATGACTTTGTTCAAGTTGCGGATTCTTAAGGTTTGAAAATAGATGATATCGTTTTAAGTCGGATTCTAAAGCATTGTAAATTGATGACTTTGTTAAAGTTGCGGACTCTTAATGTTTGAAAATAGATGATATCGTTTAAGATCGGATTCAAAACTATTGAAAATAGATGACTTTGTTCAAGTTGCGGATGGTTAAGGTTTGAAAATAGATGATATCGTTTAAAGTCGGATTATAAAGCATTGTAAATAAATTACTTTGTTAGATTAGCGGATCCTTACTGTTTGAAAATAGATGATATCGTTTAAGTCGGATTCTAAAGCATTGTATATAGATGACATTGTTCAAGTTGCGGATACTTAATGTTTGAAAATAGATGATATCGTTTAAAGTCGGATTCTAAAGCATTGTTATTTGATGACTTTGTTCCAGTTGCGGATTCTTAAGGTTTGAAAATAGATGATATCGTTTAAAGTCGGATTCTAAAGCACTTTAAATAGATGACTTTGTTCAAGTTGCGGATTCTTAAGGTTAGAAAATAGATGATATCGTTTAAAGTCGGATTCAAAAGCATTGTAAATCGATGACTGTGTTCAAGTTGCGGATTCTTAAGGTTTGAAAACAGATGATACCGGTTAAAGTCGGATTCTAAAGCATTGTAAATAGATGACTTTGTTCAAGTGGCGGACTAAAATAGATGATATTGTTACAAGTACGATTCTAAAGCATTGTAAGTTGATGACTTTATTACAGTTGCGGATTCTTTAAGTTTGAAAATAGATTATAATGTTTAAAGTCGCATTCTTAAGCATTGTAAATAGATGACTTTGTTCAAGTTGCGGATTCTTAAGGTTTGAAAATAGATGATATCGTTTTAAGTCGGATTCTAAAGCATTGTAAATAGATGACTTTGTTCAAGTTGCGGATTCTTAAGGTTTGAAAATAGATGATATCGTTTAAAGTC
This sequence comes from Sepiola atlantica, assembly GCA_963556195.1. Lineage (NCBI taxonomy): Eukaryota > Metazoa > Mollusca > Cephalopoda > Sepiida > Sepiolidae > Sepiola > Sepiola atlantica. The sequence continues at coordinate 625,992 of CAUVYP010000558.1, forward strand.
AGATTCTCAAGCATTGTAAATAGATGACTTTGTTCAAGTTGCGGATTCTTTAGGTTTGAAAATAGATGATATCGTTTTAAGTCGAATTCTAAAGCATTGTAAATTGATGACTTTGTTAAGTTGCGGACTCTTAAGGTTAAAAAATAGATGATATCGTTTAAGTCGGATTCTAAAGCATTGTATATAGATGACATTGTTCAAGTTGCGGATACTTAATGTTTGAAAATAGATGATATCGTTTAAAGTCGGATTCTAAAGCATTGTAATTTGATAACTTTGTTCCAGTTGCGGATTCTTAAGGTTTTAAAATAGATGATATCGTTTAAAGTCGGATTCTAAAGCACTTTAAATAGATGACTTTGTTCAAGTTGCGGATTCTTAAGGTTAGAAAATAGATGATATCGTTTAAAGTCGGATTCTAAAGCATTGTAAATAGATGACTGTGTTCAAGTTGCGGATTCTTAAGGTTTGAAAACAGATGATACCGGTTAAAGTCAGATTCTAAAGCATTGTAAATAGAGCACTTTGTTCAAGTGGCGGACTAAAATAGATGATATTGTTACAAGTACGATTCTAAAGCATTGTAAGTTGATGACTTTATTACAGTTGTGGATTCTTTAGGTTTGAAAATAGATGATAATGTTTAAAGTCGCATTCTTAAGCATTGTAAATGGATGACTTTGTTCAAGTTGCGGATTCTTAAGGTTTGAAAATAGATGATATCGTTTTAAGTCGGATTCTAAAGCATTGTAAATAGATGACTTTGTTCAAGTTGCGGATTCTTAAGGTTTGAAAATAGATGATATCGTTTAAAGTTAGGTTCTAAAGCATTATAAATAGGTGACTTTGTGCAAGTAACGGATTCTTAAGGTTTAAAAATAGATGATATCGTTTAAAGTCGGATTCTAAAGCATTGTAAATAGATGACTTTGTTCAAGTTGCGAGTTCTTAAGGTTTTAAACTAGATTATATCGTTTTCTGTCGGATACTAAAGCATTGTAAATAGATTACTAAGTGCAAGTTACGTATTCTTAAGGTTTAGAAAATAGATGATATCGTTTAAAGTCGGATTCTAAAGCATTGTAAATAGATGACTTTGTTCAAGTTGCGGATTCTTAAGGTTTGAAAATAGATGATATCGTTTTAAGTCGGATTCTAAAGCATTGTAAATTGATGACTTTGTTAAAGTTGCGGACTCTTAAGGTTTGAAAATAGATGATATTGTTTAAGATCGGATTCCAAACTATTGAAAATAGATGACTTTGTTCAAGTTGCGGATGGTTAAGGTTTGAAAATAGATGATATCGTTTAAAGTCGGATTATAAAGCATTGTAAATAGATTACTTTGTTAGATTAGCGGATCCTTACTGTTTGAAAATAGATGATATCGTTTAAGTCGGATTCTAAAGCATTGTATATAGATGACATTGTTCAAGTTGCGGATACTTAATGTTTGAAAATAGATGATATCGTTTAAAGTCGGATTCTAAAGCATTGTTATTTGATGACTTTGTTCCAGTTGCGGATTCTTAAGGTTTGAAAATAGATGATATCGTTTAAAGTCGGATTCTAAAGCACTTTAAATAGATGACTTTGTTCAAGTTGCGGATTCTTAAGGTTAGAAAATAGATGATATCGTTTAAAGTCGGATTCTAAAGCATTGTAAATCGATGACTGTGTTCAAGTTGCGGATTCTTAAGGTTTTAAAACAGATGATACCGGTTAAAGTCGGATTCTAAAGCATTGTAAATAGATGACTTTGTTCAAGTGGCGGACTAAAATAGATGATATTGTTACAAGTACGATTCTAAAGCATTGTAAGTTGATGACTTTATTACAGTTGCGGATTCTTTAAGTTTGAAAATAGATTATAATGTTTAAAGTCGCATTCTTAAGCATTGTAAATAGATGACTTTGTTCAAGTGGCGGATTCTTTAGGTTTGAAAATAGATGATATCGTTTTAAGTCAGATTCTCAAGCATTGTAAATAGATGACTTTGTTCAAGTTGCGGATTCTTAAGGTTTGAAAATAGATGATATCGTTTTAAGTCGAATTCTAAAGCATTGTAAATTGATGACTTTGTTAAGTTGCGGACTCTTAAGGTTTGAAAATAGATGATATCGTTTAAGTCGGATTCTAAAGCATTGTATATAGATGACATTGTTCAAGTTGCGGATACTTAATGTTTGAAAATAGATGATATCGTTTAAAGTCGGATTCTAAAGCATTGTAATTTGATAACTTTGTTCCAGTTGCGGATTCTTAAGGTTTTAAAATAGATGATATCGTTTAAAGTCGGATTCTAAAGCACTTTAAATAGATGACTTTGTTAAAGTGGCGGATTCTTAAGGTTAGAAAATAGATGATATCGTTTAAAGTCGGATTCTAAAGCATTGTAAATAGATGACTGTGTTCAAGTTGCGGATTCTTAAGGTTTGAAAAAAGATGATACCGGTTAAAGTCGGATTCTAAAGCATTGTAAATAGATGACTTTGTTCAAGTGGCGGACTAAAATAGATGATATTGTTACAAGTACGATTCTAAAGCATTGTAAGTTGATGACTTTATTACAGTTGCGGATTCTTTAGGTTTGAAAATAGATGATAATGTTTAAAGTCGCATTCTTAAGCATTGTAAATGGATGACTTTGTTCAAGTTGCGGATTCTTAAGGTTTGAAAATAGATGATATCGTTTTAAGTCGGATTCTAAAGCATTGTAAATAGATGACTTTGTTCAAGTTGCGGATTCTTAAGGTTTTAAAATAGATGATATCGTTTAAAGTCAGGTTCTAAAGCATTATAAATAGGTGACTTTGTGCAAGTAACGGATTCTTAAGGTTTAAAAATAGATGATATCGTTTAAAGTCGGATTCTAAAGCATTGTAAATAGATGACTTTGTTCAAGTTGCGAGTTCTTAAGGTTTTAAACTAGATTATATCGTTTTCTGTCGGATACTAAAGCATTGTAAATAGATTACTAAGTGCAAGTTACGTATTCTTAAGGTTTAGAAAATAGATGATATCGTTTAAAGTCGGATTATAAAGCCTTGTAAATAGATGACTTTGTTCAAGTTGCGCATTTTTTTAAGTTTGAAAATAGATGATATCGTTTAAAGTCGGATTCTAAAGCATTGTAAATAGATGACTTTGTTCAAGTTGCCGATTCTTAAGGTTTGTAAAATATATGATATTGTTGAAATTCGGATTCTAAAGGATTGTAAATAGAGGACTTTGTTCAAGTTGCGGATGCTTAAGGGTTCAAAATAGATGATAATGTTTCAAGTCAGATTCTAAAGCATTGTAAATAGATGACTTTGTTCAAGTTGCGGATTCTTAAGGTTTGAAAATAGATGATATCGTTTAAAGTGTGATTCTAAAGCATTGTAAATAGATGACTTGTTAACGTTGCGGATTCTTAACGTTTGAAAATCGATGATATCGTTTAAAGTCGGATTCTGAAACATTGTAAATAGATTACTTTCTTCAAGTTGCGGATTCTTAATGTTTGAAAAGCGATGATATCGTTTAAAGTCGGATTATAAAGCATTGTAAATCTTTGACTTTGTTCAAGTTGCGGATTCTTGATGGTTGAAAATAGATGATATCGTTTAAAGTCGGATTCTAAAGCATGGTAAATAGATGACTTTGTTAGAGTTGCGGATCCTTAATGTTTGAAAATAGATAATATCGTTTAAGTCGGATTATAAAGCATTGTAAATAGATGACTGTGTTCAAGTTGCGGATTCTTAATGTTTTAAAATAGATGATATCGTTTCAAGTCGGATTCTAAAGCATTGTAAATAGATGACTTTGTTCCAGTTTCGGATTCTTATGGTTTGAAAATAGATGACTCGTTTAAAGTCGGATTCTGAAGCATTGTAAGTACATTACTTTATTACAGTTGCGGATTCTTAAGGTGTGAAAATAGATGGTAATGTTTACAGTCGCATTCTAAAGCATTGTAAATAGATGACTTCGTTCAAGTTGTGCATTCTTGAGGTTTGTGAATAGATGATATCGTTTAAAGTCGGATTCTAAAGAACTTTCAATAGATGACTTTGTTCAAGTTGCGGATTCTTTAGGTTTTTAATAGATGATATCAATTAAAGTCGGATTCTAAAGCATTGTAAATAGATGACTTTGTTCAAGTTGCAGACTCTGAAGGTTTAAAAATAGATGATATCGTTTAAAGTCGGATTTTAAAGCATTGTAAATAGATGACTGTGTTCAAGTTGCTGATTCTTATGGTTTGAAAATTGATGATATCGGTTAAAGTCGGATTCTAAAGCATTGTAAATAGATGACTTTGTTCAAGTTGCGGATTCTTAATGTTTTAAAATAGATGATATAGTTTTAAGTCGGATTCTGAAGCATTGTAAGTACATTACTTTATTACAGTTGCGGATTCTTAAGGTGTGAAAATAGATGGTAATGTTTACAGTCGCATTCTAAAGCATTGTAAATAGATGACTTCGTTCAAGTTGTGCATTCTTGAGGTTTGTGAATAGATTATATCGTTTAAAGTCGGATTCTAAAGAACTTTAAATAGATGACTTTGTTCAAGTTGCGGATTCTTTAGGTTTTTAATAGATGATATCAATTAAAGTCGGATTCTAAAGCATTGTAAATAGATTACTTTGTTCAAGTTGCAGACTCTGAAGGTTTAAAAATAGATGATATCGTTTAAAGTCGGATTTTAAAGCATTGTAAATAGATGACTGTGTTCAAGTTGCTGATTCTTATGGTTTGAAAATTCATGATATCGGTTAAAGTCGGATTCTAAAGCATTATAAATAGATGACTTTGTTCAAGTTGCGGATTCTTAATGTTTTAAAATAGATGATATAGTTTTAAGTCGGATTCTAAAGCATTGTAAATAGATGTCTTTGTTACAGTTGCGGATTCTTAAGGTTTAAATATAGATAATATCGGTTAAAGTAAGATTCTAAAGCATTGTAAATAGATGACTTTGTTCAAGTGGCGGACTAAAATAGATGATATTGTTTAAAGTACGATTCGAAAGCATTGTAAGTAGATGACTTTATTACAGTTGCGGATTCTTTAGGTTTCAAAATAGATGATAATGTTTAAAGTCGCATTCTTAAGCATTGTAAATAGATGACGTTGTTAAAGTTGCGGATTCTTAAGGTTTGAAAATAGATGATATCGTTTAAAGTCGGATTCTAAAGCATTGTAAATAGATGACTTTGTTCAAGGTGCGGATTCTTCAGGTTTGAAAATAGATGATATCGTTTAAAGTCGGATTCTAAAGCATTGTAAATAGATGACTTTGTTCAAGTTGCGGATTCTTAAGGTTTGAAAATAGATGATATCGTTTTAAGTCGGATTCTAAAGCATTGTAAATTGATGACTTTGTTAAAGTTGCGGACTCTTAAGGTTTGAAAATAGATGATATCGTTTAAGATCGGATTCAAACTATTGAAAATAGATGACTTTGTTCAAGTTGCGGATGGTTATGGTTTGAAAATAGATGATATCGTTTAAAGTCGGATTATAAAGCATTGTAAATAGATTACTTTGTTAGATTAGCGGATCCTTACTGTTTGAAAATAGATGATATCGTTTAAGTCGGATTCTAAAGCATTGTATATAGATGAAATTGTTCAAGTTGCGGATACTTAATGTTTGAAAATAGATGATATCGTTTAAAGTCGGATTCTAAAGCATTGTTATTTGATGACTTTGTTCCAGTTGCGGATTCTTAAGGTTTGAAAATAGATGATATCGTTTAAAGTCGGATTCTAAAGAACTTTAAATAGATGACTTTGTTCAAGTTGCGGATTCTTAAGGTTAGAAAATAGATGATATCGTTTAAAGTCGGATTCTAAAGCATTGTAAATCGATGACTGTGTTCAAGTTGCGGATTCTTAAGGTTTGAAAACAGATGATACCGGTTAAAGTGGGATTCTAAAGCATTGTTAATAGATGACTTTGTTCAAGTGGCGGACTAAAATAGATGATATTGTTACAAGTACGATTCTAAAGCATTGTAAGTTGATGACTGTATTACAGTTGCGGATTCTTTAAGTTTGAAAATATATTATAATGTTTAAAGTCGGATTCTAAAGCATTGTAAATAGATGACTTTGTTCAAGTTGCGGATTCTTAAGGTTTGAAAATAGATGATATCGTTTTAAGTCGGATTCTAAAGCATTGTAAATTGATGACTTTGTTAAAGTTCCGGACTCTTAAGGTTTGAAAATAGATGATATCGTTTAAGATCGGATTCCAAACTATTGAAAATAGATTATTTTGTTCAAGTTGCGGATTCTTAAGGTTTGAAAATAGATGATATCGTTTTAAGTCGGATTCTAAAGCATTGTAAATAGATTACTTTGTTAGAGTTGCGGATCCTTACTGTTTGAAAATAGATGATATCGTTTAAGTCGGATTCTAAAGCATTGTATATAGATGACATTGTTCAAGTTGCGGATACTTAATGTTTGAAAATAGATGATATCGTTTAAAGTCGGATTCTAAAGCATTGTAATTTGATAACTTTGTTCCAGTTGCGGATTCTTAAGGTTTTAAAATAGATGATATCGTTTAAAGTCGGATTCTAAAGCACTTTAAATAGATGACTTTGTTCAAGTTGCGGATTCTTAAAGTTAGAAAATAGATGATATCGTTTAAAGTCGGATTCTAAAGCATTGTAAATAGATGACTGTGTTCAAGTTGCGGATTCTTAAGGTTTGAAAACAGATGATACCGGTTAAAGTCGGATTCTAAAGCATTGTAAATAGATGACTTTGTTCAAGTGGCGGACTAAAATAGATGATATTGTTACAAGTACGATTCTAAAGCATTGTAAGTTGATGACTTTATTACAGTTGCGGATTCTTTAGGTTTGAAAATAGATGATAATGTTTAAAGTCGCATTCTTAAGTATTGTACCTGGATGACTTTGTTCAAGTTGCGGATTCTTAAGGTTTGAAAATAGATGATATCGTTTTAAGTCGGATTCTAAAGCATTGTAAATAGATGACTTTGTTCAAGTTGCGGATTCTTAAGGTTTGAAAATAGATGATATCGTTTAAAGTCAGGTTCTAAAGCATTATAAATAGATGACTTTGTGCAAGTAACGGATTCTTAAGGTTTAAAAATAGATGATATCGTTTAAAGTCGGATTCTAAAGCATTGTAAATAGATGACTTTGTTCAAGTTGCGAGTTCTTAAGGTTTAAAACTAGATGATATCGTTTTCTGTCGGATACTAAAGCATTGTAAATAGATTACTAAGTGCAAGTTACGTATTCTTAAGGTTTAGAAAATAGATGATATCGTTTAAAGTCGGATTATAAAGCCTTGTAAATAGATGACTTTGTTCAAGTTGCGCACTTTTTTAAGTTTGAAAATAGATGATATCGTTTGAAGTCGGATTCTAAAGCATTGTAAATAGATGACTTTGTTCAAGTTGCCGATTCTTAAGGTTTGTAAAATATATGATATTGTTGAAATTCGGATTCTAAAGGATTGTAAATAGAGGACTTTGTTCAAGTTGCGGATGCTTAAGGGTTCAAAATAGATGATAATGTTTCAAGTCAGATTCTAAAGCATTGTAAATAGATGACTTTGTTCAAGTTGCGGATTCTTGAGGTTTGAAAATAGATGATATCGTTTAAAGTGTGATTCTAAAGCATTGTAAATAGATGACTTGTTTACGTTGCGGATTCTTAACGTTTGAAAATCGATGATATCGTTTAAAGTCGGATTCTGAAACATTGTAAATAGATGACTTTGTTCAAGTCGCGGATACTTAATGTTTGAAAATAGATGATATCGTTTAAAGTCGGATTCTAAAGCATTGTAAATAGATGACTTTGTTCAAGTTGCGGATTCTTAAGGTTTGAAAATAGATGATATCGTTTTAAGTCGGATTCTAAAGCATTGTAAATTGATGACTTTGTTAAAGTCGCGGACTCTTAAGGTTTGAAAATAGATGATATCGTTTAAGATCGGATTCCAAACTATTGAAAATAGATGACTTTGTTCAAGTTGCGGATGGTTAAGGTTTGAAAATAGATGATATCGTTTAAAGTCGGATTATAAAGCATTGTAAATAGATTACTTTGTTAGATTAGCGGATCCTTACTGTTTGAAAATAGATGATATCGTTTAAGTCGGATTCTAAAGCATTGTATATAGATGACATTGTTCAAGTTGCGGATACTTAATGTTTGAAAATAGATGATATCGTTTAAAGTCGGATTCTAAAGCATTGTTATTTGATGACTTTGTTCCAGTTGCGGATTCTTAAGGTTTGAAAATAGATGATATCGTTTAAAGTCGGATTCTAAAGCACTGTAAATAGATGACTTTGTTCAAGTTGCGGATTCTTAAGGTTAGAAAATAGATGATATCGTTTAAAGTCGGATTCTAAAGCATTGTAAATCGATGACTGTGTTCAAGTTGCGGATTCTTAAGGTTTGAAAACAGATGATACCGGTTAAAGTCGGATTCTAAAGCATTGTAAATAGATGACTTTGTTCAAGTGGCGGACTAAAATAGATGATATTGTTACAAGTACGATTCTAAAGCATTGTAAGTTGATGACTTTATTACAGTTGCGGATTCTTTAAGTTTGAAAATAGATTATAATGTTTAAAGTCGCATTCTTAAGCATTGTAAATAGATGACTTTGTTCAAGTTGCGGATTCTTAAGGTTTGAAAATAGATGATATCGTTTTAAGTCGGATTCTAAAGCATTGTAAATAGATGACTTTGTTCAAGTTGCGGATTCTTAAGGTTTGAAAATAGATGATATCGTTTAAAGTCAGATTCTAAAGCATTGTAAATAGATGACTTTGTTCAAGTTGCGGATTCTTAAGGTTTGAAAATAGATGATATCGTTTTAAGTCGGATTCTAAAGCATTGTAAATTGATGACTTTGTTAAAGTTGCGGACTCTTAAGGTTTGAAAATAGATAATATCGTTTAAGATCGGATTCCAAACTATTGAAAATAGATGACTTTGTTCAAGTTGCGGATTCTTAAGGTTTGAAAATAGATGATATCGTTTAAAGTCGGATTCTAAAGCATTGTAAATAGATTACTTTGTTAGAGTTGCGGATCCTTACTGTTTGAAAATAGATGATATCGTTTAAGTCGGATTCTAAAGCATTGTATATAGATTATATTGTTCAAGTTGCGGATACTTAATGTTTGAAAATAGATGATATCGTTTAAAGTCGGATTCTAAAGCATTGTAATTTGATAACTTTGTTCCAGTTGCGGATTCTTAAGGTTTTAAAATAGATGATATCGTTTAAAGTCGGATTCTAAAGCACTTTAAATAGATGACTTTGTTCAAGTTGCGGATTCTTAAGGTTAGAAAATAGATGATATCGTTTAAAGTCGGATTCTAAAGCATTGTAAATAGATGACTGTGTTCAAGTTGGTGATTCTTAAAGTTTGAAAACAGATGATACCGGTTAAAGTCGGATTCTAAAGCATTGTAAATAGATGACTTTGTTCAAGTTGCGGACTAAAATAGATGATATTGTAACAAGTACGATTCTAAAGCATTGTAAGTTGATGACTTTATCACAGTTGCGGATTCTTTAGGTTTGAAAATAGATGATAATGTTAAAAGTCGCATTCTTAAGCATTGTAAATGGATGACTTTGTTCAAGGAGCGGATTCTAAAGGTTTGAAAATAGATGATATCGTTTTAAGTCGGATTCTAAAGCATTGTAAATAGATGACTTTGTTCAAGTTGCGGATTCTTAAGGTTTGAAAATAGATGATATCGTTTAAAGTCAGGTTCTAAAGCATTGTAAATAGATGACTTTGTTCAAGTTGCGGATTCTTAAGGTTTGGAAATAGATGATATCGTTTTAAGTCGGATTCTAAAGCATTGTAAATTGATGACTTTGTTAAAGTTGCGGACTCTTAAGGTTTGAAAATAGATGATATCGTTTAAGATCGGATTCCTAACTATTGAAAATTGATGACTTTGTTAAGTTACGGATTCTTAAGGTTTGAAAATAGATGATATCGTTTAAAGTCGGATTCTACAGCATTGTAAATAGATGACTTTGTTCAAGTGGCTGATTCTTAAAGTTTGAAAATAGATGATATCGTTTAAAGTCGGATTCTAAAGCATTGTAAATAGATGACTTTGTTCAAGTTGCGGATTTTTATGTTTGAAAATAGATGATATAGTTTAATGTTTGATTCTAAAGCATTGTAAATAGATGACTTTGTTCAAGTTGCGGATTCTGAAGGTTTAAAAATAGATAATATCGTGTAAAGTCGGATTCTAAAGCATTGTAATTTGATAACTTTGTTCAAGTTGCGGATTCTTAAGGTTTTAAAATAGATGATATCGTTTAAAGTCGGATTCTAAAGCACTTTGAATAGATGACTTTGTTCAAGTTGCGGATTCTTAAGGTTAGAAAATAGATGATATCGTTTAAAGTCGGATTCTAAAGCATTGTAAATCGATGACTGTGTTCAAGTTGCGGATTCTTAAGGTTTGAAAACAGATGATACCGGTTAAAGTCGGATTCTAAAGCATTGTAAATAGATGACTTTGTTCAAGTGGCGGACTAAAATAGATGATATTGTTACAAGTACGATTCTAAAGCATTGTAAGTTGATGACTTTATTACAGTTGCGGATTCTTTAAGTTTGAAAATAGATTATAATGTTTAAAGTCGCATTCTTAAGCATTGTAAATAGATGACTTTGTTCAAGTTGCGGATTCTTAAGGTTTGAAAATAGATGATATCGTTTTAAGTTGGATTCTAAAGCATTGTAAATAGATGACTTTGTTCAAGTTGCGGATTCTTAAAGTTTGAAAATAGATGATATCGTTTAAAGTCAGATTCTAAAGCATTGTAGATAGATGACTTTGTTCAAGTTGCGGATTCTTAAGGTTTGAAAATAGATGATATCGTTTTAAGTCGGATTCTAAAGCATTGTAAATTGATGAGTTTGTTAAAGTTGCGGACTCTTAAGGTTTGAAAATAGATAATATCGTTTAAGATCGGATTCCAAACTATTGACCATAGATGACTTTGTTCAAGTTGCGGATTCTTAAGGTTTGAAAATAGATGATATCGTTTAAAGTCGGATTCTAAAGCATTGTAAATAGATTACTTTGTTAGAGTTGCGGATCCTTACTCTTTGAAAATAGATGATATCGTTTAAGTCGGATTCTAAAGCATTGTATATAGATGACATTGTTCAAGTTGCGGATACTTAATGTTTGAAAATAGATGATATCGTTTAAAGTCGGATTCTAAAGCATTGTAATTTGATAACTTTGTTCCAGTTGCGGATTCTTAAGGTTTTAAAATAGATGATATCGTTTAAAGTCGGATTCTAAAGCACTTTAAATAGATGACTTTGTTCAAGTTGCGGAATCTTAAGGTTAGAAAATAGATGATATCGTTTAAAGTCGGATTCTAAAGCATTGTAAATAGATGACTGTGTTCAAGTTTGTGATTCTTAAAGTTTGAAAACAGATGATACCGGTTAAAGTCGGATTCTAAAGCATTGTAAATAGATGACTTTGTTCAAGTTGCGGACTAAAATAGATGATATTGTAACAAGTACGATTCTAAAGCATTGTAAGTTGATGACTTTATCACAGTTGCGGATTCTTAAGTTTGAAAATAGATGATAATGTTTAAAGTCGCATTCTTAAGCATTGTAAATGGATGACTTTGTTCAAGGAGCGGATTCTAAAGGTTTGAAAATAGATGATATCGTTTTAAGTCGGATTCTAAAGCATTGTAAATAGATGACTTTGTTCAAGTTGCGGATTCTTAAGGTTTGAAAATAGATGATATCGTTTAAAGTCAGGTTCTAAAGCATTGTAAATAGATGACTTTGTTCAAGTTGCGGATTCTTAAGGTTTGAAAATAGATGATATCGTTTTAAGTCGGATTCTAAAGCATTGTAAATTGATGACTTTGTTAAAGTTGCGGACTCTTAAGGTTTGAAAATAGATGATATCGTTTAAGATCGGATTCCTAACTATTGAAAATTGATGACTTTGTTAAGTTGCGGATTCTTAAGGTTTGAAAATAGATGATATCGTTTAAAGTCGGATTCTACAGCATTGTAAATAGATGGCTTTGTTCAAGTGGCCGATTCTTAAAGTTTGAAAATAGATGATATCGTTTAAAGTCGGATTCTAAAGCATTGTAAATAGATGACTTTGTTCAAGTTGCGGATGTTTATGTTTGAAAATAGATGATATAGTTTAAAGTTTGATTCTAAAGCATTGTAAATAGATGACTTTGTTCAAGTTGCGGATTCTGAAGGTTTAAAAATAGATAATATCGTGTAAAGTCGGATTCTAAAGCATTGTAATTTGATCACTTTGTTCAAGTTGCGGATTCTTAAGGTTTTAAAATAGATGATATCGTTTAAAGTCGGATTCTAAAGCACTTTGAATAGATGACTTTGTTCAAGTTGCAGATTCTTAAGGTTAGAAAATAGATGATATCGTTTAAAGTCGGATTCTAAAGCATTGTAAATAGATGACTGTGTTCAAGTTGCGGATTCTTAAGGTTTGAAAACAGATGATACCGGTTAAAGTCGGATTCTAAAGCATTGTAAATAGATGACTTTGTTCAAGTGGCGGACTAAAATAGATGATATTGTTACAAGTACGATTCTAAAGCATTGTAAGTTGATGACTTTATTACAGTTGCGGATTCTTTAGGTTTGAAAATAGATGATAATTGTTAAAGTCGCATTCTTAAGCATTGTAAATGGATGACTTTGTTCAAGTTGCGGATTCTTAAGGTTTGAAAATAGATGATATCGTTTTAAGTCGGATTCTAAAGCATTGTAAATCGATGACTTTGTTCAAGTTGCGGATTCTTAAGGTTTGAAAATAGATGATATCGTTTAAAGTCAGGTTCTAAAGCATTATAAATAGATGACTTTGTGCAAGTAACGGATTCTTAAGGTTTAAAAATAGATGATATCGTGTAAAGTCGGATTCTAAAGCATTGTAAATAGATGACTTTGTTCAAGTTGCGAGTTCTTAAGGTTTAAAACTAGATGATATCGTTTTCTGTCGGATACTAAAGCATTGTAAATAGATTACTAAGTGCAAGTTACGTATTCTTAAGGTTTAGAAAATAGATGATATCGTTTGAAGTCGGATTATTAAGCCTTGTAAATAGATGACTTTGTTCAAGTTGCGCATTTTTTTAAGTTTGAAAATAGATGATATCGTTTAAAGTCGGATTCTAAAGCATTGTAAATAGATGACTTTGTTCAAGTTGCGGATGCTTAAGGGTTCAAAATAGATGATAATGTTTCAAGTCAGATTCTAAAGCATTGTAAATAGATGACTTTGTTCAAGTTGCGGATTCTTAAGGTTTGAAAATAGATGATATCGTTTAAAGTGTGATTCTAAAGCATTGTAAATAGATGACTTGTTTACGTTGCGGATTCTTAACGTTTGAAAATCGATGATATCGTTTAAAGTCGGATTCTAAAACATTGTAAATAGATGACTTTGTTCAAGTCGCGGATACTTAATGTTTGAAAATAGATGATATCGTTTAAAGTCGTATTCTACAGCACTGTAAATAGATAACTTTGTTTAAGTTTCCGATTCTTAATGTTCGAAAATAGATGATATTGTATCAAGTACGATTCTAAAGCATTGAAAGTAGATGACTTTATTACAGTTGCGGATTCTTTAGGTTTGAAAATAGATGATAATGTTTAAAGTCGCATTCTTAAGCATTGTAAATAGATTACTTTGTTCAAGTTGCGGATTCTTAAGGTTTGAAAATAGATGATATCGTTTAAAGCCGGATTCTAAAGCATTGTAAGTAGATTACTTTGTTCAAGTTGCCGATTCTTAAAGTTTGAAAATATATTATATCGTTTAAAATCGGATTCCAAATCATTGTAAATAGATGACTTTGTTCAAGTTGCGGATTCTTAAGATTTAAAAATAGATGATATCGTTTAAAGTCGGATTCTAAAGCATTGTAAATAGATGACTTTGTT